>OY728129.1:1453915523-1455127841 GCA_963277665.1 Viscum album | reverse complement strand
CTCATTTAACACTGTTTTGGGGAACTGTTTCCTACTCAATGACTCACTTGTGGATTAGAGTCATATTCATGAATCTTTTATAATCCTTAAAATAAAATTGATCAACATTATAATTTTCTATCAATCAAATATACATATTGGAGTAAACACACACACACACACACAGATATATATATATATATATATACAATGTTCTCAATTAATGGTTATATATATATATATCCACAGTTCTCCATATAAATATTTATCAGTATAGATTTGAGGTTATCCCTCTCATATTATTTTTTACTCAGTAATGATTTATTTAAAGGATTGTGGTTTAAAAACTTGCAATTTTGTATTCTTTGGGTTATTGTCATCCAGATTGGTGGTTATCATTATGATATTGGGATGATTTCTATAAGTAGGTATTACAATATAACCTAGTGGATGAAATTATCACCCATATATTTTAGTGTCACTTGACGGGACTTGTCGTACCTTTCAACATTTTGTGCCAAGGTCTAGACAATGTAGCTTATTATTATGGGGTGACTATGCCTAGGAGGAAGATTACTAGAAATAGAGGGCATGGTACATTCATAGTATTATCCATTTCTTGATAATATAGCCTATAATATTAATCTATAACAATATGCATTACGTCTTGAAATTTAGATGATAATGATTATTTAAAAAGGTACTAAAAGAAATATAGTCTACAAGGTGGGTGAATTATCTTACTTTTTTATAGAATAATATTAAAGATGATAGATTAGTGGTATTGAGTTTTAACCATGATAATTCTTCCCACATAACTTATAAATTCATGAATCTACTCCCATTACAGTATAATGGTTTGGACATAAAACTTTTAGGGAATCACAAATTACATATTTGAAAATAAGAGCCTATGAATGTTTGTGTCATGGGGAATATGGCCCTATGATAGGATAGTAACATGGTTTTGTGGTATAAACAACGTAGGAATACACAACGGGAAAGTTTATCATTCTAGTTATATAAGAATCATTTATCTCTAAGCAGGCAATAGTAATTCATGGTGTGAGAAACAAGATGAAGGATATGATCTAGAACATTATAGGATATCCATCATCCATTGGTGGATGACAGTGAGGATATGGACATTAGAATATGTATTGAAATAAATTCATGTGGCTTAAATGAGAAGGGATTCCTTTTGGATACCAATTCTAATTGGTGTAAGACATGATGATTTTGAGGCTATAGATAAAAAGGGGAGGCCTCTCATCCATTTCCCGTCAAATTTCTGTAATAAGACATCACCATCCATATTTAAAATACATACACCAATATCATTAATGATTGAATCATCATTACCTTTAGAATCCCTGATTATGAATATTATGAGGACCCTACCTATTTGCGAGGATAAATATGGGACTTCCTTCACCACAAGAATGCATGATATTATGGTGGGAACAATGGTGTGTCTATTCCTATGAACTAAAGAATCAGGTGCACGTGGTGGAGGACTCAATGATGTTTATCATAGGATATGGTGTGGGGAGTATGAATTCATTTTCATAGTTCATGAAAATGTGGAAAATGATACATTAATAGATCAAAGTCATTATAGAAGTGATAAATATTCTGAGGAACCCCAATCTCACATACTGTACATTATATTTGGGGTTGTGGTCCACTAAGGGCGTTCTTCCTTGAAGGGGGACTTCATAACTATGGGATTCAATCTCATCCCTAGGAATATTTTCATTATATATGGAAAGGAAGGTCCTTTTTCTAAGGATCCTTTTTTAACTCCTATTTTTCATTTATTCCCAATATATGGTATGTGAATTATTTAATAAATTCTTCTATGGACTTTTCTATTATTATCTGTTATTCGTACATCAATCTCATTCTCTTCAACAACCATGTATTTTTAATTCCTGATATACAAATGTTTTCCATAAATTGAATGTAATCTGTATAGTATTCTTAGATTTGTATGGTTATGGAATAAAACCATCATCTATAAGGTATTTTGGCTCATAGAGATGGTCACCATCTCACTCAATCTGATATTTATTGTTTTTATAGTTCATGATTTCATTACCCCATCTCGTAATCTGAAATTATTTATAGGGGTTAATTTCACAAAGATCCCCCTTAAATTGGAAAATAATTGGGTGTAGGGATTCTAATCCTTTCCAGATTTTTAAAAAATCACGGGTATTGGTTATGTAATTATAGTAGGTCCCTAGAAATTATTCTCATTAGGAATAAGTCTATTCCAAAAACTAGTCCCACATAGTGTGTGTGCATTGTAGAAGGGATACACTAGAATTTCATTCTATGAAAATTTCCTATTTAAACTCTACAAAAGTTTTTTCACTTGATTTAGGTTTTCGAAAATTTATAATTGATTTTTAAGAATCATTGATAAACTTTTTAGGACCAGAAATCATACAAAAATATATAATACCTGAAAAATGAATTTTAAAATAGAGAACACAGATAATTCTGATAAATTTCCCACTTCTTCTGGCCAACATAAGAAAAAATTTGATAAGATATCCATGTATCCAAGTGAAACATATACTAAAGAAAAAAATAAAAATGAAAATGGAGGAAATATGTCTGGTTGGAATCCTCAACAAAACCAATGTATAAACATTTTGAACAGATATATTTCATGAATATTTGATATACATGTTTACATTTGAGCTATGAACGTTTTATTAAGAACATATAAAATAATACCATTATAAATAAAATTACATTTAAAAAATATCTGATACAATGTTAAAAAGTATCCCTTTAATCTTATAATTATAATCTAGGCCATTATGATGGGAACATATTTTCAAACCATACATTAATATTCCACTGTCTATGGAAAATATATTTATGACTTAATCCTTGGAAAAATAGTTTCATTTAAAATGGAGAATATGAATCTAGACATATAATGGAAGACCCCACGAGTAATTAATCATGTCATCCGTAAAAATTGTTATAAATGAGTAATAGAAACAATAAAAATTTATCATGGGAACACATAGGATCACATGTGATGGACATGGACAATTCTGACATGTAATTCATCAAAACTGTGTTCCAAATGTGACTTATGAACAATAACACTCATTATTTTCCATCCTAGCATAATCAACGGGAAAATTTGCAGAGCAAGGTGAACACCATACAAGGGACCACATGACAATAAATAACCATATACTAATAAATATTTTGAACCCAAATATATAAACCAATTAATCATAGTATCATATGATATATATATATATAATGGAGGTGACATATTATAGAATAACTAAAAACAACATGTACTATATTTAAATTGTAATATAACCTCACCTCTAAACACACTTCATAAAAGCACCCTTTTCTCAAGAATAGCAAGTCACATATGAATTTAATACATGTCCTATAATTAATACAATTTAATCAATTTATATCACATAATCAAATATTAGGCGATCTTGAAGGATTATTTTAAATAAAGAAATCATTTTTTATAATATTCCAAATAGGCATTTAAATCATTCATTAATAATTTATTTTATATAATCCATAAAAAAATAACATAACCATCATCATCAACACTAATCCAATAATGAATGGAATATAAATGAATTTAATAAATATAATCTCACCACTAATGAGATGGAATAATAATGCCTTTGTGATCATAATAATGATCTAAATTCCTTTAGGAGAAAAGTAATAAAACCTAATAGAAATCTTTTAATATCTAACTATTAATTGAATTGGGAAAAAATCATGAATATGTAATCAATGGTATTTTATTTGTGTAATCCTTTCCCAAATCCACCACATTTATTAGATACATTGTTATTCTATCTCAATAATGAATTAAGATCCTTATAGGGACAAGAGGAAACATAGACCATGGAATTCCCTAAATAAATTTTATTAAACCAAAACCCTATGTCACCATTTCTGTTCTAGGGTAAGAATATATTTGTATAAAATAAAAAATATAGGGGATAAGATAATTTTTAAACATAAATAACCACCACATGTTGAAAATAAATCAGCATTAATCGGTATAAAATGAATGATTCATCTTAGAAGTCTATTAATTGTGTATACCCAATAGAAGTTAATAAATGGTTGGTGTAACCACAAAAATTGGGTTTATAAAATTATAGTAATAAAGGTTTAAATTGGACTCATTGATTTATATAACGATTTATTAACATTTCCAAAAAGCATGTGGTTTATAAAAGACATATATTTATAGAATACATGTGAGTGATGAATTATTTTTGAAAATTGTGTTCAATACTAAATACATAATTTTTTCCCCAAAAATAGTGGAGTCTTCCAAATAATTATATAATGAATTAAAATCCTTGTAGTGATATCCTGGATATCACATGACCAAACATTCCACTAATAAGAGACATAAAAATTTGTAAAATGAGCCCAAGATTGGAAGAGATTGCAAGTAAACCAAAATACTGGTGTAGCCAATACAAAAACTATACAATATGAACCTCTAATCCAACCCCACCCCCCCCCCCCCCAAAAACACCATTATTTTTCTTGTGGTCACCTCAATATCCCAAAAAATCAATGAGCTACCTGTATGATATCATAACACAAGAACATACATGAGGTCATATGGGAACTATAAACACCAATGTGTGTATGTGGGGTGTGATCTATACAAGACAAGTAGGATTTCATAAAAGTGTTTATGTATTTATTATACAATAAATTATAAGTATTATAGTATGAAATTGACTTTAAAAAGAGAAATATTTTTAATGGTTATGAAATACAAACATATATTTATAACTCATCAACAATTTTATAAAATTATGGAAAAATTCTAATTAAGATGTATTTTAAAAAATGTTATATAATCCAATTATATTATATTGAATAATAAAGATTTTCTCTTAATAGATATATAATTTTTAATATTTCTTTAAACGAAAACATTGGATACATTTGGTCACAACCCAGGAAAATGGAAAAATTTATCGAAAAATGTAAAATAATTTATGGTATGGAATAAAATAACTAGGGCAGATATAAGACTAAATAAATCATATATAACATATTGTACGAACAAGGATGTACAAGAAAGAAATTCAAATATATATATATATATATTTAATTCCAGAGAAACAAAATAATCAACCATAACCAAGGATAATGAATGGTGACTCTCAGAAATCATGTGATAGTAATAAAAATTAGAGGGATGTACAATGAATCAATGACTATAATAAATTATTATAAATATGAGAATGAAATTAAAGAATAATATATAATGATTTATAATAATTTTATCCTGAAAAAAAATTAAATAAATATATCGATGACGATTCATGGGATATACCATAATGTAACCAATTTCAACACACTCTATGAACATATTATTATATTGGAGATCAAACAAATCATATCTTATTATGCACACACCACTGGGGAAAGACTAATTAATTCTTTATAGAAATGTGGTTCCTTAAAAATGTCTTCACTATACATATAATAACAATGATAAGTTAGTGTTATATCAAAATCCAAATTCATGGAGAGAATTGAATTTCTTATAGGAATAGGTCATATTCACACCATGTAAGAACTTTGGGTTCACATTAATCTCCCTATGTTTTCCGAGGGATCATTTTAACACTCTTATATAATATATAAATATTATAGAACAATAAAATTTATTACAACAATAATCCTTCTTCTCACCTTAGTACACACTTTAATAGTCAACCCCATATTAATCACATAAATAATAAACCACAACAAATTTAATCCCATAATAAATATAACTACATATAAAGAATAATGAAATAATTCTCCAAAAAATAGTGTAAGATTCACTATAAAAAAACATTAAGACAAAACTCCAAATGGTCATTTAGTTTTATAATAATTTAGAAAATGTGTAAACCTGCCTTGAACCTAGTCATGAAACCATATTTAAAATCTACATTGTTAAAATGTATTTTTTATAAAACACTATTAACCAAAATAAGTACACAAACTCTAAATTAACAGGCCCATGATTCTATAATAGGGATCAAACTTCTATTGAAATATATATATATATATATATATGACACGAATTTAAATCAACGCATACATGTAACACAAGAAGATATGATTGAGATTTTACAGGAACAATAATAATTAGATTATAATATATACATCACCTTAAATATATACAACATCAAAAATGTGATCATTTAAAATCCTGATAAGGCCAAAAAAATAAATTTATTAACAAATTAACATAAAGGGAATCCCAAAAAAATTAAAATCACATAAAGTTCATTGATATTATTTTTAATTGAATATATATATAAAAATGAAATATTCGATTTATATGATGGTTGAGAAATGAAAATATAAAAAAACATTTATATCTGTAAAAACTAATTTATATGTGATTTTTTTCTTGAATAATTTTTTAATTTTTAATCACCCATGTTATTATTGAAAATGGGATTCCATAAAAACACATAACTAAATGAAATGAAAACATGCATTCCAAGTCTACTAATGGTAAGTATAGTCTCAAGAGAATCATGAAAAGTTGTTAACATTTATATCCTTATTTTATACCATAACTATACATGTGGTTTGAATAGAATGGCTATTATAGTTATTATAATTTTTTAAATAATAAATAAATTGAATTAGGGTGAAGAGATAAAATGATAAAGAAGAAAAATTAGGTTTCTCCTTGAAGAATCAAAAATAAATCCAAAATAGATTTATAAAATATGTATGGTAAGATTCATTGAAGTATATTAATGTATCCTATTTTAAAAAATGAATAATGGGTTAAAAACATAAATTTTTTAAGAAATTAGACTAAAATGACCGCTTTTTGTAGGTTTCAATGTTTACTGAAAATATTTACAAAACATTGTGGAAACTATTTAAAAACTACTAGATTCAAAACTCCCGAGAATCATAGAAATTACATGCACTATTTATAAAACCATGTGATATGCTTGATTTTTAGAAAAATTGTCAAAAACCTCTACTCTAATCCCATAAGAACATAAACTCAATGGAACATGTCATATAATAATTATAACCCCATAAAAGATACTTTTACAAGTTGTATTTATAAATGAAAATCCAATATGTGGGAAAACAATGCAAGGACCCGTAAAATAAAACCATACCAAAGACTTTCAATTTACCAGTACATTTTACAAAACCATGTTGTAGCCATATATCCTGAAATATTTTTTACAAAATCTAAATTTTTATATAATAACCCTTTATACTAGATGGAACATAACATATTATATGTATACAAAGATATGTGTGACTTTTATATGTTTCATTTATGAATGAAAATAAAATGAGAAGTTATCAAATTTCTATTTCATCTTTCCTATGGTGTCAATTGTGTTTTCATGTTTCCAGGGTTAACTAACCAGGGTTGCTAATTTTCTATCCATAAAATCTGATGACATATGATGGGTTATCAAGCATGGATCCCACGATATCTTAATGTGTATCCATGCCCAAGATTTTCCAAGACATGGTCTTTCCCATACTTTTTAGGTATCCACTAAAGAGATAATTTGATCAGAAATTGTAACTAGTTTCATTACCGTCACTCTAAGAATTATTAAGGTAAAACATTAATACAAATAAATCATTTTTTGGATACTTTTACAAACAAATCATAACTATTCATCACCATAAAGACACCCCAAGATCACATCTACTCATTTTTACTATTGTAATTCAGTTTTGGACATTCGAACCAATTTTCATAATTCCACCACTGGCCCCATGAAATTTTAGGAGTTACACTAAAAACACGTTACATTTGATAAAATAGGATTTTGGTTGAAATAGAAAAAATATATTGCCTGATTGAAAAATTACCATGACATGTGATAATTATCTTTATTTTCTCAACATTTATTCCTTTGAAATTATCCAATTGAATATTTTTAATCATTTAATCATGGTGTACCTCTTGGTATGAAAAAATACATGTTTTTCAAGATGCTCATAATGGTTCCAAAAGAATAGTTTGATTCAGGATTATCCCATTTGATCCCCAAAACTATTATAGTTGAGATTGCTCACATGGTTAAAAAAATTAAAATATAAAAGGTACTCCACTATTTTTCGATATATATAATGTGTTGATTTATTCTTCTTGGTTTACTAAAATTCCTTGATTTGAGATACACATCTTATTCTACTAAAATTCCATTAGTTGAGATACTCACATTGTTTTTCCTAAATAGAATTACTAGACTCCTATTTCAATTTAAAAAATAAGAGTTTTATCATGAAAAAGTGGGATACTAAATAATTTCTAGTAACCATTCACTTAGAATTATATTATTTATTAATTTAATCTACTTGGAATATATAATGGATAAATAACATTAAAAATCACCAATATGCTAATTATCACATGACCTTAAAATTTATTCCACGACTTGTAATATGAAACCAACTTTCATGGGATTTTATTCCCTTAATATTGATACATATGAAAAATATTTTACAATCCCAATCCATTAATAAAAATTCATACCACCTCTGTTCATGGGATCTCAATGCCTCCCTCTTTGATGTTATATTCTAGAGTTTCTTACTTTATAAATTTAAAGTATATATAACAAAACATCTGTAGAAAATTAGAGATAGTTAAATCCTCTCATATGGTATCATTCATATATCTTGTTTTATGTTAATCAATTTACCTTTAAGAGGTAACAAACTATTATTAAAGGGAAATATTTCAAACATATGTCTTATTGTTTTTAGAGAATCCTAGAAATTAATACAACACCCAATATGAGATGAGTTGACATCCCATCCCATCTATCTAAAAATGGTATGTTAGTGTCTAATAATGTTTCACATCCTCAGAATATGGTAGATTCTTGTGAGATAAATAAATAAAATGGTCATATAAAAAAATTAAATAAAATAAAATCATAAACTATTTACAAAATAAAAATCATACGTGCAATCATGTACCGTATCTCTATTATTTAAATTATGGATATCCTAACCATTGATTATTATTTTATAATAATATTTTTATGAAAATAATCCAAAATAAATATTTAAATATTAAATTTTAATGATAATTATATTTTATTAACCCTTCAAAATTATAATATTTGATTGTTTTTGAAGAACTTGAATATAAAATCAGCAACTTAGAGTATCCAATAGGATTATATATATGAGATTATTTAAACACAATAATTAAATATTATTTTCAATAATATATTTCGTAAGTATAATTAAATTTATTGTTTCCTTCATTCTATGGGCCTAAAAGACTATGGAGTTATGAGGAAATCCTACCAAGGAATGTCTTTGGGGATTGAAATTTCGAATAGATACCATTATAAGTTGAAATAATTTAAATTTCAATAAAATATTTTCCAAAACCCCTATAAAAAGTATCATATTCCATGGTAAACTATTTTATTTTATATTATTTCATGAATTTATTTAAAAATACCATTCTAGATGTTTGAGGATGTGTTTTTAAATTTTTTTAACATTTTCTACATGGTTATTTCAAAAATACCATCCCTTCCAAAATCCTCATAAAACATTTTCATATATTCTAATTCCCACAATAAAATTGTATTAATATCACATCCTTTAATAATAAAAAACTATATTTTTTGTACAACAAAAAATAAATTAAATCAGGGTAACAAAATTGCATTTATTTAACCTAAAAAACATTAAATAGGAAAAATATATGGGGAATTCTAATCTGGTTGGATGTTATTTTTTTATTATTTACTTAGTACCATTGGAATTATATTTTTTATCACTACCCTATTTTATGACGAGATTATTTTCATTTCTTCCACCACATGTGATATGGAATTCATTATAACCGAATTGTTTGAAAACACCCCCAATTAACTCCCACTTTTGGGTACTTTAGTTCGGTATTCTGTTGTACCATGGTGCATCATGTCATCCGATATCTAGTTATTTTTTATTCCCATTCACATGGTTGTTTATTGATGATATGGGTTATGGATTTTGTAAGGATCAACCTAGACAGTGTTAAAATAATTTGATCATTATTTGAATAGATCAGATATCACTGGGTGAAATTTATATTTCTGTCCACAAATAAATTACTCTATATAATTTAAAAAATTTTAAACATTTCATATTTAATTAAATACATGTTAAAATTGGCTAGTTAATTCAAGATAAATTCAATTCACTTACATTGGAAAAAATAACTCACTGTTCAAAGTATTTTTTAGGTCAAAAATATCTGTTAATATTTTAGGTATATTCTAAAAAAACATTATGCCATTGAATATGTTATGTATTGACTAAAATAATTTGTAATATAAATAGAAAACATGTAATTATATTTCCCCTGAACAAGTTTAGGGTTGAGATAAAAAAATTTAAATTTTAATATTAAATCAAATATTGATGTATATTATTTATGATGGTATTTAAAAGAATTTATTTCCTCGCATATTTTATTTATTAATGGTATCTTGATATTCGTGGGGCTTTCATGAATTTTGAAATTATTGTTTAAATATTTTTCAAAAATAAATACTTATATATAACTAAAATCAATTATTTACCAATGAATATCAAGAATTAACATGGAATATGGTAAGTTAATGGAAAATATTATTGGACGGAAGTATATGTGGTTGTTTAAAACTCACATTATTTTCATAAAACAATATATTTAGTTAATATGTTTCTATAGTGTTATTTTAGGTATTGAAATTATAAAAATAAAAAACATAAAAAATGTTTCAATTTTTTTGTTTCCGGTAAATAAAATTATCATAAGATATTTTATTAAATTCAATATAAATTTTTTATTCAAACACTATCATGGGTTATAATTTTTTATTTTCTAATTCAAATTTTTGGTACTTTTTTTTAATTTATATTTATCATTTTTTGTAAACCATTCATTCAGAATAATTATAAATAACTAATAAATATTATTATATTATTTTTGAATGTTTTGTAACAACACATTTTTACTAACTAGTACAATAAAATAGTTAGCTGGATGACTTGACCCGACACACTAAGGCCCCTCCTAGAATAGTAGAATGTTGTGATTACCTCCCAAATCTCTTCTCCAATAGTCCAAGGGCAGGTTTCTAGAACAATGTTATAAAATATCACATTATTAGTAGAATTATTTAATAACCATAAAAAACAATACATATTCAATAAGAAAAATAATCCAAAATACCAACATGATATATTTATAATCGTAACATAATTACAAATAATGATTACATGATACAACATGTACATGTAAATATTAAATTGTAAATATTGGGGAAATAGTACACCCCATAATTCACTAAAACAAAAATAATTTAGTATCACACAACCAATATATATAATTCTAGGTCACATTCTAACCCCACCAGTCACATCCTTCATCTCAAATCATCATTCTCTATAATGAATCACCAACAATTATTATCCACCTTCTCTGATCAAACCATGTCAACTCTACATCTATCTAAACCATCTCTGATCCTATGCATCATATTTATAAATTGAACATGTGTGGAAAAAGTAAAATACAATAAATATTATATAAACTACCAATATAAAACATTAAAATATATAAAAGAAACACAATGTAAATCGATTTATCAAGTTCTTGAATAAGATTTTTTTATAGGGATTATATTAGGAAAATCTATATAACATGTAAAATCAAGTACCTCATTACTAATGAGTTTCTAGATGCGTTATAGGGAATGATAAATTAGGTATGATTATCCACTAGAGGTCTCAATAAAATATAAGGAAGCCCAAACCATCATAGTTCATTCCTAATATGGTTACATTAAAATAAAAATATATGGATTCTAGAAGAACAGAACAGTATATGAAGTCCAATGGAAATTTCATATTGTACGTCAGATCCTAAAGTCTAGGAAGGGTTTTCAGATGATTTACATGTCTTATAAAGTACACACTTCATAATAAATCCAAACAATCCACCTCCCTTAGAAACTAGATTGGCTAGCATGCTCATCACAAGAGCACACTCACATCATGAGAAAATATCACATCCTGAAGCCCATTAATATTTTATCATCAATCGATCAATAATACTACAAAATAAAAATAACAGAAATCACATATATAAAATATAGATTTTTGAATGAAGTATTTCCAATGGGTAGAACAATTTTATGGGATACTGAACCCAATGTTTCAACTATATCATACCTATGGTCATAAAATAGTGGATACCAAATCCACAGATAGAGGATTCACATCCTTGAGTTGTATTGGGGAATACAAAAAATATATGTATAATTGATGTAGGGACTAGTGTCATACCATAACCAAGTGACAAGGGGATAATGATCCAAATATATTTCATAAGGTCACACAAAAATCTCTTAATCATCTATCAAGTGCCTAAAAAATAGTAAAATACACATATCATTCCTTATATCATCTCTGACATCAATATATTTCCCCCTCTGAAATCCTTGAACGCATAGGAGCCGTGGCCTATCATCTTGAAATTCCACTGAATATTTCTCAATTTCATGATGTGTTTCATGTATCACAACTGAGGAAGTACACACCAGACCGCTCACATGTACTAAACTTAGAGGTGGTGTAGCTGGAAGATGATCTCTCCTAGGAGTAGTAGCCAGTAAAGATTCTGAATCGGATGGAGAAGGTTATATGCAACAAGACAACCTACCTTGTCAAAGTGTTTTGGAGGAACCATAAGTTTGAAGAAGCCACTTGGGAACCAGAGGAGGTGATGAAGGAGAAGTACCCTCACCTGTTTGTGTAAAGTGAAATTTCGAGGGAGAAATTTCTTAAGGGGGGAAGAATGTAACGACCCAAAGTTTTTCAATGTAAATTACTTTCTAATAAATATGTCATAAAATAACATGAAAACACAACATAATTAACTACTATGTTCTAAGTGACCTATAAACATAAGTTTTTCTCTTCTGGGTTTTGAATTTTGAAAATCTGAAATACACGGTTCTGTTCAAGATGATTTTTCGAGTCTAATAAAACAAAAATAATTTTTGGTGAATATTAACGTACCCTTTTGAATAGTAATATAGAATTATGAATAGTATTTTTACCCTTATAAATAGTAAGTCATCCAACAAAAGAGTAACCTTACCAATGAATAATTAAATAAAATTTAGTCATCCTAGAGAGTGACAATTTGACCTTAGTAAACATTTTGGAATTTTGTATGTCATAAATTATTATTTATAATTAATTAACTAAAATGAAAATTTATTTTCTTAAAATTTATTCCTTATTTATCAAATCAAGGTCTTATATTTTTTAAATAATTTTATAAGACCCTACGTAATTTTTGAAAGAAGTATAAAATTAGTTTTAATCTAAAAAACTATTTTTTAAGTAAATTATGATTTAAATTAATTATTAAATTAATAATATTTATTAAATTATTGTTGAAAAATGGAAATCATTTTTGGATTGTACACATTTAAATTTTTTTGGGGTATTTGTTTGGGATTTTTCTGAGATACATGAATATTTGATGAATAGTGAAATACCGTAATTTACAAAAATATGCTAAATAAGATAATTATGGAGTCATGTGTGATTTTCCACTGATGATAGCCCAATTGGATCGGGATAAAATAGTAAAATTACTATTCTTGGTCATTAAAGACTCACTATTCCTTGTCTTAGGGGAAATTAATAAACTAGTAAAGTTTTTATTAAGAAAACCCCTCTCCCCTTCACTATAAAATCCACCCTTCATACCTTCATTTACTCACACCTCTCAAGCTCCAAGAATTATCTAAACTCTGGCCAAAAACCTTACCTAGACCCTCCCCCACATCCAAGAGCTTATGGTATCACCAAAATACCATGTTTAGGCCCTTAAAGAGGTTCTCAAGAGGTAATTTCTCTCCCTCTTCTCCTTTAATTTCCATTCATGTACAAGTTCATTTCTTGATCTATCCCCACCTATATTAATAAAAATGGTATTTTAACTCCCATATTATACATATATTGTAATTTTATGATTCTAATGGGATATTATATCATCCAACCCCCTTTACCACTTCTTTATATTTTGATAAAGAGAATGTTGTTCGTGAGGTGTTAATTTATCACCTTCAAGAACGACATGCTTTATTCTTCTATTTCTACCGTTAGATCTGGTCATGAAACAATTTTTATGGTTGAACAAGAATATTTTATTTTTATTATCTCCTAAATCATTTTCTGGAACTAACTTATGACCATATTTCTAGTGATAAAATAAAACAAGTTCATTATGATAGAAAAATCACTCAAATTAACCCAAATAATCATCATATAATTCTTATCTAATGATTCATCAACATGGATATAATATATATCATTTTAAAATCATTCAAGCTCCTTTAATATCATTAAAAACATGTAATATCTATTCTATATGTTTACCAATGTTCTACCCAAACTTCAATTTAAGATTACAAGTGAACCACTCAATAAAACCATAAAAACAAACATTCCCGAATAATGTTTTAGATCACTATAACTCATCCAAAGGCACATAAAATCATTTAATGATACCATAATGAACCATATTAATGTACACATGGTTCTGGATTTATAATTAATTAATATAATGTAATTATTCCAGATATTAAAGAGAAAGAAGCATTCCCATACAAGGTAAGGGGAAATCTCGAACCCAATATTCTTCCTTCGGGTTCTCCCTCTTTCACTCTATTTTTGATATGGTCACTCCATAATGATAATTTCTTCATAATTTCCTTTAATATTATGGTATATACATGTTTGTAGCTGGTTTTTATGTCTAACAAATTTTTTTTCAAATGAACTCTTCTTTTAAGAACGCCCCTTTTACTTCTCACAAAAGGTGGACGATTCTTGTAACATGTTTATTATTCCCTCTTTCTTTTGGGAACCCAAAGCTTGTTAATTTGTTATAATGAGACGAAACACATTCCTTTTCATAGGTTAATTATGTTAATTTATGGTATATTTTCGTTATGGAATGCATGATAAATGATAATGTTATGATGTGACGGGTACACCGGGAATTATATAGTGCAATATGAGTGTTAAATGTGACGGGAGTGCCCAGAATTATACAGCGCTCCAATGCATTGGGTAAATGGGTAAATATATTTAGTAAATGTGAAATAATATGTGCAAAAGATGTTATCTTGGTTCAAAAGTATGTGTGGTAGCTAACCACTAAGACACGATGTGTCATTTTTATGCATTGCCACATTTAAAGTCTTTTATTTATGCTCCTCTAATGTTCATGATCTTTTTCCTATATCAGGATTATGCTCACCCCATGCTATATTCTTATTATATATCCTCTTACTGGGATTTTAGATCACCCCTTTTTTTGTATATCCTCAGTTGGATACATGTACTAAGGAGCAGACAACTGCCAATAAGAAGCTAGAGAGGAAGAAATTAAATACATGTTTTTTCTTACTATTGTAATTGTTATGAATTGTCTTAGTTTTACCAAGATACTAAGACATTAGATCCTCTATGTTTAATAATATTATGTTGTTTATATTTAAAATTATTTAATAGTATTATAATAAAAGGTTGGGTCTCTATAGAGAAAACATTCAGAATTGGAAATTTAATTACAGGAATGCTTGTATAAACAATGTATGAATATGAAAAGGGAACTTTTATCATTCTAGTGATATGAGAATAATTTATCTCTAACCATGCAAGAGTAATTCTTGGTGCAAGAAACAAGATTAAGGGTGTGATCTAGAATATTGTATGATATCCATCATCTATTAGTGGATGGTGGTGAGGATATGAACATTAGAATATGTATTGAAATAAAATCATGTTTCTTAAATTAGAAGGAATTCCCTTATGATACCCATTCTAATTGATGTAAGAAATGATTATGTTGAGGATAAAGGTAAAAAGGGATGCATATCATCCATTTCACTTCACATTTCAGTAATAATACATCACCATACATCTTTAAAATACTTACACCAATATCATTAATGATAGAATCTTTATTACCATGAGAATCCCTAATTGTGAATATTATGAGGACCCAACCTATTTGGGAGGATAAATATGGGACTTCCTTCACCACAAGAATGCATGATATTATGGGGGAATAATGGTGTTTCTATTCCTATTACCTAAAGAAGCATGTGCCCGTGGTGAAGGACTTAATGATGTTTATCTTAGGTTATGGTGTGGGAAGTATGAAGTCATTTTGATAGTTCATGAAAATTCGTAAAATGATACATTAATAGATCAAAGTTGTAGTGGAAGTGATAAATATCCTGAGGACCCCCAATCTCACATAATGTACATTCTATGTGGGGTGGTTAACAACTAAGGTCATTCTTCCTTGAAGGGGGACTTCATAACTATGGGCTTTTATCTCATGCCTACGAATACTTTCATTATAGATGGTATAGAATGTCCTTTTTCTAAGGATCATTTTTTGATCTCCAATTTTATATTATTCCCAGTATATGGTATGTGAATTAAATAATAAATTCTTATATGGTATTTTCAATTTTTATCTATTATTTTTACAACAATCTCAGTCTCTTCAACAACAATGTATTTTTAATTCATGATATATAACCATTTTCCAAAAATAGAATGTTATCTGTATATTATTCCTAGAGTAGTATGGTTATCGAATAAAACCATTATCCATAAGGTATTTTGGATCATATAAATGTGACCATCTCACTCAATATGAAATTTATTATTTTTAGAGTGCATGATTTCACTAAGCCCATTACGTAAACTGAAATTATTTATAAGGGTTAATTTCACAAAATTCCCCCCATAAATTGAAAAATAATTAGGTGTAGGGATTCTAATCCATTCCACATTTGAAAAAATTTATGTGTATAGGGTATGTAATTATAGCAGGTCCCTATAAATTATTTTTATTTACGGTATATCTATGCCAAAAATAAGTCTCACATAGCGCATGTGCTATGTAGAAGTGATACACTTGAATTTGTTTCTATGAAAATCTCCAATTTAAACTCTACAAATGTTTTTTAATTTTATTTCAGTTTTCAAATTTTAATAAGTGATTTCAATGAATCATTAAAAACCATTTTAGGACCAAAACTCATACAAAACTATATAATACAAGACAAATGAATTTTATAGGAGGGAATACAGATAAGTATGATAAATTTATGACTTTGTCTATGCAACATAAGAAACAATTTGATAAAAAATCCATGTATCCATGTGAAACCTATACTAAACCAAAAAATGAAAATGAAAATGGAGGAAATATTTTTTTTTGGAATCCTTGCCACTCCCCATGTATAAACATTTTAAATAGATCAATTTCATGAATATTTGATATACATGTTTACAATTGAGCTAAGAAATTTTTATTAAGAACATATAAAATATTAAAATTATAAATAAAACTATATGTAATAAATTTCTGATACAATGTTACAAAATAGTCCTTTAATCTTATAATGATAATATTGGCCATTAGGATGGAAAATATTATCAAAGAACACTTTAAAATTCCACTATCTATGGAAAATATATTTATTACTTAATCCTTTGAAAATATTTTTTTTCAAATGAAGAATATGAATCTTGACATACACTGGAAGATCCCACGAGTAATTAATCATGTCATCTGTAAAAAATTGTTATAAATGAGTAATAGAAAAAATAACCAATAATCATGGGAACACATAGGATCCCATGTGATGTAAATGGAAAATTATGACTTTTAATTCATCATATATGTGTTCCTGATGTGATTTATTAACAATAACACTCATTAATTCCCATACTAGCATAATAAATTGGAAATATTGGAGAGAAAGGTGAACACCATACAAGGAACCACATGACAACAAATAACCATATACTAATAAAGCTTGTGAACCTAAATATATGAACTAATTAATCATTGTATCATATGATATATATATATAATGGAATTGGAATATAATAGAAAAACTGATAACAACATATACTATATTGAAATTGTAATATAACCTCACCTCTAAACACACTTCATAAAAGCATACTTTTCTCAAGAATATCATGTCACATATGAATTTAATACATGTACTATAATTAACACATTTTAATCCATTTATATCACATAATAAAATGTTACGAGATCTTTGAGGATTATTTTAAATAAAGTAATGAATTTTTATAATCTTCCTAATAGAAATTTAAATCATTCATTTTGAATTAATTTAGGATAATCCATAAAAAATAACTTAACCATCATCATCAACACTAATCCAATCATGAATGGAATATAAATGAATTTAATATATATAATCTCATGACTAATGAGATGGAATAATAATACCTTGGTGATCATAATAATGATTTAAAACCCTTTTGGAGAAGAATAACAAAACCTAATTGGAATCTTGTAATATCTAACTATTAAGTAAATTGGGAAAATTCATTAATATATTGTAAATGGTATTTCCTTGGGGTAATCCTTGAAAAAATCCACCACATTTACTAGACACTTTATTAATCCATCTCAATAATGAATTAAGATCCTTATAGGGACAAGAGGAAACATAGTCCATGGAATCCCTTAAATCAATTTCACTAAACCAAAACGCTATGTCACCATTTTTGTTCTAGGGTAAGAATATATATGTTTAAAATAAAAAATAGGGGATAAGATAATTGTTAAACCTAAAGAACCACTACATGTTGAAAAGAAATCGGCATGAATTGGTTTAAAATGAATGGTAGATCTTATAAGTCTATTAATTGTGTATACCCAATAGATGATGATAAATGGTTGGTGTAACCACATAAATTGGGTTTATAATGTTATAGTAATAATGGTTTAAATTGGATTCATTGATTTAAATAATGTTTTAATAAATTTTTCAAAAAGAATGTGGTTTATAAAAGACATATATTTATAGAATACATGTTATTGACGAATTGTTTTTTGAAAATTTTGTTCAGTCCTAATTACATAAATATTTTCACAAATATAGTTGAGTCCTCCCAATAATTATATAATGAATTAAAATCCATTTAGTTATATCGTGAATATCACATGACCAAACATGCCTCTAATAGGAGATATAAAAATATGTACAATGTTCCCTAGATTGGAAGAGATTGCAAGTAAACCAAAATACAAGTGTAGCCAATAAAAAAACTCTACAAGATGAACCTCTTATCCAAAACCACCAAAAATCACCATTATTTTTCTTATGGTCAACTCAAGATCCCAAACCTTCAATGAGATACCTGTATGATATTATAACACAATAACATACATGAGGACATATTGGAATTATATACACCGATGTGTGTATGTAGGGGGTGATCTATACAAGACATGTAGGATTTTATAAACGTGTTTATGTATTTATTATACAATACATTGAAAGGATTATAGTATAAACATAACTTTAAAAAGAGAAATATTTTTAATTGTAATGAAATAAAAATATATATTAATGACTCATCACCAATTTTATAAAAATGGGAAAAATTGTAATTAAGAGGTATTTTCAAAAATGATATATAAAACAATTATATTCTATTTAATAATAAAAATTTTCGGTTAATAAATATATAATTTTAAATTTTACATTAAACAAAAACATTTGATACATTCGGTCACAATCCATGAAAATGGAAAAAGGGAACAAAAAATGTTAAATAATAATTTGTATAGAATATAATTACTTGGGAATATATAAGACTAGATAAATCATAAATAACATATTGTATGAACAAGGATGTACGGAATATAATTCACACAGATATATAAATATATATATATATAATTCTAGAGAAACAAAATAATCATACTTAACCTGGGAAAATGAATGGTGACATTCATAATTCATGTAATTGTAATAATAATTAAAGGGATTTACTTTGAATCAATGACTACAACAAATGCTTATAAATATGAGAATTAATTTCAAGAATAATATATAATGATTTATAATAATTTTATACTAAAAAAATTAATAAATATATCAATTATGATTCATGGGATATACCATAATGTAACCAATTTCAATGCACTCTAGGATCCACTTATTATATTGGAGATCAAACAAATCATATCCTATTATACACACACCACTGGGGAATGAAAAATTAATTACTTATATAAATGTTGATCCCTAAACATTTCTTCACTATACATATCATATAAGTGGTATGTTAGTGTTATATCAAAATCTTAATTTATGGAGAGGATTGAATTTCATATTGGAACAAGTCATATTCATACCATCTTAGAAATTTGGGTTCCCATAAATCTTTCTATAGTTTCTAAGGAATCATCTTAACACTCTTATATAATATATAAATATTATAGAACAATAACATTTATTACAACAATAATACTTAATCTCACCTTAGAACACACAATAATAGTCAACCCCATATTCCTCACATAAACAATAAACCACAACAAATTTAATCCCATAATAAACATAACTACATATAAGGAATAATGAAATAATTCTCCAACCAATGGTGTAGCATTCATTATAAAAAACATCAGGACAACACTCAAAATTGTAATGTAGTTTATAATAATTTTGAAAATGTGTAAACTAGTCATGAACCTAGTGATGAAACCATATTTAAAAACTAAATTGTTAAAATGAACTTTTTTTAAAAACTATTAACCAAAATGAGTACACAAACACTCAATTAACAGGACCATGATTCTATAATAGGGATCAAACATCTATTGAAATATATATATATATATATATGACACGAATTTAAATTAATGCATACATGTAACACAAGAAGATATCATTGGGATTTTACAGGATAAATAATAATTATACTACAACATAGACATCAACTTAAATATATACAATATCAAAAATGTTATCATTTAAAGTCTTGATATGGCCAAAAAAACTATTTATTATCCAATTAACATGAAGAGAATCCTAAAAAGAATTTTTAAAAACACATAGAGTGCATTGAAATTATTTTTAAATGAATATATAAAAAAAATTCAAAGCTAAGTTTTATATGATATTTGAGAATTGAAAATATAAAAAAACAATTAAATCTGTAAAAACAAATATATAACTGTTTTTTTTCTGAAAAATTTTATAATTTTTAATCTCCCATGGAATGATTAAAAATAGGATTCCCTAAAAACACATACCTAAATCAAATGAAAACATGCATTCAAAGTCTAATAATGCTAGATATAGTCTTAAGAGAATCATCACAAGTTGTTAAAATTTATATCTTTATTTTATACCATACCTATACATGTGGTTTGAATACAATGGCAATTATGGTTATTAGAATTTGTTAAATAATAAATAAATTGAATTCGGGTGAAGAGATAAAATGATAAAGAAGAAAAATTAGGTTTAACCTTGAAGAATCATAAATAAATCCCCAATAGATTTATAACGGATGTATGTTAAGATTAATTGAAGTATATTCTTGTATCCGTTTAAAAAATGAATAATGGGGAAAAAAGAGAATAGACTAAAATGAAATCCCTGTGTAGGTTTCATTGTGTACTAACAAGATTTAAAAAACTATGTGGAAACTGTTTAAAACCCGAAGCTTCAAACCTCCACAGACTCATAGACTTTACCTGTAGTATTTATAAAACCATACGATATCCTTGATTTCTAGATAAATTGTCAAAAACCAATACTTTAATCCCTTAATAACATAAACTCAATGAAACATGTCATATAATAATTATGACCCCATAAAAGTTACTTTTACAAGTGATATTTATAAATGAAATTCCAATATGTGGGAAAACTATGCCAGGACCACTAAATTGAAACCATCCCAAAGACTTTCACTTTTCCAACACATTTAATAAAACCATGTTATAACCATGTATCCTGAAATATTTTTTACAAAAATCTAAATTTTTTTATAATAACACCTTATACTCAAGACAACATAACATATTATATATATACAAACATATGTGTGACTTTGATAAGATTCATTTATGAATGAAAATAAAATGAGAAGTAAAAAAATTTCTATTTCATATTTCCTGTGGTGTCAATTGTGTTTTCTTGTTTCCAAGGTTAACTAACCGTGGTTTCTAATTTAATAAACCTAAAATTTGAGGACCTACGATGGGTTATCATGCATGGATCCAACGATATCCCAATGTGTATCCATGCCCATGAATTACCAAGAAATGGTCATTCTCATCCTTTTTATGGATCCACTAAGGAGCTAATTTTATTCGAAATTGTAACTAGTTTCATTACCATCACTCTAGGAATTATTATGGAAAAACATAAATAAAAATAAAACATTTTTTGGATACTTGTACATACAAAACATAATTATTCCACACCATAAGGACACCACATGATCACATCTACTTATTTTTACTATGGGAATTTAGTTTTAGACATTCGAACTAATTTCCATAATTCCACAACTGACCCCCATGAAATATCAGGAGTTAGACCAAAAACATGTTACATTGGATCAAAGAGTATTTTTGTTGGAATACAAAAAATATATTACATGATTCAAAAATTACCATGAAATTTGATAATTCACTTTATTTCCTCAAAATTTCTTCCTTGAAATTATCCTAATGAATATTTTTTATCATTTAATCAAGGTGTACCTCTTGGTATGAAAAAATACATGTTTTTGAAGATGCTCATATTGGTTCCAAAAAAATTGTTTGATTATGGATTTTCCCATTTTATCCCCAAAACACCAATAGTTGTGATTCTTCAAATGGTTAAAAATATTCTAATATATAATATTCTCCACTAATTTCACATATATAAAATGTGTTGATCTATTCCTCTTATTGTACTGAAATTCCTTGAGTTGAGATACTCCTCTTATTCGACAACAATTATATTAGTTGAGATACTCCCCTTGTTTTTCCAAAAATGGAATCACTAGAGTCATATTTCAGATTAAAAAATAAGAGTTTTATCATAGAAAAGTTGGATACTAAAGAATATTTTGGAACCATTCACTTAGAATTATATTATTTATTAATTTAATCTTCTTGGATGATATAATGGATAAATAACACAAAAAATCACCACTATGGACATTATCACATTACCTGTAAAGGTATGCCACGCCTTTTTATATGAAACCAAATTTCATGGGACTTTATTCTCTTAATAGGGATACATAGGAACTACATTTTACAATCCCAATCCATCAAAAAAACTCCTACCACCTACATTCATGAGATATCAATGCCTCCCTCTACGATGATAAATTCTAGAGTTTCGTACATTATGAATTTAATGTATATATAATAAAACATTTTTATCAAATTAGAGACAGTTAAATCCTCTCATATAGTAACATTATAATATCTTTTTTATGTTAGTCAGTTTACCTTTAAGAGGTTAATAAATATAATTAGAGGGAAGGATTTCAAAAAGATGTCTTATTTTTTTAGATAATCTTAAAAATATATACAACACACACTGTGTGATGAGTTGACATCCCATTACTCCAATCTAAAAATGGTATGTTAGTGTCCTATAATGTTTCACACCCTCAGAATATGGTATATTCTTTTGTGATAAATACAAGAAAAATTATCCTATAAAAAATTACAGAGAATAAAATCCTAAACTATTTATAATATAAAAATGATATGTCCAATCATGTACTTTTTCTCTTTTATTTCATTTATAGACTACTTAACCATTGATTAATATAATATAATAATATTTTTATGAAAATAATCCCAAATAAATATTTAAATATTATATTTTTATGATAATCCTATTTATTAACACTTCCAAATTGTAACATATGAGTGTTTTTGAAGCACTTGGATATTAAATAATCCACTTAGAGTATCCAAGAAGATTATATATATGAGATTATATGAAAATTGTAAATAAATATTATTTTCAAGAATATATTAGGTAAGGATCACTCAATTTTTTGTTTCCTTAAAACTATGGGCCTAATAGTCTAAAGAGATATGAGGAATTCTTACAGAGGATTGTTTTTGGGGATTGAAATTTCAAATGGATACCTTTATAAGTTTATATTATTTAATTTTATATAATATATTATTTAAACCCCTGTAAAATGTATGATATTCCATGGAAAACTATATAATTTTATATAATTTTATCTATTTATTTAAAAAATATCATTCTAGATGTTGTAGAATGTGTTTTTAAATTTTTATAACATTTTCTACGTAGGTATTTAAAAAATAAAATCAGTTCAAAAATCCCCAACAAACACTTTCATATATTTTAATACCCACAAACAAAATTGTATTAATATCATATCCTATATTAATAAAAAATCTATATTTTTTCGTTCAACCAAAAATAAATTAAATTCGGGTAATAAAATTGCATTTATTTAACCTAAACAACATTTAATAGCCAAACATCTGGGGAAGTCTAATCTGGTTGGATGATATTTTTTTGTATTATTATTTACATGGAACCATTGGAATTTTATTTTTTATCAATACCATGTTTTATGATGAGATTATTTGCATTTCACCCACCACAAGTGATATGGAATTCATTCAAATTGAATTGTTTGAAAACACCCCCATTAAACTCCCACTTTTGTGTACTTTAGCTCAGTATGGTGTTGTACAATGGTGCATCCTGTCATCTGATGTACAGTAATTTTCATCCAATGAACATTGTTGTTTATTGATGATATGGGTTATGGATTTTGTAATGATCAACCTAGATAGTGTAAAAATAATGTTATCATTCTTTTAATAGTTCAAATTTCACTGGTTGAACTTTTTATTTTCGTCCGTAAATAAATTTCTCTTTATAATTAAAATGTTTCTCAAAATTTCTTATTCAATTAAATAGATGTTAAAAAATGGCTATTTTATGTTAGATAAATTCTATTCACTTACATTAGAAAAAATAATTCACTCTTCAAAATATTTTTTTAGTTCTTTTATTTCTGTTAATATATTAGGTATATTCTAACAAAACACTATGCCATTGAATATGTTACATATTGATTAAAATGATTTGTAATTTAAGTAGATAAAAGTAAAATTTTTTCCCCTAAACATGTTCAGGGGACAGATAAAAAATTATAAATTTTAATTTCAAATCAAATATTGATGTATCTTATTTATGATGATATTTAAAAGAATTGATTTCCTCACATTTTTTCTTTAGTAATGGTATCTAGAAATTCATGGGGGTTTCATGATTTTTGAAATTAGTGTTTAAAAATGTTTCAAAAATAAATATTTATATAGAATTAAAAACTAACATTTTCAATTGAATTCCAACAATTAACATGGAATAAGGTAAGTTAATGGAAAATATAATTGGACAGATTTATATGTGGTTGTTCAAAACTCTCATTATTTTCATAAAACAACGTATATATTTAAAATGTTTCTATTGTGTTATTTTAGGTATTGACATTATAAAAATTAAAAACATAAAAATGATCCAATTTTTTTTTGTTTTCAGTAAATAAAATTATCATAAGATATTTTATTAAATGGAATATAAATTTTTTATTCAAACACTATCATGGGTTATAATTTTTTAATTTCTAAATCAAATTTTTGGTACTTTTTTTAAATTTTAATATATCATTTTATAGTAAACCATTCATTTAGAATAATTATACATAACTAATAAACTTTATTATATTATTTTTGACAATTCATGTAACACCACAGTTTTATTAACTAGTACAATAAAATAGGTAGTTGGATGACTTGACCTGACACCTTAAGGCCCCTTCTAAAGTAGTAGAATGTTGTGATTACCTCCCAAATCACTTCTCCAATAGTCCATGGGCTGGTTTCTAGAGCAATGATATATAAAATCAAAATATTAGTGGCATTATTTTATAATAATATGAAACAATACATATTCAATAAGAAAAATAATAAAAAATACCTGTATGATATATTTATAATCATAACATTACTACAAATAATGAATACATGATACATCATGTATATGTAAATATAGGGGAAATAGTACACCCCATAATTCACTAAAACAAAATTAATTTAGTATCACACAACTACTATATATAATTCTAAGTCACAATCTAACCACCCCATTCACATCCTTCATATCAAATCATAATTCTCTATAATGAATCACCAACTATTATGAGGCACCATCTCTGATCAAACCATGTAAACTATACATCTACCTAAACCATATCTAATCCAATGTATCATATGTATAAAAAGAACATGTGAGGAAAAAGTAAAATACAATAATTATTATATACATTACCAATATAAAACATTAAAATCTATAAAGGAAACACAATGAAAATTGATTTATCAACTCCTTGAATAAGATTTATTTAAGGGGATGATATTAGGAAAATCTTAATAACATGTTGAATCAAGTACCTCATTACTAATGTGTTACTAGAAGCATTATAGGGAATGATAAATTTGCGATTATTATCCACTAGAGGTCTCCATAAAATATAGGCAAGTCCAAACTATCATAGTTCCTACCTAATAGGGTTACATTAAAATAATAATATATGGATTCTATATGTACTGAAAAGTAAACAAATTCCAATGGAAATTTCATGTTTTACATCAGATCCTGAAGTCTAGGAAGGGTTTTCAAATGATTTACATGACTTATAAAGTATGAACTTCCTAAAACATCTTAACAATACACCTCCTTTAGTAACTAGATTTGGGAGCATGCTCCTCACAAGAGCACACTCACATCATGAGAAAATATGCCATCCTCAAGCCTATAAAAATTTTATCATCGATTGATAAATCAGACTATAAAATAAATATAACACAAATCACATATATATTATATAAATTAGTGAATGGAGTCTTTCCAATGGGAACAACAATTTTAAGGGATACTAAACCCAATTTTGGAACTATATCATATATAAGGTCATAAAATGGGGGATACCGAATCCGCAGATAGAGGAGTCACATCCCAGAGTTATATTAGGGAATACCAAACATATATTTATAATTTATGTAGGGACTAGTGTCATACCATAACTATGTAACATGGGGATAATGATCCAAATATAACTGACAAGGTCACACACAAATCTCTTAATGAACTAATAGATTCCTAAAAAATAGTAAACTACACATATCATCTATTATATCATTTCTCACATCTATATAATGGCTATAATTGTGTCCTATATGATAAAACCATCAAAATTGGAAATTTACATACATTAATTAGTGTACTAGTTAAGGAGATAAGACTAGTCAAAGGATTTGGAAGGAGTGTATGATTTTGACTAAAGGGTATACATCATATATCCCATAAACTATATCCTAGCCACATATTGGAACCCCAAATGGCATGAAAGGACCTCTGGATGACATGTTAGACATAATATAGGGTGTATCAGTCTTGGTGTTTTAGTCATCATGTACCACCACTAATCATACCATGCTCGAGAGGTACTTGATTTGTGGCCCAGAACAAAAAAAATGTAAGGTAAAATAATAACTGAGATATATACACCCTTTATATTCAACACAATTAAATTATGTGCACACCATGTTTGGGTTATGTAACAACATGTTTGATATTATACTCCATATGGTACCATTGACACCACAACCAAGATATATTTGATGTTTGTTCTTCCAAAATAAATTAAATTGTGTTTGGTGAATTTGATCAAATTCATCCCACCATCCAAAAATCACATCATCATCATCAATTTTACTCCAATTATAACCATTTCTCAAAATAATTTCCTCATAATAGGTGTAAACCCACTTGCACCTGATTGTATACTAATGATTTCTTGAAAAAAAATTCAATTAAATTTATAAAAGTTCTCAAAACCATGTACATCACATCTCAAAAAATAATTCATAAATAATTACCTTCAAAATTCCCCTTCCTACAATGATATTATTCCAATTTTAGAATCCATTATTAAATATAAAAAACATACTGGACTCATTGATTATATAATTTATTAAATAAGACCATGAATATCATATCACTAGACAAAATATATGTATATGATAATTAAACAAATAATGGTGGGAGTAAATATATATATAAAAAAAATTAATGTCATCAAAGGCCAATGCGAACATAACCATAGATCAAAGGTGTAGAGAATTATCCCAGTCTATTAAGATATTCATAAATTTAAATCCATTTAAAAAAATGAAATCAATAAAATAACATGAATTATTTCATGATACGTACTAATGATAGACAAAACCCAAAAATAATAAATCATTTCATCAAGAGAAAATTGAAAAAAAAACATGAATACTTCCTCACAACCATTCTATCATATTCTATTTCATTGAGAATATAATAATTTTCAACTGATTTTACATCTTCACAACTAAATTTTAGCCTATTTGTATAAACCTACTCAATTTATTAAGGGTTAATTGTGACTAAATATAGATAACCTTTTAGATAAAGTCAATAGGGATATAAAAAGAAGGATTTAATTATTATCCATAATAAATAAAATTCTCAAATAATTAATTATATTGCTTATATTAATTATATTAAATAATTAATCCACCCATTTTCAAAATACATAATAGTATTAGTAAAAAAGTATCAAACATGGTTATGAGAGTAAATCCCTACATTGGACACAAAATTTGTTTTTGTTTTTCTGATCTGGAATATTATTTATGAGATATAATCAATTATTCACATATGAGGGTAGCATGATGAAAATATAATATTTTAAAAAATAATTTATTATTTGATGAATCATTTCACCCATAATAACACAAAAACATTTTTTGAGTGATAAAGAATCAAATTGAAATTTTTAGAAATATCAGATAAATTTTCTATTGTTGTTTGGTTGGTTATATTTACATTTTATCATATTGACATTAAATTTGACACAAAAAACTAAAAAGTGAGATAAATTTAAGTTATGTTATACATAAGAGTATATATAAACCCCACATTTAACCCTTATCATCCCTAATAACGAAATAATTGGTAATGAAAATCAAGAAATTCTATGATATATTATAAAAATAAAGATTATTCATTATTGCATTACAATTATATTCTGGGATATACTCCTCAATAAGCATAGTACCCCTATACCATGAAAAAATATACATTCATCTTGATTCTATCACTATCAAACACTTACCGTAGGAAATACCTTATGAACATGAATCTCATCTTTGTGACATTATCTTTGAGTCAACTCAAATAACCATTCCTCATCAAAAGTCTGTCCCACCTCATGGATTAAAAAAACTAAAAACTATAAGATCCAATATCAAAAAGTATCTCTAAAAAAGGTTATTTATAATAGGTATTCCCCACTCCCCACCATTATAAGAGTCATCTAGATTGTTGTTAGTGGAGAAAATTCAATCAAATCCACACCTCAACACTATGAATATTTCATGATATCACATTGACATTAGAAGCATCTTGAAAAAAATTAAATCCTAGATTAATGTTAATTCTTCTAAAATATCATACCTACTAGTAATATGCACAATTATAGCTAGATTATAGAAAAACTAAAAAATTTTATTCTTCATAACATCCGAAATAATAGTATACAAGAATCCCCGATCCATATCTCTATCTATATTTAACTAACATTAAATTTCAATGATAACATGATAATGTGTTCTTATTAGTTCATAGTAGATACATATTAAGTGGTAAGGGAAAAAACCAACCAAAATAATCATATTAGGAACACACCAGATCTTATTGTATGTCCCTACTATGATTTCTCTAGAACCCAAGAGCACATATGCCTGAGTTACTAAAAACTAAAAACTCTCAAGAATTTATATTCTCCACAAAAAATCACATATTAAAACATGGCTCGTTTAGCTATAATTTTTCACCATAAATGGATTTAGACTATCTTCTACTAGAGTAGTTTCATCTCATATCACCCATCCACTAATCCAATAATTGTACCATGATTAAGGAACTACATTCCTAGAGAATTATGTGGTTTTATCACTATATTAATGGAACCCATACATGTATAATGTAAGATGATATCAAATAAACCATTATTTAAAAATAAATATAACCACAACCATAGACTATCACATATAATGAATGTTTTTTGATCCACAAAAATCAATTCATTATGAGAAACATGTCTATCTAGATATGAGAATCACAATTATAATGAAATATTCTTACATACACTGTAACAGCATTGACTTATGTTCATGTACCATCATTTTATACATATAATAATAAATATATTTGGATATTTAGTAACATAAATATAATTATAGTGAAATAAGATTCAATAAGTCACCAGGATAAAAATGATTATAGGGAATTTATTATAGGTTACCCAACAGCTGGCCACTAATTAGTATCCTAGACATGTACTGGGATACTAAATACCATAAAAGGAAATATACATGAAATATATGATAGGATACAAGGAATGAAAACCATGGAAGTGTAATATGTGTGCACCACCATTACCTTCATAATTCCCAACAAACCCACATAGTGTGTAATTCTAAATAAAAACCTCAATATGGATTCCATATAAAAACTATTCTGGTAGGTTATGGATACATGAAACGAAACCATGTGTGGTATTTAACTCAATTTAAAACAATATCTAATGAACCCATGAGATAAAAATTATTTGTTATTACAAATTATCCACTTTTTAGATAGAAATGACGAATCAGATTGATCCACTAGCCATGAAATCACAAAACAAATTAACAAAATTCACCTAGAATTTTTTTTCCAATATAAGTTCACATCATTGATGGAACACTATTATAATTATATCTATGTCCAGAAATCACTGGAAAAAAATCATTCAACACCCATAATAGTTCATGTCAGCCAATATTTAGCTACTCTAGAATGAATTCTAACCTCATTTTCTCTGTGTTCCTCCATCACCCATTATTTTTTACACTAAACATAAAAACTATCATTGAATCCAAAAATTAAAAATCATTTTCAGATTATTTGGTGGCTTGAATTAGAATATGAATATCTAATCTATAGTCGAACCTTGTATATAATAAAATTATGAAAATAATAGTTAGAGAAGAAAAATGAATGTCACCGATGACTATTATAAACATATCTATCAATTATAAAAATAAAATTATGAAAATAAATATGAAATTAAAATAGTGGTATAGGAAAAAAAGAAATTCATAATTTGACAAAAAAATAAAAAACTCAAAAAATATATATTAGAGAATCAATATTTACTCACGAGTAACTAAATGTGAAGAAAAACAATCAACAAAAAATCCTATAAATAATGATTAATTGACGATTTTTAATGTATCCACACATTGATTCTAACCTCATTGATGTCATTTAAATTTGGGCTAATAAATTTAATCCAAAAGCATTTCACCAACGTACAACCACACTCTCTATATCTAGGAATTATAGTAAAAATTAATAATAAACCCTTTAAAGTGGAATAAAAAGAATATAAAAGGATTCATTATAGGTTTTTATATATAAAATAAACTATTTATTTAATTTATTTTATAATTTATATTAATTAATTATTTTTTCATGATTATAAAAGAATGAGGGATATAGTATAATGAAACATTACCACACAAATAGGTAAAAAAAATCATTCCAGACCAAATCATAGTGTTAATCTTATCACCAAATATCTAATTAATGATATATAATCAATTATTCAAAAATGTGGACCGAAAAGATAAAGAAAATATTTTTATAATTTTAGTATTTTTAATAAGGACTGTAATGACCAAAAGTTTCATTAATGGAAAATCCTTCTTGATCTAGTTAAATGTCTCTTTATGAAAAATATTTTTATAAGATGTCAACTTCTTTTGTTTTATGTTAAGAATTCTGACTGTTGCTAATATAGCCGTTGAACAGTGATCGCATGATTAGTAAAAATATAGGACTTTAACAAATCCAATTTACTTAGACAAAGGATGTGATGACCTCATCTAGTAGAATTGCCCCATACAAAGCCCATTTGTGAGAGCTCGAAAAAGAGGTGGCATCCTTGGGCTTCGCTCTCAACCAAGCCCATTCTGATCTTCACCATGTCAAGCTCGAATGGGATGGTCTACGGGAAAATGGAAGTTGATAGATATTACCACTCGAGAAATGTTAGTTGAGCCACCCCAAGAGTTTTTCACCATTGCACACCTTACCCTTAGGGCTTATGCGGCTGTTTTAATGGGATATGTAATGAATCTCTAGAACTATGTTCATGTATATTATCTTTTTGTATAATAATTAATATACCTTTTTGTCATTTTTGAGACATTGTAAATAGTTTTTAAATTACAAATAGTGTTTTTAATTATTATTTAATTAGGAAATATATTTTATTAAGTAAATAGACTTTTGAATTAAATATGATTTTAATAAAATATTTTTTTTATTATTAAATTAATTTTTATTAAATATAAATAATCTAATAATTTTATGAATGCAATTATAATTTCTATTAAGGTTTGAAATCCATTTTTGTCAAAACTCTTGAATTTTCGATAAATGTGGGTTTTTATTTTAAATGTTAAAATTAACATATTTAGAAAATTATTTAGATAAAATAAATGTTATTTCTGGAATCAGGATGTCGAAATTATCCAACGTTGAATTTTTTATAATTTTTTGAGACAGTCAAATGTTTGGGTAAAAACTAAATACCGTTTAAATATATAAGTTGTTTTATGACATCTTAATGACTGAATAGTGATGTAATAAAATACTATAAGCTTTATGTTTGGCCAATATATGTTTTAACAATAAAATAATGTGATTTTGGGTTCATTTGATTTACTTTTCAAAGCATCAATGGACCCCTCAAGACTTATTAAACACCTTGTCTTTTTAAATTAATTTCCATGGGAGTGTGACTCACCTACACATAAGTAACCCTATTATTTTAAGACGTTCAGACTTTGTATTTATAAAATATTTTTTTTCCTCTTCCCTTTTCCAAAAACCATGGGAAAAAACCATGGGATGGTTTGTGTTATGGATTAATTTAAGGTAAGGGGTCCCAAACCTAAATAATAAAGAATTCCCTCACCTTTCCTATATAAACCCACCCAAGCTCCCACTTCCTCCCCAATCAAAGCCTTTGTAGTTTGTCCAACCTCTGCCCTAATATTTCTAGAATCCTCCCAAGGTGCCCCAAGCTCCCAAGAAACCTCTCACAATCCTCTCTCTTTCCTTTGGGAGAACACTTCCAAGTTAGTGTTTTTTCTTCCTTTCTCATTTTTGTCAACATTCTTTAAGTTGTATTTCCCTTTTAATTTCAATTATGAATGTTGGGGTATGGTTTATCACCTCCCCAATACTTGCCTATTATTGTTTGAATGATGGGATACCCGTTTCTCTCTCCTTAGATGCCTCCCATGTACACCTGTTACTATTCCGAAATTCCGAAAGGAACTTCTCTCTCCTCATTTACATTCAAGCAATAATTTTGTATCATGAATCTAAATTCCATTAAAATTGTTGGGACATGTATCTATATGACCTCCTTACATTCCATTACATGTAAATATGATGAGGAACCCCTTTCACTCTCATCAACCATTTTTATGAATTCTTATGTCACGCCGTTACGCTGCCGAAATCGCACCGATTTTCTAACCCAAAGCCATTGTGTAGTGAATACCATGCCCATTTCTCCATCATGGGTATACACATTTATGCAAATTTACTTATTGATTATAATGTTTCATGTATTAATTCCACATTCCTTTTTCATGGATAATTTATTATGTTTTCTGAATCTATATTTTATGATCCATGTGGCACACTTATGCATGAAATGAAATGTTTAAGAAGGGTGTGCCCTTATAGCGCTCCAATGCATTGGGTAAAGTATAGTATCATGATACCTCATGTGCAATGAGTGTTGAATCATGATAATTCAAGTGATACTAGGGTATACTCATGCTTTATGTGCAATGAGGATTTACTCATGCTCCATGTGCAATGAGCCTTGGCTCATGCTACTTCCATGTTAAGTGTTGTTGCCACATTTCCATGTTATAATTATCATGATTTATCATGCCTTTATGTTCATGTATCTCTTGTGATATATTCATATGCCTAATGTCTATCATGTATTGTACTACTCATGTTATTCCATGTGTATTCCCTTAGTGGGCTTTAAAGCTCACCCATTTCTTATACATGTCCTCAGGTTATCCCATGCATTGCTAAGTACGAGGGAATGTAGTAGTCATGTAAAGGAAGTTTTCAATAAAGATGTTCTATTTCATGTTTCAAGTTTTTATGTAATGATCCTAACTCATAAAGACACTAAACCCCTCGATCTTCTTTATTGTATCAAGTGAAGTTTTATGTAATAAATCATTTTTAATCTTGTATTAAAAATCAGGGTTGTCATAGTTGGTATCAGGGGGAAGTTTAGTTATTTTTTGGGATTAGGATTAGAAAACCCTAGTAATGCCTTAGATACAAGACTAAGTACAATAAATACGTCCCTATGTTTTTTTGAGTATTGAGTAAGTGGGATATCAAGGAAATACATACCTTTCTGGATACAAGCAGGTAGAGGCGGCTCTGGCATAGATGTATCATAGGGGTAAAACCCGAAAACACTGCTTTGAGCTAGACTCGAACGGGAACTGGTGCACGACAACAGGCCTTGCTGCACTCTTGGTTATGACACTCCCATGGGATATGTTTTGATAAATTCACAAGATTAGTATGAAACCTTATTAAGGGAATAAAAAAATCCCCTAAGAATTTATGTTAGAAAGTAGATCATGAAAAAGCATATATTGAAGCCTATAGACTCATGAGTAACAGAAATACAAGTTTATTTATGAGTCATCAAATTTTGTCTTTGGATTTAATTTTATGTGTTACACCTAACATTCTTTTTATTCTAGCCAATAGCCAGTAATAGGAGGACTCGGGCTAACAACCGTTGTGAAGATTATTGTGATGACTGTACAAATGAAATGCCAAATCCAATGGAAGCAGGAATTGCAAACTTTGTCACGCTTCTCTCTCTGCTAACTCAAGTTTTGAATAGAAAAATGGGTAAAGTGGAAAGTTCAAACCCCCCCCCAGAAAGAACAAGTCGCTATTGAGAGCTTAATGAGACAAAGGACTCCGACTTTTAGTGGATCATCTAATCCCACGATCGCTGAACAATGGATCAACTCCATTGAAAAGATCTTCTCAATCCTTCAATGTTCTGGAAAACAGAAGGTTCTCCTGGAGGCTTATCATATAGAGGGTGATGCTGGTCAGTGGTGGACGTTGATCAAAAAAACAAAGCTTGAGGCGGAGATCGAGCACCCTCCGGAAAGGGACTTCCTTTCGATAAATATTTTCCGTGCACCCTCCGGCTTAAGATGGAAAGGGACTTCCTTTCCCTCAAGAAAAAAGAAGAAGAATCTGTTGGAGCGTCCCAAGAAAACTTCACAAGGCTTGCACTTTACACTTTTGGATTTTTTGTTACCCTCGAATGCAAAGTTGACCGCTTCTTTGGTCGGATGAAGCCTAGCATATGGGAATCATTAGCGATCCGTGACTTCGATAGCTATGAGGAAATTGTCCGATGTGCCCTCAAGGATGTAATGGAGATCTGGGAATCCCAGGGGTATCATGGGTACAAGAATTGTAAGGTGGAATTTAAATTTGTCGGTCTGATGGACAAATCCAATGGTGCTAAGAAGATCCAGCACCCCACTTGCCAAAATTGCGGAAAGAATGACCCTGGAAATTGCCTTAAGGGGACGAGGAAATGCTTCAGGTGTGGAAGGGAAGGGAACCTAGCTGTTAACTGTCGGCAGTAAAGACTCGTAGATGTGACAGAGGAGAGGAATGCCCTGTTCAAACCTCAACGCGTTGTTCAATGCTACATATGCAAACAACCGGGTCATTTTTCAAATCAGTGCCCTAATCCAAGGGTTTTCGGAGGCAACCAACAATCTCCAAGACAGAAAGGAAGAGCTTTTGCCATGACTTCTGCCAAAGTGAACCCCAACAAATAAGTGGTGACCGGTACGCTAGTCATTCATTCAATAATAGTGAACATACTTTTTGATTCAGGTTCTACGCATTCTTTTATATCACGAAAGTTTAGTAGAACAATCCCAGAACCACCAAAAATCATAAAAGTGAAGATGTCGGTGAGTACGGAAAATGGGTAAATCATTGCATCCAATGAGTGTAAGTCCTCCCCTATTATAATATGTGGATTGAATTTCCTGGAAAACCTCATCATACTCCCTCTGGTAGAATTTGATGCAATTCTTAGCATTGATTGGCTTTCCTTATATAGAGCCAGAAAAAATTTATGGAGAGGGAAATCACACTCCATATAGAGAATCGACCCCCGATTCATTACAAGTGTCAGGAGGAAGATTAATCTCCTTTAGCACCATCATCTCAAGCATGGATATTACTGCCCTATGAGAATGTGTTTGGGTCCGATGATTGAGTCCAAAGAAAAAACCATCCTTGACTAAATGCCTATTATGAGGGAATTTGCGGAAGTGTTTCCCGAGGAACTGCCTGGACTTCCTCCTAGAAGAGATGTTGAGTTCTCAATTTAACATATACCTAGGGCTCTACCAATATCCAAAACTCCATATAGAATGGCTATTGTAGAGCTTGAAGAGCTGAAGAAACAACTATAGGAGAATATGGATAAAGGGTTAATACGCCCAAGTGCTTCACCATGGGGTGCACCAGTCCTCTTCATCAAGAAGAAAGATGGGTCAATGTGGCTTTTCATCGATTATCGCGATCTTATCAAAATCATGATAAAGAACAAGTATACTCTCCCACCAATTGATGAATTGTTCGATCAGATGCATGGAGCACAATACTTCTCTAAGGTGGACTTGCAGTCGGGATATTATCAAGTAAGGGTGAAGAAGGAAGATATCTCCAAGACTGTTTTTTTCACAAGATACAAGAACTATGAATTCAATGTAATGCCTTTCGGACTCACTAATGATCCATCAATCTTCATGGACTTGATGGAGAGAGTCTTTAGAGATTACCTTGACAAATTTGTTGTAGTCTTTATAGATGACATTCTAATATACTCCAAAACCAAGGAGGATCATGCGGAGCATTTAAGAACTGTACTAGAGAATTTGCGCAAGGAGAATATCTATACAAAGTACAACAAGTGTGATTTCTGATTGAATGAGGCCTCATTCATGGGCCATATCATCTCAAGCAATGGGATATCTGTGGACCCCTCTAAAACAGATGCAATTGAGGGATGGCTGAGGCCAACATCGATAATGGATATCCGTAGCTTCTTGGGGTTAGCTAGATATTCTCGACGATTTGTGAGGAATTTCTCATAATTTTCCAACCCTCTTACCAAGCTAACTAGGAAGGGAGTAAAATCTTCTTAGAGTGATGAATGAGAAGAAAGCTTCAAGGAGTTGAAAAGGAGGCTTATCACTGATCCCGTGATCACTTTACCCAAATGTGGGGAACTTTTTGTGGTATTCATTGATGCTTCGAAGAAGGGATTAGGTTGTGTACTGATGCAGAATGATAAAGTGATATCCTATGCCTCAAGGTAGTTGAAAATCCATGAGCGAAACTATACAATGCATGATCTGGAGTTGTCGGCTGTGATCTTTTCCTTGAAAATCTGGCGGATTATCTCTATGGAGAGAAATGTGAGATATATACTGACCACAGGAGTCTTAAATATATATTCAGATAGAAAGATCTTAATATGCGCCAGAGAAGATGGATATAGCTCATCAAGGATTATGAATGTTCAATACATTACCACTCTGGGAAAGCGAACAAGGTGGAAGATGCCCTAAGTAGAAAGGATTCAGTGATTCTATCAATGATGAGAATTGAGATGGATCCAATCCTCTTAGACTTGATGAAGATGGAAATCGGAATCATAGAGAAGGGAACATCATCAATGATTTAACAAATGATTGCTCAAAGGTCTCTTTTGGAAAGGTTAAAGGATTCTCAAAAGGATGATGTGGGAATTCAAGAAAAATTGTATGCTATCAAAAAGGGGAAATCCTTGGAGTTTATTGTTAATGAAGAAGGAATTGTGCGGTTTGGGAAAAGACTATGTGTTCCATCAAGTCCGGAGCTGAAGAAGGAACTTTTTGATGACGCACATAGTTCGAATTTCTCTATTCACTAAGGGAGCACAAAGATGTATCATGATATCTGAGAAAACTTTTGGTGGGATAATATAATTATGGAGATCGCTGAATATACATCAAAGTGCCTCGTGTGTCAGAAAGTGAAGGCAGAGAGGCAGAAGTCTAAGGGGATAATGCAACCATTGCCAATACCAGAATGGAAATCGAAGAACATCACCATGGATTTGTCACCAGACATCCAAGGACATCCAAAGGCAACAATGCAATCTAGGTTGTTGTGGATCATCTTACAAAGACTGCACACTTCATTGCTATTCAGGAGGATTTCTCATTGGATCAACTAGAACAGATATATATTAGGGAAGTGTTAAGGTTGCATTGAGTACCACTATCTATTGTGCCTGATCGAGATCCAAGATTCACCTATATGTTTTGGATGAGTCTTCACCATGCTCTGAATACTGAACTGAACTTCAGTATGGCCTATCATCCTCAAACTGATGGCCAATCAGAGCAGACTATCCAAACACTTGAGGACAAGTTGAGACAATGATCAATGGACTTTAAAGGATGATGGGATCAACATCTTCCTCTGGTTGAGTTCTCTTATAACAATAGTTTCCACTCAAGCATCCAAATGGCACCATATAAATCCCTATATGGGAAAAGGTTCATAACACGGGCATGCTTGGATGAGGTTGGTGAACGTAAGCTGCTTGTACCCGAAATGGGCGAGGAAATGGTGGAGAATTTGAAAACCATTCAGTAGCATATCATGGCAGCCCAGAGTCGATAGAAGAGTTATGCAGATAATCGTTGACGAGACCTTGAGTTTAAAGTTGGAGACATGGTGTTTCTACGTATATCTCCATGGAAAAAGGTCATGAGGTTTGGAAAGAAAGGGAATTTAAGTCCAAGGTACATCGGATCCTTTGAGATTCTTGATCATGTTGGGGCTGTTGCCTATCGACTAGAAATTCCTCCTACCATAGCCAAAGTGCATGATGTCTTTCATGTGTCCCTCTTAAGTAAGTACATATTGGACCCTTCACATGTACTCTCTTCTGAGGTTGTACAATTGGAAGATGATCTTTCTTATGAGGAGCAACCACTGAAGATCTTAGATCATAGAGAAAAAGTTCTACGAAATAAGACAATGACCCTCGTCAAGGTGTTGTGGAGAAACCACATGTTTGACAAAGAGACTTGGGAATCGGAGGAAATGATGATGCTGAGTTACCCACATCTTTTTTAGTGTGGGAAAAGGAAAATTTCGAGGGTGAAATTTCTTAAGGGGGGAATATTATAATGATCCAAAGTTTCATTAATGGAAAATCCCTCTTGATCTAGTTAAATGTATCTTTATGAAAAATATTTTTATATGATGTCAACTTCTTTGGTTTTATGTTATGAATTTTGACCGTTTCTAATATAACCGTTGAATAGTGATCACATGATTAGTATAAATATAGGAATTTAACAAATCCATTTTACTCAGACAAAGGAAGTGATAACCTCATCCATTAGAATTTTCCTATACGAAGCCCATTTGTCGGAGCTCAGAAAAGAGGTGGAATCCTTAGGCTTTGCTCTTGACAAAGCCCAAGCTAAGCTACACCATGTCAAGCTCGAACGGGACCGTCTACGGGAAAAATAGAAGTTGATAGAGATTACCACTCGAGCAATGTTAGCAGAGCCACCCCAAGAGTCTGTCACCATCGCACACCTTACCCTTTGGTCTTATGCGGCTATTTTAAGGGGTTATGTAACGAATATCTAGTAGTATGTTCATGTATATTATTTTTTTATATAATAATGAATATACATCCTTGTCATTATTGAGACATTTTAAATAATTTTTGAAGTACAAATAGTGTTTTTAATTATTATTTAATTAGGAAATCTATTTTAATAATTTAATGGATTTTTGAATTAAATATTATTTTAATAAAATATTATTTTATTATTAAATTAATTTTTATTAAATATAAATAATCTTATTATTTTATGAATGCAAATATACTTTTTATTAAGGTTTGAAATCCATTTCTGTCAAAACACGTGAATTTTCGATAAATGTCAGTTTTTATTATACATGTGAAAATTAACATATTTATAAAATTATTTAGATAAAATAAATGTTATTTCTAAAATCAGGGCGTCGAAAGTATCCAATGGTGAAGTTTTCATAATTTTCTGAGACTATCAAATTATTGGGTAAAAATTAAATACAGTTTAAATATATAATCTGTTTTATGACATCATAATGACCCAATAGTGATTTAATAAAATACTATAAGCTTTATTTTTGGCCAATATATGTTTTAACATTAAAATAATGCGATTTTGGGTTTTTTTACTTACTTTTCAAAGCATTAATGGACCCCTCAACACTTATTAAACACCTTGTCCTTTTAAATTAATTTCGATGGGAGTGTGACTCACCTCCACATAAGCAACACTTTTATTTTAAGAATTTCGGACATTGGATTTATAAAATATTTTTTTCCTCTTCCCTTTCCCAAAAAACATGGGCAAAAACCATGGTATGGTTTGTGGTTTGGAATAATTTAATGTTAGGGGTCCCAAACCCAAATAACAAAGAATTCCCTCACCTTTCCAATATAAACCCACCAAAACTCCCACTTCCTCCCCACTAAAAGCCTTTGAAGTTCGTCCAATCTCTACCCTACTATCTCTATAATACTCCCAAGGTGCCTCAAGCTCCCAAGAAGCCTCTCACAAGCTTCTCTCAAGCCTTTAGAAGAAAACTTCCATGTAATGGTTTTTTCTTCCTTTCTCATTTTTATCTATTTTCTTTAAGTTTTATTACCCTTTTAATTTAAATTATGAATGTTGGGGTATGGTTTCTAACCTCCCCCGTACTTCACTTTTACTGTTTTAATGATGGGAGACCCCTATATTTCTCCTTAAATGCCTCACATGTACACTCGTTACTATGCCGATATTCCGAAAGGAACTTCTCTCTCCTCATTTACATTCAAGAAATACTTTTGTATCATGAATCTAAATTCCATTAAAATTGTTGGGAAATGTATCTATATGACCTAATTACTATCCATTACATGTAAATATGATGAGTAACCCCTTTATCTCTCGTCAACCATTTTTATGAATTCTTATGTCACGCCGTTACGCTGCCAAAATCGCATCGATTTTCTAGGCCAATGCCATTGTGTAGTGAATATCATGCACATTTCTCCATCAAAGGTATTCTCCATTATGCACATTTAATTATTGATTATAATGTTTCATGTATGAATTCCACATTCTTTTGTCATGGAATAAATTATTATGTTTTATGAATCTATGTTTTATAATCCACGTGGCACACTTATGCATGAAAAGAAATGTTTAAGAAGGGTGCGCCCTTATAGCACTCTAACGCAATGGGTAATTTATAGTATCATGATACATCATGTGCAATGAGTGTTGACTCATGCTAATTCAAGTGAAATGAGTGTTTACTCATTATTTATGTGCAATTAGGATTTACTCATTCTCTGTGTGCAATGAGCCTTGGCTCATGCTATTCCATGTTAAGTGTTGTTGCCACATTTCCATGTTATGATTATCATGCATTATCATGCCTTTATGTTCATGTTTCTCTTGTTCTCTATTGATATGCCTAATGTCTAGCATGTATTTTACCCCTCAAGTTATTCCATGTGTATTCCCTTACTGGGCTTTATAGCTCACCCTTTTCTTATGCATGTCCTCAGGTTATCCCATGCATTGCTATGTACGAGGGAATGTAGTGGTCATGTAAAGGAAGTTTTCAATAAAGATGTTGTATTTCATGTTTCAAGTTTTTCTGTAATGATCCTAAGCCCCAAAGACACTAAACCTCTCAATCTTCTTTGTTTTATCAAGTCATTTTTTATGTAATAAATCATGATTAAGCTTGTATTAAAAAGAAGGGTTGTCATAAGGACCCTCCACACTAGTGATTTTATACCATCTCACTCTAATGGTAAAAAATAGTTGAATACCAAATAAACCATCTGGTAAATTTTCCATGGACATCTACTTGGGTATATATACTATTTTATCCCCCAATATTCCCTAAAACTACTAAACATAATATTTTTCTACATCTTGATCTACAGAAACCTAGTTCTCCACACTAAAAACCAAATATCCATGAAAATGTCTATTGTATGATAATGATATATTATCTTAAAAACTAATTTCAGTTCACATATTAAATAATAAAATAATAATTTATATTAATTGAAAATATTTATTTAAAATAAAAAACATAACATTATTTTATTAGATCACATTAAAGATGAGTTGTGTATTAAATATTATGTTTTAAATATATTAATAAAATTAATAAATTCATTCTTTTACATGCATATTTTTTAAAATTGTGAATTTTTTTGTGACAAAAACATACTACTAATTTTTTCATGAAAGGAACCTTCATGGATTGGTAATGTTGACCATTCCGTAGTTTGATTTTTTGTTCACCACAACATAGTATATGACATAACACATTCGGGGATCATGCATATTATTTTCATATGATAATATAATTCACATGAATCAAACAAACACATATCCAAATGATGTCATAATTGATTATTTATAATTATATAATATTTATGAGGAGTTTTTATTCTTTTTATGAATTATTCAATGCTTTATAATCAATAGAAAAATATAGTGCCATGAGTTATAATAATAGTAACTCAAGAACATTTTCCAATTAATATTGATGATAATTTTATCCTAATATTTACATTGGTTGGTTATAAAAAAATAATAATAGTTTATATTAAAGAAAATGTATATGAGGCTCAATGAAAATGATAGAACTATAAACACCCTAATGTTTTTATGAAATATTTTCCTTAAATAATTTTGATTAATCAGTAGCTTGAGTTGCACCCATTACAGACTCTAAACTAATTATGAGACATGAATTTAATAAAATTAATATTATATCCTAGCAATTATAATAGAAGGAATAAATATAACCGTCTTATGAAAATGTATGGTGAATTCATTAGATACCAATTATTTATATTAAATAAATATCAATTATATATTTGTATTTTTACATTAATAAATTATGTGAATTTCAATTGGAAAATTAAATTATTGAAATTTATATTTTATATATTTAATAAAATATTGTAAATATACATCCAATAGATATTTTATACATAGAGTTTGATTAATTCATATTTGATGTATAAAAACCTATTTTTTCAAAATGATAATATGACTACTTTTAACAGAGAACGCAATTTCAAATAATATTTTAAAATATTAATATGTTTTATGACAAAAAAAATTTTAATTGATTATGGGATATAAAAATTCTCTTGGGATGAATTTTGGTTATTTTTCGGCTAATTTTCATGATTTGATCAATAGTAAAAATACATAGAATTTAAATTGAAATAAAATCATCAATATATTTTAATGGATTTATTATAATATTGAATGGTTTTAAAGTATAAATAGAATTTATATTTATCATTAAACATAATTTATTTCAATATCGTTAATAAAACATTGAATTTTGATGAATAATCAATCTATTTTTTTTAAGGATTTATATTTTAAAACAAGTTATATCATTCAGTAAATGGGATTAATTTTAGGTCAATTATAGAAAATTTTATGTTATTAATTTTTCTAAATAGATTCCATGTTTGTAATCAGTACGTTCAAATTATGTAAATATGTTTTCTTTATTTCTCGACACTATGAATAGTAATTTAACTAATAATTTTTAATATAATAAAATGTAAATTGGGCAATGATGGGTAAAAATACTATAATAAACATACCCTAACACTAGTTTTTATATCATTGGAGGATTGCGTTTTGATCTAAATTATCCTTTGTTTTAAAGGGTTTTCATTATAAGACACTTGGACGAGATTAAGTCTTGTAATTTATTATTATTAAATGAAAAATTAAATATGTCTCACTAAAATTTTAATAAATATTTCATTTTTAAGATGAGGTTATTTAGTAGATAAATTTGATATTAAAATTTAATTTTAAAGATAAATTTTTTCCTTTATCATCATAAATTTTTTTATTTTTAGGTAATAAATATTTAACATAAATACATATACATAATTGATGCATAAATTATTTAATTGATGGTAAATAAAGAAAATAATAATTATTAAAATAGTAATAATCTTTTAAAGACCCAAAAACATGGCCAAAACATATTATTTTAGCATATTTCAACAATAATAATCCATTGGTGGATTTATTGAGAATTCAGAGTCTAATATAAGATATTATGGCACTTGTATTATTTTATTTAAGGTGAGGTCAAAGTTGCTACATTTATGTTTTCAAATTAAAACATTTTTAATGTAAGATTATCTAGAAGATAAATTGAAATAAAATTATTATTATGAAATATATTATATTTATCTTCATCCTGGTATATTATTTTTAATTTAACACATATGTATATTAAATAATTACATGAAAATGATATAATAATTATTTTTTAGTGGAGATAACAAATAAACATTACTAACAATATTTAAATATATATATAATTTAGTCTAATTTATATATCAATATAATTTAATAGATTAATTTTACCTCTTAGTTATATAAAAATATTTGTTATGATGTTATCTTGTTATAATAATAATTTTAAAAATCAATTAATTTAATAGTGTCAAAATTGACACTATTTTTAGTTTAGGTAAATAATGTTTCCTTATATTATTTAAATATAATAAAATATATTTAAAAATATATAATAATTATGATATGGATGAAAATTTTCTAAGTTATTTATTTATGCTATATTTGATATAAAATAAGTAAATATTTCAAATTTTTAATCCATAATTAAAAATTAAATTTATTAACTAAAAGTTATATAATCGTTGATGGATAAAATTTTTAGAATAGTTGTCAAAAATTTTATTTTTTTAAGTGATTAAAACCTCATCTCATATAATATCCTAAATTTGGACATTTTGGAGTTTTTTGGGTAGCATTATATTTTCTTATAAATTAATATTTATGATGTTTCCAAAAGTTCCCCAGAGATAAATTATAAAAGGGTAACTACTCCCTAAACTCATTACTTCAAATTGTTAATTCATGCTCATAAATCCCCAAAACTATTCCATATAAAAATTCCGAGTGACATTATTGAGGTTCTGGTCTTCTTAAAAGACCATTTCTACTACTTTAAGAGGTGATTTAGATAAGGAATGTCGAAGAAGAGGTAATATCCTCTACTAATTCATTAAAATTACTATCTTCCAATAGTTCCTATTGATGATTTTTTTAATTTTAATGTAATAAATATAGTATAAATTATTTATTTAAATTATTTTGTAATTATGAAACAACTATATTTCACCTTTTATTCATCCTATGAATAATTTAATCACCACGCGTGCGTACATAAAGCTTACACTCTCCACATCACGGTGAAATCTATTTTTACCAACAACCTTATTTGGATATATATAGTGATGGAAGTAATAACTATATTATATTATTATAATTTTTATTGATTCTTAAATTGTATAAACCATCCACTTTAGTACCATTCAACACTTATGGAAATGATATTGTTTCTCGTGTGTATGTACGACCAACCATCTCTACAATGCAATGTTATTCATTATATATAAACCTTATAAAAGAATGATTATATAAATGGATTTATGGAATAAATATTGAATATATTTACACATATCATTCTGAAAATGATATAACTATAACGTAAGAAGAAGAACTTATCTGAAAAAAGAAGAATAAGAAAATAAAAAATGTAATGCCCAATGGACGAGTAATAATGTTACTAACAAACATGTGATAATATGACCATATATGATACCATTAAAATGATAATGATTTTTGAATAACTCAATTAAATTATTTAAATAATAATACAAGATATTTGGACATATACAAAAGAAATTCTACATCAGCTATGGATAATTTTGGTAATCTCATTATTAATTGAGATTGTTTTTATAAGTATTTACGGTGGTTTATCTATAATCCACATCCACGTTTCCTAAATATGTATTCCAAAATATTTTTTCTATCCTTCTATAATTTTCTAAATACAATTTTACACATTGTAGAATTTTTCATTAATGGTATGAAATAAATATTATTTTCTTTTCAATTTAATGAACATTTTGCCTTTTTAACAACATTAGAAATGAGTGTTCTCTTTTAACTTATATGAAATGAACTGATTTTTTTCATTCCCAAAATGTCTTATTTAAATGATTCTTCTTTTATAGTAATTCATGATTAATTTTCATTAAATTAAATTATTTTAAATCAGTGAAACCTTTTGAGAAAAGTAAATGTTTTTAAAGAAGAAAGGATATTTTACTCACAAATTAATTTATATAGCGTTATAAAAATTATTTTCCATATGATATGGAATTATATAATAGAGTTCTATTTTATGTATTAAATCCATATTATTCTTATGGTTTTATTTGACTTATGATGAAATTATATATATATTCCATTTATTTTATTTAGATTATGTCATGAATAAATGATGTTTTAGAAACCAATTTAATCCATTGGGATATGAAATGACGAATGATTGATGTTTTTCTAAAACACATAATAATTAATTCATTATGATATGGGTGGTACCTATATCTCTCTATCGTACATTGGGTAATTATTTATATCTCATGATATAGAAATATATAGATTGAGAAATGATCTCAGTTCAGTAATAAATTGGTGGAATAATGAGTAAACATGGTTCAATAATGGAGTTTATCCACTATGGTAGTATTGCAAATGATCCTTGACTAATATGAAACAAGATTATATGATTTTGGGTATGGATCCAAATTTCATGTCATATGTTATGACTTCTGGGATTACATTCATTTGTTCTTCCGGACAATGGTGATTTATCCCATGGCATGATATGACGATCTTTCATTTGCAGATTAATATTTTTTAATGTTATATTCTTATGTGTTATTATAATGATACGATTGATTTGTTTCTTGTATACCTAAATGATAATTTTATCTCACTCATTCACGTGTTTCTTTTACATAGGTCTTGAAGAATTGAATTAAATAAGATATATCAAAAATGGATCTAGTTATGACTAAATAAGTGTGAGATAATGAAGAATGTTGATGAATATGTTCTGTATGATTCCTATATTTTAATTACACAATACCTATACGATCATATAATATATTTTTTATATTTTATAATGAATATTTTCTACATAGAATGAAAATCAGTGTTTGTAAATTATTGGTCGATATTGTATATATTAGAGTAATATTATAGTTAAAATTTGGAATATAGGACAGGAAAACCCTTGTAAGAACCCTTAAGATATGTCAAAGTAGAGGATAATATCCTACTGTTTTATAAATGTTCTTGAATAACAGAGTATAAAACCTTAATATCCTAAATTGAAATTTTATTCATTATTATGTAGTTTTCCCATTATAGTTAGTGTTCCTCATATTATGCTACTTGGTTGTAGTCAATGGATGGAGCCCAGAGGATGCTTTTTATTGATGAATGTGACATGCAATGTAATTATTGTTCTCCTATGAAACAAATTGTTTTGTGAGCTGAATTGAAAAATAAATTAGAAATCATCACAAAACTATCTCATGTTAGTAATCATTTATGAATTCCAAATGAGTAATGGAGGGAATAAAAATTTGTTGAGTCTTCTGTGATGCTGCATCCACATAATTTTAATGGTTCATATAATCCATTAGTGAATAAAAAGGTTCAATTCCACCAAAAATATATTATTGGTACCCAAACGTTCAATAAATGATATATTCTTCTTTGTAGTCTATCATTTGGATGGTGAAGATGATTAATATTAGAACCTTAACAATAATATAATTAAAGTAGATTAACTTGAATCCATTGAATGGGAGGAGTTTAAGAACATATTTTTAAATAACATCTTTCCTCAGATTCATTAAATGAAGATAGAAAAGGAGTTCCATTAACTAATAAAAAATGATGAATAATCTGTTGGTAAATATGAAGATAATTTTACAAGGCATTTATAGTATGCATCTTGAAATATTATCCAAACTATGAGAAAATTTGATTGATCCTTTAGTGGATTTAAACTATGTATCTGATGGTAATTATCCATAATGAAGTTCAATTGGTATGAGGAAATTGCTCTACGTGCTCTCAATGTTCTGATTTAGATTGGAATAAACTATCTTTCCTATGAGTTTGATAAGAAGGGAAAAATGGTATTAAAGGGAAAATCTAAATACCACACTAAAAAGATAATCCGTTTTCCCTTATTCTCATAGTGTGGAATAGAACATGGAGGATATCATCTTAAAGAGACTAGTTTTTGTTTTATGATTGGAAAATAAGGTCATCAAGAAGTTGAATGCCAAAGTGATGGGATAAATATGTCTAATGATATGAATAAATAATAGACGACACATAATTAACCTCCTACAATTCAATGTTTCAAGAGAAAGGAAATGCAGAATTAAGCCAATCAATTGCCTACTTCAAGGGTTATTGGGGATGATCAATGTAATCGACCTATAAAGGACATAGAAAAATGAAAATCACGTTTGATCACTGTTAGTGATGTGGGGAATGAGAATGAATTGGATTATGGTACAATTATCATGCACTCTAATGTAGAATTATTTTTATTCTATTCTGGATCAACCAAATATTTTATTTCGGAAAATTTAATATGGATATCTACCTATCCCCTCAATAATATGATGCAATGTTTTCTGTAAAAAATCCTAATGGAACAACAGTTGCATCAAAAGTTTTTAATTATTCTCTTGATGGATTTTGTGGTAAATTGCTTACTAAAAATCATGTGATTCTTCAAATAGTGTAATACTATGTGATTCTTGGCATGTATTATCTATCTCTATATGGGGAACATATCAATTTATAAGTAAGGGAAGTAACATTTCATATTCAGGATCAATCATTGATCATCTATTGATGAAAGTATGTATATGACCTTCCACAGAAAATTCCATCCATATTATGGTTCTTGATTCCTATAAATAAAGGTTATCTATCTCAAATGGTTTTTTAGAAACCCAAAATTAATAATACACTCATTTATTGGGATTTTGATGATAAATTTCAAAAGGAATTAATAGGTCTCCAAAAAAATCATGAGGATTGGTTTTCAATTGAACTCATACATGGGGCGTTGCCTATTTTAAAGAAATAATATATTATAGCCCCAATTTATTTACATGAATGTAAGTAGACACTATAAGTGGATATTTATAATGAATTAATATGCCTTACTGCATCACATTGGGGTTCAAATTTTCAATTTGTTGAGAAGAAATATGGATCAATGTGACTTTGTATTGATTATTAAGAACATAAAAAGATCATTATAAAGAAAAAATATTTGTTTCCCTACATTAATGAATTATTCACCCAACTACATAGAGTTTAATACTTTTCCAATATTGATATTTGATAAGGATATTGTCAATTAAGTTTCAAGAAAGTGGATATACCAAAGGATGCATTCCATTCAAGTTATGAACACAATGAATTTATAGTTATTACTTTTGTTCTTACTAATCCCACCTCTAACTTCTTATATATATTGAATAGAGTATATATAGACTATATTGATCATTTTGTGATAGTATTTATAGACGATATTATTTTTTATTCTAAGAGAAAGGAAGAACATGATGATCACTTGATAATTGTACTGAAGACTCTAAGAAAGGATAAGCATTATGAAAAAGTACAAAGTATGAATTTGGACATCAGAAAGTTTCATTTTCAGGTCACATAATATCAAGAGAGGGGATATATACGGAACCTTAAGGTGTATAATCTATTGAATATTGGTTGAGACAAACAATGGTAAACGAGAACTGATGTTTTCATTGTTTGGATTGATTTATCAACATTTGGTGAATTAATTTCCATGATTATCTAATATACACACTAGGATGAATCGGAAATGTGTTATGTTCATGGGGATGGAGGAATGTGCAGAAAATTTCATAGAGCTCAATAGAAGGTAAGAAAATTCACCTATGCTCACATTTCTTTATAGTAGAGAAAGGATTGTGATATTTAGTGACGCATCAAAACATGGATTGGGATGTGTTCTCATGAAAAATGATATCGTAATATCTTCTCACTCATCACAATTGAAAATAAGTTGGAAAAGTTACCCAACTCATTATTTGGAGTATCCTATAGTAATCTGTGCATTAACAATTTGGTGGCCTCATCGTTATAGTGAAAGGGGGGATATTAATACTAATAATAAAATTTTAAAGATTATTTTCAATGAAATAAATTGAATATGTTCAAAAGAAGATGGTTGGTGTTGATTAAATATTATAACTTCTCAATTAATTTCCAAACAAGGATAGTGAAGAAGATGGAAGATTCTTTCTGTCGAATATACCATGCTAGCCTATCCCTGATGAGAATCCTAAAATATCCAATATTTATGGATTTTCATCGGATGTATATTTAAATTTTAATAGAAGGGGAGAAATACTATCTTTCTCAAATGAATTATCAACCATATAAACAAGTGAAGATTAATAATTTTCATATGAAAGATGATAAGGTAAAAAAAAGGTGAGAAATGTTACAAAATTCAACCGTGATTGGGATGGAATAATATAGTTCAAGAATAATTTGTTTATTCCTCACGTATCGTATTATATAAAGGAAAATGCTGGATGAGGATCACAGTTATTCGTTATTTATTCATTAGGAATGAAAAAAAGATTAATTGGGACTTGATAGAGTATTTATTTAGGGATGGAATGAAAAATATTTTTCCAAATTTTTCCCTCATTTCTTGGTTTGTTAGCAAGTTAAGCCCAAGAAGTAAATGACATACAGTATTCTACAAAAATTACCTAAAAATGGAAATGGGAAAAAATCACTATGTACATTGTTTTTGGACTTCCCCAAATCTCTATGTTTCTTAATTATATATTGGATATAATTGATTATATTATGAATTTAGAATAGTTCATTTCCAATAGAGAGTATTTATCTCTTGATCATATAGATGTGATATATGTTATGGAACTTCTACTATTTAATAGAGTACCACATTATATTTTATTTTATTTAGATATGAGGATTACCTTGATGTTTTGGAAAACTATTTTGTAGACTATGAATACAGAGTTATTATTTAGTATTTCTTATTATCATCAAAGAGGTGGTCAGTCTAAGATGAAAATCATAACTCTAGAAGGAATGTAGATTGATTTCTCTATGGATTTCTAATGAGGTTTGGATTGTCAACTACCTTTGGTGGAATTTTCATACAAAAATATCTTTAACTATAGTATTCATATGGAAGATTATGAATCCGTCTATGGAATAAAGTTCATAACTCCCAATTATGGGATAAAGTTGGGTAAAAAACTATTATGAACTAATATTTATTATGAAATGGAATGAACCACGAATTATTATTTAAAAAATTTATAACAAATTTTTATAAATTTTTATCATCTTGGTAACCATTCTTATAGAAACAAATAAAATCCAATCAAAGGATCTATAATACCCCCTTTGTATTTTTAATACCATTAATCACTTTGTCCAATATATTTGATTCACTGAATTACTTTATTCTACAGATATAAAAAATAAATAAATATATAATCCAAATTATGCATTTATTAATACCATAAATGTGAGGGGATATCTTCCCATATCAACATCATGATTTTTTCAAAATATATTATTCTCATATATATCTTTAATGTTACATCATGATCCACATTATTGTCATATGTGTCATACCACACACAACCTAACTGTGGGAAATTAGTTATTGTTGTATAATTCATTATGAACTAACATATTCTAGAAAATAATTGTATGAATCTAATGAATTTAAGGGTAACTACAAACCAACATCAATGTGGAACGATAATCAATTTTCACATTTTTGATACTATTAAAATAAATTTATCAATGATATTTTATTTTCTTTATGCATCTAAAAAAATTATACGGTTCATGTTCAATACATAAAACTTTCTATTTTCATCGAATTTCAGAAAGATTGACTCCCCCTTTGTTACAATGTTTTATTCAATTCAAAAAGTTGAAGGAAGTGTTATTGACATACCAGCACTACTTGTTTTAAAGAGATATATTTAAACTCTATATTTTTTTAATTAATGGACCTTTTAGTTGACTAAATTTTATGTTAGTTTTCTAATATCAGTAAAACTAATTATTTTAATGACTGACATTATATAAGAGAATTCAATTATTGATAATTTATTCCATGATATACAATAGTTATTTGTTCTACCGTCTCCCAAATAAAAATAACTCCTCAATTCCCATATTGTGTTTAAAAATTAACCGTATTAAATGGTATAATGAAAGATTTTTCATGATTATTATAGATATTAGTAAGGTTTAGATTTATCTCAAATCTATGATATTTTTTATTTATATATTTTTCACTTTCAGAAACCCTTATTTATGATATAGTTTTCATTTTCAATTTCAAATCATCCATTGGAAGCCTGGACATCTTCAACTTGTGATAATACCTTAATGGTGGAATAAGAATGTTAACCATTTATAATATTAAATATTCAGTTAATTTTTATTTTTTAAATCAATATTTTTCTACATTTCTTCATTATTTGGAAATTTAGTCATATAATTGTATTCATTATGTTCAAATACATCAACCTTTCATGGTTACTTTTAAGAAATCTAAGACCCATATTTTTAGAGAACCTTTTTCGAAATTAATTTTTTTTCATGTGAATTAACATTTTTTCAATCATTATTTTTTTATCCTTGTATATAATTTTATGACCAACCAATGATTTTTTTATTAAAGAAAAAAAAACCTACTGGATGAAGGAGATACACGACAGAAGAGAGAAGTCATGGGGGTCGAAAGTAATAGAGACCAATGTCATCCCCAATGACATGATCCATGCTCCTAGACAGAAGGGATCTAGGATTATAGAAGAATATGGGCTCCTCACTAGGGCCCTCTATAGAGGCTACACAATCTGTGACTCTATTTATCTATGGCCATGTGTGATGAATCTCATACATGGAGGAAATGATACAATGAAACTTACGGATAATATACGTGATACCCCATGGTGAAATTCTTCTTCCTTGGAGAGCAGGGTGAAGAGTTGTGGAATCTGTCTCAATGACCAATAGGGTGATATTACTCTCACCGGAAAGAGTATGTCTGGTGATCATTACATTCTCCTCTGCCTGAAGGGAATTTTCACTCCCATAGAAAGACAAAAAATATAGGATTGTTGACCAATTATGGTCCCTAACAATACCACCACCTCGCATTAACCCCATGCCACAAGCGCCATCTGGGTTGAGATTGAAGGGGGTGCTAGGTGGGATCCAACGCACCCAGTGTCCTTGAGGGTTCTAGGAAATAGAATTATGGCCGCCGATAAGTTCTTAAAATAGGGTGCTCCTTCTCCGCTCATGAAGAGATGAGGAAGATCAAAAATCATAGACTTCATTATGATGAGGAGCGCTGCCTACATAGTGATGATGACCATATTCCTCACATGATTTCAGGCCTTCTAGATGTTCCAGAACCCTACAAGAAGGATTTCCAACCTTACTTTATTTTTGGTGATAGAATCATCCCCCTGGAACCATGCTTGCAGGAAGTCAGTGCTGCTAGTGAACGAGCAGTTTCTAGAAGCACCGAAGACCTCCAATACCGCACGAGACCATGTGCCTTCAATGAATAGGTGGGTTATGGATTCTTTCTAGAAATCAGAACAACAAGAACATTTGATCCAGCAAAATTACATGTCAATTCACATTATCATCAGTGAAGAGGTACCAGTTCCGAACATTCCCCAGAAGGAAGTTCAGCTTGGCTAGGACTTTTTTAAACCATAGCAGGACACCCCAATCATCTATTGCTAAGGAATTTCCCAAAAAATGGTCAGTATACCTTGATAGAGAAAATTCCTATTGGTGAATCCAAAAAAATACAGTGGTACGGGTGATTGTTCAGAACAATGGAATCAAATAATTTTCGTTGTGTGTCATCCAAAATCGCATTGAAAAATTGAGGGTAGATTCTAGCCTCATTGAAAGAGATATAAGGGGATGGACACTTGTTGAATGAAATTTTTGGTTCCATCCCAATTGTGGTTCCATAAAATGATGTCACCCCTCCCAATAATTCATCTATTATGCACCTCTTGAGTAGTAATGTGTGCCTAGACATTACACCAGAGAGGAGATGTAGTCCCCCTAACTGAGTCAAGATTCCTACCGTACTTGTTTTTAATGATTTGGCTCGATAGATTATCCCCCACGATGGGATCCCATGCTATTTTCCCAAGCATGTATTCCATGGTAGTTGAAAAATCTCTCACATTAATTCCTCCATCTTGAGAAAGACTTTCCAGTCACCACCAGGATGCCCAATGGAGTCTCCCATCAAAGTTTCCATACAATATAAAATATTTGAAGGTATTTTCAATATTATGTAAGACACCCTTTAGGACCTTGAGATAAGAAATAACATGAATGGGAATTGATGAAAGGACATGATTAACGAGAGTAATCCTGCCCCCGAAAGAGAGAAATCAGTTTTTCCTGTCGGAAATCCGAATAGAGATTTTAGATAAAATCTTGTCAAAATGCAGAACCCTAAGACTAGAAGAATAGATTAGAGAACAAAGATAGTCAAAAGGGAATAATTTTCTAAGAATACCCAGGCCTTGTTCCACTTTACTCAACCGTCTTCCAGACCGTTTTCGAAAAGAAATAAACTGCTCTTATCCCTTTTAACACATTGTCCAATCCACTTCCCATCAGTCTCTAGGATCATGTTGATGCCCCGGATGGAAGCCTGACTGGCATTAACAATTATGATAGAGTCATCAGCATACATCAGGTGAGACATTCCACTGGTGGAAGGCCTGTAACGATAGGGAATGATGACACCGGCAGTAATGCTCTTCATGAGGAAATGGGATTTAGAATCTTGGGAAATGATAATGATGCATGGTGATAATGGATCTCTTTTACTTAACCCATGCACCGATTTGATGAAACCACAATTGGTCTCCAATAATTAAATGGAAAACCATGGAGAGATAAAACATCTAAACATTAAGTCATTGGACCAAGAGGAGAATCCCATACACCGCAACACATTGATGATGAAGTTCCACTCAAGCATATCATAGGATTTCTCCATATCAATTTTTAGAAAAATATTTGAACTCATCACATTAGAATTGATGTCGTGACCCATATCTTGGGTCTATCCAATCGCACCTAGAATAGCTCTCCCTTTTACAAACTTGTACTACTCTAATGATATCCATCGAGGAAGGTAACATGTCATTCATCTATTGAGCAATGTAGCCATCACATTGTACGGAAAATTGCACATGATGATAGGTATAGATTGGTTGAGAGAGGATGAGTTCTTGACCTTGGGAATAAGGACCAGCTTGGTGATGCTAGCCACACATTGGAAGAGACCACCTTAGAAAAAATATATGATCGAATTAGTGAGGTCTTCCTTAACCAGATCCCAAGATTCCATATAGAAAGATCCAGGAAGGCCATCCGGTCCTGGGGAACTCTCTGTATTGTGATATTTAACAGGCTCAAGAATCTCTTAATCATCCAGACTAGAGGAGAGAATGGAATTGTCCAGGTCAAAGACTTGGAAAGGGATAACTTCAAACTGGTCTTCATTCCCAAAGGGATACCCATCTTTCCTATTAGGGATTGGTCCTACTAGCAGAGATGAGAAATGGGTCATAACCATGTCACCAATCACTGTAGGGTCATCAATGTAGGTTCCATCTTTTATATAGTTTCACCATGCATTCTTCAAAAATGACATATTTCATTTCATATAAATCTCATCAAGCACTTCTTCAGTTTTTAAAATAACTAAATGAATAATTTTATCCAACTCATTGATTTATTTTATTCAGGTATTCTTTTTGTTTCATGTAATCATTATTTTTAAGAATCGTTTATGTTGGTTAATTGTGTGACCCCTATTAGAATAGTAAAAAGTATTTTTTTTTGAAATACTCCTAGTCATTATTCTTTGACATATTGATTTCTCTTTCCATACCTATTTTATTGTTTGTACTGTTGTTATACTCCCACTTTCTATAATACTCATATAGCTTCCATATATTTGAATATTATTAAAACTATTTACCCTATTGCCTCATAACCACTTGTGGCACCAAAAATTTCCAATGTAAATCATGCTTTTCGTTCTGGTATTTCAATTTTTCTTTCTTGATTTATTCCATGCAGTGGAATCACAAATCACTATGGTTTTTTTGATATAATAATTTTCTATGGATATTTTGGAAACTAGCGTGATATATTTATCTTTTCATAAACATTTAAAAAACAATTTAAATCATGTTTATTGTTTTAAAACCCACACATAAACGTGACAAATCATCAATACATCAAGAATAACTAGAATAATGGTTTAAATTTTTCAATGAGAATCATATAAACTACTCTGAATATGGTTTCTATATCCTCTAGAAATGGACATGAGTCAGTTTTATTAATTTATTATCATATAATGTTTGTGTGGTAGCTCAATTCCTATTAGAAATTTTGATGTATAAAAATTGTATTGGTTCAAGATTAATTAGTTTTACATCAATATTATGATACATTAGGTTGATAATATTTTTCTTATCAAAAAAATGTCATTATTTAATTTAATTTTTTCTTTAATATTTTCCTTCATTAATTATTCTCAATTAATTAATTAATTATCATGATTTTTGTAACATTTTCCATAATTTATAACTATATAAAATTAATATTTTTGTAGGTTTATAGAATTTCATCAATTCATGGATCAGTTATTTTCAATGTTTTCTACAAATATTTTAAAACCATTTTTTTCAATTTATATTCAATAATTTAAATATTTTGTTTATTATGTTTTACATTTTTTTATTCCACATTTCCTATGATATAATCTCACTTTCAAAATTTTCTTATTAGTGCAAAATCAATTTAATAATTATACACTTATTTTATATTTTAATTGTAACTAATAACTTCCATGATATCACCATATATATATGTAATAACATTAATGTGAACATTATTTACTTAACATAAAATATTAGAGTAGAAGTATTCAAATATTTTAACAGACCCAACCTCTTAATATCTTCCACATTATGTTTTAGACGCTTCAAAAGGATCTCTATTGATATATATAAAAGAAAAACTCTACAAAATACGACTATATTCATGTATTGGTTCCTCATTTTTTTCAATTAAATCCCTCTATGAACATTTTCCACACTTTCCCTTCAATTTACTATATTGTTTAATGAAACATTCCTAATATCATCAACAAAGGAACTTATTTTTCTCTATCTCTAGTTTCCCAAATATTTGGTGAAATCAAAACCTCATATAATAAAACTAAAAATAACCAGGGTAAATTTATATCTAATTATAGGAATAAATAGTTTTCTCTAATAGAAATTTAATATCCTAGTTTTTGTTTTGATAAAGAAGGAGGTGGTTATAACTAGAGTCCAGATTGATTTTTATTTTATTTTCATTGTCATTTTCCTACTCTGGTTCTTGAAATTATTTCTTAGTTTAGATATACATATATATAAATCTGAACAAAACCATAAACATGGAATTAAATTAATTATAATCAATAATAACAACTCCAATAGTTTTTATAATCTTTTGAAAAACATATTCCATACCATAATCAACTCATTTATTCAGATACAAATTTAATTACCTGTATAATATAATGTTATTAGATGTGTAGTTCAAATTACACAAAATGGTTACATAGGAATCATACACATTATTGTAGGTCCATTATTATCAACCTCCCATCCTACTCTATATAATATAATAGAAGATATATTTATAATTCATCACAGTGTATACACATCCAAAAAGTGGATGCATTTTTTCTACTATAAACACTAGTCTTAAATGATCCTTATTGTTCTATATGAAAACTATTTATCCTTTATAATCATGATATAACTAAATCAAAAATAATAAGAGATTATTCTTTGTTTATAAGGTCTTTAATTTTCATTTTATGATGAATAATACCACATGAATGTTATCTAGGTTCCATTAATCGAACACAAATTGATATTCAATAATATATTCCCATTACTATTTTCGATTATTTAAATTATGATGAACAAAAATATCATATATAATACGTTCTTTTCCCAATCACATTCTCAAGTTCTTTTTTGTCACATGATAATTATTTTACTCCATTAATACACAGTGATTCCCTATATGTAGTTAAGTATATTTTAGTATTATACACATGTAATATTTTATAGGAAAATTGGTATTAAGTTATATATTTTACCTATTTCCAATGACCCAAATAAATATTCATTGAAAATAAATGAATAATATTTCTAAAATAGATTAGGAATATCTATGACTGATGAATGTAATATTTTTTCTCTTTTAAAATATATTTATTACTTCAATTAATTTTAGTCAGTTCCTCATTTCTAATGACGTTATAAACATTATTTTTCATTATATTTATGATATTAAAATATCATGAAAATAACTCACCAATATGGAAATAACATTAAACTAATTTTTGAATTATATATTTATGTATGAAAACATGAAATATCCACATACCACAATGGTTTGTTATATGGAATCATGCACTACTAAACCTGTTTACAAATCCACTTCAATTGTAATGATATTTGAATCCACGAAGTAAATTACTTGAGAATAATATGATTTAATATTATTATATATATTTTATTACTATGGAATTTATTAGTCTTTTATCATGGTATTTATATATTTCATGGATAAAAAATAGGAAACTTTCCTCTAGTTTTTGGAATATTTTCATAGGAATTACTAAACCATAAAGTATTAATATATTATGAAATATAATTTCTTATGAAAGTAAGATATCTAATATGGAATAAAAATCTTAGGCAGTATATATCCTATTAAATCATGTGTCATGTGAAGATATGATATCATTTTAAATCTCATATCATATGAAGTTATCAATTATTTCTTTTTTTATATGGGAAAATTTTTAAATTAAATGAATCAACTACATATAAAAGTGATTAAATATTAAATGAAAGTCTTTAAACATCATATGAAATTTAATATATTTATTTAAAATAAGCCTTCTATAAGAACATTTTCCTTTTAGAAAAAACCAATGCACACTAGAAGTGTTTCATTAAGAAATCTAGAATTTTTGAATTTTAAACCTCTAATGAAATTATAGTTTTTTCAAAACAAACTAAAATATTTATATTCTCTATATTCCCTCTTAATAAAATTATTTCATATTACAATGTCATGAAATGTTTATTCTAAAGTTAATACACATTCCTAAATACTTGTTTTCCTATATTTTGTTTCACTATTTTTCCTTATCATTAGATACATATTTTTATTTCATGATATGAAGTCCTAGGTCCCCCATTCATCTAGGGTCCTATGGACTCAAGGATAACTGTTTTTTTATAAAACATCACAATCATTAGTATATATCATAACATTAAAAACAAGTACATATATAGTCCTATTTAAGTGGATTCATCATTGAATCTATTAAATCTAATACTACTAAATGGTTCTTCTATTTCAATCACAAAATATACCCTTAAATTCCATTTTAAGATTCATTTAACTGAATATTCCATTAATATATCTTTTAATACAATCCAAAACATATTTATATCTTGTAAACATCATGGTATCCATTTTTGTTGGAAAAAAAATCAATTGATGATTGGTGTTTTTTATTCTATCATATGGTTAGGTAGAGATGTGTCAGGAATTACGTTGTGATATAAGAAACATAATGAAACCCTAAAATTATAAATTTTATAATCCCATACTTATAGATTTTGAAAATACATATCATTAGAAATGTTGTTATGTATGGAATTTAGCATTCTAAAATGTATTTTTTAATAAAAAATTTATCATGTTATACAAATTGAAGTTTCCATGTTTTTCTTTTTTCACTTTTATTATATATATTATTTTAAGTAAAATGATAATTGACATATTAGTGTATTACATTCAGTGTTACAAAATATGTTTCATTTATGGTAAATTATAGGATATGATAAAAAATTTATGTTTTCATGTGTTTTATTTCATATAGAGATACCAAATATGCTCACAAGGCTTAAAAATAATTTTATGTGTTGTATTGAAAACCTAGTAAACAATATTGTGGGTCATCCGATATTTATTTTCTTGTTAGCGATGTGTATTTCATATAATATATCTTTAAATTTGGTTGTAAAAATACATATAATTAAAACTTTCATACATTGATACCTTTTTCATGACATCTATGAGCTAATACCAAATTATAGGTAGTTAGTTATGTTGGAGGTAATTTCACTATTTGAGGAATAATAATGATGTGATATATCCTTTTATTTGATGTGTATAACATTTCAGGAATTGATTGTGATATAATAAAGACATGTATGGGAATATAATGATATTTTACATGGAACGTGTTCATCTTCATGGATGTGGGGTTTTGATGTTCTCATGTAAATAGATAAATGAGTTTAATGTATTAATTAATCTGGTCTATATATATAAGGAGAACTGATAATATTTGATTTGTATATATGGGACTGACATAAAACCTTTCCCATGTCCAGTCGATATCTTAGATAAAGGGGTTATTTGATTATGAAAATATTTATATGATATAACTGATCAATATAGGTATGAGGATACATCATTTTAATCTCGATAATATTAGAACTAGTTGTATTTTGAAAAACATTTATAATTTTCAGGGATCCACCATTTTAAAAAATTTATGAATTTATGAATTCATAATTGTTCTTTAAACACTATAAAGAAGCATTCCATACAATTTATAGGTTTTAAGAATGATAAAAATATTAAAAAAATTTATTAGATACCATAATTGTTTTCTGGAGGATTTCTCGAAGAATATTTGAATATATTTTAATAAATTGTTACTTGAGCAGTAATATAAGGTGAAGTTTTTTAATAAATTTTCCAAAATTTGTTTGGATTTAAATTAAGGATGGTTTTTCATAGGATGTGACATAAAAGGAATACATGAAATGTCTATGACACATTATTTATTGAGATAGATTATTAGTTCTTTCTATTAATAGAATCAAAATGGTATAGTATTCTATAATATGTTTCAGTCTATTATTGTTTGAACAATTAAGTAGTATATTCCATTATTCCATGGTGAGTTTTGAATGATATTATTTTATGATGTATTAACTCATAGGAATCAAGACAATAAATCTCAACATGTTACATTAATTGGAGATGTTTTATTATATGTATTTAATGAGGTTTTTGAGTAACTTTCATGATGCGTTTAAATGTTGCGAAATCAATAAGAAAATAATGACTCGTGAGTTAGAACAATTGGGACTATTGAATAAATTATGATATTTTTTATATTGATAAATTTTATTTTTTGATCCATAGTGTGACAATGTATGGATATATACTACTTATGACTACATTGTTTATAAGATTAAATTCTTAAGATAGAACTCTTTGAAACTAATATTATTCCCCACACATATTTGATCCATTATTTAATATGTGGGTATTAGTAGTCAAAAGAGAGGATGGAGTTCCTCCATAAGATATGGCAGATTACGATATCCTAAATATATCATAAGTGGGAAGAACTCATTGGATTTTATTCAGTAATCACAATTAAATTTCAATTTCAATCATTGATAGGATATACTTTTATGGAAAATGGTATACATTTTTCATTTTGTTATTCAGTAAAAATGTATAGATGGATTTGGGGTATACATATATTTTGTAGAAATTGTTTTTTCATATGTGGTATAATAAACATTACTATGAATTCCTGTAAGTACAACCCAAATATGAATCATATTGGGTAGGGGTTGTTGAACAACACCTCGAGTGCTTAAAAATTATTATTAAATAAATTTTCCCTATAATATCATTAGTTATAAAGAAAATTTCAATTGGGAATATAAAATATAAATAGTTAACAATAAATGCATGTAACCATTCAATTTTTAGTCAACATCCACATATTTTACAGAAATCAAACTAATATAGAACATGAAAACATATAGGCTATAGAAAATCTAAATCTCAAATTAATGATAAAAATTATCCTCTATTATGGAAAATGGTACCATAAGAGTGTATTTTTGAAATCCTAAGTGGAATAATAATATGGTTTGAATAAATGTTGGATTTTGTTACGAATTTTAAAAAATGTGAACCTCTATACTAATAAAAGTATATACATAATAACACACCTACTCAACTGGAATATATTATATACCGAAATTAATGAATATACTATAAGTATAAAATATATTTGTAAGGATTATATCTTCCTTTAGTTTAATAATCCCATTTTATAGATGTTATTTTCCACAACACAATGAAATATTTTCTTATAAATCATTCCCTAATATGGTTGACGTGGTCCTTGAACGTTTATAATGTTTTCAATATCCCCTAAGTTACTACAAACTTTCCATTATAGCTCAATGTATTTCACAACCCAACCCAATGAGACTCAAACCATAATAATGGTGATATTTAGTATTCCATGTTAAGACCTCCAATAATAGTGTAGATGCTACTGAATAGAACCATGAAATTATAACATGAAAATGTTATTCCTAATTTAAATTATCTTATACATATATATGTTTAAATAAAACATACAATAATAAATTTAAGACCAAAATTAGTGTCTTATAATATTATAATATAATTTTTATTTTCAAAATATAACATTAATAAAAAATAAAATTGAAAATAAATATTTTAATGAAAAAAATACATTAAATATTACTAATTATAAATAGATTGAAATCAAGTTGAAATATTAAACCTCAACACTTGATCTTACACTATGATCACTGACTGTGGTAATTACTGCAGGGAACTATAATAATCTAGATTTATAAACTCCCAATCATCCCTGAATGTTTCTAAAATAATCATTATCCACATAGAAAAAAAATCAAATGTCAGAATAAATTCCATTGAATGTGTGTGTACTGTTATTCCCTACGTATACCTTAAAAATAAAAGGGGGGTAATGGGTTGTAAGATAGCTCATAATTAATGTAGAGACTATATATCCCCCAATATCATTCCATATATGTGAAATGATAATGAATTAAGTGATTAATTAATGTTATAACTTCACACAACAATTTAATTGTGACCATGTCTCACAATTGAATGATATAGTAAAATGAAAATTATTTTTCCTCAATATAGTATAGTATCCAAAAACTAGTCCTTATTCACTTAGGGGAATAACAATATATCACCATTCACTACTAATATTATATGTTAAAAAGAAATATCAACATAAAATTGAAGCCATTGAAATAAATATTTTCATTTCTTATAGGGATACATTTTATTAGGGACTTTTGTTTCTAACACATTCGACAGGGTGCACTACCAATGTCGTCATGTTGATGCTCCTTCATATTGAAATGTACTATGTATCCCTGATTTCCAAAGTTATTAGACAATCATAAATTCTTCAGATATTATTTCTCTATGATTGAAATAGGATGATGGGATACCATTCCATCCGTCCATGTATTCCTCCTCGTAATTTGTTTCCTAGTCATGGTCTCCCTTATAGAATCAGATATTGTTCATGAATCCCATTTGTTGATCCATCACTTTATTGATTTCATTTAATTACAGTACCTCTATCTGGATTTTACAAGTTGTATCTTTTGGGTTGTATCATTCTTTAAAGGTAGAACTTATTATTGGAAAGGATGGAATGTATTGATTCTAAAACACTACAACACCTGCATCCTTCCTCGTTAGATAGATTATCAAGTGTGTAGAAACCCTAGGCATACCATATTTATTATAGTGTATCTTATTCAAATGTCATGTATCTGAGGTTATCATTGTCTTACCATGTTTAACATGGGGTATTCCATGAGTTAAATTTCTATTAGATATGGATCTGGATGGCTAGAACATTGTTCAATGTCGATCAGATAGAAAACTTCATAGTAGGGAGCACTTGGAAATTTCACTAGATGTGTGGATGAGAATTAACCATGAGGACCGAACCAAGACTATTCTGTACCATAATGGGAATTAGTCACACTGTGAAATATGATCTGGACACTAATGGATGTGGAATAGGAATGGTGGGTCCCAATAAGGGGGGAAAATTATAAACATTAGATCGGATTGAGCCTCGTAGAGGCTTCCTATGAACCATATTTGGAATACAAGGATGAAAATCTAGGTAGATCGGAAAGTGAATGTTTTGGGGGTTACATATGGATAGATACCAATCATAAGTGGATTTATCTAGGTATAATGTGTGTGTATTGTGTGGGTCTTATACAAAGTTAATTTCATAATTGCTTCATGGAGTAGCAATGGGATGAATGGGGTTTATGCACTAAGATTGCCAATGTGCCACTGAGAGTGGTGATGGTACTAATGGGTCTTATTCACTGGAAAAAACCATAGATAGTGAGACCAGATAAAGGAATAATGGGTCTTACACCCTAATATGGACCATGGATTGTGTATCCTCATAGAGATTTGGGTGAGGTAGTTGAGTATATGAATAGAGATTATGTATTGTTAAAAACCCGAAAGAGTGGATTGATCCAACCGGGATGTGGTGTCCTGGGATTGAATTATGTTGGGGGGGGGGGTTGGTTTAAGTGGATAGAATGTACAAGATGGAAATAATATGAATATTATTGTGATTTGCATGAATCTCATGGAGGTTTCCTATGTACTTCATCATGTTGTTAATCAATGCTCATGTAGTTCTGATAGGGCATTGGGGAATGAACATGGTTAAAGGCCTCATCAAAATGGGATGTGTGGTTGGATATTACAAATGGATATCCACCCATGTGGACCAAAATAATATGAGATATCTAGATGGGGCATAATCCTCTTATGATATAGTGGTTCGAGGGAATGTCTCGGATGGGAATGGATGAGGGTGTCTCCTGAGCTCCTAGAGATGAAAACCAAGGAGGAGGGCACTCAGATTTATCAATGGAAGGTAGTGATCCACATGGAGGATACCTACATATTATGTTTATAAGGATGGGATCAAAACCCACATTTTTTATTTGTTTGGGGATCATGCACTAATATAGACCCTAAAGGTGGAAATAAGGGATTACTCCATGATGGATGCTCAAATAAAGGCCGATATGGAAACCACTAAGGGTATATCAGTGAGGTTCACCCCTAGGATGAGGGACAAATTTTTACTTTTTTCGTATTGAACCTCGTATAGGCATCATTTATACCAGATATATATGGACGTGATCATAACACACATCAATTATTTGTTCATGTCTTACATAATAAGAGGACCCCTGAATGTGGACAATGTTGATTACTCATGGATGGATGCTCGTATGATGGCTGATATAGGAAACGATGAGGGAGGATTAGTGTGGTGTTCCCCTAAGAGGGGTAACCCAAATTAACATTTTGTGGGTATTGAGCCTCATGGAGGCATTCTACACACTCTGTTTAGAAGTTAGGGATCAGAACTGGCATAGTTTGGAAATGTAGGGTGTTGGGATTACAAATGGAATAATACCATAGGAAGTGTGTCATGATCACTAATACCCTCCAATCCCATGCTAACCATACCTGGTGGGATAAAAAATATGAAGTAGTTGAACAAATATTCACATGGTGAATGATGCATTAGCGAGGGATAGAATAGGGCTTACACATTGTTAGCATACTAGGGAGATGTAGATTGGTAAAATTAAGAGAAAGGGTTCTTCCTATTGCATATAAGGCTAGGGGTATAAACTTGAATGGTTTTCATTCTACACATGAATTTTTTATTCCATAAGAGGAGTTCCCCATACCTTGTAAGGGATATCTCACTCTTATGGAGTTGAGTGGGTGTATAAAATCCCTGAGGTGGGGCACCCCATGTGCATTGCATGTGGTGAGGATACATTTTGACATAATGTGATACAAATGATGGTTTATTGGAAGTTTAATATCTTTCAACTCAGATGAAGGGGACACACTTATCACCCTTTTTTACATACATAAATGGCTTCCTTTAACCCTTTTGAAATCTATGGCAACAGTAATGCTAGGATTCCACAAGGAAGTGGAGTGGTTAGTAGATGAGTGTATGTTAGTATGACATTATGAAGAAGTAATATATATAAGCATACATATTTGGAGAATCATTAGGTAAATAAGAAAATAAGGAACACCACAAGTTGGACCAAGATTTTACCACGTACAAGCCAATAGGGTAATAGGGAAGAGGGTCTCCCAAAGCTAAGGGGCTCGCTGAGAGATATTTCGTAAAGCGTAGGTGCTTTACGGAGGTCAAGGGCTTCATGAATGGTGGAGATCTATAAAGAAGGGTTAGCATTCCTAGGAATGGATGTATGATCTATAAGGGGAGTACATCATAATGGTTTAATTCATTGTGAAGACATAAGAAATTTAGAGGGACTTCCACTTTCAATTAGGACATAAGGCTTTTCTAATGGAATCCCTACCATATATAGGGGTAAAATGAATAAAGTAATGGGACAATTATGATGCCCCAGTACCATAGAGAACCCATTATTCTCTCAGTTTTAGGGTTCCTGAGGGATTCAGAAAAAGAGATGTTGAATGTTGAATGGTTAGTGTAACAATTTTTTGGAGGGTGGGGGAGATGGATATTTATAGAAAAACGGCTCTCTTAAGGCTCAGATGTGCATCACTGAGAAAAATTATCCTATCTGAAGAGGTATAGTTCTTTATGAACTCAAAATGGACACCATAAAATTCCTTCGTGGTGTTACTATGGCTCTTTAGATTCAAATATACTTTTATCAACATCCTTTACAACAGTCATAGGTCTTTTTGAACTCGTAGATCATTCCATCAACATCATTCACGTCAATCACGATGCTGAGGGGATTCATGAAAATTAATCATCAATCGGACCCCATTGATGATATTTGTGTCATTTATTCTGTTATTTGATCTAAAACATCATTGAGTTATTGAGGTCATATATTTTCATTAAACCCACCCTCTTATAATGGGAGCCAATGGGAAAAGGTTGGGTAAATTAAGAGGGCAGGTCACTGAAAAATGAGCAGCCATGAAACTCGATCATGATAAACAAACGTGATGAACACTCGTAATATGTCATCATGAAGGACATGGGTGGAAAAGACACAAATAATATTGGATTTTTATCCCTTATTAATAGGATGTATAAGGACTATGATCTATTCAAGATCACATCAAATATTTCAACTGAGCTCTCATCGTGTCGAGTGATCTACCACACGAATATGTCTTCAAAATTCATGTTTATATGACTGTTTCTTTGTGAGTACTCATTAGTTATCCGAATGAATATAATCCTCAGATTATCATTGATATGTGAAGAACATGTATCTACACTGTGATCCATTGATAAATGATTGATATTTTTTAATTATACATGTTAACATACCCATGAAAATCTGCAATGATCCAAAACTAGTGGTTTCACAGGAAGTTGCTCAAGATGTTATTGAAAATTCCACATGAAGAGAGTATATAAAAAATTACCATAATTTGAATTTTTTTTGATCCACTCTGATCATGATTCACAGACAAAACAATAGACAAAATTGCAGATGGACTATACTCTATGAAAGTGACTACCATTATATGGCTTAGGTCTATGCGAGGACATATTCATCCCTGATGAAAGAAGGGATGAACTAGATTATTGGGTTTGAAGAACGAAATGATAGTACCTGTGGAGTAGGGATGATGATGAAGGAAGTGTCCACAAGTTATGGTTTTTACTCTAGGTATTTTTCATGTTCAGTTCAACAAAATATAGAAAATGAAGGAAGGGTCCACAAGTTATGGATTGGTGTAAAAGGTGAGTTGTAAGAAAGATACTAAAGGTGTCTTGTCTTGAGCTTCTAGGAGAAACATGTACGCCTCGAATATAGGGTCACCAAAATGACTATAAATAGGTGATTAACCCCCCCCCCCCCCACAACAAAAGTCATAATAAGTTTTTTTCATATAAGTTATTTTGTCTCAAAGAATAAGGGAGTTTCACATGAATCACTTACATGGTATAAACCATGTGCGCAAATGTTTTTTTGTCTCTAAAATATGAATTGATACTTATGGTGTAGCTCTAGGATAGATAAATTTTTCAAAAATCTAGAATGTTAAAAAATACCCATACTTTTCCACCAAAAGTGATGTTCTACACTTGTGTAATGTCCAGCTTCTAACAGGCTTCTTTTTTCAATGTTGATCATTCAGTGCCCTTAATAGCATCTATTCATGACATTGATGTGAGCAAAGTCTCATTCTGTAAAAAATTAAAACAACTTAATGAAAATATATTGAATATACCTTCACATCGAATGAATGAGTGAGACTTCACCCAGAGTAGTGAGAAATCAGGATTCGACAAAGGATTATTGAGGGAAGCAAGGTTCAATCCCAAAGATATTGTAAAGTGAAGTGCCCAGGTCAGTTTGAATCACTGAGAGGGGGAGGGGGTGAATTAGTGATCCTTTAAAACTTTTTACTAATTGATTCTTAATCAATTAAACCTCTATGGCTGGTTAAAGCCTCGATCCACTCTTCTTGTATCTCTCACCTTTCCACGAATGATGCAGTAAATGTAAAGGCACTGGACACAAGGATTTACAAGGTTCGGCACCAAAGGCCTACGTCCTTGCCATGTTGGTTATACACCCCAACATGGTTTCTCCCATTATAATCTGTTAGTATTACAATGGTCGATACTGCATCCCACTGTATCTCTCCTGAGTCCCACAGGAGGGTCTTTATACTGCGTCCCACAGTGTTACCAGAGTCCCACTGGCCTGCTCCAGAATCCCACTGAAAACTTCTTCCACCCTGAGTCTCACAGGGGGCTTCTCCTGGATCCTCGAGTCACACGAGTAGCTCTTCTTCTTGTTCATCTCTTCAAGTATCCTCAGCAGCCTGGGATAAAGGCTGTTGGCCTTGCTCTGTACCTCTGATCACTTGAGTTGATCAGGTCTTCTCGTCTTTCTCAGGCTTTATCTCCTTCTTCTCAGGATGACCTGGCTTCTCTCTTCAACTACTGAATACTTAGACAACTGATATCTTTAACTTCAGTCTGGTCCAGTCTCACATCAATTCAACTTCATGCACTGAATGCATGGAAACTCTGATTCTTCAAGATCTTCTAGTCTTGGACTACTCAATTGCACACAACCTGATTTAGCTTTGTTCACGTGTGCATGTGCATGCATGTAAGCATGCACTCCCCTTCTTCTCTTCTTGGTGCAGTAAACCCTCAGAGGGTGTAGTCAACTATAGCACACACCTCCTCACTTGAACTTCACAATTTGTTCAATGTGTTTACACACTTAAATGTGTGTTATACTTTGTGTGAGTCTTCTTCTTCTTCTAAGTGTGTCCACTCCACTTAGAGCACACACATAGGTTCGGCCACTTCACTTTGTTGTTTTGCACACACAACTTTGTTCTTTGCTTTGCAGACACACTTGACTTGGGCCTCTTCCCACTTCTTGTTGCACACCCTTAAACCGTAGGTTGTTCTTCAATTATTCACACACAAAATGTGTCTTCACTTGGTGCACACACAAGGCATGAAATCCTCGGCCTTCTTGTTTTGCACATACACCACTAGGGTGTGTTCTTTCACTTCATACAAGGCACTAAGGCCTCGGGTCTTCTTCTCCACTTGGAACACACACACTGCCTTCTTCTGTTTTTGCACACACAGCCCGAACTCCTTGGGTGCAAGGAAGCCGCGCAAGTGTCAGTGGGTGCAAGGGGTCTTGGGCGCGCAAGGTTCACATGCCTCAAGGACCGCGTAGGCTCCTACTGCCGCGCAAGTTTGCGGGCTGTGAGGGCTCCTTCTGCCGCGCGAGTACGCGGGCAGGGACCTCCTCTTCTCTTCTTTCGCGCAAGGGGTGCGCAAAAGGAACCTCTCGGAGCCAAGGGAGGCTCCGGGCTGCTTCGTCGCGTAGGTGGTGCGCGGGACAATACTTCTCTAGGCAAGAGCTTCGCGGGACATCTCTTTTTTCTCCAAAATATCAGCAAGCATTCTCTGTGCTTCGGGATCTCCTTTTATAGGCAGAGGAACGCCTCAAAACATCCGCGTGGTTATAAATTTAAACTCCCGAATATCTCGGGTTTTCAAGATTTTCCAAAATCTTGTTTCTCCTCTGTTTCACGCGGCTTAACTCTTCTTTTATTTTTCTCTTCATGCATGCTTCGTTGAACATGTTCATGGCCTTTTTTAAACTCAATCCATGCAAAGCATCAACACCGAATGGCCTCGCACCTTCGGTTGCTTCGGCCGAACTTCAAATTCTCCTCTCGTTGCATGCAAGACCAATTTTAAGCATGGATAGGTTCAGTGCGTCGAGACGATCCCAATGGACTCCTCGGCTTGATCGGAGATGGCTGGGAACTCGAAATCCAGTTCTCGGAGTGCTCCTGGTTCGACGGAGGCACGCGGGTGGCAGCGGCTATGATCGAGGTTGAAGACGGACATCGGGCCGTTGGATGCGGAGTTGAGAAGACATCGGACGGCCGCGATCAGAAGATCTCGCGCGGTATCGATCGTGCAGTCGAGATCTGGCGCGCGATCAATCGAGCGGCCATGATTCGCTCCCGGTGAAAATTGCGCGTCCCACATCGAAACGGCGCGCGATATTTCCGCGGTTTATCACCCAGATCCTGCCGCATCCCCTCGATTGAACTTCCAACCTCCACGGTGCCACCCCGAACCGTGTTCTCCCTGCGGGCGCGCTCTTGCGCCCACCCCTGCCACTCGGGTACTCTATGCGCCCACCATGCGTGCCTTCTGGCGCACGCGCTGCGCGGGCATCACCACCGCATAGCTCGGGGCTTATACACGGCCCCGCCCTTCTGCCTCAGGGAGTGCCTTGTCCTTGAGGGTTCCCCATGGGCGTGGCGCCTTAGGCCCATATGTGCCTTGGGTGATCCCTCGGCTGGCCTCCTTGGTGGCCATATTTTTGGCTAAGTGTTGAATTAAACAATGTTAAAAACAATGTTCTCCATATGAAACATGCCAAATGCCAAACCAAGTGCCCTTCTTTCTTCCTCACATTTCTTCATTTCTTCTTCATAAGAATTCTTCCAATCTCCTCAACATATAGTCATTACTTAGGAGGGAAATTCTTGAAGGTTCTTCATCAACCGAGCTCCTGAATCAAATAATTATTCAATGTGCTTCATTGATCTAATCAGAGATCAATTGGATCTTCTTCTGATTCACATGCACTAAGAAATAGTACATGGACTTCATAAGCTCACTTCATCCACTTAGAATATGGGGATGGATCACTTCAACTCATCATGCATTGTCAATACAATGCACGGTCTTCAAACATTGTTGTGACTTTGTATCATCAGGATACAAGTTCTATGAACTTAATGATCTACTCAACAATCGTAAGATATTCATAGAGAATGTTTCAACCACAACATCCTATGTCACTTAGTGAATCTCCTAAGTGACATGCATCTTAGTACCATGGCCATTATCCTCCATCACCATCACCATCACATCATTTGTCATTCACATCTTGACATTCCTTGACATCCATCCATTCATTCCTTGACAACAACATACCTCATTGACAACAAATGCAACACAGTGCACTTCAATCTCCCCCTTTGTATTTGTTGGAAATACACTAGAGCACATATGAATGAGTCAATATGTGTTCCAATATTTTCTCCCCCTTATTGGCAATCAAATGCAAAGGTGTGGTGTGGTTCTCTTTCAAAAATATCTTCCTCCCTTCGAATAGCATCTTCTTGAAAAGCACTAAGAGAGGGATGATGTCACATGTTCTCTTTATCAAAGAACCTTTAGTAAATAAGCTCTAAGTCTACTTGGGCTAACCCGGTGTAGAAAACAAGAGTGATATGACCAAGGAATTCAAAGCTGTCCATAATTCTCTACACATGTGAGATCATGCTTAGGGGTTTGAAATTTTTCAGATATAACAATGAATTTGCTAAATCCTGCACAACTTCACAAAACATATTAGAAAGTTCAAGTGCAAAGATAAAGCTCCCCCTTTCATCCATTTGTCTTCAATCAATACCCCCCTAAATTGTCATGATGAATACAATTAAGAAACATGGGATGAAAGTATGATTGGAATACCTTCACTTTTCTCAAGATGGTATTAAATATCAGAATCTCATCTTCTACAGATTGGCTCCCCCTTAAGGGGTGCACTCCATTCCTTCCAAACCATCATCCAGCTGAGAATGATCATCATCTTCAATTCCCTGCAATGTTAGCACATGTAAATACCAGAAGTATAAGGGAATAAGATGGAACCTTCTTGGTTCATCAATGTGAACAACAATGTTGAGAAGATTCTCTCAACCGAGATGTCCCATTTTCACCATTCTTTACACTTGCACGTTTGATCTTCATTGATGAGTGTGCTGGTGTGGTTCTCAAAACATCTTCATGTGAAACCTTCCTCTTCCCTTTTTCTTTAGCAATTTCTAGAACTTCATCTTCAGCTCTTTGCAGTTCTCTGGCAAGTTGCAACTGATGTGGCCATATGACTAGTAAGTCACTTGGAAGTGTGGCCTCAGTTTTGGAAGTTCCACATGGTTCCTTTAATGCTGTCAAGCTACCTCTCTTAGGCAACTTATTTTCAATCAATCCCTTCTTCTTCTTCTGGATTGATTGTCTATTTGAGTGCAGTTGGCTTCTATTATATTTCATGGCTTGTTTATAAAGATCCATGGTATGGCCATTCTTTCCATAGTAGAATCACTTCTTGGTGGTCCTTCTGGATGCATCACCCTTCTTGGACTCAGACTCCAAGGACTTATCTTCATTTCTCAAAATATTCTTGGGAGCATCTTCCAATTTCTTATGCTTGCTTCCCAAAGATTCTTTCTGAGCCAGGTTCAGTGGTCTTCTCTTCTTTTTAGCTCTGGATACAGTTGGATATTGACATGTATCTTTTTGGACACTTTTTCAATCATCCCAGATGTTGTCAAGTAATCCAAATCTATTTGTAGTAAACAGATGTCTCTGGACCTGTGGATGCTGCTTCTTTTCTTCTGGCTTTCTCCCCCTAGGCATGGGCTTCCTCTGTGCTTTGACATTTAGTGGATTGTACCAACAATCCTTTGCACAGTGCCCATACTTATTACAACACCAAAATTGACCCACAAATCTTGACATCTTCAGTCCTTCTGATTTTAGGGTACTTTTCTGGAGCTGCTGTGTTGTTTCAGGAGAGCTCTGCTTCTTTATTTTCCTCATCCATACTTGTTTGGAATTATTTTTCCATCCTGCACTTTTTGTGGAAACACAATTAGAAGCATCAGTACAAGATGGTATGGATGGTACCTTCTTTCTAGAAGATGTTGCCCTTTTATTAGAGGATGTCTTTCTTTTAGAATCATCCTTCTCAAAGCTCACTTGTGTAGCAACATTTCTACTTTCAGCTGACTGGGAGGATTCAGCTTTGGGTGATTGCAGATTTTTCAATATCACCTCCAGTTCTAAGCATTTCATATTGAGGTAGTTCTTCTCATCCTCAATAGTTCTTAGCCTTCCTTCCCAATTTTCTTTTAGCTGTTCTAACTAGTCTTCATGCACCTTCTTCAATTCTAGCAATGAATTGTCAAACTCCTTCACCATTTTGACTTTGTCTTCAAGTTGAGCATCTCTGACATTCATTGAAACTTTGTGCCTCTTTTCTAGTGCATGGAAAACATCTTTGACCACAGTCTTAAAGAATTCTTTCTCAGAAAGGCTTCTTTGCAATTCTTCAGTAGTGTCTTCATATCTTTCATTGCAAAGCGATACTGTTTCATCTTTAGCCTTCACCAGCTTTCTGAGAGTGTTGGTTATGCCAACCCTTTTTGCCAATTGATCTTCCATTGCATTGGCTTCTTCTTCTAGCTGTAATTTTTCTTCTTGAACATCAAGGATGCCTGTAGTAATACACATTGCTACTTCCCTGGGGACTGTCTTCCGAAGATATTCGATTGCACTTTGAAGATCTTTCATTGTTCCAACTTCATCACAGCTAGGACAAGCATTCTTCATCTTCATGGCCTGTTTCTTCTTTCTATTTTTCTAATTCTTGGCAGATATCTCCATTTGAGGCTGGTCGCTCATTTACTCAAATCTGCACTCCATATAGACTCTCTTGGATCTTTTAGAGGTAACCTCCCTCTGATACCAATTGAAGTGCCCAGATCAGTGTGAATCACTGAGAGGGGGAGGGGGTGAATCAGTGATCCTTTAAAACTTTTTACTAATTGATTCTTAATCAATTAAACCTCTATGGCTGGTTAAAGCCTCGATCCAGTCTTCTTGTATCTCTCACCTTTCCAAGAATGATGGAGTAAATGTAAAGGCACTGGACACAAGGATTTACAAGGTTCAGCACCAAAGGCCTCCGTCCTTGCCATGTTGGTTATACGCCCCAACATGGTTTCTCCCATTATAATCTGTTAGTATTACAATGGTCGATACAGCATCCCACTGTATCTCTCCTGAGTCCCACAGGAGGGTCTTTATACTACGTCCCACAGTGTTACGAGAGTCCCACTGGCCTGCTCCAGAATCCCACTGAAGACTTCTTCCACCCTGAGTCTCACAGGGGGCTTCTCCTGGCTCCTCGAGTCACACGAGTAGCTCTTCTTCTTGTTCTTCTCTTCAAGTATCCTCAGCAGCCTGGGATAAAGGCTGCTGGCCTTGCTCTGTACCTCTGATCACTTGAGTTGATCAGGTCTTCTCGTCTTGCTCAGGCTTTATCTCCTTCTTCTCAGGATGACCTGGCTTCTCTCTTCAACTACTGAATACTCAGACAACTGATATCTTTAACTTCAGTCTGGTCCAGTCTCAAAGCAATTCAACTTCATGCACTGAATGCATGGAAACTCTGATTCTTCAAGATCTTCTAGTCTTGGAGTTCTCAATTGCACACAGCCTGATTTAGCTTTGTTCACGTGTGCATGTGCATGCATGTAAGCATGCACTCCCCTTCTTCTCTTCTTGGTGCAGTAAACCCTCAGAGGGTGTAGTCAACTATAGCACACACCTCCTCACATGAACTTCACACTTTGTTCAATGTGTTTCCACACTTAAATGTGTGTTATACTTTGTGTCAGTCTTCTTCTTCTTCTATGTGTGTCCACTCCACTTAGAGCACACACATAGGTTCGGCCACTTCACTTTGTTGTTTTTCACACACAACATTGTTCTTTGGCTTGCACACACACTTGACTTGGGCCTCTTCCCACTTCTTGTTGCACACCCTTAACCCGTAGGTTGTTCTTCAATTTTGCACACACAAAATGTGTCTTCACTTGGTGCACACACAAGGCATGAAAGCCTCGGCCTTCTTGTTTTGCACATACACCACAAGGGTGTGTTCTTTCACTTCATACAAGGCACTAAGGCCTCGGGTCTTCTTCTCCACTTGGCACACACACACTGCCTTCTTCTGTTTTTGCACACACAGCCCAAACTCCTTGGGGGCAAGGAAGCCGCGCAAGTGTCAGTGGGTGCAAGGGGTCTTGGGCGCGCAAGGTTCACATGCCACAAGGACCGCGCAGGCTCCTCCTGCCGCGCAAGTTTGCGGGCAGTGAGGGCTCCTTCTGCCGCGCGAGTACGCGGGCATGGACCTCCTCTTCTCTTCTTTCACGCAAGGGGTGCGCAAAAGGAACCTCTCGGAGCCAAGGGAGGCTCCGGGCTGCTTCGTCGCGCAGGTGGCACGCGGGACAATACTTCGCTAGGCAAGAGCTTCGTGGGACTTCTCGTTTTTCTCCAAAAGATCAGCAAGCATTCTCTGTGCTTCGGGCTCTCCTTTTATAGGCAGAGGAACGCCTCAAAACATCCGCGTGGTTATAAATTCAAACTCCCGAATATCTCGGGTTTTCAAGATTTTCCAAAATCTTGTTTCTCCTCTATTTCACACGGCTTAACTCTTCTGTTATTTTTCTCTTCATGCATGCTTCGTTGAACGTGTGCATGGCCTTTTTTAAACTCAATCCATGCAAAGCATCAACACCGAATGGCCTCGCACCTTCGGTTGCTTCGGCCGAACTTCAAATTCTCCTCTCATTGCATGAAAGCCCACTTTTAAGCATGGATAGGTTCAGTGCGTCGAGACGATCCCAATGGACTCTTCAACTTGATCGGAGATGGCCGGGAACTCGAAATCCAGTGCTCGGAGTGCTCCTGGTTCGACGGAGGCACGCGGGTGGCAGCGGCTATGCTCGAGCTTGAAGACGGACGTCGGGCCGTTGGATGCGGAGTTGAGAAGGCATCGGACGACCGCGATCAGAAGATCTCGCGCAGGATCGATCGTGCGGTCGAGATCTGGCGCGCGATCAATTGAGCGGCCAGGATTCGCTCCCGGTGAAAATTGCACGTCCCACATCGAAACGGCGCGCGGTATTTCCGCGGTTTATCACCCAGCTCCTGCCGCATCCCCTCGATTGAACGTCCAACCTCCACGGTGTCTCACCACACCGTGTTCTCCCTGCAGGCGCGCTCTTGCGCCCACCCCTGACACTCGGGAGCTCTATGCGCCCACCATGCGTTCCTTCGGGCGCGCGCGCTGCGCGGGCTTCACCACCGCGTAGCTCGGGGCTTATACACGGCCCCGCCCTTCTACCTCAGGGAGCGCCTTGGCCTTGAGGGTTCCCCATGGGCGTGGCGCCTTAGGCCCATATGTGCCTTGGGTGATCCCTCGGCTGGCCTCCTTGGTGGCCATATTTTTGGCTAAGTGTTGAATTAAACACTGTTAAAAACAAAGTTCTCCATATGAAACATGACAAATGCCAAACCAAGTGCCCTTCTTTCTTCCTCCCATTTCTTTATTTCTTCTTCATAAGAATTCTTCCAATCTCCTCAACATATAGTCATTACTTAGGAGGGAAATTCATGAAGGTTCTTCATCAACCGAGCTCCTGAATCAAATAATTCTTCAATGTGCTTCATTGATTTAATCAGAGATCAATTGGATATTCATCTGATTCACATGCACTAAGAAATAGTACATGGACTTCATAAGCTCACTTCATCCACTTAGAATATGTGGATGGATCACTTCAACTCATCAGGCATTGTCAATACAATGCATGGTCTTCAAACATTGTTGTGACTTTGTATCATCAGGATACAAGTTCTATGAACTTAATGATAAGCTCAACAATCGTCAGATATTCATAGAGAATGTTTCAACCACAACATCCTATGTCACTTAGTGAATCTCCTAAGTGACATGCATCTTAGTACCATGGCCATTCTCCTCCATCACCATCACCATCACATCCTTTGTCATTCACATCTTGACATTCCTTGACATCCATCCATTCATTCCTTGACAACAACATACCTCATTGACAACAAATGCAACACAGTGCACTTCATAAAAGATGTGTGCCTAAAACAAAGTGACTTTGTATAAACATTCATAATCCAAAACAAGTGACGATTAGTGGATTTTGGTATGACTGAAACGGGTTTTTCATATATGCTATTGGATATCCCTTAATGGTGAACCATGTAAAATTGTATTTCCATCTCTTTGTGTGGGATTGTGTGTCTTCTACACTTTCACTTCAGGAATGTTTAATATGATCCCAGTAACATGGGAACAATATATTTCCTTTTATAATGAAAATTTTGACACCCAGATTCACCACTCCCCTATCATGGTGTTTTGGGGTCCTTTAGAAACTTCCACAAAATTACACAGAAACTCCATACTTGGTCTGATATGGCATTTCCAAGGAGATGATGAGAGGGATTCAAGGGAAAATTATGAAGCAAAAATGAATTACATGATGATAAAAAGAAGATTAATTAAAAACAAACACACATTACCCTAAACCTGAACATAGTGGGTAAATTAGTTACACATTGATTAAATAATGAAAAACAATCTCTTGGAACTTGAAGTATTCATTACAGTGGATAACGTAAAGAAGATCATCAAAAATCCATCATCATAAAGTACTCCAAAATTACACTGAAAGGTTTTCAATAAGTATTCAATCAATTATTTCCCTCCTTTGAATGATGATACTCCCCTAAAAGAGTCTCCTCTATCTGTAATTAGTCTTCACAGTGTGTCCCAAGGTGGTTATGGTTCCAATTTTAGAGTCAAATCATGGGTAAGAGGGGTATATTGAAAGTAGGTGGGGGCATACTAACTACCACAAAGTTTTAACACATGGTTAGGTAAACCATTCACACACCATGCATATGATTATATCCAAAAAAGAAGGCATTTCATATGTTTTTGGAGTGGTCTACATGGTTTTTTCTAACTATCATGATGCCATACGGAAAGCCTCTATCCAAAATTTCTCACCATCATGGTTTCCTAGGTGTTCTACATAGTATGGTAGACTTTGTGGAAACCATGACGGACTCTCTATCTTGATACTCCATGTTTTAAATGGCCTTCTATGATGTGGTTCGTAGCTTTGGTGACTTAGCAATAGACTACACCATAGAAAAAGGGTCCACTTGCCTCTATTTTCCATCTGAATCTCCCTATTAGGAAAAATTTACAATTCCCATCTATTGGTGGTCAAATTATAAATATTCAAACATTTTAGGGTTTTAAAATCAAAGAAATTTTTCCAAAAAACCTATTTTTTGTAAGAATTAAAGAATGATAATTTCACATGAACCTCAGTACATCAAACTCCACCATAGATTAGCGATTGTTTTTTCTCAAACAATTCCTATACAATCATTTCAAACGATTTAGTAATGAAATATGTAGAAGAATCACCCATTAGATAAACTAAATGAATATTGATTTTTAATTAATTAACATAAAAAATTATACATTCATTCTTCATGATTCTCCCATATTTGATGTTATCCAATAAAGAAAGCATAATACAAAACATCCAAGCACTAATTCATAAATATTTAATTTTTATAAACTAAAATATTCATTCTTAATTCAATTAATGCTTCATATTAAAATTTCAATTTCATCATACACTCAGGTTAGTTAAGCATAGATTTTGTAACCAATAAATGAAGGGCTATCACTTTTATAGGGAACACAACCTCGCTAACTTCTATATTTAGTGAAATTATGAAAGGTCATCCTTAATATTGGTCATTCCTTCACAAATCACGAGTAAATTTCATTGGGGTGAGATATAAGAATAAAATTTGGGGCCGAATTTTCATGCCTAAACATGGTAAATAAGGGAGAAAGTCCTGAGTAAATTAAATCAAAACCGTGTGAAAGCCACAAGTACAGTAATAGAAATTCCCATACATCACATCCATTTATGTATAAATTGGTTTCAATTTTAAGGAGTTTCTTAATATAAAATAATAAACAAAAAATTCATTTTTAAAAAAATATTTTATTAATTAATATACATTGGTATCCCTTTTTTATATGGTTTATTCATATCAAAAATAATTTTAGCAGTCCTAAAAAATGAGTAATTTTAAAAAAACTTCTCCAAAATTTATTTTTACCTCATTGATATATATGTGTTTCACCTATAACACCCATTTATATAAATCCATAAAAACATTCATCCTATTTAATCTACAGGTAACTAAAAAATGGAGTACTTAATGTGGGACACCTCCCCCACACATTAAACCAAGTAAAATCCTATGTGAATGCGATAATTTGGAAAAGGATGGGAATAAAAAATAAAGGAATTGGGAGGTAGAAACAAATGATCTTTTGAACACAAAATTTAGAACTAAAGAAATCTAGTTAAGAATGGAAAAGAGAGGTTAAAAATTGGTGTGTTAGAGATAGTTGGGTAGAGAAGTGGATTCGAGCTATAGAAAGTTATCCATTATCTGACTTATTGAAGAAAACATATAGATTGAATCAATAAAAATTTAGATGTAGTTGGTGGGAGTAAGGATAATCACACAATCACATGATGGAATTTAAACACATCAAGTGACATAGATATGGTATGTGAAATAATAAAACCAAACAAGTAAATATATGAGAAGTAGTTGAAAATAAATGAGAAATAGTGTAAGCCCATGGGGGGTAAGAGCGATCATAGAAGTGAGAACAATCGTCTTTATCCAATTATGGATATGCATCTGGTGGATTAGTGGCACTCCCTTCAGTGATAGGTGCTGTTGAAGGATCTGTTGATGGAGATGATCCTTAGGATAGATCATGGTGAAATAGGGAATCACTATACATATTTTAGAATAGAGGCTGACTGTGAAGAATGGTGTAGAGATCAGGCTCAGTAGGATTAGCCATGTTGAGGCCTTTACCATGGTGTAAAGTATCATCGAATTTTCAATCAAAGATCACATAAGAGTCTTGCTAAAATTTTCAGAAATGGTCTGGACTCCATAGGGGTTATTGGAAAATGCGGGTATGCGGGATAGGGGAAACTAAGGTGGTGACATAGAGGTGGGATTGGTGGGTGGTTGATATTCCTTAGTATGAGGATAAGAGTGTTGAGAGGCAGTCAATTTGATTGGAGGGACCTCATCCTCAGTGGCCTTATGCAGGTGGTCAGCAAGGGATTCCACTTTATGGATTCAAAACCTGTAATGAGTAGCATGATGATAAATCATCCGAATGCAATGAACTAGTTTAATATCAAATAGTGGGGCCACTAGAAACTTAGGTAATGCACTCTCATCGTAATCAATGTCTATTAATTCCATGATGAGAGTGATAAATGGACTTCCAAAAACATAACCCTTTCATTTGGTAAACATATACTAAAGGTATTAAGAGAATAAGTAGCCTAATTAATATAATCACTAGTAACTATGGAATGATAGAGAAACAAATCTTTAAGGATGAAGATTCCTTCAATATCAGATTTGGCAGTTAAGCACGTAGTAAGGATTGTGTGGAAAATTTGATGAATGGTGTTGAGAATCCAGGATTCCATGGAATTATTGGGAATATAGGGATCGCCAGGCTATGAAATGGTATTAACAAAGTGTCGTGTAGATATGAGAGCCTGCTATAAGGGTTCCTTGATGTAATAAACCAACATAACATGATCTTGATCATAAATCCAAACAAATTTGAAAAATTTTATATGCCAAAAATTAGAAATGATGGTTTATGAGGTGAAATGTTACATCACCTTATTCATTCTTCAAATAGTTTCATTCTTAGTATATCAATCATGGAACTGGAAAGTGGCCCCAAAATCCAGAAAAGGTTTTTTTAATGGTTGGATAGTACAAAATTAGTCTGTTGGTGAGATTCCCATTGTGAAACTAGTCTCTTTGGATCCTCTTAATTGATAACTTCAACTGGATTTTTTGGTGTGAGGAAATGAGGGGTATTGAGATTTCATGTGATCTTAACCAGGTGCTATATATTCTCTTCCTTGTTGATAAAATTTAAATGATGTTCATGGGGTTTAGTAGATATTGGGACCAAGAACGTTTGAAGGTGGGAATGATAGAAGATAGGATGACCCTGTAAGAAATGATGTATGAAAAATATATTGCACATTTTATAAAAATTAGAGATATAATATTGAATATAAATTACTCAAATCCAATATTCCCTATGCCAAATCACAAATCATGAAATATTATAGTAGTAAATTGTGTGATTTTGGAGAAAACCATGGTTGTGTATGTGTGTGTTGAAGGATTTCGGAAAAAACGTAGAAAACGACAAATCAAAGGAAAATCAAGGAAAAATTAAAATTGAATATGAGGTGGGGAAGTCATTATATAGGAAACATATAGGGGAATGCGAGAGAATAATAAGATAAGAAGAAAGATAAGAAGAGAAGAAAGACAGAAGAAATGATAACTTATTATATGATCTTGTGGAATTAAGGAGGTGAAAGGGTTGAAGGTGATGTAGAGGGAATGGTAGGGTACAGAGTATGGTGTTTGAGGGGGTCAATGCACATCTTGGGTTTGAATTGGTGAAATAGTAAATTCTATTTTATAAAATATTCATGTCTTTAAATTAGACGTATGTTTTTTTCACACAGTTTAAGAACCATGTGTAACCCCAGTGTACTCTACTAGAACAGTTCTTCCTTGTGTATGGTTAGTTAGACCATACCCAAACTATGTGTGTGGTTATGTGTGGAAATAATATTTAAAAGTATCCCTTATTTTAATGAAACTCTACCATTTAGTTCATTTCTTCCATTGATATTTTAAAATATGATTTGTGATTTTCATAAGTCATTTAAGTTGCACATAATTGTAATTCATTAGTATATCTATAAAATTGAATTGATAAAATGACTAAAACACCCAAAAATATGAAAACACACTAAATTACACCCCTATGTTATCACAAAAATAAAGTCATTTTAATAGAATTTTCAAAATTTTGGGTAAACTCTCAGTCAATACTACGTTTAATGTCTCAATATCAACACACATGAGCCTCTTGTTACCTATATTTCATGGTGGATAACACTCCAACAATGTCCTCCATTTTAGGATAAGGATTTAGTTGTTTCCCATTAAACATAAATCATTTCTCCCCTTCTCCAAAAATTTCCACCGCACTATGGTGGAATACCTTTACCACATTAAAAGGGAATGACAACTAGGACTTCAACATACCATGAAACATTATCACCCTTGAGTTAATCAATATGACATTATTTATGGGATGGAATTATTTCTAGGAAATTATATTTTTTTGAACCATCTATTTCATTTCTATTAAATTATTGGAATTTTCAAATTCCTCAGGCTAGATTTCATCAATCTCTGGCAGTTAGAATTTTATTTATCTTCCCCAGATTTCAAATTAGAATTCAATTTTTTCACAATGGTGTTAATTTTTTGCTCATTTTCAATAAGAGGTTCCAAAGGGTTTCCATATATCAAAAAAAAATGTGAAATTCCAAAAGATGTTTTGAATGTAGTCATATATGCCTATATAAAATCATCACATTTCATTGACTAAACATTTTCGGAGGATCCCACAACCGTTTCCAAATATTGTTTCATCTCGCAATTGGAGATGTCTACTTGACCAAGGGATTAAAGATGTTATGGTCTTCTTATTTTATAATTCACCCCATACTTCATGAGCACGTTATACATTAAGGAATTATAGAAATGTGTTCACTTATTAATGATAAGAGGTCAGAGAACACTGAACCCACTGAAAACATACTTCTTTAAAAAGTAAATTACTACTTTAGCTATATTTTTCACTATTGTAGAAGCTACCACCCATTTAGATACTTTTTACACAAATACAAGAATTTATTTATTCCCTTATTAAGGGGGATACAACCCCATGAAGTCATGTCCCCATATGTCAATGACCTTGACCTCTGTGATGGGTTGATTAGGCATTTTAGCTATACGCCCAATGTTACATGTGTGTTTTCATTTATCAAAATGTTCCAAAATGTGTTTTGAATCCATATTCATGGTGGGCCAAAAAAATATTGATTTATGATTTTTTCTATGGTGTATTCTAGTCAATTGTTTCCCCCAACCGGTGTGGAGGGACAAAACTCAAGAATTTAAATAACATCATCTTCTAGAATTTTGTAGTGAATTACCTCATATCCACATGAGTGGAAGATCAGAGGGCATTACTAAAATATATTACATAATGTTGGACTGAAATAAAATCCATTGATAGAAACATGAGATAAGGGTAGAGCACTCCCATAACCAAATAAATGGCTATATCTGTAAACCATGGATGTGGTGTGGTTTCAACTGAGAAAATGTGTTCATTATTAATTTATCCCCTGATTTCCCTATCTTCTTATTTTACTAAATGAGGTAATTATAAATGATATAGATGATAATCACCTATCTTCTCACTCCCTTTCCTTTCATGTACCTCAATGTGAAACCCTTGGAGAAGTAGGAACCAATGAATGAGCCATGGGATTATATCCTTCTTATTCAATAAATATTTGAGTTTTTCATGGTCAGTATAAACAACGACATTCAAAAGAACTAGATATCAGTAGAATCTATCGAGTAAAAAACAACCACCATAATATCCTTCTCAAATATATTGTATTTGATTTTATCATTATTCAAGGCTCGTCTTTCAGACTAAATTTAGCGAAATATGCGTTCTAGCCACTGTTTAAGAAATTCTCCCTTAGTATATTTAATTGGATTACCCATAATTTATAATATCTCATCCCAATTTGGAGAAATATTTATGGGGTTTTCAAAAAAACTCATATTTAAAATATGATAGACATTAATTCATGTTTCATTGAATTCAAATATGGGATCCTTTGAAAGGAGATTAGAAAGAAGTTGGGTTAACATTGATAAATTATGAACAAAACATATATAAAATCCCCCATGTCAATGAAATCCCTAAAATTATCAAACAAAATTTGGAATGGAAATTTGTTATATCACATCAATCAATGCTAGATCTAGATCGATTTCCTTTATGGAGATCAGATGTCCTAGGAAGCTGATATTTTTCATCATAAAATGAAATTTCTCCCAATTCAATAAAAGATTTCCATGGTTTAAGCATTCCAAGACTTATTTCAAATTTTGTAAACATGTTTTTAATAATTTCACATAGACTAAGAAATCAACCATGAAAACATCAAAAATATGATCCACCATGTCATGGAATATAGAAAACATTCACCGTTAAAAGGTGGCTGGAGCATTCTACATTTCAATAGATATATGGTGAGATGAAAAGGATTCATAAGGACACATGAAGGTTATTTTCCCCAGATCAATAGGGGTAATAAATGTTTCATTATACCATGAGTAAATGTCTATAAAGAAATAGAATTTTTTTCCCTTCTAATCATTCCAACATATGATCCATGAAATTGGTGGGAAATGAACATTCTACGTAACATCATTGAGATTTTAGTAATCCATAAAAAACCTCCATCGCATATCTATTATTATTAGAAAAAGGCCATTCTTTCAATTTATCTCCAAGTGATTCCCCCATTATTAGGTTTTACATACAAGGGACTCACCCATGGGCTGATAGAAATTAGGTATATAATACATATAAACAAAAGCATGATCACATATTTTTTTATAGCCTCCTTCATCAGAGGATATGACCACCAATGCAATTTTCAAGGCGGCGTGGATCATTTTTCAACTCGCACCATGTGAGGGAAAATGGTTTGTATAATTACCTTATGGTTAATAACAATCTATATGATAGTTTATTTAATTATTTATATAACTTTTAAAAGTGAATCTTCTAGGTCTTTCATGAGAAATTCATTTAGAATTACTATCATCTTGTTAATATATCCAAAGTAACAAGAATTTAATGTTGATGGGAGAGGTTTAAATTCAATATATGGGTCATTATGATCATATGGAACAATTGGTTCCCCCTCATCCAATTCTAATATATTCGGTACCCCCACTCACTGCCAAAAATGACCACCATTTCCAAAAAAAACTACCACTATATGGCTTCTTATTAGGGATGGATGTTTATGAAAACCAATGTGTCGGAAGGGGAGATACATCCAATATCATCATTTGGTATCCCAAAACAATCTTCAGTTATTGTTAAAACACAAAATTCCTCATTCTCCATGCATGATTCTTTCTTGACATCTTTTAGGATATTTAAGATACATTTTCATCCCCTACTAAAAATATCAAATCCCATTGGAGGACGTCTATCAACAGATTTCACATATGCAAAAGGGTCTTCTCAAAATAAGTGGTTCTTATTGGTCTTCCTCCACATCGTGTGTGATAAAATCATCTAGAAGAATCAACTTCCCAAATTTGACTAAAATATCCTAACATATCTCCATAGTATTTTTAATGGAGTGGTTAGCTAGTAGCAATGCCGCTCAAGTCTGTTATATATCATTCATCCCCAAAATCATAAAAACACCTCAAGGAATCATATTGAAACTATCCAACCAAGTCACAAAGATATTTTACTATCTCACATAATCAAATTATTCTAGTGATATTAAATCTTACAGGATCATGAATCTTTGAAGGAAGACGGTGTTGAACCACTGCTGAGCATTCCGTAGTGAAATAAATAGATCCCAACTACCCCATCATACTATTGATTAATTATATTTCCTTCATGAACATAGTATTTGTTTTCATTTGAGTCAATGAATTTATAAATGTAGTGTTGAGGAGAATTTTCTTTAATACCTTAATAAATTTTCCAACATGATGATCTTATTTCATTTTCTCCATGCATTTATGAAATGTTATAGCGGGTTCATATGGTCCAACAACCTCATTTTCATTATCATGTGTTGTATTATTATCTCTTAACAACTCTAGAAATGAGGAAATATCCTTTAATTCAACATCTTTTTCTATGACATGAGTATATTTATATTGATTTTTATATTTAACATCATCATGTTGTATAGGTACTTGTTGCGGTAAATCCATCCCACATATCATGTTCACTGCATCAACTTCCTCTCATGGTTTCTTCTCATTGTTTCCTAGTAGTGTATCATGTTTCCTTGAATAATGTTGATTGGAATTATTTACAATCTAATTAATGATGCTTCAAATATATTCCACTAGATTTTGAAATATTATCTGAGATATCATAATGAATTTAGACATAATTTTATATATTTTTTAGGGATTTTCCAATTGAGGATTTTGTTGTATAGAATTATCAGGTTGTGGTTGTCTTGACAATAGCATTGAATGTGGGTTTTGATACCCTTTATATAGATAGGATCCATGTTTGTATTGATTTCACTATTATTTTCAAGGAGATGTATTTTGATACTACGACTAAACATTACCAGGTGCCCTCTATGGATAGGGTTGAGAAATATTTTTTAGGCCCCCAGCCAATATTCACATTATCATGTCAGTATTGGTTTTAGTATTTTTGTTACATATTTGGACCTCAGTTCCATGAATTAAAATTTCCTCACTTGGTTAAGGATCGATGCATGACCCTAGGCATTCACCCAGGACGTGGTTGTAACCCCATTCGTTGAATGAAAGATGATTCACAACATGGACATGAGAAGTGGTATCCAGATTTTAGGCATCAATTTTCATTGATAATATATCATGTTGGGCCGCAATAATCATAGTAGAATAAATGTTATACATTACTATCTTCTATGTTCCCCACTCCTAATTCCATAATATTATATTTGATGACATGTCTTATATTATATCACGACTCTCCTCAGAGGATTTTTTCTTGACCATTCCTCATGAAGCTGAAACCACAACAAATTTAGTGTTTTCTATAAGTCCTCTTTAAATCTTTTGGATATTAATCAACAATGAAAGTCCATGATGAGAGAATTTAATCATCATTTCCTTGATGATCCACTAATATTCATATAGATACTCTGTGAAATTATTTAGAAAATGTTGAATATCATTTTCCAATGTCACTGACATGTAGGGAGGAAAATACAATGATAAGAATGATTGTGCTAAGGCCACCCATGAGATAATTGAGTGATGAAGAATATCATTAATCCAATCTATTTTTTTATCCGTTAATGAGATGGGAAATAAGTGGAGATGAATTACATCCTCTAATACATTGTGGTACCAGATCATTTAACATATTTCATTAAAATTGGATGGATGTGCGTAGGGGTCTTTACATGGTAAACACCCAAATTATACCATATTTTAGATATGTTTTAGGAGAGATGTATTATCCATAAAATTTTAGGCTTGGGCTGGTGTCCAAACTATACACGTACCCTATCTTAATGAATAGAAGTATGCTCATAATCCATAAGGGTATGTCATTGATGAATTTTTTCTAGAGGATGTTGAAGAATAAACATCTACTCCATGGATAAATATGGACTCTGGTTTGGAGACTTGTATGTTAGATTTTATGGTATATGATACAATTTGTGTTGTTGTTGTATATATCCATGGACAAATTAAGTTGATCATGTTTACTAGTTCTGTGGCCCAAACTATATAAAATTGTCTTGTTGATGTTGGTTCTATTCACCCATTGTAGAAATCTATTTGTTCAAGAATCCATTAAGTAAAAAAATTCCAAATCCATGAAAAACATATTTTCCTTCCACTTCAAAATTCACCATGGTATCATTTTGGTTTTGGTATCCCAAAATAATTTGACATATCTGGGAGATCATTTCATCCAATTCAAGGTATAGAGTAACTATTTTCAATGATTTGAAATTCTTGTAATGAGATATTTGGCCACTCCCACACCATTGATACTTCACAACACTAAATAACACACTAAACACATAAAGGGAAAAGAAAAAACAATGAAAAACATAAATGGGTTTAAGAAAATATTTTTTTAAAAAAATTTACGATTATTATTTTCAAATAATTAATAAAAAAATTAACAAAACAATGTAAAATTATCTACCCATAAATGGTGGCATTATTTGGTGTCATCCCAACAGAAGTATTAATTTTTTTATCCAAAACTGATTTACACACTCTTACTAGTAGTACAACGTAAGTATGGGATCGATCCACATGTAGAGTTAAGGTGCACTGTTCTATTAATTGTAATTAATTAGGTGAAGGTTTGTTAATTTTAATGTTATAATTTGGGTTATGAAAGGGATTTTTCTTATGATTGAGTAATTAATTAATCAAATTTTTTATGATTAAATTAATGATACAAATTGTGGAAAACTTTTTTTTACCAACAATGGGAAAGATGAATCAGGGCAATGGATTTTTATGAAGGTCATCAAAAATTGATTTCATATTTTGTTGTGTTGATTGTAATAACTCACATATATGGGTTTTAAATTTATTAGAACTCAATTGGATCCATGAGTGTCGATTAAATTTATTGTGATCAATTTCATGGTGTGGAAATTAATTTCTATTCAATTTATTAAAATAGACCCCTTAGATACAATGAGTTCACCCTATGATCATTGGTTTATATGGTGTATGTTCATTGGAATTTTATTGATAATCCATTCTTGGTCTGATACGGGTTTTCCAATGAGATGAAGAGAAGGAGGAACAAGAAATTTATGAGAGAACAATGAATTAAACAAAACACTACATGAAAATTAATCAACAACAAACCCACATTATCCCCAATCCCAACACAAGGTGAAATTAGATACACATTGAATAAATAGTGGCAAAAAAGATCATTATTACTGATGTATTCATTTAATCTGATTCAAAAAATTTGAAAATAAAAAAAATCATTGAAAAATAATCCAAAATTGTCTCTAAAGGGATTCATGCTCTCCTCAAACCATGATGTACCATATCCGGATGATGGTCCTCCATCATAATAGTATACCCTTTCATTATTTGGTCATCACCCACTATCCCAATATGGTTAGGGTTCCAAATACCAGGTACAATGATGGGTAAAAGGAGAAAATAGAAATTGGGGGCCTACTAACCCTCACATGATTTCAGCACACATTTAGGTAAATGGTGTTCCAATCATGTCTAAGATTCTTTTCACAAAATAGGTTTTGAATGCTTATTTGGGATGGCTCTCATGGTTTTCTAACCAATTGGAGGTTGTGCAACAATTCCTTATACAAAATTTCCCTCCTCACATAGTTTCTTGTAGGGTTCACATAGTCTTCCAAATAGTTAAGAGATTTTGTGGGAAACTCTGTCTTGATACATGATGATCCTCTTGTCCTTCTGGGTGATCATATTTGGTGACTTATTAGTATCTTTCACCATGTAAAATGATTCCACATGCCTACGATTTCAATATGAATCATCTATTTATGGAATATTTCCAACTGCATTTCTTTGTGGACTAAATTATACCTTCTAATACATGTTTAGATTTAATAATAACATAAATTTTCCTAATCATCCATTTCCAATATGTATAAAAGAATGAAAATTCCTTATGCACATGAGTGCATTAGTGAGTCACCAATAACATAGGTGACACCCTCATAGATAAAGATATCAGGTTGCAATGAATTTTATCATCCAAAAACTAGGATGAAGTAATAGTTTTATCGACATGTTGGATAGGGTACATTGAATTTATGAGGGAAAAAAGGAACAATCCATTATATCCATTGAGAAAGAACCATAATTGATTTATTGATTAATGTATTTGGGGTAGGAAGAAAAAATTTAAAGACATATAGGACGTGATAGTTCATTGATCGAGGATGTAGAACCCAGACCATGATGTGAAGCTATCAACATGGGGTAATGTAGCATGGTGTTAGAATGAAATATGGCATGAATGAGGACCAAAGATGACTCAACACTGTACTACACACTCTTGAGGCAGAACATAAACCGTAAGGCTGAAAATTTGAATTAGATAATGGCCCATATATGATGTTTATAGGACCTCTTATGTATCCCATAAGGATGTTAATATAATCGCATGAATTTTTTGATGATTTTCCACATTTTAATGTCACTAGTTAATGAAGAGGGAGATCATTGTTTCAGGTCATAGAGATCAGACCATGTGCAATTTATCATCATGTGGGATGTAAGAGTAATTTAACATCATGCAACATGAGAGAACCAAGCTCCATTAAAGTACTATTTGTGGAACATAGCATTGTAAGGAGGAGTAAATCGCACATCATCCATGGTGAAAAAATAGTATGGAAATTTATGTTTTATCATTTGAATTAAATAGGGTCCATCCCATTTGGGATCCAATATTGGAGGATTCCTAATAGATTTTATTGGTGTCTTCAGAGATAATACCATATCACCTAGAAAGAAGTAGTGGTGGATAACATTATTATTGAAAGCTCTGGATATCATTGTTATGATGTCTCTCCAAATTATATTGGGCATAAAGCCTATTCTCTTTGAGGTCATCCAGTACTGCTAGATAAAACTTTTCTACTCTTTCTAACATCTACTAATCCTAGAAAACTATACATAGTGATTGAAAATAAATATTTGTAGGATGGACTACATATATTCCATAAACATTGAAATATGGGTTCCCCGTCATGAAACTTTGAGTTGTCATCTGATAAGTTCGGAATGAATTGGGGAGCTTGTTCATCCAAATCTTCCTATTTTGGCCCACAATGTTCTGCAGAATTTTATAGATGGTCTTATTGAACTCCTCGAACAATACATTTTCTTATACAAGGTATTAATAAGTGTGGTTTGATCGGATTATTTACATGACATATAGTTTCACCAGTTATCCACTCTGATGTTGGCACTATTATCGGTGGGAACTACATGAGGGACCCCAAATTGATGGATGATATTGGAGCTCACGAACTCAAAATTAGAACATTCATTAGTAATCTTGATTAGGATATCCTCTACCCATCTGGAATTGTAATCGATTTTGGTCAGAATAAACATGAAATAGAGATATATTACAAGTAGAAATGGTCCCACCACATCAAATACCTAGACTGTGAAAGGCCATAAAAACATAGTTGTATGGAGGGGATCTTGTTGTTGATGCACAATGTTGTGGTAAACCTAACACGCATGGAACCACATTGAGAACACAATATATTCATGAACAATGGTGGTCCAAAATTATACCATCCTTCATAACTACTAAGAGTGTTTTGAAAACATTTTATGGGTTACACACAAATCAACATGAACTTAAAAAATAAGCATGGGAATATAAAATCAATTTATCCAATATAGGATATTTGGATAAAGTCAACAATTTAAGGGTATTTGATTGAGATAGGGATCAATCATTAGGGATTACTACAGTACACACCAACAGATTCAATTTCTCATGTATCATTCTTTTGGGAAGTTTCAATCCTAGAGACACTCAACTAGAAAAGTAGTCCAATAAGATATTTCATTAAGTGCCTTAGGTGGATTAGGAGGATCCAATGTGGATGAATTTTTTCTAAGGTGGTGTATATGATGGTTTTCATCATCATCCAAGAATAAAAGATTTATGATCCTTTGATGAGACACATGGATGATCATATATTAGTTTCCCTCCTCTATTGTATAAGTTGATAAATTGATAGGACATCTACTCGACTAGTATGTGATCAAGAAAAATGAGTGACCATTTGTTCAGAAGGAAATTGGGGAATCAAATAGAGAAGAAGCTTGTGTATGAGTGAAAGATCTAGATTCATGATGATAAAATAACCATTAATCTTCTTAATGAATAGCTTGGAGTACCCCTTTACATGTAGGTGGGTCTCGAGAGCCAGCATGAGGCCAGTGATAAGAGACAGATACACGGCCACATATTTGGTATGTCCATATGAAAACATGAATGAATAGGGTAATACTTCCGATATAGGTATAATTAAGACAACCCTCAGGACAACACATTTTTATTGGGGATAATTGAGAAACCTACCAATTAGTCTTCTGTATAAACCATCAAAATGAATCTATCAACATGGAATAGTCAGATCCAGTATGAGAATGAACTCATCCATAATAACAAGATATATTAAATGCTATTCTAGGCCCGGATGAGTGGCAAGAAATTCTTCCAGTCCCTAACCCTTGGTGGTATTCTATATATGAACATTATTTCAAACTACTAAAGGATCAATGGACATTGATCTATATGGAATGTCAACATATGGTGGTTCGTAATATACTTTAGATGGTCCACATGGGATAAAATCATTATCTATAGATGATACAGATAATGTCACAACATCAATAATGTGAACACTAGCTAGAAACAATTATTCTTCATAGAATAATATATCATATTCATTTTGATATGCATGAAACTGAGATAGTAAAAATGGTTCATTGTCCCTTCATTATTCGTATGAGTGAGAAGGACACTGAGGGATCACTATTGAGTAGTCACATAAAGGACCAGTGGCTCTCTAGAAACTGATATCATCAGAACTGGAGGTTATATAAGATACTTCTTGAACTAATCAAAACCATTCCGGTACACTTCATCTCATTGGTAGACAACACCTTTATATTGGAGTCTAGAAAAAGGAATAATTTTTCTATCCATATTCATAATGTATTGACACATATAGTCTACGTGTCCTTGAAATCCTTGGAGCTCTTGATGGTTACTTAAAGGAGGCATCTAACTAATGGCCTTGAGCTCCTCTGGGATGATTTTGATGCCTATTAATATAATAATGCAATATAGAAGCTTCCTAGAGGTAACTATGAAAGTTAATTTATAGGGGTCTATCTTTATACTATGGGAGAAGAGTAATCCAACATGATTATCATGGTGAGAAGGATGGTATTTACAATGGCATTATTTGAAAACAAAATGTTGAACATAACATTCTACCAGAATCATGAGGATCACTTTAAATATTGTTTTCATTGAACACTAATTTTTGGCTCTTATATTCTGAAAACTGAAGGGAATTACTTGATAGAAAAATGTCCATTCAGGTTTGTTTTAGGTGGTCGACTCTTTATCATTGGGTCCATCTAGATTTGGTTAAACATGGAATATCCATAGATAAAATAGAGATATTGGAATCTAGTAGTGGAAAATATCAATAGTTTATGCATGGTAATGAAAAAATCATCCTTCAGATAGTGATGGTTGTGATCCTCAGTGTATGTACAAACTCTAATCTATCCATTATTATTCCTGAAGGGAATGATTTTGGCTAACCACACGGGGTACTGGACATCCTTGACAATGTTGGATTTAAAGAGCTTATCAACCTCATCATTGACTATGAAAGCATGAAATTGGTTCATCTTCCAATGTTAATGGATGATCCCATAGTGAATTACGGGGAGATAATCGTGATGGATGATGACCTGAGGATCTAGTCCTGACATTTCATTATAACTCTATGTTAATACATCGCGACTATATATCAGAAAATCTAAAAACTAAAATTGTTCTTTTATAGGCATGGATGTGATGATCAGTTTTGGTCACATTTTTACCTCAGTGAATATATTAAACTATACCAACTCATCTGAAGTAGTGGATACACCCTCATAAAATACTTGTGTGGCATCCTACAGGTCTTCCTCATCATATAGGGTTGGTTTATGGATAGAAGGATAGAGTTTTTCCAAGACAAAAAATCCATGATGAACATTTCTACCCATATATGATTCAGACTATCCCATATTATGGAGTATCTGAGATTGGATGAGATTGGTCCTAGAACTTGTTTCAATGAGACTGTGAGAAACTTCAACAGTAATGAGTCATGTTGTCATGTACAATGGTCGAATGTATCCCTGTATAGGGGATCCATCATCCTTTCCTAATAATGAGATGATAACCTGTAATTTTTATCTCTCGACTACACATCATGGAAAGCCTCTGTAGCTTGTCCATCTATTTCAAACTGGAGGTGGTTTTGAGGGCCTCTATGAGGGCCTCACATATCTCCTCTAACAGGTAAAGGGACTCATTTATTGAGAGATTTTCAAGAATGATGGAATCATTGTTAAGAACACCAAACATCCATTAAAGATAGACATTTATTCTGGTAGAAGGTCTCTCTTTAATAAGAGGTATGATGAGAACCATGGTTGAAAAAACTAGAGGATTTTGGATTTTATTGAGGATATCCATTTTCACAAAAACTGTACCACACAACACTATAACCAGTTGACTATCATATGATTGTTCTTTGGCCCTGACTAGATGTGTCTAATCATGATTCTATTTCAATGGATCTACCTGATAGAGTATCATGAAAAATGGTGGTTGTTGACTAGAAGAGAGGTGATGAGAAAACTGCACATGCCGATAGCTACGCTAAATCTTCTACTTAGTATCTATAGCATGCATTTCATGGTTGTAAGAACTGGGCTAAGCATTCCAAAGGCTAACATTTCCATGATATAGGAAAAAGCCGCATCAAATGGGAACATTATGAGGATGTCCCAAACATGTATTTACCCCTGGAATAATGTTAATGTCCACTAGTTCGATATTATTCACTGGAGTATAATCGTGATCAACACATAGAGAATCCAATAACACTAGGTTAATTATGGGGGTAAATATCACATATAGGGTCATGATGTCATCAAGACATAGAGATTGATTTGACAATGGATGGGGCTCTATATTATGTTGTTCCATCGGTGCCCACTCTTTTGAGAAGTGAACGGATGAGACGTTGATGCCAAAGCAGCCATAGGAGAAGCTGCAAACAACCTCATGAGGCTTGGGCCAATTAAAATAGGAAAACATAACACCATGGACATGATCAACTACTTTGAAGACTAGCCAATCATCATACCCCTGAGAATCGTGGTCGGTGACCTAGTACCATTCAAATTCACTTTCATTATTAGGATTTGGAAAATCAGACACCACCTATTCTGGGGTAGGACACAATATGACTATAGTATTTTCAATCTGATCCCAGTTCTAGTCCTTAATCACATAACATCATATTATGGTGAGTCCATGATCTTGTGAGAAGGGAATTATTCAGGGATATTAGTGAGATCAACAACATGAGGATTACAACATTTTGGAAACAACAGGATTACCTGATCCTAGTATCTTTGGAAATAACTGGGAACTAGAGATTTAATGAATGGGTAGGCCAGGAATATCATATCCAGAAAAATATTTTTGGGAGCCTGGCCCTGGCGAGGGTCCTGATACTGAAGTGGGGCTAGAACCTGATTAACTCTCTTATGATGTGATTCTTAATGGGGTGGTGTTAGATGATTCAATGGTGGGTTATGCTAAACATTAGGCGAGTAATGGGGTTAATTTCCTTAGTGAGTTAGTTGATGAGGATCTCTAGATAACAATTCTCGCATCCTGGGGGGATTTACCTATGTGACATAAACAATCTCTTCCTTTGAATATCCTCTTGCATGAACCGTGGGAGGGAACCACTGTGGCTATTTATCATTCCATAAGGCCTCCTCTAGGCACTGAGACTTTTAAAAAAAATAGAATGCACCATGGAAGCTTTGGGAGATAAGTTAAGGAACAAATTAAAACATTAAATTCACCGTGAACATTGTATGTAGCTACTCATTAGTCCATGCAATATCGTGTGAGTATGCGTTTCAAATCCACCAGGCGACACGGTCGGTGACTTTCTAATTTGGATTCTATTTTTACCTAAAGTAGTCAAAAATACTGGTCATGTGAGTGGTGAAGTTGAATTGAAACATAATATTGCAATGAAGATATTCCAAACCATATATGGACCAAATGGGTTACTTCGTTTATTAGATGATGGCTTGTCCTTCCAGTGTATGTACAAAAAAACCAATATTGGCAACTTCCTAGTGCACTAGAGTCCCCAGCATTGGTCTACACCTTGAAATAAATTGGTCCAGATGTTGCAATAGGTTACTCATCCCACTAAAACAAGAATGTGCATGGTTATGAAATTTGAGGGTGCTGACATATCATCCACCCATGCCGTATATGGATTTCCATCAGACGAGATCTCCACATTTCATGTTTCAAGTGCCATATGGCGTGTAATAAGAGAACATATTAAATCACCATTGATTGGATTCCTAACCAATAATACATTAGAAGACTCCTCAACATTATAGGTAGGTTTAGTGTCTCATGGAGAATCATGATAGGAAGGTGGAGCAACTGGGGGAATAACATGAGGAACCTCTATGGTAATGAATTGAGCCTAGTCCTGAGTGTGACTCTCTCATAGTTCTAGAATATTCAACAATGCAAATCATAGATATTTTCTGTAATCTCATCCCTATAACATGTTGGAATGCGTAGTTGTGTTGTGATAAATGAGAGGAAACTCCTTGGAATAAACCATTGGATACCCCTGCTACCCTAGTGTAGGATGGACATGACCATACTGAGTATCGCAATATTTTGGATTTTGTTCTACATGGTGCTCAGTGTAGATCTCATCAATTGGATTTTTATATTTGGTGTGCTATTGAAGTAACACTGCCTTATTGAGATCATCTTACGTCTTTGTCACTGAACCACATGGGTCTAAGTGATTATGGTTAACTATATGGGATTTCCCTTATTGTTGTTCTGACTAATCGGAAATGATGCATAAGGGTACATGAGGCCATGAAACTAAATCTACTGACGACTGGGGACACCTACCAGGTTCTCCAGGTGTAGTGTTTTCCAAATGGTTGGTCATAATATTTGAACCCTACACCAATTTACCAGTCCATGTATAGCTTTTGTATCACCATGTTTAGCACGATAGTTCCTAGAATAATATCCTCAATATTGATGGGTAGGTCCAGCTATCAGCAGATTCGACTAAATTTGAAAACATCATATTTCCCCTAAACCTGAATATTCACATGCGGAGAGGCCTCTATGATAATAATGTGGTGAAACAAGAATATATGGATACACCAATTCTGAAGATATTACTGTCAACAAGGTGATTCTTGATGCTAAGAAACATGAATAATAACTATGTAAACCACATGACATTGTTGGTTGATGTCATCAAAGTGCTCTTTTCTCTTTGGATATACCAAATCAAGGTTCTAGGGGTGAAATATGCCTCCCATATGGTCTATAGGAAGCACATGACTTTGTCCTAGGTGATTGATTCCATAATATTGATATATGGAGTCATGACGGACAAAAATATATCTGAAAACGTGAACGACAGAGGAATGTGCCAAAAATTCTTCATTCAAAATCAATTCATGACTCTAGGTTTCCCTATTCTTTTTCTAGGGTGGATCACGGACTAGTAACCACACTAATGTAAACCACTACAGTTATGTAATGGATGACAGTGATAATACTACATGAGCCTATAGGCCGCTGGATCTTGGGATGTCATTTGGAGATGACACCAACCATATCATCATGTACCTGTATGGCATGTTGTTGACCATTATTCCATGCATGAGGATGATAGATATTGATGGTGGATCGATCTGATGATCATCATCTACCATTCCCTAGAACAATTCTCCATTATCTCGTGTTGAGGTAGAGAATTATTCTAGAAATGTTATAGATAACTACAAAGAAAGACCAAAGAAAGGGTGCCAAATCTACCTCCTCCTACATATACATATGGAGAGTATAAGGGATCTAGAACATAATATTTTCAAGGAGAATGAAACTAACAGTCAAGGTTCTTACCCTAGACTCTGATATAGAGGATCGGAGTGAAGGATACATCCTCGAGTCTCATTCCACCCCAGAATCTTAAAAATAGACTACATTAATGATTATTTGGTGCGTCTCAAATTTCATCCTTTTGGGGAGATAATTCACCCTTCTACCCAAGGATTGTTCTTCAAGAAAGGATAAATCTTCAACACATATAGGACCTTCGTTCTGGTTGGTACTGGAGGGGGATGACCTCCACTTGATGTAGTTGCGATATATGGTGGATCTTAGTATTAGATGATGTTGGAGTAGAGAGGACATATGCATTTCTTAAATGGGGTACAAGGATCACCTGGACATATGTTAAATGAGACATGATGATGGACTCTGTGTTGATTGTTGGACATGGTGAAAGCACCTCTACATTGGTTGATAGCAGATTCATGGGGAGGAACATCATACTACTCAAACTAGAATGTGGAAGGACCTATGTGTTGGAAGTTTTTAAAGTGGGTATGACCATTAATTGGATGGTTGTTGGATCAGAGGGAACATCCTCTTGAGTTACTGAGAACACTGTGAGGATGACCATGTTTATGGGAGACAGATCAAGGAGTAAATTCCTAGTAGTTAGTGCTACTTTTTGGATTACGTCATATTGAGCTGGAAAGGATGTGAGGAGGAACTTCGTATTGATGATATGAGGCACATGGTTATCCTACGCCTCAAGAATCATATAAATGGATATGACCTCTGTTATAGGTGTCAGTAAGACCAGTGGGACCTCAGTTAGACTAATTTTGGTAACATGGGGAGCACATAAATGATGAGTGAATGAGTAGGGAAGTGCTTTACTCTATAAGATAATGGTCTTAGGAGGACCTACAAAATGAATTTCATCATCACAGGTTGTCTCACGATTACTATTGATCTTGATGGGAACTGAGGGAGTCAACCTAGCCTACAAGTTGGGTGACTAAAGTCTCAATAACAATTATGCATTGAAGTGGCCATGCACTGTTGTAGTTGTAGGTAATTGGTTTTTTTCATCAGTTGTGGAATGATCCACTTATTTTGTAGAAGATGAATCCCTATGATGGTTATATTTCTGAGATTGCACCCAACATTTTTCTCAAGTCACCCAAACCATGGAAAGTTGAGCAAGGGTGTATGCCACCTGTTCATTGTCTTGATGAACTGGATATTTGAGGCACATATGTGTATTGTGGAGATCACTCCTTGGTATCTCTGGAGGAGTAGTCATCACATGGATGACTCGGACTTCACATACCACATTTTCATAGGGGAGTGATTCATAAGGAAATTTTGGTATGAGGCTCCCAAAAATGGTTGAATATTAGAGTGTAGAGTAGTGGATCCCTATGGGTCCTTTGTGGGTAGAATTGATTGAAAGGTTCGAAAGCCTCTACGTCCTTGCATGCCATGTGTAACATAGGAATAGCGCTCTCCAACTCCTAAGGATAAACATGGGTGTCTATCACACTTTTCTGAAAGATTAAGGATAGTGAGATGGGATGTGGGAACCGAGTATCCATGGTCATGGATGACATCGCAATGAAGCAGGGTCCATATGGAACTAGCATATTATGGTTCCTCCAGCCCCATCATCAGTGTATGGTGGTGAGTGGTTTCCTTTATATTTGGTTGAGCTGATTAAGATGATTCATTAATCAGTATAGCTATGTGGAATGAAATTCCCAATTCACTAATTTTGTTTAGTCTTCCATGGTCTGAGAGAGAGACCCATGTTGATAATTCCAATGTCTAGAATGCCCAATGATTAACTAACTTGTATTCTGGCGAGTTTCATGTGAGGCCAACAGTTTTCTTGGTGGGACCTAAAACTAGATAATTGGGTCATGATTCATGCTCATATATTAATTTATCAGGTGCTATTAATCCCCATTTTTGGAGGAAAACTTGATCACATTGGATTCACTATTTCGGTTTATGATGCTTTCATAGAGGTGGGCCTCATGGGTCAACATATCAACTCTCGCAGATGATGCATTATACCCTGCACTAAATATTTCCAATGGATGGAGAAAATCATAACTTCTTTAGACTTTTTTCTCCTTGATCAAGATTGGATGATGGGATGTTAGTCTGTCCTTTCTTGGATTCCTCCTCCCAATTCATCAACAAGTCCCGACATCCCTTATAGATTAAGACATTGTTCATTAAATAGGTTCAAAATGCCATATCATTGTGGATTACAGTTAATTATGTTACTTCTATTTGAACATTCTAAGGGGTATTGATAGGGAGGAATCAATCAGTCTGAAGAGTATTCATGTATGGGATTTAATGGAATTTATGGACACTGAAACATTTTAATAAATATATCCTTCCCCTTTTTAGGACATCTCAAGGTTACAAAAAAACATGAGGCTTCCCACATCGATCATGTGGTATCTTATTAAATATGAATGTCTCAAAGGTTTTCCTTGACATACCATGTTTAGAACAGGTTATGAAATGAGTTTAACACTAAGTAGAGACTGATTAGGATGACTTGAACACTTATGAATGTGGATCGGATAAGCACATCCCTTAAAGAGATAACATAAAAGGTTTACCGAATGTGTGGATCAAAATTATGCATAAGGATATACCCACGAATGGTTTGTCTCATAAAGGGAAGGTTTCACATTGTGAAGGATGTTATGGACACCGATAGAGGTGGATCAATGATTATAGGTCCCATTGGGGGATCACCATTGTTTACCATTGGTTTGGATTGAACCTCATGGAGGCTTCCTACTTACATTGTTTTGAATATAGGGATCAAAACCATCGTTTTTTGGAAGAGGAATTGGTTGTTTCATACACTTGGATAGTGTCCCATCACAAGAAGGTTAATCTTTCTTGATTGATTGTGGATTGTATTGGGATTACTCATGGTTAGTTTTTTTGGTGTTGAAAAGAGGAGAAATGGGATAAATGGGGATTTCATACTGAGGCATCCCATTTGATACAGACTAAAGTGAAATGATGAATGAGGCTTACACACTTAGAAGAACCATGGATAGTGTGATCGAAGAAGGGATTTATGGAGATTATTCCTTGAGAGGGCCCATGGATAGTGTGACCACACCATGATAAGGGACATGTAATGGAGAATATGGTAAAGGATTATTCATGGGAAGCTACATAAGGGACTGGTGTGATACCTCCAGGATGTGGAAACCTCAGTAACATTCTAGATAGATGATGGTGGGTAGCGTTAATCAGATGAAATGTATATGATGGGACTGTATAGAAAATAATGTACTTGGTTTGAGGATTGAGGTGGATTCTTATGTATCCCACCTAGCTGGAAATAAAATTTCATGAAGTTATGATGTGGTAATTGGGTATTATGCATGGTTAATGACCTAGTCAAAATTGGACGTGTGGTTCTATATTATGCAAGGCTGTCCTCCCAAGTTGACCAAAAGAGATGTGATGTCTAGGTGGGGAATGATCCTCCCAATACATTATAAGTCAAGGGAATGACCATGATGTGAATGGTTGGGGGTGGACGTTGAGGTCCATAAGATACACATCTAAAAAAAGTTAATCATGTTTATTTATAGTTAAGATTGAAAATTATGAAGGATTCCAACAATAAATATTTTGAATATATGGTTCCAAACATGCATAATTCAGTTTTTTTGGGGCATACGAACTTAGATGACCAAGGAATGTTGAAAATGGAGCTTACTCCAGGATGGGTTCCCATATAAAGTCTGATCAGGATATCACTTAGGGTGGATTAGTGAGGTTCTCCCATAAGTGGTTGCATTGATATTTTACCTTTTTATGGGATTGATCCTAATGGAAGAATCCCACATAAATTGTTATGAATACAGGTATCAAAACTGGAATAGTTCAGTTATTTGGGGATTACACACTTAGATGACCCATGAAGGTGGAAACATGGGCTTACTCTTGGATAGATAAAACTATTAAGGCTGATTTAGAAACAATTAATGTTAGATCAGTTAGGTTCTCCCATAATGGGGGGCACTGATGTTTACATTTTGTGGGGATTAAACCACATGGAGGCAACCTACATAACCTATATAGAATACAGGGATCGAAACCCATTTTTTGGAAGGGTTTGGTGTGAGGATTACACAAGGATGATACCCAGAGGAAGAGTGTCGCAGTCAATACTAACCTCTATGGCCACATTATCACTGATTGGTATGATAAAAAATAAGAACCATTTGAATAGATAGTTGTATTAAGAATGATGTGTCAGTAAGGGATGGAATAGGTATTATGCATGGTTAACAGCCTAGGGGGATAGAGACAGGAAAAAGGAGGATCAAGGGTGATACCTATTGATATAATTGCTTGGGGATTACACTAGAATGGTTTCCCTTCACCACAGTAATATTTTCTCCCATATGAGGAGGTTCTCATCCCATGTGTGGGAGATATCACTCCCATTGAGATGAGTGTGAATGTAAAATACCAAAAGGGGTTCACCACAAGTGCATTGTAGGGGGAGATTATAAAGTTCAATGTCATGTGATAAGGAAGATGGTTCCTGGAAGTTTGTCATCATGTAGCTCAGACAAGTGGCACTCAGTTCTCACCCCTTGGACATACATAATTTTTTCCCATTAACCCTTGGTGAAGGGATGTCACTAGTTATGTCAGGAAACCATAGGGTAGAGTAGTGGTCTATTGGGGATTAAAAGTTTTAGAAATGTTTTTAAGGATTTTCTATTATCATATTGATGAATAGAATAATTAGGCATATAAATGCAGTAAATAACACCACATTATTGACAAATAATTCACCACGTACAATCCTTCAGGGCTGCTAGAAAGAGGGTCTTATGATGTTAAGAGGATTACTGAGAGATGCTTCATGAAGGTCATGTTCATCTCAGAGGTCAGTGGAATCATGAAGGTAGTTGATCATTGAACCTTGGGGACCCTACCATGTCATGGAGGTATGAATTATAAGATGAGTGCTTCCCAAATGGCTAATTCTCCCAAATCCTGAAGTACCCCGATGGTATTCCTCAACCATGTGGGGCGTAGACCTTTTTGAAGTTAATCCCTACAATTAGATAGTGTAATCCTAATTAATGGATAAGGAAATTCATAATGATACAGTTCCTTATAGAATCTATTTTTCTATCTATTTCACAGCACTCGGGGACTTCATGAATTTGGAGCTAAAATGAGAATATTCTGAGTAATAATGGTTTAGTGGGAGGAGATAACTATTTATAGAAAAATAGATTTAATAAGGCTTAGATGTGTTCTATGGAGAAAAACCTCATCCAAAAATATGCACATGGCTCATTGGACTTATGTAGGAAACTATTAACTTCCTTCTCGATGGTCGTAGGGCTCGACGGACTTACATAGCCTTCTGTCAGCTTCGTTCACAAAGGTCCTGGGGCTCATTTGACTTGCATATAATTTCATAAACATCATTCATGAAAATCACGAGGATAATGAGATATTCAGAAATTCTTCAAGAATCTAAACCCCATTGGTGATATTTCGTTAGTTTGAGATTGAATTTATTCTATACCATCTTTGAGTAGTTGAGGTATCATATTTCCGCACCAAAAACCATGAAGATAAGCTAATAAAACTATAAACTATAATCTACATACTAGTATTACAAATTAGATGAAGATCCTTCTTTTATTGATAATATAATAACAGATAATTGTCCCTAACACAATATTATATTCCCAAATAAATTAATACAAAAAATCTCCCTAATATCCCCTTTTCAAATTTTGATTATATTTGATGAATCAAACCCTAAAAATGGGAAGCATATCTGTTAAGGGAGTCGTGATTCCCTAGAAACATGATCCAAAATTCCAAATATATAGTCTTTCCCTAATCCATTATAAAAAATTTGTAACAACTTTCTATAGTCATAGTGATATCAACATTTATTCCATTAAGGTCGGTTCGTAAAACAAATTTCCCGCAACCTGATTTTTTCCTGAGTTCCAACTCCACTAACATATCAAGTACCCATAACTCATTGATGATGCCATGAAATTTAATTAATTTTAAATTATTGTGTTACAAATGAGTTCAATTTTTTAAATGTATTAAATTTTATTCTAGTTATGAATTTCATAATGTGATGGTAATGATATGGGTTTATACCTTTCGTGTTCAAATTGTAGATGGTGTGAAATTATGTAAATAGATATTGTAGGATGGAAGTATGATTACATTATCATAACCCTAATCATACACCAAAACTGTGTAGTAGGTAAGGGGATCACATTGTTTATATTTCAACGTTGGTTCATTATCCATTGAAAGATGTATTTTGTCTAAAAAAATATAAAGAAACATGAATTTATCTATAAACATGTCGAAAAGGTTTTCTAAATCGCATGGACTGACCATTATATTTGGCGATTCCCTCAATATTTTTAACGATACAGTTAGATAATCGTTTAGGAAACCATGTTTCCGGACCATGAACACCGATTAGTAACATAAATATTTGAAAAATACCAAGACAACCAGATTAATTTTAACTTCCCTGATTCATTTTTTCCCACCTATTATAATTAGGGGTTCCATCTATATTGTGGTATCTGACCAATCATTGATTTTATTGAAAGACTTTATTTTGTTTATTGTGGAATCATATTCTATAAATTCAGTGAGTTTTTTTTAGGTAAGGCTATCAATTCTTCTATAAAACTCTTTTGTTTTTGTTTTTACCATGTTTTCTTACCCCATTCATGAAACATTAGTCCCTATTTTTTTGATTTTATCATAACAATTTATATATTTATATGAGATTGTAGGAGCTAGTATAATTCAAAGAGTGTCATTATATGATCTTACGGTTTTTGGTCCCATAGATATACCTTAATTTCATACCCTATTATTTGATGTGAATGGGATTTATGATGATGTTGGATTAAAACTCACTTAATCTAAAAGATAAATAAATTTATTTTCCCAATGTATTTTATGGTTAAACATTACCACGCATCCAGTGCATTCCCTCAGTGATAGTAGATGTAAAACCATTCCATATGATCAGTGACTCATATTATCCTAAAAAGGGAAAATATAGGAGGAAACAAAAGTGGCACACCATAATAATTAGAGAGCGAGTACATGTATATAAATTCCATGTATGAATGACAGTATTTAGTGATAGATAATTAGATATGAATATATAAATTAGTTAAATAATGAAATTAATTTATGATATTCTTGGGAGGACATTTAATTATCTGGTGATTCTTGATGATTTATTAGATTCCTACAATTAACTACTTATATATAAAAATTATTGATGATTTATGAGATCTAAATTATTAACTCTTAGGATCAGATTGTTCCAAATGATTTATGAGATGACCAATATTACATCCTTGGATCTAATGATGATTGATGATTCTTGGGATATTGGGATTCTTGGGATTTCCCCATTGGATCTGGAAAACCCTAATGATTTATGTGTTGCCTCAAATAATCTCCATGGATTTGGTGACACAATATTGTTTTTTGGATAATTGAGATACTCCCAAGGTTATGTATAGTATTCCTATCTACAAATGAAATATCAATAATTATCCTATGATATATGAAATATTTATTAAAATTAATAGACCTAAAACATGATATTATTAACTCGGATAATATTACCATGATCATGATATTGATATAGATTACTATGATAACCAACATCAAATAGCAGCTGATATAGGTATTTTCAATCACATACATCAACATTGGAACCATTGATCGATAATGGTTTATTTATTTTTTATTCCCATTATTTATATTGTACACCAACTTGATATTTCAATCAAACAATGTAACACCCTGATAGTTTATGAGAAGTATATTTTTTTATGTCTCATGTTATACACAACATCAAATTCATCTTTCACTACAGACAACACTAGCTTGGATTGCTTTACACGCAATCATGACCTTCCACGATTGCGTGTGTTGTACGCAATACCGTGCTTTACTAAAGAATGATATGCTATTAAAATATTATATAATCTAGCCATTATGAATAGTAATACCCACTTTTTGAAATTTTATAAATTTTATCTTTCAAAATGGAATTAATTTTTGGATTCGGAATATCGAAATTAACCTTGGGTGAAATTTTAGTATCTTTATGAAAACATTCTTTTTTTGATGAATAGTTAAAACAATAAGTTATTGCTTAAAACCGAGTTTTTATTTAAATAATAAATTATTTTATTTAAATTTATTTTAGGTCAAAATAGATACATAATACTTATATAATTTCAATGTAATTCATTGGATTCATTTTATAATAATTTTAGATATATAAAAATTTTATTGAACGTTTCACCGTCTTTTACCCACCTCCTAGGAGCATTTGCAATTGTATATAAAACATAATATTACCGCTTCAGTGAGTTGAATTTTGAAAATCAGAGAGACATAGTTAATATCAAGGAATAAAATGTGGTTCAATAAGATAAAAATAATATTTGGTGAATATGAACTTTTTACTTTTCATTACCATAGTTAAAATTAAATAGGGTAATTATGGGTAAAAATGATATTATTATTACCCTAACACATGTCCTAATTCAATTGGATAATTTTAATTCAACCAAAACCAACCTTAGGAATAAAATATTACCATTTAGGTCTACATGTATTAGATTAGGACACTTATTATTATTATATTTAAAAAAGAGTTAAAAGAGTTAAAATCCATGTTTATTAAGTAAAACATTTTTAATATGGGGTTATACATAAGATAAATTCGACTATAAATATTCATTAGAAAGATAAAATTATTTCCTACATAAGGGTGGTTTATTTATAATTTTTAGACATTAAATAATTTAATATATTTATGACACAATGATGATGCAGTAATTACCTTATTAATGAAATATTAACATAATTGATGTTATAAATACATAAATAAATGAAATTTGAGACTTTTTATGAATTCCAACAATTTTTTAGGTTAATATGACTTGTTAGTATTGATTACATTAACTGGTTTTGAAATAATAATGCTGTTATAATTTTCACAAAAATAAATTACCAAATAGTTTTAAAATTTACATAAAATAGTGCTTATAACAAATATTATATTATTAATTGATATTCTGTTTCTAAAAATCTAAGGATCGGCCAAATGACTTAGATAAGAATATATATTTTAATAATGAACCACTTGGGGTTCATTTGTATTGTTATAGTATGTTTATTAACCATATAGTGTAAGAAAACAAGAAGACACGGTAAAAGTTAAATTGTTTAACTTAGAGTTAAATCTAAATGATATGGTCAAAATAGTAACCTAACCTTGTCTAAAACCTATTGTTTGAGATGATTTCAACCCATCCTAATTATATATTCGAGATAAATCAATTTATTACTATTATAAATCGAATATGACTAAATTATAAAATAATATTTTAAGTATTTCCTAAAGTGCCCCTCTCCTCCTTTATAAAAGGGCACCTCCTCCCTCTCCTCTTTACAAAACATTGCGCATTAAAGCTCTGCCAAACCCTGAAAATTTACCTTATTAACTTCCCTAGAAACACACTAGAGTTACTAGTCTTCTTCAAAGAATAATTTTAGTATCCTAAGAGGAGGTTTCAAAGAGGCGTGTCGAATAAGAGGTAATATCCTTTACCGAATCATTCAAATTCATTTCTTCTTCTACTTCCTCTTATTTTGTTGTTTCATAATAAAGTAATAAAATCTGTATCACTGATATACTTAAATGTTATTATAAATTTGAAACAACCATATTTCTCCTTCGATCCATCTTACGGAAAATGAAATCACTGCGCGTGCGTACATATGGAATATTGTCTCCACGTTGTGGTGTAATCTATTTTCCACCACCACCTTAATTCGATGGGTATAATGGTGTAAAGAATTACTATATATGATTATTGTAAAGTGATATTGATTCTGAAATAGTATAAATACACTTCAATACAATTCCTAGATCATGGGAACAATATCATCGCTCGTGTGTACGTACGACCTACCATCTCCACGATGTGATGAGACTCATTCTACATGATATTCATTGAATAATGATTATATAAAAGAATTAAATGAATTAATATGATATATATTACACTAATACTATTATTTAAATGAGTTATCTATATCTTAAAAATAAGAATAAGAATTTATTCAACAAAACATGCATAAGACCATAAAGCAATGAACACTCGAATAACAAGTTGCAATGAAATATTACTAATAAGAATATAATAATATGACCATATATGATATCATAACAATGAATATGATTCTGTAATAGGTCAATGAAATTATTTAAATAATTATATAGGAGGTTCAGATACGTACAAAAGCATATCGGGCCTAAGGTAAGGGAAAAATCTCACAATCTCATTTTTATCCGAGATTGTTTATACATCTGAATTTATTGGGGAAACTTTATCATCCACATATATGTTTCCAAAATATGTAATATTAATTCTATCCTCCTACAATTGTATATATCAAATTTTACATATTGGTAAAATTTTAGAATATGATATGAAAGGAATCTTTTGTCATTTTCGGTACGAGATACTTTTTGAATTTTCTGGCCAATGTTTGAAAAGAATGTTTTTTAACTTATACGATATGAATGGATTTTTATGATTTCATAGAAAATTAGTTCCATGAAGCTTCCTTTACAATTTTAATGTTCATTTTTAATCAACTTATTTTAATTTAAAATTTTATGACATGTTAAGAAAGGAATAAATGTTTTATGTAGAAAGGGTATTTTCCTCAAGAATGGAGTTCAAGTATTTTATCAAAATTATTTTCCATATATGATAATATGGGGTTCTTTTTCTATCCCTATTTTTACTTTCATTTGACTATTTTATGATGGAATTATTTTTATGTTGTCCTTTTATCTTTTATGGATTATGATATGATGGCATGATGTTTAAGAATCCCATTTTTATTAAATGGGTTATGCTATGATTTATGATTTTGTGGCACACATAAGAATGGTTTCATTATGAGATGGGTGGGACCTATATCTCCCTCCAATGAATTGTGTAAAGATTTATATCTCATGAGATAGACATGGCTAGAATGGAAAGTTAATCTGGTTCAGTGATACAGGACTGGAATGATGAGTGAACTCGGTTCAGTAATGGACTTTGTCTGCTATGGTGGTCTTGACAATGAGCCTCGACTAATATGAAATTATTTTCTATGATTATGTGTGTATGACAAAATGTTTCATTTTTTATGTTATGATTATTGGGATTACATTTAGTTACTATGATTTATCCCATGTTATTATATTATGATCTCTTTTGCAGGATAAAAATTTGAAAATGTTATGTTCAAATGAATATGATATGATTGATATTTCTTTTGTTTACCCTTACTGAGAATTTGAGCTCTCCCTTTTATATGTTTTATTTTCCCCTGGTCAGGAATAAGGGTATTAAGTAGGATATGCCCCAAGGGACTATAGATATGATGAAAGAAACAGGAGACAATACAAATGATTTATGAACCAGTTGATTATGTTTCCCAGTTTCTAAAGACACTATACCTATACGTTCCTATCATGGTTTTGTTATATGTTGTAATAAGTATGATTCAATTCTGATTTAATAACCATGTATATAAAGTGTGGGTCATTATAGTTGGTATCAGAGGAAAGGTATAGCCAACCATTGGAAACTAGGATGTGAAAACCTTAGTAAGATCCCTAAAGATATGTCTTAGCATAGAACATAATATTAGTGTTTTAGAAATGGCCACGAATAACCTATGATAAGACCTAATGTGCGAAATTTCATTAATGATTATATGGTTTTCCTATTGTAATTAGTGTTTCTCGCACTATGCTTCTTGGTTTTAGTCAATGGCTAAAACCCAAATGAATAATGTTAATGCTGAATGCGATGGACAATGCAATGATTGTCCGCCGGAGCAACCAAACGTTTTAGGAGCCGGAATGGAAAATATTGTAGCAAGGCTCACACAACTTTCTCAAGTTTTGAATCATGTAGGACATCCAAAAGAGAAAAGGAAGGAGAAAAATTCTGTTGAATCCTTCATGACGCATTGTCTACCATCATTCAGCAGGTCTTCTGATCCATTAGTGGCCGAACAATAGATCAGTACCACTGAAAAGATATTTTCAGTCCTTCAATGTTCTGAGCATGATAAAGTCATATTTGAAGTATATCGTTAGGAAGGTGATGCTAATAAATGGTGGAAACTTATCAAGAATATTAGGCAAAGAGATAAAATTGACTCCATGGAATGGGATGAGTTCAGAAACTTAATCTTCAATAATTACTTCCATCGTATTATACTATCAAATATGGAGAAGGATTTTCAAGAACTGAAGCAAAAGCATGATGAATCTATTGGTACCTACGAAGCAAATTTTACAAGACCTTCATGGTACGCTTCTGGAATTATTATCCAACCTGAGAGTAAAATTGATCAATTATTTAGTGGATTAAAACCAAGTATTTGAAAGGTGTTAGCCATAAGGGACTCCAATAGCTATGAGGAAATTGTTCGATGTGCTCTCAAGGTTGAGATGGAGATTGGAGTAACCCATTCGTCGTATGTTTTTGATAAGAATAGGATAATGGAATTCAAAGGAAAATCTAAAGACCACACTGAAAATAAGATGAGTTTTCTTTTTCTGCTCAAATTGTGGAAAGAAACATGGAGGGAATTGTCTTAAAGGGACAAAGAAATGTTTTAAGTCTGGAAAAGAAGGTCATCGGGTAATTGAATGTCAAAATAATGGGAAAAAGATGTCTAATGATGCGAACAAAGAATGGTATACACAGAATGCACCTACAACTATTCAATGTTTCAAGTGCAAGGATATGGGTAATTATGCCAATCAATGCCCAAATCCAAGGATTGTTGACGATTATCGACTTCAACAAACTCTTAAGTCCAAAGACAAAGTAATGTCACATGCAATTACCATCGGCGATGTGGAGTACGATAACCAAGTGGTGAAAGGTACACATACCATCCACTCCAAAGTTGCAATGTTTTATTTAATTCTGGATCCACCCACACATTTATTTTTGAATAATTTTTTAAGGGTTTCACCGTATTACCTCAACATTTAGATGTTGAGTTAGCTGTGAAAACTCCTAATGGCACAACGGTCGCATCCAAAGTTTACAATTCTTCTCTGATTGATGTTTTTTGGAAAGTGCTTCCTACAAATCTTGTGATCCTTCCTATATTAGAATTTGATGTGATTCATGGCATGGATTGGCCTTCTTTATATGGAGCTCATATCAATTGCCAAATAAGGGAAGTCACATTTCATATTCCAGATCAATCTATGATCATCTATCTATGCAAGGATCAACATGTCCTTCCAGTGGAAATTTCATACATCTTATGGGTCTTGATTCCACTAAATGATGTTTATTTATCTCAAATGGTTGGAGGGAAACTCACGATTAATAATACACCCATTGTATGAGAGTTTGATGTTGTCTTTCTGAAGGAATTTACAGGGCTTTCCACAAATCTTGATGTTGAGTTTTCAATTGAACTCATACCGGGTGCTTTGCCTATTTCAAAGACACCTTATAGAATGGCCCCAATTGTGTTCTAGAAATTGAAGAAGAAACTCCAAGATAATCTTGATAAAGGTTTCATATGCCCTAGTGCATCACCTAGGGGGGCACCTATTCAGTTTTTTAAGAAGAAATATGGATCAATGAGACTCTACATTGATTATAGAGAATTTAACAAGATCACTATCAAGAACAAATATCCTCTCCCACACATTGATGACTTATTTGACCAACAATGCGGAGATCAATACTTTTCCAAGATTGATCTTCATTCAAGGTATCATTAAATAAGGGTAAAAAGGGAGGATATACCAAAGACAACTTTCTGTAATAGGTATGGACACTATGAATTTATATTGATGCCATTTGGTCTTACTAATTCCCCTGCTATCTTCATGGATCTGATGAATAGAGTCTTTAGAGACTATCTTGATTAGTTTGTGGTAGTCTTTATAGATGTTTTTCTCGTTGATTCAAAGAGCAATGAAGAACATGAAGATCACTTTAGAATTATATTAAGGACCCTGAGAAAGGATAAGATTTATGCCAAATTTACCGAGTGTGAATTTTGGCTTCAAAAAGTTTCATTTTTGGGTCACATAATCTCAAAAGTGGGGATATCTGTAGATCCAGCAAAAATAGATGTTATCGAATGATGGTTGAGACCAACAACAGTAACTAAGATCCGATATTTTACTGGTATGGCTGGATATTATCGACGTTTTGTGAATGATATTTCATGGTTATCTAATCCACTCACCCAGTTGACTCGAAATGGTGTTATGTTCATTTCGACGGAGGAGTGTGAAGAGAATTTCAAAGAGTTAAAAAAATGTTATCCAGTGAACCTGTGCTCACACTGCTGTGTAGTGGAGAAAGGTTTGTGATCTATAGTGATGTATCCAAGAAGGGACTGGGGAGTTTTCTCATGAAAAATGATATGGTGATAGGTTATGCCTCATGACAGTTGAAAATCCATGAGCAAAATTAACCAACACATGATTTGGAGTTAGTCGTGGTAATATTTGAATGTAAAATATAGAGGCATTATCTTTATGGTGAATGTTGTGATATTTATACTGATCATAAATGTTCAAAGTATATTTTCACACAAAAGGAGCTGAATGTGCACCAAATAAGATGGTTGGAGTTGATTAAGGACTACGACTACTCAATTCATTATCACCCTGGGAAAGCAAACAAGGTGGAAGATGTATTAAGTCGACAAGACCATGAAGATTAAAGAGGCATAGAAAGAAGATGTAGAGTTACAAAAGAAGGTGAAAAATGTTCCTAAATTCAACCTTGATTGTGATGGGATAATAAGGTTCAAGAATCAGGTTTGTGTTACTCCCATCCCAGAATTAAAGATGTAGCTTCTGGATGAGCCTCAAATTTCTTAATTCATTATTCATCCTGGAAGCACGAAGATGTATAGGGACCTGAAAGAGTACTTCTGGTGGGATGCCATGATAAGAGATGTTGCTGAATATGTATCTCCATGCATGGTTTGTTAGCAAGTTAAAGCTGAGAGACATAAGTATAAGGGGATGTTACAACCATTACCCATACCAGAATGGAAATGGGAAAACATCACCACGGACTTTGTCACTGGACTTCCTAAAACATCCAAAGGAAATAATGCTATCTAGGTTATAGTTGATCGTCTTACGAAGTCAGCAGACTTCATTACTATTAGAGAAGATTTCTCTCTACATCAGCTTTCCAGGATATATGTGAAGGAATTAGTAAGATTCAATGGAGTACCATATTCCATTATATCTGATCGGGATCCAAGGTTTACCTTGATGTTTTGGATAATTCTTCAGCATACTCTAGATACAGAGTTGAGTTTCAGCACTGCCTATCATCCTCAGACAGACGGTCAGTCTGAGAGGACAATTCAAACACTAGAAGACATGTTGAGATCATGCTATATGGAATTCAAAGGTTGTTGAGATCAACACCTACCATTGGTGGAATTTTTTTATAATAATAACTTTCACTTCAGTATTCAGATGGCTCCTTATGAAGCTCTCTATGGAAAGAAATGTCGAACTTCAACTTGCTAGGATGAAGTTGGGGAATGATGCCTATTAGGACCTGATCTTGTTGATGAGATGGACGAAAAGGTAAGATCTATTAAATAACACAAAAGAGCATCTCAGAGTCGACAAAAAAGTTATGCCGATAACGAAGAAAATACATAGAGTTTGAAGTGGGTGATAATGCATTCTTACGAATATCTCATTGGAAGGGAGTAATGAGATTTGGAAAGAAGGGCAAGCTGAGCCCAAGTTATTTCGGTCCATTCGAGATACTGGATCGTTTTGGGAAGGTATCTTACCGATTGGCGCTTCCAATGAATATCTCTCATGTTCATGATGTGTTCCATGTATCTCTCCTAAGAAATTACATACCTGATCCTTCACATGTACTGTACTCAGAAGTTGTACCGCTGGAGCAAGATCTTTCTTATAAAGAAAAACCAATAGAGATTTCGGATCATAGCGAAAAAGTTCTACGGAACAAGACCACTCTCTTGGTGAAAGTTTTATGGAGGAACCACCAATTATAAGAAGCTACATGGGAGCTTGAGGATATGATGAGGGAGAGTTATCCTCATATGTTTGTTACGAAGTGACAAATTTCGAGGGCGAAATTTATTTTAAGGGGGGTAGAATGTAACACCCTGATAGTTTATGAGAAGTATATTTTTTTATGTATTAGGTTATACGCAACATTAAAGTAATATTTCACTACATACAACACTAGAATGGCTTACCTTACACGTAATTGCGACCTTCCACGATAGCGTGTGTAGTACGCAACACGGAGTTTCACTAAACAATGATACGCTATTAAAATATTATATAAACTAGCCGTTATGAATTGTAATACCCAATTTTTGAAATTTTATAAATTTTATAATTCAAAATGGACTTCATTTTTGGATTTAGAATATTGAAATTAGCCTAGGGTGATATTTTGGTATTTTTCTGAAAACTTTCAATTTTTGATGAATAGTGAAAGCACTGAGTTATTGGTTAAAACAGACTTGTTATTTAAAAAATCAAATATTTTATTTAAATTTATTTTAGGTAAAAATAGATACATAATACTTATATACGTTCAATTTAATTCATTAGAGTTATTTTATAATAATTTTAGATATATATAAATTTTTTTGAACTTTTCACCATCTTTTACCCACCTCCTAGGAGCATTTGCAATTGTAAATAAAACATAATATTACCACTTCTGTGAGTTGAATTTCAAAAATCCAAGAGACACAATAAATATCAAGGAGTAAAATTTGGTTCAATAAGATAAAAATAATTTTTGGTGAATAGTAACGTTTTACTTTTATTTACCACAGTTAAAAGTAAATAGGGTAATTAAGGGTAAAAATGTTATTACTATTACCCTAAAACATGTCTTAATTATATTGGATAAGTGTAATTCGACCAAAAACAACCTTAGGAATAAAATATTACCCTTTAGGTCTACATGGATTTGATTAGGAAACTTATTATTATTTTATTTTAAAAAGAGTAAAAAGAGTTAAAATAAAATTTTAATAAGTAAAACATTTTATATATAGGGTTATACATAAGATAAATTTGACTATAAATAATAATTAAAAATTCAAAAATATTTCATACATAATGGTATTTTATTTATAATTTTTAGAAATTAAATAATTTAATTTATATATGACATAATAATGATGCAGTAATTATCTTATTAATGAAATATTAACATAATTGATGTTATAAATACAAAAATAAATGTAATTTCTGACTTTTTAGGAATTAAACTAATTTTCTAGGTTAATATGACATGTTAGTATTGCCTTAATTAAAATTTTGAGAACTAATAATGCTGTTATTATTTTCACAAAAATCAATTACCAAATAGTTTCAGAATTGACATTAAACAGTGTTTAAAACAAATATTATATTATTAATTGTTATTATATTCCTAAAAATATAAGGATCAGAAAATTGACTTAAATAAGGTTATATGTATTAATAATGAACCAATTGGGGTTCTTTTGACTTGTTATAGTATGTTAATTAACCATATAGTGTAAGAAAACAAGAAGACACTGTAAAAGTTAAATAATTTAACTTAGTGTTAAATCTAAATGATATGGTTAAAATAGTAACCTAAACTTGTCTAAAACCTATTTTTTGAGAGTTTTTAGACCCATACCCAATTTAGCTTCAAAATAAATCAATTGTTACCTATTATAAACCGAATATGACATTATTATAAAATAATATTTTAAGTTTTTTCTAAGGTGCCCCTCTCCTCCCTTATAAAAGGCCACCTCCTCCCTCTCCTCTTTACACAACTTTGAGAATTCAAGATCGGACAAACCCTTCCCATTTCCATTCTCAACTTCCCGAGAAGCAGACTAGAGGTCCCGGTCTTCTCTAAAGACCAATTTTAGTATCCTAATAGAAGGTTTCAAAGAGGTGTGTCGAAAAAGATGTAATATCCTTTACTGATTCAATCAAATTCATTTCTTCTTCTACTTCATCTTCCATTGTTTTTTCATAATAAATTAATAACATCAGTATAAATCATATACTTATATGTTATTATAAATAAGAAACAACCATATTTCACCTTCGATCCATCCTATGGAAAACAAAATCACCACGCGTGTGTACGTAGAGAATACCGTCTCCCCGCCATAGTGTAATCTGTTTTCCACCACCACTTACTCGGATGGGTATAATGGTGTAAGGAATAACTATATATGATTATTGTAAATTTATACTGATTCTGAAATAGTATACATACACTTCAATACAAATTACATGATCATGGGAACGATATCATCGCTCGTGCGTACGTAAGACCTACCGTCTCCACGATGTGATGTGACTCGTTCTACATGATCTTCATTGAATAATGATTATATAAATGTATTTAATGAATAAATATGATATATATTTTGTAATACCATTCTAGAATTGATTTATCTAAAACCTAAAAAGAATAATAAGAATTTATTCAACAAAACATTCATAAGAACATAAAGCAATGAACACCCGAATAACAAGTTGCAATGGAATATTACTAATAAGAATATAAGAATATGACCATATATGATATCATAACAATGAATATGATTCTGGAATAATTCATTGACATTATTTAAATCATTATACAGGAGGATTGGATACGTACAAAACATATCAGAGCTAAGGTAAGGGAGAAATCTCATAATCTCATTTTTATCCGATATTGTTAATACTTCAGAATTTACTAGGGCGTATTTATTATCCAAATCCATGTTTCATCAATATGTAATATAATTTCTATCCTCCTAAAATTGTTTAAATCCAATTATACCTATTGGTAAATTTTTAGTAAAAGATATGAAATGAATCTTTTGCCGTTTTTAGTACGAGATACTTTTGGACTTTTCTGGCCAAAGTATGAGAATAATGTTTTTTTAACTTATACGGAATGAATGGATTTTTATGATTTCATAGAAAATTATTTCCATGAAGCTTATTTTACAAGTTTTCATGTTTATTTTTAATCAAATTCTTTTAGTTTAAAATTGTATGACATGTTAAGAAAGGAAAATTTTTTTTGAAGTAGAAAGGATATTCTCCTCAAGAATAGAGTTCAAGTATTTTATCAAATTTTTTTCCATATAAGATAATATTGGGATTTGTTTCATTCCCTATTTTTACATTGATTTGATTATTTTGTGATGGAATTAATTTTATTATATCGTTTTATCTTATATGTATAATGTTATGATGACATGATGTTTATGAATCCCATATTTATTACATGTGTTATCAATGATTTATGATTTTGTGGCACACATAAGAATGGTTTCATTATGAGATGGGTGGGGCCTATATATCCCTCCAATTAATTTGGTAATGAATTATATCTCATGAGATAGACATGGCTGGAACGTCATGTTAATACTGTTCAGTGATACAGGACTGGAACGAGGAGTGAACTCAGTTCAGTTATGGACTTTGTCAGCTATGATGGTCTTAGAAATGAGCCTTCACTAATATGAAATGATTTTCTATGATTATGTGTGTATGCTGCAAAGATTCATGTTTTAACTTCTGATTATTGGGATTACAATTCACTACTATGATTTATCCCATGGTATTATAATATGATCTCTTTTACAGGTTAAGATTTTCAAAATGTTATGTTCTTATGAATATGATGTGATTGATATTTCTTTTGTTTACCCTTACTTAGCATTTGAGCTCACCCTTTTGTATGTTTTATTTTCTCCAGGTCAGGAAGAAGGGTATTAAGTAGGATATGCTAAAAGGGACTCTAGATATGATGAAATAAACTTGTGATAATAGAGATGATTTATGAACTAGTTGTTTATATTTCCCAGTTTCTAAAGACACTATACCTATACGGTCCTATCATGGTTCTGTTATATGTTGTAATAATTATGCTTCAATTCTAAAGTAATAACCATGTATGTAAATTATTGGTCGTTATAAACAATATATATTTAATGATGTCTATTCATATGGATGAATATTTATTTACTCTGACATAGAATAGGATACATTGGGAACCCATGCTAATATAATGGATATTGGAAAGAACATGGTAAAAGTCACTATGATTAATTGTTGATCGAGATTGGGTTGTCGGGAGTTTGGGATGGGGTTGGGATATGACTCAAAACATATATAATTAATTTTTATAGAAATTGATTTTTTATATATTTCGGGGTCCTTCATATATATTCCCCACCTAAAGGGGATCACAATATGCTTTATATGAATTTTATAACTTGAATGAATGTTTTATAGAATCCATTTTGATGTAGTATGGATTTCGAATTATTTATTAGAACATTATATGCTACATGTTTTTATTATTCATATAATTTTAACGATGTTATTGGTTCCAATGTTATTTTATTCCAATATGAGGCTATATTGTAACCATATTGTCCAAATAGGCTATAATTTCTATTCAGCAGCCTCTTGTTTTTTGGGATATGGTCCAGAGTCCTTTAAACACTCTGATCTTCTTACTATATAATGAACTATAATATGTCATTATAAGATTCATGCGGACCATTGTATTTTTTTCAAACTATTTTGAAATGGTATAGAGGATATATGATAGTTTTTACTCATGTGTCAGAACATGTTATTGGGAAAAACGAACCCATGTTTGAGGAAATTACAAGATCGTTGGTATACGATTCTTATTATTGGAGATTATTTTATTGTTTTATATTTCAAATTCTATGAGTCTCATGGGTTTTTGTTTATTATATTTGGGATTTAAAGACATGGAATTGATTTTAAATTTGTATTTTGTTCATTTATCATATAATAAATATAGGATTTACTTGTCATTTACATGAATACGTATGATTTTACACTTGATTTTGGGAAACTGGAAAACGGTTTAAAAAGTTAACAACAAATTATACGTTGTTTTACAATACAACAAGACTGATCCACATTACCAACCATATAACATGAATGGGTTAAAAAATTTACTATTATAATTATTCTTATTATAAAATAGTTTTATTAAATAAAATATTATTTTTAATATATACAATGTTTTTATCTATTACATGTAATTTAGATTGTACAAAATAATTCCTACGTTATAAAACTCCAATGAAAATTAATAAGGTTGTAAAAATGAGATGATATAGTTATTGATTATAAATGACATTGACACTATGTTTGTGGAGAGGGGATTATAGAGTATAAATGTGTTATAAAGAATTATAACATGATGTTTAAAGGATATCCGAAAGATATCATGAATGTTAGTTTCCTAGAATAGTGATATTGATACATGTTGAGGAAATGTTCAATGATTTATGAATTTAAAATTATAGATATATACCACTAAAAATGAAATCTTTTGTGATACATGATGGAAAGGGAATGAATAACCCATTAGTAGTTTGGAAAGGTGTTCCTCTATAACCAATAGTTGAAATGGATGTTCAACATTGCTGGATCATATAACGATTCAACCAATCAATGGATAGAGAGGCATTGTGATATTCTTCCATTCTCTCTGAAACGACTATAGTTTTTTCGATAAAATTATCATAGTTACTTATAGGAGTGGGTAGAATATGTTACATAAATTTATAGATAGAATATATCACTATTATATATGTCCCTTTCAAAATGCCCATGGATATAAGGAAAAAACTATCAGCCTATATGCGTTAATGCCCAGTGAAACACAAGACTGATGTCTTAGTCCATATAGATCTATAAGTGGGGCTGTCATGAAAGTAATTTTATACATACTTTTTGATCATTTTTTCAATGAGACCATAAGAGAAGACATGACTAGGGTGATTAGTCACCACACACAAGGATGTATGGATATAATGGATTATGATGGTAACCTAAATTATTTATAATGTTTCTACCTAATGCTAGTATGGGATGAGATATTCAGTGCTAAATTCTTTGAGAAAGACCCAATGAATGAAATTAATGTTTAGGTGAATATATTTTACAAATATCTGTTATAGATCATTTAAAACACTAATTACTAATAGGAACAAATGAGAATGAAAAGGCTTAGGAAATGTGTTTTCTACTGGTTGTACCGGCAGTGGGACTTCCTGTAACACCCTGATGTTTTTATGTAATAAATTCTCTAAATAATTTTAATTATAAAATACTATTAATCGCCATAACTCCCGATTATAAAATAAATGCCGGCTTCCCTTAGTATAAAATGAACATTCCATCCTAACTGTTAGGTTAGCGAGTATAAATATAACTATCTTATGAAAATTAATGGAGAATTCATTCACTACCAACTATTTATAAAAAATAAAAATCAATTATATCCTTTGAAAATACTATTAGTGAATAAAATTAGTGAAATATATATATTATACAATTTATAATATATTATTAATATTCATCCAATGTATATTTTAGTCATTTGGTATGAATAAAACCTCTTCAATGTATAAAAACCTATATTTTTTCAAAATGGAAATTTTACCCAATTTAATAAATTTTCACTTTTAAATTTACCTTTTTACACATTAATAATTTGTATATGGAAACATAAACATGTTATTTTCACGTGGGATATAAAAATTATCTATGGATTAATTTCTGGAATTTTTTTGATAACTTTCATGTTTTGATGATATTTAAAAAACAATAAATTTTAATGGAAGATAACTCTTTCCATAAAAATAAGTTATATTGTTCAATTATAATATTGAATGTTTTTAAATTATTAATATTATTTAATTTTATCGTTAAATTCAATTCATGTCATTAGAATTAATTTTACATTGAATTCATATGTAAAAAAATTTCAATGGTTTTTAATGATTTAACTTTAAAAAACTAATTGCCTCATTCTGACAAAGAGATTGATTTCAAATTAATTAGTGACTCTTATGTGTTTTTAATTATGAATAATATACTCCATAATTTTAATCATGAGGTAAAAATATGTAAATATATTTATTTAATTTTTTGACATTATTAATAGTAACTTTATTAATTTTTATTAATACAGTATAATGGAAACATGGTAATTATGTGTAATAATGATTTATAAAATTAACCTAAAACATGTATTAATATCATTGGATGAGTTTGTATCAACCTAAATCATCATTTTGTCGAAATGGTTTCCATTTTAACCCACAAGAACATGATTATGACATTTATTATATTTTATTTAAAGAAAGGTTAAATATGTCTCACTCAAATTTTAATAACTAAATAATTTTTTATATAATGTTATATATAAGTTAAATTATATTATAAATGCTCATTTTAATGGTATAGTATTTTTATTTATCATGGAAATTTATTTTTAACTTTTATGAAATAAATAATTACCTTATTAGCATATACATTAATTAAGGATAAATTATTTAGTTGATGGAAAATCGATAATATAGTTTTTATCAAAAATAATAATACACACTAAAAGACAAAAAAACATGACCAAATTATATTTTTCGACTATATAAATACCATAATCATCTAAGGGTAGAGTTATAGCCAATATAAGGCCGTATACAAGGTATTATGACACTTATATTTCATTTAAAGTGATGTTAGAGTTTTCAACCTCATAATTAAATATGTATATCTTTTTAAATTTATTATTTCCTTGATGATAAATTACACTTAATGTATTATTTTTAAATCACGTAGAATTATAATCATAATAGTATTTTATTTATATATATGTTTCAAAAAATAATTATCTTAAATAATTACATAAAATTATTTCAGTAATTATTTTATTAATAGAAATATAAAAAAAATACTAAAATATATATTTTATATGAAAATTACTATTTCCATTAAATTTTAAATATGTCCATGAAAAATAATAATTTAATAAAATATTTGGTTCAAATATATGTTTTTATGTAAATTTAAAATAAATCAATGAATTGAATAGTGTCAAAACTGACAATGTTGTTTGTGTATCAATATAAAGATTTATTAAATTTTTTATAAATCATAAAACATTTTTAAATCCTATAATAACTATTATATGGTAGAAAATGTTATCATGTATTTTTTATGGTCTATTTTATATGTCATAAGTAAATATTTTACCATTTTAATATTGATTTTTTCGTTACCGAAGAAAAAAACTAAAGAGAATTTCAATGTGTCAGTGAAATATATAATGTTTAAATTTAATTATATACCTATAAAAAATATCTAGAATTATTATATTTAAGCCTTATATAATCTCATCATATTATTTGGGTCTACATGATGGGTTTTTGAAAAGGATTTATTTTATTATAAATTTATATTTTTGGGTATTCTAAAATTTCCCCACACCATAATTATAAACGGTCTCATCTGACCTCACAAATTCACTTCAAATTGAGCTTTCATTATCATCGATCATATAAAAATTTACATAATAAAAATACATAGTTAAATTATAGAGGTTTTGGAATTCTTCAATGACTAACTCTTGTTCTCTAAGAGGAGAGTTGGAGGGAAAATGTTGAAAAAAGAGGTAATATCCTTTTCTAATTCTTTCAAAAATCATTATTATTATACTTCATCTTCATGATTTGTTTGTTTATAAATTAATAAATCCAATATCAATTAAATACTGAGATGTTATTAATATTATGAATGAAGCATTTTTCATTTTTAATCCATCGTCTTAACAATGAAATCACTTTGTGTGTGTACATATGGCTTACTTTCTCCATGACATGGTGTAATTCATTTTTTTTTCACCACCAAAATGCATGGATGGATATAATGATGGAATTAATAACTATATATGACGATAATATTGATTCTGGAATATTATAAATAATCATCTTCAGTACCATTCAACAATTATCGTAATTATATCGTCGGGCGTTCGTGCGTATGACCTACCATCTTCACAATGCGATATCATTCTTTCAATATGATCTTCATTAACGAATAATTATATAATTCTATTGAATGAAAAAATATGATATATATATTATATAATCTAAATTTTTAATGATATAACTGTGACCATTGAGGATGTACCCGATCTTATTCAGCAAAACATGCATATTAAAATAGAGGAGTTAATAATTGAAACACAAGTAATAATGAAAAGTGATTAGAAAATATGAAAATATGATAATAAATTATATTAGAAATATGAAAATAATCAGAGAATAATTAAATTACATTATTTAAATAACTATGCAGGAGTATTAGATATATAATAAGAATATCAGACCTAAGGTAAGGGATAACTTCTCAATCTTATTATTATATGAGATTGTTTATACGTAAGTATTTACTAGGTATATTTATCATCCATTTAACTGATTCATAAATATGTAATATTATTTTCATTTATTTAAAATTATTAAAATTATTTTTTCCCATTTTTGAAATTTTATTAAAAGGTATAAAATGAATCATTTGTCGTTTTTGATACGATGAAATTTTTAACTTTTCTGGAAAATATAAGAGGAGATAGTTTTTTTTATCTTTTATGAAATTAGTGTTTTTTTACATTTTATAATTATATATTCCCATTATGTTTACAATATAATATTTAAATACTATTTTACAATAAATATGTTTCTATTAAAATTTTCCTACATTTTGAAAAAAGAAAATATATTTGAAAAATGAAGGATATTTTTCTCAAGAATTATATTCAAGTGTTTAATGAAAACTATTTTCCATCTTAGATGATATTATGTAAATAGGGTTATGTTTCTATATCAATTATCACAATTATTTGAGTTATTTTTATAATGGAATTATATTTACTACATCCATTTGTTTTATATATATTATGATGGAATGGTGTTTATGAAACACATCTTATTCCATAGGTTCGGCTATGATGAATGATTTATGTTTTGGTGGATCACTGAATAATTATTTTATTATGATATCAGTGGCACATATATCTCATTCCATTTCAATGGGAAAAAATTTATATCTCATTTGATAGACAAGACTAAATGGAATGTAAATCAGTTTGAGTAATATAGGGTTAGAAGGGGGAATGAACTAGGTTCAGTAATGGAATTTGTCCTCTATGATGTTCTCAAGAATAATCCTTGACTAGTAAAAAATGATTTTCTATGATTATGTGTATGCCAAAAAAATGTCATGTATTTAGTGGTGACTTTTGGGATTGTCTTCATTGATTCATATGAAGTTATATGACTTAACCCTTGTCATTGTATCGCTATATTCCATATGTAGGATATGCTATTTTGAATTTTAGGTTCTACTATTATAATTATTATGGTATGATTGATATATTTTTTTAACCTTACTGATAATTTTTCTCATCAAATTCTATATCTCCTTTTCACAGATCATGATAATGGGTATTAAATTAGATATGTACAAAAAGAGTCTAGTTATGATGTAATAACTCAGTTTCTAATGACACTATACACATATGGTATTATCAAGGATTTGTTATATTTATTAATGAATATTCGTAAATTTTAATGTAATATGAACATATGTAATGAATGGGTCTTTATAGTTGGTATCATTGGAATGGTATAGTTAATAATTGGAAACTACACTAGGGAAACCATAATAAGAACCCAAAGGATATATTGATGAAATGGTTACTATATTAGTGTTTTAGAAATCATCATGAATAAACTAGGATAAAACCTAATGTTTAATAAATTGGAATTTTATTATTGATCATGTGGTTTTCCCATTATTATTAGTGATGATCACACTATGCCTCTTGGTTTTAGTCAATGGATGGTCCCTAGGGGAATTGCGTTTACACTGAATGTGATGGGTAATGCAATGACTTTCCTCCCAAGAAACCAAATGTTATTGGAGATGGAATGAAAAATACTTTAGCTATACTCACACAAGATTCCCAATCTACGAATCATGCAGAACATTCAAATGAGAAAATGAGGAAACAAAATTATTTTGATTCCTTCATGAGGTATTATCCCCCCTTTATTAGAAGCACTTCTGATCCACTAGTGGCTGAAAAATGGATCTTTATTAAGAAAATATATTTCCAGTTCGTAAAATTTTGGAACATGATAAATTAATATTAGTATTCTATTATTTGGAAGGTGATTCTGATCAATGGTGGAACATTATTAATAATACTAGTCAAGGTGATTAAATTTAATCCATGGAATTGAAAGGGTTAGAAAACATATTTTTCAATAAATAATTCCTTGTATACATTAAAAAAATATTTAGAAGGGTGTTGACGCTCCTTTTTCGTCACAGAGTCTAAACGGAATGAAAAGGGAAATACCTCAAAAAAAGAAGATTCATCCTTTGAATAAACATGAAAAAAAGAGAAGGGGATGAACAAGGAGAACATTTCCCGTAGTTCACGGATGTTCTAGCATGGTCGCGCAAGTATACTTGCGTGCCGCCCAAATGGTCGCGTAGGTGACTTGCGTGCCCTCTTTGAAAATCAGCCAGGGTCTTCTGCAGCCTATAAATACCCATGGTGGGCCTCCCATTTGAGGAGGATTTTTTCTAGAATTCAGATACAGTGCTCTGAATGCCCAAGTCTCTTCTTCAAGTCTTCCGAACACTTATAAGGTAATTCCTCACCTAGAATGGAAGGTCTAAACCATAGGAATAAGGTTTAAGTGTTAGAATTCACTAACACATGCGCACCTAAGTGTTTTACCCTTAAGGGAAATGGACATGCTTGCGCGCCTCCTAACCTACTCATTGAAACTTGCGCGTCACTCTTCTGGAAGTAACTTCAGATAATTATAAAGGCTTTGGTCAAAGATCTCCCAAGTATTACCCTACTGGTTAACCACCGCCCAAATATATAGGTGTCGTGCAAGTATACTTGCACGCCCACACAGTAACTACGCGCCCACCAGGACTTGCGCGCCCTTCTCTTTTTGGGAGCCTCTCCTGCCTACTTCACCTCTCTTATGCCTATCCTCCTATCCTCTTCATGATTAAGCCCTCAGAACTCTCTTCAAAGCAATTTATGGCATGATTTTTTGATCGGCTTCATAATCTGGAAGAAATTATGTGGAATATCTCTCAAAACCTAGTGATGTACATATCATTATGTCACCAAGGTAATAGATTTCATTCATTTCAAACTCATCCTTTAAAGATGAGAGGATCCATAACCTAGGCCTCCTTTTTAGGAGCAAGCCCCAGTCCAAGTTCTCTTAATTGGGCATCCTCTTCCGGAGTAAGCCCCAAGTCCCCTAATTTGGGAATCCTCCTCAAGAGTAAGCCCCAAATATGATTACTTTAACCTTGGCTTCCTTTTCAGGAATAAACCCCAGTTTCAAATCTACAAATGTGGGCATCCTACTTAGGAGTAATCCCCATGTCCCTTAATTTTAAAATTCTTTTAACATGGGCCTCCTCTTCAAGATTAAGCCCTAGTTTTCAAATCCCTTTAACCTGGGCCTCCTCCCTAGGAGTAATCCATAGTCTTAAATTTACCTTAACCAATAATAATTTACGTTTTGATCTAGGCTTCCTTCTCATGAGTATTTGATCTGAGATTCCTTCTCAGGAGTAAAACCCAATCATAAGTCCCCTCCTAATTTGGGAATCTTCCTCAAGAGTAAGCCCCAAGTTAGAGTAATCAAATCTTCATAAAGTACATCCAACTTTATGGACCTTATTCTTGGGTTTCTTCCCTAAAGTAAATCCTACTCTTCATCTATCTGGGCAGTCATACATACATAATCCCCATATTATTTCTTATGATTTTATCTATCATGGCACAATTGTCTGGTTTTACCAATACCTCTTGTTTCTCACACCGAGCATGACTCACGTGAGCTTAGAGTGTACAACTAATAATAAAATCTTTCATTTAGCCATCAATAATACATAAAAATCATATTCCCTTACTTGAACTACATGGGTTCTGATTCCTTTTCTAAATAAAGGATACGTAGGTAGCCGCTCTGCGGGTACGATCCCAACTCTGAAATAATCTATATCCTTCTGAATGATAATAAACTTCAAGTGTCCCACTGAGTGGATTTAAAACCAGTATGGTCATCATAATGACCAATGGACTTTTTATATAATGTATTCAAGGATACCATTGACTAATATTATCTAGAAAATATAGATGATTCTCTATCGATGAAGAACCTCAAATTAAGATAAAAGATTCTCTAAATTTCTAACATATCAATCATTGATTGTCAAGTCTAAAGGAAATATCATTTTATACTTGGTAATTTAATAAAGGATTCACGAACATATCTAAAATCTATAAAGAGAGTCCCGGAGTAGACAATAATTCCCATCAAAAAGGTGTGATGAGTCCGACCTCCAATCCTCTCGACCAATGCAAATTCCTAAGCCTCATCCATCCACAACTAATGAGCACCTACCTTTCGAAAGTAGGTCCAAATGGATATGGAATCATTGGATGTTTTCGGTTTTACGAACAAACCCATGAGAAACCGATTGGAATGTTTGAACCTTAAATCAAGCAGGTCATCCCCAATTCCAGAGGAAACAAAAAAATGGTGAACCAGACATGAATCCTTAACCAAGTTAAAATGATAGTTTACCTACTTGTTAGGCCCCTATTTAAAACTCAATGAGAGGGAAAGCAAGACAATAAATAACATACATGTTTATCCAAAATATTTAGTGGCCGTAATTATCTTGATTTCGTCTGTTATATCAAATAGGAACTCTTTTCCAAGATCTTCTACTTTTTAGAAATGGATTCTCTCAAGTTCTCACCCGTGAATACTTCTGTTTTGAATGCCTCTACTGCTACCCCTACTGGATCATCTTCTGCTCTGAGGACGATATCACCTAAACAGCGTCTTCAATTCTAGGTATCAAAAGCACTAGTTAAGGAGTAAATCAACACGGTACCATTCCAACTCTGGAGGCTGCCCGACAAGCCCTCCAAGTGAACAACTCACACAGGTCGTCCGGACAATGACGACCAGTGATTAAGAAGCAGGTGGTTCCAACCACCGTCTCCATCCATTTCAGGTCGTTATCCCTAGAACTCAATCACCATTCCCTCCCATTTTCTGGGGAGGTGAATGAGTAGGTCCCTTAGGGCCTTCATTCAAGGAAACTGGATTCCTTCCTGAGGGTTCCCATCAAATATCGCCGCCAGACTCGTGTGGCATTGCGCCCTCAACATGATGAGGGTATCGTTTCCAGGCATTTGGATTAGGTTCCTCGAACCCGAGCATGCAAGACGAACCGCCAGAGACGAAATCTGGTCAACAGTGAGCAGGTTCTCATCTCTGCCATCTCCAGAGAAGTCCACCAACCTAACTTGGTGGAAAGTAACGAGAGGGCACATACACCCGTCCGTTTTAATCCTGTTGTCCAGCAGACTCGTCTGGAAGCAACACGCAAATCCCACCAGGAAATTCCGGAAGAGTACTATAGACAGGAACACACACCTGTTTATGAGTCATCAGCATGTCGGTAGGCTCATATGACTACATATAATGGAGCCCGACTACCCAATGTGTTGATCACTACTAAACAGTCACATACACCTGCTTACACTCATAAATCCTGCCAGCAGCCTCGTCTGTCAGTGTTGAAGGAAGTTCTTCATCCACGTTTGGAGGATTTCAATCAGTTGGAACATACACCTGCTATTATTGATCAAGCCTACCAGCCATCTCATTTGGCAGCACCAGGATAGGTCAGTCGGAAAGCTCCAGTGACAAACAGGAGGCAGACTCAATTCTTTACCCCCACACTTATGTAATGTTAGGATTTACAGACAAGAAAAGGCGGAAAAGACCAGGAATACACACCTACTCCATGTAAGGAATGGACTTATATCCCAGTTCTAGAAGCTGATGTCACCAAACACATTTTTTGAATGGTGAAAGAGAAGAAGAAAATCCTTGCTCATATTCTGGATGCCAGCCAGGATATTATAACAGCTTCAGTATCATCGCAGGGAAAGAAATGAAAATCTATACCTACCAGTGGATTGACTCATCAACATATCACTCCAGAGCAGATACACATCTCTGTTCCAATCCAATAGGGTTGTGGGGCTTACTCCCCTATATCATACGAACAACCAAGTCAGGAACATACACCTGATTTGAGTGGAGATCATCAGCCTAACCTGGCCATATCTCCTGACCAGGAACATAAACCTGCTCAGAGTAGCCACTTTCATCAACAAGTGGCTTTCAAGGCGAGTAAGAAGGTGTCTAAGAAGAAGAACCACCAAGCCCATTCAAGAAATCAAGAGCCAATCTGTAACAAGGCCTTGCTCGATACTGGAGTTCTTGAAGCCCTCAGACAGTTATTTGTTGGAATCCATGATTGTACTCCCTCATTTCCCAATAGTGGGAACATTAATTCTGACAGTCTTCAACAGAAACTTCCTCATGAAGGCTTGCTTCATGACAATTCGGTCGATCTTGATGTTTCATCTTCATATGAGAGCTACATAACCCTCTGTGTAGCCAGAAGAGCAAGAAGAAAGAGATGTCATCTTTATCTATAACCCACTATGGTTGTCCACCCCATGATGATGAATTTCTCTGTGAATGTCCTCTCGGCAGTAGTGATTCACAATGCCCGGAAAATTCTCCAGTAGAAAATGTAGTTCCGAGAAAGCCCTCTTATCTTGAGGCACTTGCAAATGAGAAACCATTCATGTCTGATGCTTTACCATCAGCAAGTGAAATACTTTCTCAATTTTAAGATAGCCCGGGATGTAGGTCATTCTCTGAACCACCCCTAGGTCATTTATCTTCTAGTTTGATTAGTATAATCTCTACCAGTCTTGTTGAATCTGGTGAAGCAACAAGAAAGCACCAGCTCTGGTCTAAATAGGTAGAAGAATATTCATTGAATGATAAAGAGGAAATGTTGATCATGAGAAAACAACTGGAAAAAGGTGAAGTGTCAGTCATGTTTTGGCCTTTAGTTGAATCTTAGTATGAAATTCCAGATATGTTGATGGAAGATGGGATTGATGACATTCGTCTCAACATATGGAAAACACTTTGTCAGTTAAAAAAGAAAGTATTATCTTATGATGAATATGAAAATCATGTTAAGATAATATAAGGGTTACAACATCAAATTGACTTGGCATCACTATCAGTCTCTCGATATCTGAAGGCTGAAAAGCTGCAGAGATCCCTTCAATGTTCATGCCTTGGCGCACTAAGAATATCGCGATAGTTAATTTCCTATGCCCCATCTGGTATTCATGTCAGAGTATGGGGTGTTCCTGGAGAACTACATTTCACTGTACCCTCAAATCAAAAAATCCTAGAAAAGGTGGTTTCATGCAAATTTATCTCCCAGAATTGGCCACATCTGGCTGGTTTTTGTGCGAAATCAAAGGCTATCCCAAAAACAGGCCTCAACTAGTTATTCTCAAAGTCAAGAATACAGAGAAAAAGTTATTAAATTACTCCTACATCAAGGAAACTAGAATATTGAACATGCCCCTCATATGGAGCAAGCACATCATCAAGTGACAGAAGTGTCAGAAATCATCCAAAGGTCTTTTGAGCCTGGTGATAAAAGTGGATGTTGATTGATGCATCCAGCTAATTTATAGACTATGGTCCGCATGATCAAGAGAGATATTAATAAAGTCTCAGACATAGCATGTCAAGAGCCACCCCAGCATGCCAGACTGGGGACTCTTTTAACCCAACCCTTATAATCAACAAATATGATTCAAGGAGTTGAGCGATAATAGAAGGAACAGTCACAGTCCACTAGACTGGGGACTTTTTCAAATCATCATCCCCTCACTTAAAGAAAGTCGGTCTTCTATAGATTAGGGAAGAATCCCCAAGAGGAACAAAGAGCCAAATTATCAAGAGATTCTCTCCAAATTATGGTTCGCCAAGATGTTCCTGAGGGATCAAATCAACAAAAGGCAATGTCTCATCAAGGGCATGGTATAAGACAATATCACAGAAATGCTGATAGAAGTGATGTGATGCATTATTCATCAATTAAGGTCATTAATGTCGTTGTTACTAATCCTCCAGAACATGAGGCTCACTCAGGGGACTCAGATGAAGAGGTTCCTGCTCAAGAAGTTGTACGCACAGACACAAATGAAGAAGGTGTGAGTACACGATGTCAAAGGTTTACCCAGAATCTGGGTGTTCCTTCAAATAACCCACATCCCCCTCTCAGAAAGGGATCCAACAAAGGGAGGGGAAAATCAGGTTACATATCCTTCTTCCGGAGAAGGCCAATGGCTCTCACTAGAGAAAAAATTTGTGCAACAAGAGGATGAAATGAAGGAATTGAGGAAGATAAATGCAGAACTACTTCTGGGTAGTCTTCCTCCTAAGAGTGCTGGGGTCAGTCAGCCAATAGAGTTTGTTGTAGCTACTCAGATTGATCAATAATATCCTCCTCTATCAGTACACGCTCACAGGTCTAATCCATCGGGTCAAGTGCAACAACAATCGGTGGTGCTACCATCAGTTGCAGTACCAGCCACCATACGTGTCTAGAATCCAATTATTAGACCTTACCAAGTCCAAGTTCAACCGGATGTTTCTCAAAAATTAATAACTACCATTGACTCATTAACATATCGCTTAGAGACTATGTAAGGGAAGCATGCACAAGTTCAACCAAAAAAGAGAGCTTACCCTGAATGGGTAGATTCAATCCCTCCCCCATCATGTTTTCGGAACCCTGTATTCCCTATTTTCAATGGATCAGGTGATCCTAAATAGCATTAGACGCATTACATGTCTTGTTGCGATCATATGATGGGATCTCCGGAATAGTAAGAAGCAGTTAAGCTCAGATGCTTCGTGGGAACCTTTCAAGGACCCGATTTTGTTTGGTATACAAGCTTGCAATACCGGTCAATTACCGGATGGGAAGATCTCCGTCAACAATTCCTTCTTTAGTTTAGTTCAACTTTCCCAAAGACAAGAGATTTTGATCTTACAAACTGTAAGAAAAGTTATAATGAAAGGGTTTCAGATTTCATTGCTTGTTGGAAGGGATTAACATATTCCCTAAGATTAGAGCTCCCTCAAGAAGAATTGTTTCCAATCTGTGTGGAAAATCTGCATGATGAATTACGCACACTATTGATCCCTGTGAAATACACATGAGGGTTTCGAGACCATAATTCTATATCTTAGCAGATTGAAGACTCCCTTATACAGACTAAGGCTAAATATCATGTAATTCAATCAGTTCCCAGAAGAAGAATGGGTAAAGTAGAGACTACTACACATATGCTTAAGAAAGAACTTGTACTTGCTTCTACTTCAAAGCCTTCATCTTCCCGAAGGGCTCCACCTCCTGAGCGTCTGCAACATAGTCTGTTTCGTCAATACGATCAATGAGATCAAAGAAGGAAATAGTTTTTTAGTTGAAGATTAATTTTTATTATTTCTAAAATGAACAAATTTATGGATACTTCATTTTGGACCTAGAGAATAATTTGGTTCAACTGCCGAGGCCCAACCAGCCAAACAAGGAAGAAAATGAAGACCATCCCAATTATTGCCCATTTCATCAGATGTAGGGGAATCCTATCCAGGATTTGTTTGTCTTCATGGACATCCTGTAGAAAATGGTTGACTCGGGACAAGTCAAATTGAAGGGTTTTTCAGCTCAGGTAGCATCTGTTACTGCTACAGATCTGGAGGAGGGAGGCTAGTTGCAAGAAGTCAAAAGCAAAAATCTGCAAAAATATGATTATTAGATGGTAAAAAACATGATCAACCGAACTCATGCCATTTGGCGATCACAATTGAAGAAACCAATTGTGTCTTCTACTATATATACAGTAGTGAAACCTCCATCAAAAGAAAAATCCTCAAAAGGGAAGCATAATTCAAGGAAATAAGAAGAATCAGAAAAATATGAGCATGTGTCAAAGCCCAAGTTGTCTTTAGCTCTGGCAGATTTTATGCCATCTACTTCGAAGCCATGGGCACCATCCCATCAAACGGAAGAGTCTAAATTGACTACTCTGGCAGAGTCTTCATCAGATGAAGAGTTATTCTTCAGTTCTGTTAATATGATTCACTTAACAGATCATTATGCGAGTCATAGTTTCACTTTTGAATAGCCTGAATTCCCTGTATCAAACAGAGGAGTTAGAGGAAGTTTCAGGGGTCTGGGATACATAGGAAGTCGTGGATATCCCAGAAGACACTATTCCAATTCTACCCCTTCTAGAACTATGTATGCAGCGGAAACTCATGGCGGAGCCCTTCTGTGAGCTCAATAAGAACAAGCACGTTCTTCCACCAATAGCAAATTTAGTCCTGGCACAGTTATTCTGTGGGATCGGTTGGGGGTTCTACCTTCATCCTCTCAACAAGTAAATGGATCTAGTCGGTCTGATCTTCCAAATCTAGGAATACTGCCAACTCCTATCCCGATACAAGATGCATCAACTTCCGAAGCATCAACATCCAAGGCATCTGCTAAACCACCTATTCCTATTAGGAAACAGAGTCATTTAGATAAAAGGTATGATGTATGGATACACCTGGACCATGTACCGGCCAAGTTATCAATTTTGGATACTTTGAATCTATCAAAGGATCTTTGGGAGGTACTCATTGAGGCTTTGTCCAGTCCTCAATAGTTTGAAACTGAAATTGTTGCAGCTAAAGTCTACCATGTAGAAGATAATCCTGTCGAATGCCATGCAGTGATATCTTTCACAGATGAAGATGAAAATGTTGTAGTGCATGGGAATATTAGAACTTTGTACTTATCTGGAAAGTTCAATGGTATAGACATCCGAATATCTTTCATTGATAATTGTTTAGGATTCAACCTCATGCCCATTTGTACACATCATCAATTGGGCCTCACGGAATCTGATTTATCTCTTTCTACTATGTTGTTACAAGGATATGATAAAAATGAACAAGAACCACTGGGTGAGATTACACTCAGAACTCAGTTTGGAGATCTTGTATCCAATTCAGATTTCATGATTTCTGATCAAGACTCAGCCTTCAAAATCTTGCTTGGAAGACCCTAGCTACATCAACATGAAACTATCCCTTAATCATACCATTAATGTCTCAAGTATTGTTTCGATGGTCATGTTGGGACATTGTACGGTGATAAGTCCCCATTCAAGACATTTGAGTCTCAATACATTGAGGCAGAATTCTATCACATGAAGGGAAAGAAGAAATACACAACAAGTGACATTTCCAAAGCTAATACTCCATATGGTTTGGAAAAGATTCCAGTAAATACATTTGTGCATGTGAGTACAGATTATGTGTTTCCTATCAGTCAAATTGATAGGATAGACACATATTAAAGTACTCTTATGGAAATATCAATAATGTCAATTACGACAATCAAGCCAGATAGTATGGGAGAAATTGGTGAGCCACCAAGAAGTGATGAAAGCCCAAATAGAGATGTCTTTATTTCATCTGCTGAAATTCAGAAAGATTATACTTCACCAACTACGCCAGAAGAAGTGACAGCAACATCGGAGGTGAACAATGATGTTGATTATCAATCCATCATCTCTTCTTTATTACCCATGGAAGACCATTTATCATCAATTGAGCCAGAAATGGATGCTTCTTCTTCAAGATGTTAAAATTTTAACATCTCTTCTGATCATGGAAATTATGCTTCATCATATACTATGCACATAGAAATGGAAGAAATAACACATATTGAAGAAGAAGAGAATGATCTTAGGGATGCTCCTCCAGCATTTAAAGATGGTATCTCTACCTCCGTGGATGTACTCAGAGAAATAAATCTGGGTACAAAAAAAGATCCACGCCCCACTTTAATCAGTGCGGCCATGAATCATGAAGAACAGGAAATGTATATTTCTTTTTTAAAGAAAAATCAAGACATATTTTCTTGAAACTATAAAGAGTTTCCCGAGCTTGATCCTGATGTTTCTACACATCATTTGGGTTTACCAGAGAACTTCGAGGATTTAATCAAGCCGTAAGAAGAACACAACCAACTTATGCTTCCAAAATTGAAGTTGAAGTGGATAATATTATCAAATCCTACTTCTTCAGAGATGGTAAATATCCCATGCGGTTGGTTAATATTATCCCTGTGAAGATGAAGAAAAGGCAAATTAGAGTTTCCATCGATTTTCGAGATCTTAATCGGCATTGTCCTAAGGATGATTTTCCAGTTACGATTACAGAACTTTTAATCGATGAAAAAGGTCGCTATGAAGCACTTTCCTTCATGGATGGATATTCCATATTTAATCAAATCCGAATGGCTCCATTAGATGAGGAATACACAGCCTTCAGAGCCCCTCAGGGTGTGTTTCGCTATCGGGTAATGCCCTTTGTCTTAATGAATGCAGGCACAACATATCAGCATGCCATGGATCGTATCTTCAAACCCTTTTTAGGGAAGTTTGTTGAATGTTATGTGGATGATTTTTTTGTCAAATCCAAACAAAGTTCTATTCACTTGGATGATTTGGAAGTCATATTCTGCATGATTTGACAACATAATTTGATGATGAACCCCTTAAAATTAGCTTTTGGGGTAACCTCAGGAACATTTGTCAGCTTTTTTGTACGCCATCGTGGTATTGAAGTCGATCATGAGAAGACCAATTCAATCCTTGGTATGTCACCTCCTTGAAATTTGAAATAATTAAGAGGAATTCAAGGACACTTAGCCTATATTCTGCATTTCATCGCCAATTTGGCAGGCAAAAGTTTACCCTTCGCCAAATTGATGAATAAGGGAGTCACTTACCATTGGACTGAAGAATGTCAAGAGGCATTTGATATTCTCATGAAATACCTCTAGAGTCCTATGGTACTTATGCCACCTATTAATGGAAGGCCACTTATCCTCTATGTGATAGCCTTAGAGCCATCATTGGGTGCCTTTCTTGCTCAGAAGAATGATGCTGGGAATGAAAACAACTTCTATTATCTCAGTCGGACTATGCTTGAAGCAGAAACCCGGTATTCAAATATTCAAAAGTACTACATAGAATTAATATTTGTTGTTCAGAAGTGGATACACTACCTAAAACATCACGAGGTCCAATTGGTATCTCGCAATAACCTTCTCAAATTCATCTTTAGTCGTCCAATGCTTACAGGACTTCTGGCGAGGTGGGCAGTTATTTTGCAGCAATTCGACATTCAGTATGTGTCTCAAAAGGCAATAAAGGGCCAAGATCTGGCTGATTTCCTTGCTGAACATCCTTCAATATAAATTACATCTTCAGATATTGAAATCCCTGATGAGGAAGTCTTCTCTATTCAGGATAGTCCTCAATTATGGGAAATGTATTTTGATGGTGCTTCTAGAAGTCCAATAGGGACGAAAATGGAAGATCCTAAATTCAACAAGGTTAGATTAGGAGTTATTCTTACTTTCCCATAAAATGCAGTGTTACCTTATTCCTACTTATTGTGGGAAGGTAGTACCAATAATGAAGCGGAATACCAGGCCCTCATCAAAATATTAGAGTTGTCGCTTCATGCACAAGTGAATCACTTAAGGGTGAACGGTGATTCAGACCTGGTAATCAAACAAGTCAATGGGGATTATACAATCAGAAAAGAATAATTTACCCCTTTGTATGATTACGTCAGAGAGTTAATGGAAAAATTTCCTACGGAACAGACATTTTCTTATGTCCCACGATCACAAAATGCTCAAACTGATGCACTGGCTAATATAGCCACAGCTCTGGCAGATCCAAATCGGGATAAAACAACCATCAGTATTGCCCAGTGTCATACAATTTCACCTTATGTTCAAACCAAAATAGAGGATATCAATGAAATTAGTCCAATTCCTGAAGCGTATGGTCATACTATAGGATGGATGACACTTATCAGGGAATAACTTCAAAATTGAACACTTCCACCTAATAGAGCCGGGAAAGAACAAATCCGGCGACTTGTGGTCGATTTTACTCTTTATGATAGCCCAGATCACCTAGAGAAAATTCTCTATGTGTTTGGTTTTGATGGAATCCTCTTCAGATGCATTTATTGTGAAGAGATAATGGATTTCATAAAAGAAGTGCATGAAAAAGTCTGTGGTTCCCACCATTCTATTCATAGCTTGTCTGGTCAGATTTGAAGGCTTGGATACTTTGATCTTTCAATGATACAAGATTGTGTTGATTTCACAAAGAAGTGTCCTTCATGCCAAGTACATGCCAACTTCATTCATCAGTCCCCAGAATTTCTTCATACAGCTAAGTACTCGTGGCCATTTTCCACATGGGGAATGGATGTGGTGGGACCTTACCCTTCAGCTACAGCCAAGCAGTTTAAGTATATTCTTACTACTACTGACTTTTTTCCCCAATTTTTCAGAGGAAATACCTCTAAAAGAAGTTTGTTCTAAAATCATTGTTAGCTTCATCAAGTCTAACATCATTACTAAATTTTTTTTCCCTCATACCATATTGACGGACAGTGGTACAAACTTCTGTTCATCTGAGGTGAAGAAGTTGTATCAAGAATACAACATCAAATCCAATCATTCATCTCAGTATCATGCAGCGGCCAATGGCCAGATTGAAGTCTTCAACAAGAATCTTTCAAACATACTGCAAAAGATTGTGGATAAATATAAGAATTCATGGCATGATAAACTCTTTCATTCTTTATGGGATTATCAGACCACCACCCGCACTTCAACACGGTCAACTCCATATTCATTGGTATATGGAACGGAATCAGTCTTGCCTATTGAAGTTCAACTACCCTTTCTCAGAGTATTTATTTGTGATCAGTCATCTACAGATGAACAATCTCAAAAGCGATTGGATGAATTAGAAGGGTTAGATGAGAAACTATTGTGCACACTACACCACTTGGAAGTCTACCAGAACCAAATAACACGAGATTTCAACAAAAAAGTTATTCTTCATTCATTCATTTAGGGAGAACTGGTATTGGTTCTCAGAACTCCAATGATACCAGGAATGAAACCTCCCAAGCTTGAACCAAAATGTGAAGGACCTTATTCAATACATAAGGTCTACTCCAATGGATCATATTCATTAATCTCAATGGATAAGGAACTCATCACTACACCAACCAATGCCAGATTTCTGAAAAACTATTTTGTATAAACACAAAATACATTGTTACGGTCCATACATATGACCTTAAACTATTTTTATTACTTTCGTCTCACCTGACATTAAACTCTGATGTCCTAACTACATGACGCTAAACTATATAGAAGTCTCTTATGTTTAGCAAGACATTAAACTGCACCATCTACGGTCCATACATATGACCTTAAACTATTTGTATTACTTTCATCCCACACAATGTTAAATTGTGTCCCTTTCATCGTCCTTTCTATATGTTGATAAAATATATAGAAATGGTCCATGAATAAGTCCTTAAACTATTTTCAGTTTTGTCCAACATGACGTTAAACTATGCAAAAGTCCTTGGTACGTCCAACATGTCATTAAACTGTGTCCTCTTTTGTCCTTACTACATGACATTAAACTGCACAGTCCCCCTTTTGTCCAAACATGACATTAAACTATATTGTCCCCATCTTCCTAACTACATGATGCTAAACTGTACAGAAATCCCTTAATACGTCCTACATGACGTTAAACTGCATTTTGTCTCTACAACATGACACTAAACTGTTCAACACCAATAGTCCTAACTGCAAGACTTTAAATTGCATAGTCCATTCATATGTCCTACGTGACATTAAACTGTGCATCGCTAAGGTTGTTACTACTTCTTGTTTCTCACACCGAGTATGACTCACGTGAACATAGAGAAAACTTCAACCATAACACCCTCTCTAGGCCTCTAACCATGCGTAAGTACCAACACCATTTTTTTATGTCGTTGTCCCCAAGAACAACTTGATCACTAATTCATTCTTTAATTGAACTACGTGGACTTTGATCCTTGCCTTCTAGGCTGGGTATGCATGCAACCTCCCGTGAATCAAGCACAAAACCAGTCCCTTCACATTGGTTCACCTCTATCTTGTACGATGTTGATTTGTGAAACCACCCCCAGAATCAATATCTTTACTTTGGTTCAACTTCTCCCTTTCTATATGACGTTAAACATTAATTTTTTTTTTCTGGTATGACAATAAACTACAACATTCTTTGATACCCTCACCTTAGAGGAAATCATTATTTAAATTGATCTCCAATAATGTTTTATTCCAAAGACTACGTGCATACATGGAAATGCCCGAACCTTTTATTTCGGGTCCAACCATTATTTCCCTAAATTCCCCTTTCACCCTTCACTTGTACGAACCAAATATGTACAGAATGTATTTCTAGAACTACGTGGGCTTGATTCCCATCCTTATCGGATATGTAGGAATGTTCGAGTGTCCCTCGAATCCGGCCCCAAGTCTTTGGGCCTAAGCCCAAATTCCACTTTCAGTCCCTTGGCTGAAAAGTCCCCATGAAAACACTCACTGTGTATTTCTTATAATGGACTAAGATTTATGACCCTAAACTAAGATCTCCCATACTTTAGTCCCACATGACATTAAACTGTATTTCAAGATCTATGTATGGCTTTATTCCCATCCTTATGGGATACGGAGTGAAGTCTAATATTTCAATTCAAGACCGAGCCACAACGTGATTATGGTTAGTATTCATCTATGTATCTTTACATACATTGAACAATAACCATTTTTATGTTTCATAATCCTAACCTTAAATATTTTTAGATCTTCATAACCCATTTTCTTGACTTCTAATGACAAAATGTCCAAATTATGAGAATTATTTTTCCTGACCATGCAGCACGTGCACTTAGGTGGCCTTTCATAAACAGTCTACATAATAGACCGTTATCCAAAAGATGCTATTATTTGACTATGCAGCAAATTCCCTTAGGCAACCCTCCATAATTCAACCCCCTAACGGGTGTGATAAATAATGGTAACATCATTCTCAGGTCGAAAACCTCTTTTTGTCCTTAGTTAACTTAACGACAATATGTATGGATCCAGAAAAATAGACATCGTTAATATATTCGTCTCATTATATTTTTCATGATATGAAAGTATTCGTGTTTATGATTTATGTTTTCCTTCCCTACTCTTGGGTCATACCTTCGTAGGAGTAACATTCATCCAGCTCTTAGAGAATCTTGTTTGAAACTATCTTATCCATATTCAAGTACCTCTCTCCAAACAGAAAACTCAATGATTTGGAAAAGTTGAATCCCAATAAACATTCACTGGATTTTTAGTAGTAGAAAAGAAAATTTCTGAGAGTTGTTCTGCCTGACTATGCAGCACGTTCCCTTAGGCGGCCTTACATGAACAGTCTACATAACAGACCTGTCAGCCAAACAATGCTGTTATTTGACTATGAAGCCAATTCCCTTAGGTGTCCCTGTATAATTCATCCCCCTAATGGGTCTGTTAAATAATGGTAACATCATTCTTGGGAAATACTTCTTCTAATTCCTTTTATCCATTTCTCATATCATTCCTCATATTCAAAATTTCTAGTCATAGTTTACATTTTTTCCCTCATACTTCGGTGTGGTAATAGGTTTCCAAATGAATTAGCCATAAATTGATTTAATTTTTAATCCATTCGGTCAAATCTATTTCGACCTTAAACATTATACTTTTTATGTCAAACGTGCATGACTTTAAACTACCCACAAAAGTCAAGGGATCTCTGAATAAAAGTCAAGTTACAGCTCAATAAATATACATTTTATGTGATTTTATGTAATATTGATAAATCAAAAGTTTCAAAGTTTGTAGGGTAATTTTTATATAATCCTAGCAAAAAAATAGAACTATGCTTACTAGGCCCATTAGCATAGGAAAAATTTAAAGCAGGTAGCATGAAAATACGTGCACAAATGATTAAAGATAAAAGTGTTTATTTAATTTGATGTACAAAAGTTAGAAGGACATCCACATACTGGAGTCTCTTCTCTTTTCTAAGAAATTACAAGAGGCTGTCAACATAAGTCTTCATTTGATCAAAAACATCCCAAGTTTCATCAGCAGCCTCTTGAAGCTCATCAACTCGACCAACATCACTCTTTTCAGCCTGATGGAGAGCTTTCTTGGCATCCAAAATGGATTTCATACCATTTGTTTGAGTTGCCTCCAGTGAATTATTGAGTTGGTCAAGTTCCCCAGTAATAGCATTTAACTATTGCTGAAGGTACATATGCTGGACGACTTTATCTTTGATCTTATGCTTTAGATACTTCATCTTGGCAGTATAATCAGCCTCAGCTCGGGATACCGCAGCCTCAAATTCACTGATATTGACTAACAGCTTCACCCTGGTCAGATCTTCAAAGCACTTTTTCTCCTACTCCCTTCTTAAGATGACCAGTTTCACCACGGTATGGATCTCTTGATATCCAAAACCGCTAAGTCCTAGCATGACGAACGGGGACGACAATCAAGAAATCATTGATGGAATCTCTCCAAGAGTAACTTCAGATATGATTTTCCATATGTTTTTCCATGCCTTGCGTCATGAAAATATGAGCACCTTAAGAACCTCTGGGTCTGATTCGACATCATCATCAAATGGGGGCATGTAATCTGGGATTAATGCACTTAAAGAAGTGCCATGTTTTTCTCTTTCCCCCCTGACCCTGGTTGCTTCGCCTTCTACTACTTTTTGGGAATAAGTTGAGACTTCACCTCTAGATCTAGCCATTGAATTTGATTGCCATGTTTGATCAATTAGAAGTATGGTTAGTTTCATTGAACAATGAAAGTCGGTTTTCTATCTTGAAAACTCAGTACTATCATTACCTAACAGTAGATCAACAGCATGAGAAGAATCCTCCCCATCTTTCCCAGTTTCAACAGGATCATTAAGATGGCTCTCATGAGGGTTTACTAGGTTTAGCTCAACATGAGCTAATGTTTCTGTAATGGTAGGGTTGACATCAATATCCACACCCTCTTCTGGCATTGGCAGTTCAACAACTTCTTTGGATGGAACTGCATATTATTTTTATTCATGATTAGGAGTGTAAATTATAAGAATATTTACTAGATGAAGGATAACACTTATTCCCAAGATCATCTAAATTACATGATAACATAGCGTGATAAAAAATTCTTCGAAAGACATTCCAAGATTCATAATTTCATGCAACGATATTTCAGAATCCTGGTTAGTCTCACTAGTGGGAGAATTTGATGTATATTCTTGGTGACCCTCATTCTGCGACCCCTAACCCTGGACAAATTCTTTAGGAAGGATGGAAGATCCAGTTGTCGTGGCCGCCAATTATTCTGGTGCAAGTATTATACCTAAAATATCTCAGAACAGATGTTAGTTGATGTTTTCATTCAACATTTAATGAAGCATTGTATGAGTCATTTTTAATTTACCAGAAGTAGGTTCTTCACTACTTATAGAAGCAGTAGAATCATTACTGAGAATTGATGTTGGATCTTTTTTAGAAGCATCCAAGTCAGCTTGAATTTGTGTTTTTTCCACAACACCCTCTGTGGTACTCAATGGAGGATCAGTCCTCTCCCTCATAGGGGAAATTTAAGAAGCCCCTGCAATCCCAAGGACAATGAGCAATCATTTCATGTTTTAAGACTCATGATTATCAGAAGGACTGAAAACTATTGATGAAGTGTTTAGTTGTGGACTTCTTCTTAAGACACCTTTGTCCCTTTGTCTTTTTGGGAGTGTCGGCAGTCTCCCTTATATGTACCTAAATTGTAGAATGGAAAGCCACGTCCAACTCCTCATCCATGGCCTACTGGCCTCAAGATATCTCACCCAACCCATAAGGAGATTCAGCAGTAGACTTGATGGCAGTACCACTAGGGCTATACTGTGGTTAAGGAACATCAGTAGTTCCTTTCCTTGCAAGCTGTAGGATAAAGAATGTAATTTCCATGAGTAACAATTCTTTGACTGAAATCGAGTTGCAATGTAAATTAAGAAAGAAAACATACATCTTCAGGAGCCATGTACTCATTTCACTCCTCATTAGTGGTGTCGTGATCCATCATTTCCTTCACCCCCTTGGTGATAGGGATAGAATCAACGGTTGCATGTATATAGCTCCTCAACTCATTAACATAGGATCTTACTTCATCAGGGTTATTCTTGAAATGAATATTTGTAGGAACCTAAAGAGTCTCTATTCTAGGAAGATGTAGCCCTTCACATAGCTCCAGCCAGATAGTTTCAGTATCATAGTATACATCCCTCCAAGTTTGGAATGCCTCTAGTCATTGATATGCAGGTGTACTAGAAGGCTGCGAAGAGGGTCCTCCAACCTTGGATTTTAATTTCTTTCTAGCTCCTGCAACTATAAAAAGATAATGAAAAATTGTTACTCTATAAAGTTATTATCAATTAAATTTCCTCAATAAAGTAAATACCTAGGAGTTGATGGAGTGGCTCTCTTGATTCTGACAAGAGGATTATATATGGCACGTGGCCACTTTGATACATGTTGTATCTTCTGAGAATATGATGAATCAGCCTCAGTTGAAGAACTCGCTGAACCAACTTCAGGAGTAGAAGAATCACCGGCCACCTGAATTGTTTCTTTCTCAATGGTTCACATCTTCTTCCCCACCCGATAAAAAGGTTTATTAAATATTGCCTTAGGATATGATGCTATCCAGTTTTCAGCATACCATATGGCCAAATTGCTTATCTCTTCAGCATCTGGTAAGTCAAAAATTTCCCCAGTCCTTTCCATAGCCATTATAACCATAGTTGACGGGAAACCATTGGATGCTGCTCCGAACTGATGTGCACTGGAAGAGATACAACAGTTGTCTACAGACACTTGAAGTGGTGTGCAAATCAATATGGAGCATATGACCCACATATAATTTCCCCATCAATTATGGTGGCCAGTACACCATCTCTACAGGACATCATGTAAGAGCTCTATTCCAAGATGGCTGATCCATCATCAACAAATCACCCTGTCGGTGGATTTCCATAGGAAATTAAGTGGAATTCCTTATGCATACCCAGCCTTGGCCTAATATCATAGGCATTGAGGGACAAAGGACAAAATCCAAGGAAGGCCTGAACATACGTCCTGAAAGAACTTCCAGGAATCTGTATTCCGTTCTGTATAGCATATGTCTATATGTGAGTGGCGATCCACCGCCATAAAACGTGGAATGGTCCCACTAATCTCAAAGGAGACTTACCCATATAGACATAGAGTATGCTCCTATAAATCTTTTCCAAAACTGGGGTAGCCAACCCCACCATCTTCCTCTTAGCCAACTTGGCTGCAATAACGAAGGACATTGGGCTGACGCCTCCCTTCGAATCTATGACAGGAAAAAGATATACATTGAGCCATAAGGCTAAAAAGCCTGCCAGACAGGTCTTCTCTGGGATTTTATGATTCACTTCATACCCCCCATTTCTCAAACTCTCCTACTTGCAGAGTCGGCCAGAATGTCCATGAAGCACCTCTCTTATCTGCTCTAGGGCAGCTAGTTAGACGAGTACAGGTGGGCCCCTTTTCCCTCTTCTTCTTGAGAAACACATCCATCCATTCCTCTAGATTAATATCCCTTCTAGAATGAGTCTTTTAAGCCTTTGAGATTTTGATCTTATGATAAATATTCAATAACACTCAAACCAAATCTAGAGTCTTCTCCGGATCATTCAAGGTTTCATTTTGAGGGATGAATTCGTCATACATGTCACCCAAAATTGGAACCCCTGAGATCTTGTAGAAATCCCATAATCTAATGCCTACTTCTCCATGGGACAGATGGAAAGAGTTATTTTCTTGGATCTAGAGGCTAAGCAACTCTGTTGCAAAATTATCATTCCTATAAATATACATCTGCCATGCCCAGAAGGCTTCATAAATTGTAGCTCCCTTCAGATCTTTGACAAACTCTTCACAAGTTTGTCACACCCAATAATCCCAAATCCAGGTTGGCTTCACCCCTCATCTAGAATGGAATTCCCATTTCTCATTCCAACCATTGGATTGATCCATCAGAGAATTTCGAAGGATTTATGGATAACAATGTTGTTGCAGCTTAGGTTTGTGAGGTTTTAGATCTAGTTCACACGGGCTATGATGAATTATATAGGCTTTCTATACTGTTTTAACATTATAAAATGTTCCTTCTATTGAGACATTTTCTGAAGAAAAGTTGGTATATGACTGAAACTAGGAATACGAGAGACAGTTCTTTGCCTCTGGAATATTGACATCTTGCAGATGACCATGGCCATAAAGAGGAAGATATATGTTTTGCGGGAAATTAATATGATGCTTCTTCAAGTACTTGGCTAATTCTGGGAGAGTACTTTAGTAGGTGAAATAGTAATCATGGCCAACGATTTCCATCATATAATAAATTCTTTTGCCTGCCAGTTCATCAGTCGTTCTGATTCTCTTGGGAGCCATTGGATCTGCACAAAAGTTGAATAATTAACTCTTAATATAAGGTAATTTTTATGAAAAAATGTGAAAGAATTTGAAAAATTTGCTATGGAATTTAGGAGCGCAAGTCCCATAGTTGGCGCGCAAGTCTCCTTCGGTCATGCAAGTACTGGGCACAAATGTATGTCCGCGAAAGTCCAAATACCTTAACAGAAGCGTGACGTAAGAAAAAAAAAGTGTGGATGAGCGAAATTCGTGAGTCCACTTGCGTGATGAGAGAAAAAAACAAGCGAGAGTTGGGTGCTCTGTGCAAAGTGAGGACATCTATTTATAGATGAGGTCGTACCCCTGTGCGCTGGACCATGCGCACCTGAAGCCCATTTGTGAGACATACCCTATGCACACTAATTTCATTTTGTTTCCCGTTTTCCTCAGAGTGAAATCCTCATTCCATTTTGGATCCAACTATGATGGGGGACTTTTGTTGACGCTCCTTTTTCGTCACAGAGTTTAAACAAAATGAAAAGGGAAATACCTTAAACAAAAAAAGATTCATCCTTTGAATAAACATAAAAAAAGGGATAAAGGGATGAACAAGGAGAACATTGACCATAGGTCGAGAAAGTTCCATCATGGTCGCACAAGTATACTTGCGCGCCACCCAAATGGTCGTGAAATTTCCAGCATGGCCACACAAGTATACTTGCGCATCGCCCAAATGGTCACACAGGTGACTTGCACGCCATCTTCAAAAATTGCCCAGGGTCTTCTCCATCCTATAAATACCCCCGGTGGGACCCCCATTTGGGGAGTATTTTTTACAGAATTCAGATACAGAGCTTTGAAAGCCCAAATCTATTCTTCAAGTCTTTCGAACACTTCTAAGGTAATTATATACCAAGAATAGAATGTCTAAACAAGAGGAATAGGGTCTAAGTGTTATAATTCACTAACACATGCGCGCCTAAGTGTTTTACCCTTAAGGGAAATGGAAACACTTGAGCACCTCCTTACCTACTCATTGAAACTTGCGCGACACTCTTCTGGAAGTACCATGGGATAATTATAAAGGCTTTGGTCAAGGATCGCCCATGTATTACACTACTGGTTAACCGTCGCCCAAGTATAATGGTGTCACACAAGTATACTTGCGCGACCAAGACTTGCATGCCCACGTAGTATCTACGCGACCACCAGGACTTGCACGCCCTCTCTTTTTGGGTGCCTCTCCTACCTCTTTCACCTCTCTTAAGCTTATCCACCTATCCTCTTCACGATTAAGCCCTCATAAATTCCCCTAAAATCCATTTATGGAATGATTTCATGATGGGATTCCTTATCTGGAAGGAATTCTGTGGAATATCTCTCAAAACCTAGTGGTGTAAATTTCTTTATGTCACCATGGTAATAGATTTCATTCATTTCAACCTCATCCTTTAAAGATGAGTGGATCCATAACCTGGGCCTAGTTTTTAGGAGTAAGCCCCAGTACATGTTCTCTTAATTGGGAATCCTCTTCCGGAGTAAGCCCCAAGTCCCCTAATTTGGGCATCCTCCTCAGGAGTAAGCCCCAACCATAATTCCTTTAACCTGGGATTCCTTTTCAGGAATAAACCCCAGTATCAAATCGACAAATGTGGGCATCCTCCTAAGGAGTACACCCCATTCCCCTTAATTTTAAAATTCTCTTAACCTGGGCCTCCTCTTCATGAGTAAGACCTAGTTTTCAAATCCAATTAACCTGGGCCCCCTCTTTAGGAGTAAGCCCCAGTCCTAAATTTCTATTAACTAGTCTTAATCTAATTTTCAATCTGGGCTTCCTTCTCAAGAGTAGTTGATCTGGTCTTCCTTCTCAGGAGTAAAACCCAATCACAAGTCCCCTCCTAATTGGGGCATCTTCCTCAGGAGTAAGACCAAATTTAGTGTACTCAAATCTTCATAAAGTACATATACCTTTATGGACTATGTTCCCAGGTTTCTTCCCTGAATAAATCCTACTCTTCATCTATCTGGGCATTCATATATACATAAGCCCCACATTACTTCTTATGAGTGTATCTTTCATGGAACAATTGTATGGTTTTACCAATACCTCTTGTTTCTCACACCGAGCATGACTCACGTGAGCTAAGAGTGTAAAAGTAGTTATGAAATATTTCTTTGAGACATCAATCATACATAACCATCTTATTCTCTTAGTAGAACTACATGGGTTCTTATTCCTTTTCTAAATAAAGGATACGTAGGTAGCCCCTCTGCGGGTATGATCCCAACTCTGAAATATTTTTTGTCCTTTTGAATGAAAATAAACATCAAGTTCCCCATTGAGTGGCTTTAAAACCAGTATGGTCATCATAATGACCAAGAGACTTTTTATATAATGTATTAAAAATACCATTGACTAAGAATCTCTAACAAATACAGATGACTCTTTATCGATGAAGAACCTCGAATATATATAAAATATTATCTAAATTTTCAACATATCAATCATTGATTGTCAGATATAAAGGAATGCTCATTTTACACTTGGTAATTTAATAAAGGATTCATGAACATAACTTGAATCTATAAAGAGAGTCCCATAGTAGAAAATAATTCCCCTCAAAAAGGTGTGATGAGTCCGAACTCCCATCCCCTCGACCAATGCAAATTCCTAAGCCCCATAGGTCTACAACTAATGAGCACCTACATTTGGAAAGTAGGTCAAAATGGATATGGAATCATTGGATGTTTCCGGTTCTACAAACAAACCAGTTATAAACCGATTGGAATGTTTGAACCATAAATCAACTAGGTTATCCCCAATTCCAGAGGAAACAAAGGGGTTCCTTTAAATTAAAAATATGACGATGAATCTGATGGTACCTATAAAGGAAATTTTACAACACTCAGAAGGAACGATTCTGGAATTATTATCCAACCAGGGAGTAAATTTTATCATTTATATAGTGGCATAAAAAAATTTATCTGAAGGCAAATAACCATAGAGGACTTCAAAAGTTATGAGGAACTCATTCTATGTGCTCTCAAGGTTGATATAGAGATTTGCAAATCCTACCCATCCTATGGGGTTTTTAAGAAGAGAAAATTTGAATTCAATGAAAAATGTAAATGAAAAATTGAAAAGAATATATGTTTTACATTATTCTCAATGTGTGGGAGAAACATGGACGAATAATGACCACACTGAAAAGAAAATCAGTTTTCCCTTATGATACGTGTGTGCAAAAAACAAGAGAGAAATTTTCATAAAGTGAGTAGAAAATGTTTTAATTTTGAAAAATAAGGTTAACAATCATTTGAATTCCGATGTCATGGTAAAAGTATTTCTCAAGTTACAAATAGTGTAAATTCAAATAGAATGATCCTCTTAAACTTCAATTCTATAAGTGAATGAAAATAGGGAATTAGACTAATCAATACCCTAGAACAAGGGTTATTTATTATTATTGATGATAGAAAACTATTAAGGTCAAAGAAAATGTCCACTCACATGTGATTACTATTGGCGATGTTGAGTATGATAATGATGTGGTGACATGTACACATACCATACACTCTAAAGTAGAAAATAATTTATTTTATTCTAGATCTAACCAATAAATTTTTTATGATGAATGTTTTACATGTATAATTGTATTTCCTGAACAATTAGATGTTGGGTTAGCTGAGAAAACTCTTAATAGTGCAATGACCACATCAAATGTTTATAATTATTCTTTGGTTGAATATTGTTGGGAAGTGATTCAACCCAATCTTGTGATCATTCCTATAGTGGAATTTAATTTGATTCCTGGATTGGAATATCTTTCTCTATATGGTGATCATATCAATTTACAAGGAATGAATGTAATATTTCATTTTCCATATCATTCAATAATCATCTATCGTTTCAAGGATCAGTATGAACTTCTAGTGATAATATCTTCCATCATATGTGTCATGATTCCTATAAATGAAAGTTATCTATCTCAAACGGTTTTTGAGAAACTCACACATATGAATAAACCCATTGTAAAAGAGTTTTATAATGTATTTATAGAGAATTACTTGGTCTTCAACGAACTTGTGATGTTGAAATTTCAAAAGAATTCATATCAGGTGTTATTCTTATTTCAAAGATACCATATAGAATGTACCTAATTGAGTTGCAGGAATTGGAGAAAAAACTCAAATAGAATGTTTACAAGGGATTTATATTCCTTAGTAAGTCACCATGGGGAGATTATATTCTTTTTTTAGGAATAAAGATTGATCAATGAGACTCTACATTGAATATCCATAACATTACATGGTCAATATCTAGAACCAATATCTTATACCCTATATTGATGATTCATTTGAAAAACTAGATAGAGCTCAATAATTTTCCAAAATTGACCATTGTTCTCGATATCATCAATTAATGGTCAATAAAGTGGATATACCAATGAAGTCATTCCATACTATGAATGGACACTATGAATTTATAGTGATGGATTTTGGTCATACTAATTCCCCTGCTATCTTGAGTGACCTAATGAATAGATTCTTTAGTGAAAATGTTGAAATATTTGTGTTAGTTTTCATAAATTATATTCATGTTTAATCAATTATCGAGGAAGAACGTGAATATCAATTGAGAATTATACTAATGAACATAATAAAGGAGAATATTCATGAATAATTTATGAAGTGTGAATTTTGGCTTCATAAATATTCATTGTTGGGCCATATAATCTTAACAGAGGGGGTATCCATGGATCCATCAAAAACCGATGTTATTGAATGTTGTTCAAGGAAAAAAATTGCAACTCAGATCCAATGATTCCATGGTTTGGCTGGATATTATCGATTTTTTCTGAAGGCGTTTTCATGATTATCTAATCCAATTGCCATGGTTACTTGAGAGGGAGTTGTGTTCATATGGATGGAGGAATGTGAAGTGAATTTCAAAGAGATCAAAATAATGTTATCCAGAGCTCCTATTCTTACATAGCGTTGTATTGGAGAAATGTTTTTGATCTATAGCGTTGCATTCAAAAAGGGTATGGTATGTGTTCTCCTGAAATATTATATGGTGATAGCTTATAACTTGTGAAAATTAAAAACCCATAATCAAAATTATGCAACTCCTAATTTAGAGTTAGATTTTGTAATATATTCATTAGAGATATGGAGGCATTATATTTATGGTGAAGGCTACGATATTTAGAGCCATCATAAAAATTTAATGCATATTTTTCAAACAAAAAGTAGATGAAAATTATCCATAAAAGATGGTTGGAGTTGATTAAAGATTATGGTTGATCACTAATTTCCTACTCTAGGAATGTGAATAATGTGGAAGATACACTGAGTGAAAAGGAGCATTCTATCCTCTCTATGATGTGGATATCAAATGAGAATACAGTTATGGATTATCAAATGATTGATCTTCAAGGTTTAAAGTCATGTGAGAAATAATATCTTTATCAAAAAAATATTCGACCATTTATACTAAAAAAGATTAAAGAGGCATAGAAAAAATATATATTGCTATAAAAGAGGGTGAGAAACGATTTTGAATTCAATCTTGACTGGGGTGGAATAATAAGGTACAAGAACAGGGTTTTTATATCTCCCATTCCAAAATTTAAAGAATCAACAATTGGAAGAGGCTCATTGTTCTTCACTATCAATTAATCGTGGAATCTCAAAGATGTACAGGGACCTGAAACAGTATTTCTATAGGGATGAAATGAAAAGATATGATTCCAAATATGTTTCTTACTGCTTGGTTTGTCAGAATGTTGAGGATGTGAGACTAATGTGTATAGGATTGTTACAACCATTACCCATACTAGAATGGAAATGGAAAAAAATCATTATGTCCTTTGTAATCAGACATCCCAAAACAAATAAATTACATAATTCTTTATGGTTTATAGATTATCACATTAATAATTCATCACACTTAATTGTTATTAGAGATGATTTCACTCTTGATCAGGTTTCCATGATATATTTAATGTATCTGGTTAGATTACATGGAGTATTAATTTCCATTATATATGATTTGGTTCCAAGGTATAACTCAACATTTTGGAAAATCCTTTAGTAGGAATTGTATATATATTTATATATCAACTCTTTTAATCATCCATAGATATAATTCTAGTCTTTGGTTACAATTAAAACTTTAAAAGACGTGTTGAGAGCTTTCACTATGGATTTCAAAGGTGGTTGGGATCAACACCTTCTGTCGGTGGAAGTTTAATACCAAAATATCTTTCACTCTTGTTTTAATATGTCTCTATATGAAGACCTCAAAGGAAAGAAGATTAGAAATCCATCTTGCTGGAAAGTTGTTGGGTTAATAAATCTATTTGGACCTGATCTTAGTTATCAAAAGAAAAAAAGGGCAAAACTAATCAAAAAAAATATTGAATCTCAGAGTCAAAAAATATTATAATTAAAAGAGATAAAATTATCTTGAGATTGAATACAGTGACATGGTTTTTATTGAATATCTCTTTCAAAGGCAATAATGATATTTGGAATGATGGGAATGTTGAGCTAAAAGTATATCTGTTTTTTGAAATTCTGGATCGTGGTGTATAGGTAGAATACCGATTGGAGCATACACTGAATATATTTCATGTTCATGATGTGATCCATGTATCTATCCTATAAAATTACATTCAAGATCCTTCATGTGTACTATGCTCAGAAGTAGTACCACTAGAGCAAGAAATTGCTTACGAAGAACAATAGAGAGAATTTATGGATAATGGTGAAAATATTTTGAGAATAAAAAAAACTGACATTATTAATGTTTCATGGAGTAACCCCCAATTTTATGAAGCTATGTGAGAACAAGAGGATATAATGAGGGAGATATTTCCTATAATATTTCTATCCAAATGATAAAATTTGAGGGCAAAATTCAGTTGTAGTCGATACAATCTAACACTTTAATGTTTTTATATAACATTTTCACTAAATAATTTTAATTATTCACAATCTTTTGTAGCACTAAATTATGAGTTTAAAATAAAAACAATATTCAATTTTTATACAATTTCATTTTTAACCTGTCCATTGGGTTACAAAGAATAAATATAAGTAACTTTTGAAGACGTATGGTGAATCCATTTACTGTAAATTATTTTTGAAAAATATAAAACAATTATATTATATTTTTAATTACTATTAGTATATGAATTAAATTATATATATATTTAATATAATGAATAAAATATTTTTTATATTCATGAAATGGTTATTTTATATTGGGCTCGAATAAACCCTATTGGATGTAAAAAACATATATTTTAAAAAAGTGTAATTTTGATCCTTTTAATGGAGAACCACATTTAAATTTATATTTTTTCACATTATTAATTTTTACATGAAAACATAAAAATATTATTTTGAATTGGGATATAAAAACTTACTATGATTGAATTTTTAATATTTTTTTATAACTTTCATGTTTTGATGATTATTAAAATACAAAATATTTTATGTGAAAAAACAGTTTTCATAAAAATAATTATTATGGTTAAATTATAATATTGCATGGTTTTAAATTATAAATAGAATATATATTTAGCATTCAATATAATTAATTTCATTTTCATTAAATTAACATTGAATTAAAATGTAAAAACATTTCAATCAATTGAAATGTCTTCAATTTTTAATATCTTTTCTCTAATTCTGATGAAGGGATTGATATTAAATTAATTACCAAAAATTCTCTGTTATTAATTTTCAAAAATGGATACCGTATTTTGAACCAGTAGACCGTGATTATCAAAATTCAATTATTTTATATTTGGGCAATAGGAATAGTAACTTATGCAATTTTTATTAATATGGTTAATGTGTAATCCATGTAATTAAGTGTAAAAATTCTATCATATAATTACTCCAACACTTTTATTAATATCAATTTATGATGTTTTTTAAAACTAAATAATCCTTCGTTCTAAATGGAGTCTATTGGAATCCAGCTGGATGATATTAGGACATCTAATTTTTTTTTATTTAAAGAAAGGTTAAATATTCCTCACTCCAATTTCAATTATTAAATAATATTTTATATAATTTTATAGGGAAGCAAAATTTTATTATGAAAACTCACATGAAAGCCAAAATGTTTTTATTTATAATGTTAATTTATTATTAGTGTTTTTGAAATGAATACTTACCATAATCACTTATACAGTAATGATACAGAAATTATTTCATTATTGAAATATCCGTAATATAGTATTTTTTTTGAAAATACTAATACCCATTAAAATACCCAAAAATAGCCCCAAATCATATTGGTCGAGTATATATTTCCCATAATCCACCAAGGGTCATGTTATTGAAAATTTATATTTTTATATAAGATACTACGACAGTAATTTTATTTTCTTAAAAGTGATGTTTAATTTTTCACCTTCAAAATTTAATAAGTATAAATTTTTAAATATTGTATTTTATAAAATATAAATTCAAATAGAGGTATTATTATGAAATCTAGTATATTTATCTTTATCAAAGTATTTTATTTTTATTTTTTATTCCTCAAATAAGCATATTAAATAATTACACAATACAGTTGCAGTAATTATTTTATTAAGTGAAATATCAAATAAATGTTACTAAAAATATTAGAAAAATTATAAATTATGATAATTAAAATTTGAAAGGATTTTTACACATTATAATTATCTCTTTTAAATATAACAAAATTTTTCGTTCAATGTTAACTTAAAAATCAATGAATTGAATTGTGTCAAAATTGCCATTATTTTTTTTATCTAATAAAAGTTTTATTAAATTATTTGAAAATAATAAAACATTTTAAAAAATATATAATAATTATGATATGGTATAAAATATTCTCAAATTTTTATTTATGGTCTATTTTTCATCAAACAAGTAAATATTTTCCCCTTTAATATAGAATTATTTTTTACCCTCGTTAAAAATTAAATAGAAGTAGTACGTGTCAATTAAAGATATAAGGTTTAAATTGACCAAAATACATGTCAAAATTTTTTTGGTTTATGAGACATAAACCATACCCAATACCATCTATGAATTTTGGAATTTATAGAGGTTTTTTGGATGAAGTTTTATTTTATTATAAATTAATATTTTTGAGGTTTCAAGAAGTGCCCCACACGGCTATTAAAAGCATAGATACTCCATCACCACTTCACGACACAATGAGCCTTCATTCTCTGATATACTCTAAAAATTCTCCATTTAAAAATCACTAGTTACATTATTGGGATTTATTCTCTTCTTCAAGGACCTACTCTAGTCCTCTAAGAGGATATTTAGAGCTAGCATGTCGAAGAAGATGTAATCTACTGTACTGCTTCTTTAAAACTTGTTTGTTATTATACAAACACTTAATGGTTTGTTTCACAATAAATTAATAACTCCAGTATCAATTATGTAATAATATGTTATTATGATTATGGAAATCCCATATTCCATCTTTTATCCATCTTACAAAAAACGTAATCACTGCATGTGTGTACGCAAGACTTTCCATCTCCACACTATGGTGTAATACATTTTTTCACCACCATCTTACATGGATTGTTATAATTATTAAAGTTATAACAATAAATGAATATTATAATTATTATGAAATATTAATCCCCATCCAATTCAATCCCATTCATCAATTACGGGAATGATATCATTTCTCGTACGTGTGTACGGCTTACCATCTCCACAATGTGATGTTATTAATTATACATGACCTTCATTAAAGAATGATTATATAAATGTATAGAATGGAAAAATATGTTATATATAATTTTAATATAATTTTTAATGATATAACTATAATAAATGAAGGAGAACCAGAACTGATTCTACAAAACATGCTTGAGAAAATGTAGGAGTTAGTACCTGAAACACAGGTAATAATGAAATGTTATTAAAAAAAATATGATAATATGATCATATCTGGTATCATAAAGATGAATATAATTCTGGAATATTTCAATGTTATCATTTAAATCAATATACAAGAGTTTTAGATACATACGAAGGGAATCCAAACAAATGAAAAGAATAAATTTTAAATCTAATAATTATTCTAGATTATATATACATAAGTATTTACTTAGGGTATATTTATCATTCATGTCCATGATTCCAAAATATGTAATATTTTTTAAATTCTTCTAAAATTATTTTCATTAAATTCTTTCAAATGGAAAATTTTATTAAATGGTATAAAAATAATATGTTTCCCTTTTAGATATGAGGTACTTTGTGACATTTCTAGTAATAGTAAGAGGAGAATGTTTTTTTGAACTTATATGACATCAATTATTTTTAAAAATTTTATAATAATTTATATCCATGATGTGTTATAATAATGATTACAATATTAGTTTCAAATAAATTATATTACTTTTCAATTATGTGTCATTTTTAGAACCAAATATGTTTTTTAGGAAGAAAGGATATTTTCTTCAAGAATTTGTTTCAAGTGTTTTATGAAAATAATTTTCCATCTATGTGGGTATTATTCAAATAAGATATTTTTTATATATGTAATATCACTATTATTTGATATTTTTCTAATTTGTAATTATATTTATGATATTCATTTATTTTATATGAATTATGAAGAGAGGATGTTTAGGAAATCCATTTTATTCCTCAGATTATGCTCTCATGAATGATTTATGTTTTTTTTGAACACATAAGAATGATTTAATTAAGAAATGGGTGGGACCAATACCCCTTCAAATGATTTTGGTAAATATATATATCTCATGATATAGAAATGACTATAATAGAATGTATATCTGGTTGAGTAATACAGGTATGGAACAACGAGTGAACTTGGATCAGTAATGGAATTCATCTGCAATGATGTTATTAAAAATGATCCCTGACTAAAATTAAAATATTTTCAATTCTTATGAGTATGCCAAAAAATTTACTCCCATATGTTAGGGATTTTCTAATTATGTTCATTGATTTTTATGAACATTTATGTTTTATCTATTAGTGTGGTATCTCATTCATTCCTATTCTGTATTTGAATTTAATATTTTTTGTTCGGATTTTTTAATTATTATGATATTAATAATGTATTCTTTTTTACCCTTAATATGAATTTGAACTCACCCTTTCTTATGATTATTTTCAACCAGTCATGAGGAATATTATTAAGTAAGATATGTCAGAAAGAAGTCCCGTTATGATGAAATATGTTTTAGACAATGAAGATGTCTTATAAAAAAGTTTTTTTTGTTTTCCAATTTCTAAAAACACTAGAGCCATATGGCCCTGTTTTGGATTTGTTATATTTTTTAATTAATATTCAAAAAAATTTAAGTTATTTCAATGTATGTAAATTATATATCGTTATTGTCGGTATTATGGGAAATGTAGAGTTGTCCTTTAGAAACGAGGATGAGAAAACATTAATAAGAACCCAATAGATTTGATAGAGTATAGGATACAATCCATGTGTTTTAGAAATGATCATGAATAGCCTAGGATATTACCGAATGTGTCCTAAAATGAAATTTTATATTTGATTATGTGGTTTTTCAATTACTAGTAGTGTTCCTCACTCTGTGATTCTTGTTTATAATCAATGGATGGAACCCAAAGAAACATAGTTAATGCTAAATGCGATAGGAAATGAATGGTTGTTCCCTTTAGAAACTGAATGTCATGGGAGATGGAATTGGAAATGATATAGCTATGCTTACAAAACATTATCAATGTATGAATAATACATAACTTCCAAATTATCAAAAGAGGTAACAACGTTCTATTGAGTCATTCATGATGTCGTGTAGAACATCTGTCAGTGGGTCTTCTGATCCATTAGTGTCTGAAAATTTAATCAAAATCACTAAAATTATATTTTTTGTTCTCCAATGTTCATAACATGATAATGTTATCTTAATAGTCTATAGTTTTGATTTTGAAGAAAATCAATGGTAGAACCTTATCAAGAATACAAGTCAAATAGTTGAATTTGAATCAATGGAATGAAAGGAATTATAGAAAATATTATTCAATATGTACTTCCTTCTTATTCATAGAAAAATGATGGAGAAAGAATTCTCTTAATATTAGAAAACATATGATGAATCTATTGTTACATATGAATAAAATTTTATAAGACACCTAATGTACGTAAATAGAATTATTATCCAACCTAAGATTAATATTGATTGATTCATTAGTGGCTTAAAATAATGACTCAAATGGGAATTGTCCATAATTGAATTCATTTTGTTCGGTTTAATTGATCATTGTTTTCTCATGGTTGAGACAAATATTAGAGAAAAAATCTGTCCTATGGGGATGATATGAAGATAAAAATGGGATTCAAGGGAAAATATAAAGAACACAGCTAGAAGAAGATGAGTTTTACCTTCTACTAAAAGTGTAGAAAAACATAGAGAAAATAGTCTTAAGGGGACTTGAATGTTACTAAGTTTTGAAAAGAATGTAATCGGGAATTTCAATGCCAATGTAATGAGAAAAAGATGTTTATTGTTGAAAATTTTGGAAAGGGTATAGTGAATTATCTTACTACAATTCAAGGATACTAGGTCCATGAAATGGAAGAATTATTCAAATAAATTCTCTAAAACATGTGTTATTGATTATGATGGATTTCATCAAACTCTTAAGTCCAAGGAAAAGTCAAGTCTCATGAGATCACTATCAGAAATGTATAGTACAACAATGGATTGGTGATAGTTACAATTACCATCCACTCTAAATTATAAAAAGTATTATTATCTTATGGATCCTCCCCCCATTTATTTCTAATGTTTTTAAGGGTATCGTCATATCACCTCAACAATTAGTTTTTGAGTTTTATTTTAAATCTATAATGGAACAATGATCACATCAGAAGATTATAATTATATTTTGATAGAAGGTTTTAGGGAAGTTCTTTCCTCTAAATCTTGTGATCCTTCATATAGTGGAATTTTATGTGATTAATGGGATGTATTATATTTATATATAAAGATTTCATATCAATTTATATGGATGGTCAGTCACATTTCACATTCTAGATTTATATCTGATCATTTTTAGATGTAAGTATAAATATGAACATCCAGAGAAACATTCATCCATATTATACATCATGATTCCTGTAAATTATGTTTATCTATCTCAAATGGTCAGGGGGAACTAAGAATTTAGAATAAAACAATTGTATGGTAATTTGATGATTTCTTTCAAGAATAATTACATAGAATTCCAACAAACAATGTTGTTGAGTTTTTAATATAACTCATATATATTATTATTCATATTTCAAAAATAACCTTATATAATGACAACAATTGTGTTGAAGGAATTTATGAATAAAATACAAGATAATCATGTAAACGGATATATACTCCCCAGTGAGTCACAATGGGAAGAACCTATTTTGCTTGATATGAGGTAAAATTGAATAATGAGACTGTTTTGATTATCAACAACATAATAAGGGCACTATTGGGAATAAATATATTCTTCCCCGCATTGATAAATTATTCGAACAACTATATAGAGATCAATAATTTTCCAAAAATGATATTCATTTAGGATATCATAAATTAATGTTCTAGAAGGAGGATATACCGATGTATGAATTCCATACATGATATAGACACTATGAATTTATTGTGAGACCGTTGGGTCTTACTAATTCCCCTGAAATCTTCAGGGATACAATGAATATATTCATTAAAAATAATCTTGATCGGTTTGTTTTAGTATATATAGATGATATTCTATTCTATTCCTAGATCCAAGAAAAATATGAAAATCACATGATAACGGTACTGAAGACCATATTAAAGGAGAATCAATATGAAAAATTTTCTATGTCAGAACTTTTGATTCAGAATGATTCATTTTTTGGTTCACATAATCTGATGAGGGGGGATATCTATTATGACAACCATGCTTTTATTACAACTTAAACATGATTTATTACATAAAACTTCACTTGATACAATAAAGAAGATCGAGAGGTTTAGTGTCTTTGGGGCTTAGGATCATTACATAAAAACTTTAAACTTGAAATACAACATCCTTATTGAAAACTTCCTTTACATGACCACTACATTCCTTCGTACTTAGCATTGCATGGGATAACCTGAGGACATGCATAAGAAAAGGGTGAGCTATAAAGCCCTGTAAGGGAGTACACAATGAATAACATGAGGAGTACAATACATGTTAGGCAATAGTCATATCAATAGAAAATAAGAGAGACATGAACATAAAGGCATGATAAAACATGATAATCATAACATGGAAATGTGGCAACAACACTTAACATTGAATTAGCATGAGCCAAGGCTCATTGCACATGGAGCATGAGTAAACCCTCATTGCACTTGAAGCACGAGTAAACCCTCGTTGCACTTGAATTAGCATGAGTAAACACTCATTGCACATGACGTATCATGATACTATACTTTACCCAATGCATTGGAGCGCTATCAGGGCGCACCCTTCTTAAACATTTCATTTCATGCATAAGTGTGCCACATGGATCATAAAACATGGATTCATAAAACATAATCATTTATTCCACGATAAAGGAATGTGGAATTCATACATGAAACTTTATAATCAATAAGTAAATGTGCATAAAGGTGAATACCCTTGATGGAGAAATGGGCATGGTATTCACTACACAATGATATTGGCTTGGAAAATCGGTGTGATTTCGGCAGCGTAACGGCGTGACATAAGAATTCATAAAAAAGTTTGATGAGAGAGAAAGGGGTTCCTCATCATATTCACATGTAATGGACAGTAAGAAGGTCATATAGATACATGTCCCAACAATTGAAAAGGAATTTAGATTCATGATACAAAAGTATTGCTTGAATATAAAAGAGGAAAAAAAAGGTTCCTTTCGGAATTTCGGCATAGTAACGAGTGTACATGGGAGGCATTTAATGAGAGAGAAAGGGGTCTCCCATCATTCAAACAATAAGAGGGCAGTATGGGAGAGGTGCGAAACCATACCCCAACATTCATAAATGAAATTAAAAGGGCAATACAACTTAAAGAAAATTGACAAAAATGAGAAAGGAAGAAAAACCCTTACTTGGAAGTGTGCTTCCAAAGGCTAGAGAGAGGCTTGTGAGAGGCTTATTGGGAGCTTGGGGCACCTTGGGAGGATTCTAGAGAGAGTAGGGCAGAGGTTGGACGAACTTCAAGGGATTTGAGTGAGGAGGAAGTGGGAGCTTGGGTGGGTTTATATAGGAAAGGTGAGAGAATTCTTTATTATTTAGGTTTGGGACCCCTTATATTAAAATAATCCAAACCACAAACCATCCCATGGTATTTGCCCATGGTTTCTGGAAAAGGAAAGAGGAAAACAATATTTTACAAGGCCAAGGTCCGAACTTATTAAAAAATTAGGGTTGCTTATGTGGAGGTGAGTCACACTCCCATGGAAATTAATTTAAAAAGGCAAAGTGTTGAATAAGTCTTGAGGGCTCCATTAATGCTTTGAAAAGTGAGTCAAACAAACCCAAAACCTCATTATTTTAATGATAAAACATATATTGGTCGAACATAAGGATTATAGTATTTTATTACATCATCATTGGGTCATTATGATGTCATAAAACACATTATATATTTAAATGGTATTTAATTTTTACCCAAAAATTTGACTGTCTCAGAAAATTATGAAAAATTCACCGTTGGATAATTTTGACATCCTGATTCCAAAAATAATATTTATTTTATCTAAATAATTTTCTAATTACGTGAATTTTCACTTTTAAAATAAAAACCGACATTTATAAAAAAAATCACGGGTTTTGACAGAAATGACTTTCAAACCTTAATAAAAATTTTAATTGCATTCATAAAATTATAAGATCATTTATATTTAATAAAAATTAATTTAATATTAATAATAATATTTTATTAAAATATTATTTAATTCAAAAATCCTTTAATTTAATAAAATATAATTCTTAATTAAATAATAACTAAAAACATCATTTGTACTTTAAAAACTAATTACAATGTATCAAAAATTACTAGAAATTATATTCATTATTATATAAAAAAATAATGTACATGAACATGGTGCTACTTATTTGTTACATAACCCCTTAAAATATCCGCATAAGACCTAATGGTAAGGTGTGCGATGGTGAAAGACTCTTGGGGTTGCTCGGATAACATCGCTCGAGTGGTGATCTCTATCAACTTCCATTTTTCCCGTAGACGATCACGTTCGAGCTTGACTTGATGAAGCTCAGCTTGGGCTTGGTCAAGGGCAAAGCCCAAAGACGCCACCTCCTTTCCGAGCTCCGACAAATGGGCTTCGTAAGGGGAAATTCTACTGGATGAGGCCATCGCTTCCTTTGTCTGAGTAGAAAATTGGTTCGTTAAAGCCTTATATTTAAACTACCCAGATGATCACTGTTCAACGGTTATAAAATTAACGGTCACAAATCTTAAAGTAAAACTAAAAAAAGTTGATATCTTATAAAAACATTTTTCATAAAGAAACATTTAACTGGATCAAGATGGATTTTCCATTAATGAAACTTCGGGTCGTTACATCTTTGCAATCATCAAAAAATGAATTTATTAAATGTTTTCTGGAAAAAAACAATAAAAAGGGTAAAAAAATTCTTGGGTTGGATAGATATTATCGATTTTTGTGGATTATTTTTTATTATTATCTAATCCCCTCACCATGTTGACTAAAAATGGAGTTATGATCATATTGGCTGAAGAATGTGGACAGAATTTCAAAGAGATCAAATGATGGTAAGACAAAATAACTGTGTTCACACTACCTTTTAGTTTATAAAGTCTTATGAAACATAGGTATGCAACCTAAATGGTTATGGGATGTGTTTTCATGAAAAATTAATTGATGATAGCTTATGATAGACAACAATTGAAAATACATGATAAAAATTACCCAACATGTGATTTAGAGTTAGCTAAAAAAATATATGATTCAATGATAAGTAGAAATTAACATTATTGTGAACAATTTGATATTTATACAAATAATAAAAGTTTAATGTATATTTTCACCCAAAAAAATTGGAATTTTTGTGAAGAATATGACAACCCTGCTTTTATTACAAACATAAACATGATTTCTTACATAAAACTTCACTTGATACAATAAGGAAGATCGAGAGGTTTAGTGTCTTTGGGGCCTAGGTTCATTACATAAAAACATAAAACATGAAATACAACATCTTTATTGAAAACGTCCTTTACATGACCACAACATTCCCTCGTACTTAGCATTGCATGGGATAACCTGAGGACAGGCATAAGAAAAGGGTGAGCTATAAAGCCCAGTAAGGGAGTACACATGGAATAACATGAGGAGTACAAAACAATTTAGAAAATAGGCATATAAATAGATCATAAAAGAATCATGAGCTTAAAAGCATGATAATGCATGATAATCATAACATGGAAATGTGGCAACAACACTTAACATGGAATTATCATGAGTCAAGTCTCATTGCACATAGAGAATGAGTAAATACTTATTGCACATAAATCACGAGTAAACCCTCATTTCAATTGAATTATCATGAGTCAACACTCATTTCACATGACATATCATGATACTATACTTTACTCAATGTATTAGAGTACTATAAGGGCGCACCCTTCTTAAATATTTCCTTTCATTCATAAGTGTGCCACATGGATCATAAAACACGGATTCATAAAACATAATCATTTATTCCACAATAAAGGAATGTGGAATTCATATATTAATCTTTTTAATCAATATGTAAAGTGCATAAAGTTGGATACCCTTGACGGAGAAATGGGCATGGTATCTACTACACAATGGAATTGGCTTAGAAAATCGGTTCGATTTTGGCAGCGTAACAGTGTGACATAAGAATTCATAAAAAATGGTTGATGAGAAATAAAGGGTTTCCTCATAATATTTAAATTTAATTTACAATAAGGAGCTCATATAGATACATGTACCAACAATTGTAATGGTATTTAGATTCATGATACAAAATTATTGCTTGAATGTAAAAGAAGAGAGAGAAGTTCCTTTCGGAATTTCGGCATAGTAACGGGTGTACATGGGAGGCATTTAATGAGAGAGAAAGGGGTCTCCAATCATTCAAAAAATAAGAGGTAATTATGGTGGAGGTGTGAAACCATACCCCAACATTCATAATTTAAATTAGAAGGGCAATACAACTTAATGAAAATTGACAAAAGTGAGAAATGAAGAAAAAACCCTTACATGGAAGAGTGCTTCCAAAGGCTAGAGAGAGGCTTGTGTGAGGCTTATTGGGAGCTTAGGGAACCTTGGGAGGATTATAGAGAGAGAAGGACAGAGTTTGTACGAACTAGAAGGGCTTTGATTGAGGAGGAAGTGGGAGCATGGGTGGGTTTATATAGGAAAGGTGTAGGGAATTATTTATTATTTAGGTTTTGGTCCCCTTACATTAAATTAATCAAAACCACATACCATACCATGGTTTTTGCCCATGGTTTTTGGAAAAGGGAAGAGGAAAACAATATTTTATAAGGCCAAAGTCCTAACTTCTTAAAATATTAGGGTTGCTTATGTGGAGGTGAGTCACACTCCCATGGAAATTAATTTAAAAAGACAAGGGGTTTAATATGTCTTGAGGGGTCCATTAATGCATTGAACAGTAAGTAAAACAAACCAAAAATCACATTATTTTAATTTTAAAACATATATTGGCCGAACATAAAGATTATAGTATTTTATTTCATCATTATTGGGTTATTATGATGTCATAAAACACATTATATATTTAAACGATATTTAATTTTTACCCAAAAATTTGACTGTCTCAAAAAATAATGAAAAATTTACCATTGGAGAATTTCAACATCCTGATTCCATAAATAACATTTTTTTATCTAAATAATTTACTAAATATTTTTATTTTCACTTTTAATATAAAAACCGCTATTTATCGAAAATTCACGGGTTTTGACAAAAATGGCTTTCAAACCTTAATAAAAATTATAATTGCATTCATAAAATTATAAGATAATTTATATTTAATAAAATTTAATTTAATAATAATAATATTTTATAAAAATATTATTTAATTCAAAAATCCCTTAATTTAATAAAATAGAATTCTTAATAAAATAATAACTAAAATCACAATTTCTACTTTAAAAACTATTTACAATGTATCAAAAATGACTAGAAATTATATTAATTATTATATAAAAAAATGTACATGAACATAGTACTACTTATTTGTTACATAACCCCTTAAAACAGCCCCATAAAGCATAAGGGTAAGGTGTGCGATGGTGACAACCTCTTGGGGTGGCTCAGCTAACATCGCTCGAGTGAGAATTTCTACCAACTTCCACTTCTCCCGTAGACGGTCTCGTTCAAGCTTGACATAGTGAAGCTCATCTTGGGATTGGTCAAGAGAGAAGCCCAAGGAAGCCACCTCTTTTCTGAGCTCCGATGAATGGGCTTCGTATGGGGAAATTCTACTGGAAGAGGCCATCACTTCATTTGTCTGAGTAAATTGGATTTGTTAAAGTCCTATATTTATACTAATCATGTGATCACTGTTCAATGGCTATATTAGAAACGGTCAAAATTCATAACATAAAACCAAAGAATTTGAAATTTTATATAAACATAAAGAGACATTTAATTGGATCAAGAGGTATTTCCATTAATGAAACTTTGGGTCGTTATAATATTCCCCTTAAGAAATTTTGCCCTCGAAATTTTCCTTTTCACACACTAAATCAAATGTGGGTAACTTAGCTTCATCATATCCTCTGATTCCCAAGTCGCTTCTTCAAACTTGTGGTTTCTCCACAACACCTTGACGAGGGGCATTGTCTTATTTCGTAGAAATTTTTCTCAATGATCTAAGATCTTCACTCATTACTCCTCATAAGAAAGATCATCTTCCAATTGTACCACCTCAGAAGAGAGTACATGTTAAGGGTCTCGTATGTACTTCCCTAAGAGGGATACATGAAAGACATCATGTACTTTGCCCATAGTAGGTGGAAGTGCTAGTCGATAGGCTACATCCCTGACACGATCAAGAATCTCGAAGGGGTCGATGTACCTTGGACTTAACTTACATTTCATTCCAAACCTCATGACCTTCTTCCAAGGAAATATGTGTAGAAAAACAATTTCTACAACTTTAAACTCAAGGTCTCATCGATGATTATCAACAAACCTTATCTGTCAACTCTGAGCTGCCTTAATATGCTGGTGAATGGTTTTCACCTTCTCCACCATTTCCTAGACCATTTATAATCCATGCAGCTTACATTTACTGACCTCATTCCAACATGCAAGTGTTCTGGACCTTTTCCCATACAGGGCTTCATATGGTGCCATTTGGATGCTCGAGTGGAAACTGTTATTATAAGATAACTCAACCAGATGAATATGTTGATACCATCCTCCTTTAAAGTTCATTGAGATTGCTCTCAACATGTCCTCAATTTTTTGGATTGTCCGCTCAGATTGGCCATAATTTTGAGGATGATAAGTCGTACTGAAGTTCAGTTCAGTATTCAGAGTATGTTGAAGACTTTTCCAAAACATAGAGGTGAATATTGGATCTTGGTCAGACGTAATAGATAGTGGTACTCCATGCAGCCTTACCACTTCCCCGATATATATCCGTGCCAGTTGATCTATAGAGAAATCCTCCCGAATAGCAATGAAGTGTGCAGTCTTTGTAAGACGATCCACAACAACCCAGATTGCATTGTTGCCTTTAGATGTCCTTGGAAGTCTGGTGACAAAGTCCATGGTGATATTCTCCCATTTCCATTCTGATATGGGCAATGGTTGCATCATCCCCTTAGACTTCTACCTCTCTGCCTTCACCTGCTGACACAACAGGCACTTTGATGTATATTCATCGATCTCCTTCTTCATATTATCCCACCAAAAGTTTTCTCGGAGATCTCAATACAACATTGTGCTCCCTGGGTGAATAGAGAAATTTGAACTATGTGAATCAGCCAAAAGTTCCTTCGTCAGCTCCGGACTTGATGGAACACATAGTCCTTTCCCAAACCACACTATTCCTTCTTAATTAACATTAAAATCTGAGGATTTCATTTTTTTGATAGCTTCCCCTTTTTCCGGAATTCCCATGTCATCCTTTTGAGCATCCTTTAACCTTTCCAAAAGAGATGGCTGAGAAATAATTTGTGAAAGGATTGGAGATGTTCCCTTATTTATGATTCCCATGCCCATATTCATCAAGTCTAAAAAGATTGGATCCTTCCCAATTCTCATCATTGATAGAATTGTTGGGTCCTTTATACTTAGGGCATCTGCCACCTTGTTTGCTTTCCCAGGGTGGTAATGTATTGAACAGTCATAATCCATGATGAGCTCTATCCATCTTCTCTGGCACATATTAAGCTCTTTCTGTGTGAATATATATTTAAGACTCTTGTGGTTAGTATATATCTCACATTTCTCTCCATAGAGATAATGCTGCCAGATTTTCAAGGCAAAGATCACCGCCTCCAACTCCAGATCATGAGTTGGATAGTTTTGCTCATGGATATTAAACTGCCTTGAGGCATAGGAAATACCTTTATCATTTTTCATCAGTATACATCCAAATCCCTTCTTTGAAGCATCACTGAATACCACCAAAAGTTCCCCACTTGTGGGTAAAGTGAGCACGGGCGTAGTGATAAGCCTCCTTTTCAACTCCTTGAAGATTTCTTTTCATTCATCTCTCCAAGAAAACATTACTCCCTTCTGAGTTAGCTTGGTAAGAGGGTTGGACAATTGTTAGAAATTCCTCAAAAATCGTCGATAATATCCAGCTGACCCCAAGAAGCTACTGATATCCGTTACCAATGTTGGCCTCGGCCATCCCTCAATTGCATCTGTTTTAGAGGGGTCCACAGATATCCCATTTCTTGTGATGATATGGCCCATGAATGAGACCCCCTTCAACCAGAACTCACACATGCTATACTGTTCAAAGAGCTTCTCCTTGCGCAATGTCTCTAGTACAGTTCTTAAATGCTCCTCATGATCCTCCTTGGTTTTGGAGTATATTAGAATGTCATCTATAAAGACTACCACATATTTGTCAAGGTAATCTCTAAAGACTCTATTAATCAATTCCATGAAGATTTCTGGTGCATTATTGAGTCCGAATGGAATTACTATGAATTCATAGTGCCCGTATATTGTGCGAAAAGAAGTCTTGGGGATATCTTCCTTCTTCACCCTTACTTGACAATATCCCGACCGCAAATCCACCTTGGAGAAGTATTGGGATACATGAATCTGATCAAACAAGTCATCGATTATTGGGAGAGGATACTTGTTCTTTATCGTGATTTTGTTAAGTTTACGATAATCGATGCAAATCCGCATTGACCCATCATTCTTTTTGACGAAGAGGACTGGTGCACCCCATGGTGAAGCACTTGGGTGTATAAACCCTTTATCCAGATTCTCCTGTAGTTGTTTCTTCAGATCTTCAAGCTCTATAACATCCATTCTATATGAAGTCTTGGATATTGGTAGTACCCCAGGTATAAGTTCAATTGAGAACTCAACATCTCTTCTTGGAGGAAGACCAGGGAGTTCCTCAGGAAACACTTCAGTGAATTCCCTCACAATAGGCATTTCTTCAAGGATGGTTTCTTCCTTGGACTCAATCATCTGAGATAGATATGTGTGCTCATATGGAAGTAATATCCATGCTTGAGATGATGGAGCTAAAGGAAATTCGTCTTCCTCCTGACACTTGTAATGAATCAGGGGTCGATTCTCCATATGGAGTGTGATTTCCCTCTCCCGACAATTTATGTTGACTCTATCTAAGGAAAGACAATCCATGCCAAGAATTGCATCAAATTACACTAGAGGGAGTATGATGAGGTTTTCCGGGAAATTCTATCCCCATACTATAATAGGCAAGGACTTATATTCATGGGATGCAATGATTTCCCCATTTTCCATACTCACCGACATCTTTACTTCCATGATTTGTGGTGGTTCTGGGATTGTTCTACTAAACTTTTTTGATATAAAAGAATTCCTAGAAACTGAATCAAAAATTACCTTCGCTATTCTTGAATGAATAACTAGCGTACCTGTCACCACTTCATTGTCGGGGTTCACTTCGGTAGATGTGATGGAAAAATATCTTCCTTTCTCTCTTGGAGGTTGTTGGTTGTCTCCGAAAACCCTTGGATTAGGGAACTGATTTGCAAAATGACCCAGTTCTTTGCATTTGTAGCATTGAACAACATGTTGAGGTTCGAACGGATCATTCCACTCCACCGTCGTAGCAGTGGGTCTTTCTTTCCGACAGTTAACAGCTAGGTGCCCTTCTCTCCCACAACTGAAGCATTTCATTGTCCCCTTAAGGTAATTTCCATGGTTCTTCTTTCCACACTTTTGGCAAGTGGGGTGTTGGATCTTCTTAGCACCGTTGGATTTATCCATCGGACCACCAGCATTGAAGTCCACCTTATGCTTCTTGTCCCCCTGATACCCCTGTGATTCCCCGATATCCATTTCGACCTTGAGGGAACATCGGAAAATTTCCTCATAGCTGTAGAAGTCACGGATCATAATGCTTTCCGTAGGCTAGGCTTCAGCCCACCAAATAAGCGGTCAACATTGTATTTGGGGGTAACTTAAAAGCTAGAAGCATAACGTGCAAGCCTTGTGAATTTTTCCTCATACGCTCCAACAGATTCTTCATCTTTTTTCTTTAGGGAAAGGAAGTCCCTTTCCATCTTAAGCCAGAGGGTGCGCGGAAAATATTTATTGAGAAACATCTTCTAGAAATCCTTCTATTCCAACGCCTTGATATCCTCCTCAGGCTTCGTATTTTTGATCAACGTCCACCATTGATCAACTTCACCCTCCATACGATAAGCCTCCAGGATAACCTTCTCTTGTTCAGAACATTGGAGGATGGAGAATATCTTTTCAATGGAGTTGATCCATTGTTCAGTGATCGTGGGATCAGATGATCCACTAAATGTAGGAGGCCTTTGTCTCATGAAGCTCTTGATAGTGACTTGTTCTTTCTTAGGGGGGGGGGGGGTTGAATGTTCCTCTTGACCCATGATTCTATTCAAAACATGAGTTATCTGAGAGAGAAGCATGAAAAAGATCACGATTCCCTCTCCCATTGGATTGGGCATCTCATTAGTACAGTCATCACAATGATCTTCACAACGGTTGTTAGCCTGAGTCCTCCTATTACCGGTCATTGGCTGGAATAAAAGGAATGATAGGGGTAAAACATAGAGGGTAATCCAACAACAAAAGCTGATGACTTATAAATAAACTTTTATTTCCTTACTCAAGAGTCTATAGGCTTCAATCTAGGCTTTTTATGATCTACTTTCTAACATATATTCTTAGGGGAATTTTTTAATTCCCTTAATAAGTGTTCATACTAAGCTTTTGAATTTATCAAAACATATCCCCTAGGAGTTTCGTAACCAAGAGTGCAACAAGGCCCGTTTTCGTGCACCAGTTCCCGTTCGAGTCTAGCTCAAAGCGGTGTTTTCGGGTTTTACCATTAGGATACATCTGTTCCAGAGCCGCCTCTACTTGCTTGTATCCAGACTGGGATGTAATTGTTTGATAAACCCTTTACTTAGTACTTAAAAAAACTTAAGGATGTTTTTATTATACATAGTATTGTATCTAAGGATTTACTAGGGTTTCCTAATCCGAAAAATAACTAAACCTATCCTCTGATACCAACTATGACAACCCTGCTCTTATTACAAACATAAACATGATTTATTGCATAAAAATTCACCTGATAAAACAAAGAAGATCGAGAGGTTTAGTGTCTTTGGGTATTAGGATCATTACATAATAACATAAAACATGAAATACAACATCTTTATTGAAAACTTCCATTACATGACCACTAAATTTCCTCGTACTTAGCATTTAATGGGATAACCTGAGGACATGAATAAGAAAAGGGTGAGCTATAAAGCCTACTAAGGAAGTACAAAAGGAATAAAATGAGGAGTAAAACTCATGTTAGACAATAGTAATATCAATAGAGCATAAAAGAAACATGATCATAAAGGCATGATAAAGCATGATAATCATAACATGGAAATGTGGCAACAACAGTTAACATGGAATTAGCATGAGCCAAGGATCATTGCACAAAGAGAATGAGTAAATCCTCAATTCACATAAAGCACAATTAAACCCTCATTGTAATTGAATTATCATAAGTCAACACTCATTGCACATGACGTATCATGATAGTATACTTTACCCAATGGATTAGAACACTTTAAGGGTGGACCCTTCTTAAATATTGCATTTCATGCATAAGTATGCCACATGGATCATAAAACATGGATTCATAAAACATAATCATTTATTACATGATAAAGGAATGTGGAATTCATACATGAAACTTTGTAATAAATATGTAAAGATTCATAAAGGTGGATACCCTTGATGGATAAATGGGCATGGTATCCACTACACAATGGCATTGTCTTAGAAAATCAGTGTGATTTCGGCAGCGTAAAGGTGTGACATAAGAATTCATAAAAATGGTTGATGAGATAGAAAGGGGTTCATCATCATATTTACATGTAATGGACAGTAAGGAGGTCATATAAATACATGCCCCAACAATTGTAATGGAATTTAGATTCATGATACAAAATTATTGCTTGAATATAAAAGAAGAGAGAGAAGTTCCTTTCGGAATTTCGGCATAGTAACGGGTGTACATGGGAGGCATTTAATGAGAGAGAAAGGGGCCTGCCATTATTCAAACAATAATCAGTATGTATGGGGGAGGTTTGAAACCATACCCCAACATTCATAATTGAAATTAAAAGTGTAATAAAACTTAAAGAAAATTGACAAAAATGAGAAAGGAAGAAAAAACTCTTACTTGGAAGTGTGCATCCAAAGGCTAGAGATAGGCTTGTGAGAGGCTTCTGGGGAGCTTGGGGAACCATGGGAGGATTCTAGAAGGCTTAGGGAAGAAGTTGGAAGAACTACAAGGGCTTTGAGTGAGGAGTAAGTGGGATTATGGGTGGGTTTGTATAGGAAAGGTGAGGGAATTCTTTATTATTTCGGTTTGGGCCCCATTACATTAAATTAATCCAAACCACAAACCATACCATGGTTTTTGCCCTTGTTTTTTGTAAAAGGGAAGAGTAATACAATATTTTATAAGGAAAAAGTAACAACTTCTTAAAATATTATGGTTTCTTATGTAGAGGTGAGTCACACTCCCATGGAAATTAATTTAAAAAGACAAGCTGTTTAATAAGTCTTGAGGGGTCCATTAATGCTTTGAAAAGTATGTAAAAAAACCCAAAATCACATTATTTTAATGTTAAAACATATATTGGCCGAAAATAAAGAATATTGTATTTTATTACATCACTATTGGGTCATTATGATGTCATAAAACACATTATATATAGAAATGATATTTAATTTTAACCCAAAAATTTGACTGTCTTAGAAAATTATGAAAAATTCACCGTTGGATAATTTCAACGTCCTGATTCCAGAAATAAAATTTATTTTATCTAAATAATTTTCTAAATATGGTAATTTTTACTTCTAAAATAAAAACCACTATTTATCGAAAATTCACGGGTTTTGACAAAAATGGATTTCAAACATTAATAAAAATTATAATTGCATTCATAAAATTATAAGATCATTTATATTTATTAAAAATTAATTTAATAATAATAATATTTTATTAAAATATTATTTAATTCAAAAATCCCTTATTTTACCAAAATAGAATTCTTAATTAAATAATAACTGAAAACACCATTTGTACTTTAAAAACTATTTACAATGTATCAAAAATGACTAGAAATTATATTAATTATTATATAAAAAAATAATGTACATGAACATAGTAATACTTATTTGTTACATAACCCCTTCAAACAGCTGCATAAGACCTATGGGTAAGGTGTGCGATGGGGACAGACTCTTGGGGTGGCTTAGCTAACATCGCTCGAGTGGTAATTTCTACCAACTTCCACTTCTCCCGTAGATGGTCCCGTTCAATCTAGACATGGTGAAGCTCAGCTTGGGCTTGGTCAAGAGAGATGCCCAAGGACACCACCTCTTTTCCGATCTCTGATAAATGGGCTTCATATGGGGCAATTCTACTAGAAGAGGTCATCGCTTCCTTTGCCTAAGTAAATTGGATTTGTTAAAGTCCTATATTTATACTAATCATGTGATCACTGTTCAAAGACTATATTAGAAACAGTCAAAGTTCATAACATAAAACCAAAGAAGTTGACATTTTTTATAAAAATAAAGAGACATTTAATTAGATCAAGAGGGATTTCCATTAATGAAACTTTTGGTTGTTACAAAGAAGATGGTTGGAGTTGATTTTTGACCATGAATGCTCAATAAATTACCACCATGGGAATGCGAACATGGTAGAATATTATTTGGGTCCAAAGGACCATGCTATCATATCCATGATGTGGATCACAAAAGACCCAATATTTTAGGATTTTCAAATGACGAATTATTAAATTTTAAAGGATGGTGGGAAATATATTCTTTATCAATTAAATGTTTTACCATCAATACATGTGATGATTAAAGAGGTGTAGAAGGAAGATATATTTCTACAAAATAATGTGAGATATTTCATTAAATTCAACCTTTATTATGTGGGAATAATAAGTTTCATGAACTGGGTTTGTATTCCTACCAAAATAGAATTGATGAATAAGGTATCAGATGCGGCTCATAGTTCTTCATTCTCTATTAATCATGGAATAACAAAGATGAAAATTTACCAAAAAGTTTATTTATCAGGGGATGGAATGAAAGGAGATGTTTTAGATTATGTTGTTGACCCTTATTTCCATCACAATGTCTAACGACTGAAAAATTGGAACACCTTAGCACAAAGTGATTCATCCTTTGAAGAAACATCAAAAATTGACAAAGGAATGAAAAAGGATTTGGTTAAGAATAGGGCCACGCATGTTTTATGATGGTCGTGTAGGTAGACCTTCGCACCACATATTGGGTGCGCATGTGACTTGTGCACCACATATTGGGTGTGCAGGTGACTTGCGCTCCCTATTTGATTTTCTCCCAAGGTATTCAGTAGACTATAAATACCCCTTGTGGTCCCCCATTTCGAGGATGAAAAATACAGAAACTCAGATTTAAGCTCTTGGCACCCTAGTCTCTTCTTAAAGTCTTCTAAACACTTATAAGATAATTTCTTACCTAAAATGGAAGATCCAAAGAGGGGGAAAAGTCCTACATGTTAAAATTCATCAACACTTGCGCGCCTATGTGTCTAATCATTAAGGGGAATGAATACAGTTGCGTGTGAAATTGTCCCTTCAACAGAACCTGTGCGCCACTCATTTGGAAGTCGTTAGGGATAATACTAAGGGCTTGAGCCAACAGTCACCCATGTATTGCCCTATGGGTTGACCGGCGGGCAAGTACCCAAGTGTCGCACAAGTATACTTGGGCACCCAAAACATACGTGCCCGAGCCGGACTTGCGTGCCTACCTCTTTTTGGGTTCCCCTCTTGCCTGGTCATTTGTTTTCCTCAAATCCACCTCTCCACTTCATGATTTAGACTTCAGAACCCTTTTCGAAACCATTTAGGTCATGATTCCTTTGTTGGCTTCCAAATCTGAAAGGAATTAGGTGGAACATCTCTCAAAACCTAGTGATTAACATATCTTTATATCATTATGGTGAGATATTTCATTCATTCAACCTCATCCTTTAATATGAGAAGATCGATAATTTGGTAATCCTCCTTAAGAGTAAGCCCCAAGTCCCCTAACAAGGGACTCCTTCTCAAGAGTAAGCCCCAATATCAAATTCCATTAACCTGGTCATCCTCCTTAGGAGTAAGTCCCAATCATAAGCTTCTTTAAATCTGGGCCTCCTTTTCAGGAGTAAGTCCCAGTCCAAATTCCCAAATATGGGAATCCTCTTTAGGAGTAAACCATAAAGTCTCATGTCCTCTTAACCTAGGCATCCTCCTTAGTAGTAATTCCATGTTTCATAACCTGGGCCTTCTTTTTAGGAGTATGCCCCAGTCCAAGATCTTTAATCTGGGCATCCTCTTTATGAGTATGCCCCAATCATAATTTTCCTATAACTTGGTCCTCCTTTTCAAGAGTAAGCCCCAGTCTAAGATTTATTTTGGTTTGGGATTCCCTCTAAGGAACAAAACCCAATCATAAGTCCCCTATAACTTGGGCATCCTTCTCATGATTAAGTCCTAAGTTATGTATAAAAATCTCCATAATGCACATATATCTTTATGGACCTTGTTCCCGGGTTTCTTCCTTGATGTAAATGATAACCTTCATCTATATTGGCAGTCATACATACATACGCCCCAAATCATTTCTTATGATTTTATATTCATGGAATAATCATCATATTTTACCAATACCTCTTGTTTCTCACACCAAGTATGACTCACGTGAGCTTAGAGCCTAAAAGTAATTAAGACATATTTCTTTAATCCTTTAATCATGCATAAACCTCATTCTTCTTCACTTGAACTACGTGGGTCCTGATTCTTTTTCTAAACAAGGATACATAGGTAGACTATCTTCGGGTACGATCCCTACTATGAAACAATCTATATCCTTCTGAATGACAATAAAATTCAAGTTCCCCGCTAAGTGGCATTAAAACTAGTATGGTCATCATAATGACCAAGAGATTTCTATATAATGTATGGATGGATACCATTGACTAAGAATCATTAATTAATCATATGGATGATTCTCTACTAATAAAGAACCTCAAATACTTATAAAAGATTCTCTAAATCTCCTACATATTAATCATTGATTGTCAGTTCTATAGAAAAGCACATATCTAAACTTGGTAATTTAATAAGGATTCAAGAACATAACTCAAATCAATAAAGAGAGTCCCATAGTAGACACTAATTCCCCCAAAAAGGTGTGATGAGTCTGACCTCCCATCCTCTCGACCAATGAAAATTCATAAGCCTCATCGGTCCATAAATAATGAGCATATACCTTTGGAAAGTAGGTCCAAATGGATATATAATCATTGGATGTTTCCGGTTCTACAAATGAACACGTTAGAACCCGATTGGAATGTTTGATCCATAAAAAAACAAGGTCATCCCCATTTCTAGAGGGAAACAAAAAATGGTGAACCTGATGAGAATCCTTAACCAAGTTGAATGATGTTTTACTTATTTGTTAAGACCATATTTAAACTAAATAAAAGGGCCAAAAAAGAAATCAACAACAGATGTGCTCAACCAAAATATGTAGTGTCCAAACTTTTCTTGATTATGTATGTTATATCAAACAAGCACTCGTTTTCAAGATCTTCTACGTTACCAAAATGGATTCTCTAAAGTTCAAACCTGTAAATACTACTGCTATGAATACCTCTCCTGCTACTCCTGTTGAATCCTTGTCCGCTCTGAGGATGACATCACCTACTCAGCATCTTCAACACCGGGTTTCAAATGCACTGATTAAGGAATACCGTCCACACGGTACTATTCCGACTCTAGAGGCTGCTGGAAAATCCCTCCATGTCAATAATTCACCATGGTTGTCTGGACATCGACAACCAGCGATCAAGAAGTAGGTGGTGACAACCACCGTTTCCATCCATTTCGGGTCGTTATCCCTGGAACGCAATCACCAATCCCCCCTATATTCTGGGGAGGTGAATGAGAAGGTCACTCAAGGCCTTAATTTTAGGAAATATGAGTCCTTCTTAAGGGCTCCCATCAACAATCGTCTCGTGCGACAGTGCACCCTCAACAAGATTAATGTATCACCTTCAGGGGTTTGACTCACGTTCCTCAGACCCAAGCATGCAAGATGAACCACTAGTGGCGAAATCCGGTCATCAAGGAGCAGGGTCTTAATTCTGACCCTTCCGAAGAAGTCCATCAATCCAACTAGATGGCAAGCAACGAGCAGGCATACACACCCATCTTTCCTGATGTTACTGCCTAGCAGACTTGTCTAGCATTATCACGCCAATCCCTTCAGGCAATTCCGGGGAAGTATTATAGGTAATCATATACACCTGTTTATAACTTTTCAGCTCGTCTGACTTCAACCAAGGAAGTTGTCCAATTTAATATGGTGGCATTTGATATGCAGGAACATACACCTGTTTACAAACAACAATTTTTTCAGCAGTCTTGTCTTCTTTTATTGAAGGAAAATCATCAACGATACTTGACGAGGAATACACAACAGACACATACACCTTCCAATGCTAATAAAGCCTACCAGAAGTCTCGTTTGGTAGCACCTGGAGAAGTCAGTCGGGCGTTTCCGACGACAAATTTAGAGCAGACTCAACTCTCTTCCCCCACACATGAGTATTGAAATAATTCAATGACAGGAAAAGGAGGACATGCGCATGAATACACACCTACTCATTGCACGGAATGGATGTATATTCCCGTTCCGGTAGCTGATGTCAACAAGAACGTTCTAATAATGGTGAAAGAGCAGAGGAAAATCCCTACTCATATTCTGGATATCTGTCAGAATATTATAACAACTTCAGTAGCATCACAGGGAAGGAATCATAAATCTATCCATGACAGTGGAGTGACACATAAACATATAACTCCGGAACAAACACACTCCTCTATACTAGTCCAAGAGGGATGTGGGGGAAAACTCCCCCGTGTTATACAGACAACCAAGTTAGGCACAAACACCTGATTTGAATGGAGATAATTAGCATAACCTGACTATTTCTCTTGAGCAGGCACATACACCTGCCCATAATAACCACTTTTTTTCAACAAGTTGTTCTTAAAATTATTAAGAATGCGTCTATGAATAAGACTAGTTTAGCACAGTCTTGAAATCAAGAGCTGATCTATAATAAGGCCTTTCTCGATGCTGGTGTTCTTTATGCACTTAGACAATTATCTATTTCAACTCAAGATTCTACTATCTCATTTACCAATAGTGGGAACATTAATTATAAGGTCTTCATCAGACACTTTCTCATGAAGTCATTCGTCATGACATTTCGGTCGATCTCGAAGTTTCATCTTCAGATGAGAGCCACAATAACCCTCTGCGTGGCCAGACAACCAAGGAGAAAAAATATTTCATCTATTTCTATAACCAACCATGGTGGTCCTCCCCATGATGATGAATTTAGCTGCGGAATTCCACTCCACAGTAGTAATGCGCATTTCCTAGAAAATTCTTCAATGGGAAAGGCAGTAACGCGAAATCCTTCTTATCTTGTGGCACTTGGAAATGTAAAGGCAATCATGTCTGATGCTTTACCTCTAGCAGGTGAAATACTATCTCAATCAGAAGATTGGCCGGGGTGTAGGTCATTCTCTGAACCACCCCTGGGTCATTCATATTCTAGTTTGATCAATGAATTATCTACCAATATTGTTGAATCTGATGAAGCAACAAGGAAGAACCTAATCTGGTCTAATCAGGTAGAAGAATATTTATCAAATGATAAAGAGGAAATTCTGAATATGAGAAAACAACTGGCGAATGGTGAAGTGCCTGCCTTGTTTTGGCATCTGAATAACTCTCAGTATGACATTCCAGAGCTGTTGACAGAAGATTTTATTGATGATATTCATCTCAACATGTAGAAAACTATTTTCCAATTGAAAAAAATATTATCATATGATGAATATGAAAATCATTTCATGATATTAACAGGGTTACAAAGGCCAAATTTATTGGGAATCTATCTCAGTTTCCCAATATACAAAGGCTGAAAAGCAGCAGAGAGCCCATCAGTGTTCATGCCTTAGGGCACTAAAAATGTTGCACCAGTTAATTTCCAATGACCCATCTGGTATCCATATCAGGTGATGGGGTGTTCATGGAGCACTACATTTCACTGTACTCTCCAATCAACAATGCCCGTTGAAAATGGTCTCATGGAATGTTATTGCCCATGGCCGGCCACAACCAATTGGCATTGTTTGTAATCAAATTCTTGCTCAGGAACATGCCTTAACTAGTTCTTCCCTAAGTCAGGCTTACAAAAAACAAGTTGTCGAATTACTCTTGCATCAGGAAAATGAGAATATCAAACATGACCCTCGTTTAGAGCTACCACATCATCAGGTGACATAAGTGTCAAAAATAATCCAGCGATCATTTGAGTCAAGTGATTTGAGTGGATGCATGTTGACACATCCATCCAATTTCCAGACTAAAGTCTGCAAGATCAGGAGAGCTTTTAAGAAAGTCTCAGATGTAGTACCTCAAGAACCACCCCAGCTTTCCAGACTGGGGACTCTTTTAAGACAACCCTCATAATTGACAAATACGATTCGAGGAGTTGAGTATAAATAGTAGGAACTGCCCCAGTCCACCGGACTGGGGACTTTTTCAAACCCTCAGTCTCATCCTCATGGAAATTCAGTCTTCTCTCGATTAGGTAAGAAGCCACAAGTGGAACGAAGTGCCGAATTATTAGGAGATTCGCTCCAAATTACGGTTCATAAAGATGTTCCTAAAGGATCTAATCAAAAAAAGGCAATGCCTCATCAATGGCATGGAAGGAGACAATATCAAAAAAATGCCGATAGAAGAGATTCAATACGTTATGATTCAATAAATGTCATAAATTTCATTATTGGTGATCCTCTATAACATGTGCTCACTCATAGGGATCAGATGAAGAATTTCCTGCTCAAGAAGTTGTATACACAGACAAAAATGAAGAAGGTGTGCATACATGAAATCAAAGGATTACCCAGAATCATGGTATTATTTCAAATAACCAACATCCCCCTCTCCAAAAGGCATCCAACCAGGGGAAAGGAAAGAATCAGGTTACATTCCACCATTCCTCTAGAGAAATTCAATCACTCTCACTAGTGAAAATATTCACACAACAAGTGGTAGAAAAGAAGGAATTAAGGAGGTTGAATGCAGAACTACTTCAAAGTAATCTTCCTCATAAGTGTGATGGAGACCATAATCCATGGGAATTTGTTGCAGCTACTAAGATGGATCAAGAATATCTAACTTTACTAGTACCCACTCACAGGTCTAATCCTATAGTTCATACGCAACAACAATCTATGGTGCTACCATCAGCTGCAGTACCAGCCACCACTTCTGTCCAAGCTCCAGTTATTGCCGTGCTCAAGTCCAAGCCCAACCAGATGTTTCTCAAAAGTTAATAACTACTATTGAGTCATTATTATATCGATGGAAGCTATGAATGGAAATTGTGGACAAATTCAACCACAAAAGAGAGCTTAACCTAAATGGGTTGATGCAATTCCTCCACCATCAAATTTTTCAAGTACCACATTTCCAATATTTAATGGTTCGGGAGACCCAGAGCAAAACATAACCCACTTTATTTCTTATTGGGATCCTATGATGGGAACCCATCAGCAACATGAAGTAGTTAAAATCATGTGTTTTGTACAGTCATTATAAGGGTTTTCTTTTGTCTTGAATACATGCTTGAAATATCGATCGATTACCGGGTAGGAAGATCTCTGTTAGCGATTCATTCTTCAATTCTGCTCAACGTTGCAGAAGAAAAAAGTTTTTGATATTATAAACTGTAAGCAAAGGGAGAATGAAATTGTTTTAGATTTCATTGCTCGCTAGAAGGGATTAACATATTCCCTAAGCATATCACTCCCTTAAGAGGAATTTTTGCAAATCTGTGTGGAAACGTTTCTTGATGAATTACGCACACCGTTGATCCCTGTGAAATACATTGAAGGGTTTCAAGACCAGACTTAAAACGCTCAATATATTGAAGATTCTCTTACAAAGACTAAGAATAAAACTCATGTAATTCAATCAGATCCAGGAAAGAGAATGGGTAGAGTAGAGACTGCTACAGTTATGCTTAAACATACACCCGTACCTACTTCCACTTCAAAACCTTCATCTTTATGAAGGGCTCTACCTCTTGAGTGTCAACAATGGAGGTAGTTTCATCAAGATGATCAAAGAGATCATAGACAGAAAAAATTTGAGGAGTTGAAAAGAAATGTTTACTCTTTTCAAAATGAACAGGTTCCTGGTTTCTTCATTTTAGCTCTGGAAAATGATTTGGTTCAGTTTCCAAGGCCTAAAAGCACAAACAAGGACAGAGATGAAGATCATCCCAATTATTTCCAATTTCATCAGATGTTGGGGCATCTCATTCAAGAGTTTTTTTTCTTCAAGGTCCTCCTGCAAACGATGGTGGATTCGGGGCAAGTGAAATTGAAAGGTTCTTCAGCTCAGGTAGCATGTGTTTCTGCTACAGATCCAGAGGAAGAAGGTGAGTGGGAAGAAGTCAAAAGAAAAAATGCGCAAATATAAGATGATTGGATGGTCAGAAAAATGATCAACCAAACTCATGCCATTTTGCGAACGCAATTGAAAACACCAATTATGTCTTCTTATATGAATTCCATAGAAAAACCTTCTTCATCAAAAGAAAAATCCTCAAAGGGGTGGAATAATTCAAAGAAATAGGAATAATCAGAAGAAGATGAAATAGTGTCAAAGCCCAAGTTGTCCTTGACTCTGGCCAATTTTATACCATCTACTTCAAATCCACAGGCACCGCCCCACAAAAAGGCACAACCTAAATTGGATAATCAGACAGAGTCTTCATCAAAAGAAGAGTTGATCTTTGATTCTATTAATATGATCCACATAACAGATCCTTATGCCAGTCACGGTTTTGAGCTCGATGAGCCTGAGTTCCTTTTATCAAACAGAGGAATTAGAGGGAGTTACAGAGGTCTAGTATACAGAGAAAGACATGGATATCCTAGAAGCCACTATTCCAATTATACCCATGCTAGAACTGTGTATGCAACAGAAACTCATGGCAGAGCCCTTCAGCGGGCTCAACAAGAACAAAAAAGTTCTTCCATGCATGGAAAATTCAGTCCTGGCACAATTATTCTAGAGGATTGTATGGAAGTTACACCTTCTTCCTCTAAGAAAATAAATATACTTAGTCGGTCTTGTATTCTAAAACCCGGAGTATTTCCAACTCCTACCCCAATAAAATATGCATCTACATCCAAATAATCAACATCCAAGTCACCTACAAAACCACATGTTCCTGTTGGGAAATGCTGACTGTTTAACAAAAATATGTAGTCTTGAAACATTTGGCCGAAGTACCCACAAAATAATCATTTCTGGATGACTTAAATTTATACAAGGATCATTGAGAGGCCCTTATCAAGGCTTTCTCAGGTCCTCAGGAATTTGAAACTAAAATTGGTGTGTCTAAAGTCTACCATGTACAGAATGATTCTGCAGAATGCCATGTAGTGATATCTTTTACAGATGAAGATGAAGATGATGTTGTGCATGGAAATATTAGACCATTGTATTTATCTGGGAAGTTCAATGATGTAGACATCTGAAGATCTTTCATTGATAATGGTTCAGGATTCAACCTCACCCCCATTAGTACACTTCGTCGAATGGGCATCACCGAATCTGATTTATCACCTTCTACTTTGATGATTCAAGGATATGATAAAAATGAACAAGTACCTCTAGGTAAAATCAAACTTAGAACTCAGTTTAGAGATCTTGTGCCCAATTTATATTTCATGTTTGTTTGTCATGACACAGCTTTCAAAATTTTGCTTGGAAGACCTTGGCTACATCAACATGCAGCTATCCCTTCATCATACCATTAATATCTCAAATATTGTTTCAATAGTCAAATTGGGAAATTTTATTTTGATAAAGCCCCATTAAAAACATGTGAACATCATTACATTGAGGCGGAATTCTATCACATAGAGGGTAAGGAGAAATCCACGACAATGGAGGTTTCCAAATTTAATGCTCCATATGGTTTGGAAAAGATTCTAGTAAACCCATTCATACATGTGAGTAAATATTATGTGTTTCCTATTAGTCAAATTGACAGGATATACCCAAATACAAATACTCTTATGGAAACATCCATAATGTCAATTACGGCATCCAAGCCAGACAGCATGGGAGAAATTGGTGATTCACCAAGCAAGGATGAAAGCCCAAATAGAGATGTCTTCACATCATCCACTGAAATCCAAAAAGTCTATAATTTTCCAACCAGGCCAGAAGAAGTTATAGTAATGTCAGAGGTGAACGATGATGTAGATTCTAAATCCATCATCTCCTCTTTATTACCTAATAAAGACTCTTCATCATCAACAGGGTTAGAAATAGAAGATTTTTCTTTAAAATGCTCAAATTTGAACATCTCTTCTGATCATGGAAATTTTGCTTCATCATATACTATGAAAGTAGAAACAGAAGAAATAACAGATGTTGATGAAGAAGAGGATGATCTTTGGGATTATCCTCGAGCATTTGAAGAGGGTTTCTCTACTACTGTGGATGAACTCAGAGAAATAAATCTGTGTACAAAATAAGATCCACGTCCCACATTAATTAGTGCGACCATGACTCTTGAAGAGAAAGAATTGTATATGTCATTTTTTAATCAAAATCAAGACATATTTGCTTGGAACTATACAGAAATGACAGGTCATGATCCTGCTGTTTCAACTCATCGTTTGGGATTTTCAGAAGAACATCGAGGATTCAAGCAAGCTGTAAGAAGAACACACCCAACTCATGCTTCCAAAATTGAAGCTGAAGTGGATAAGCATATCAAAGATAACTTTTTCAGATAATATCAATATCCCAAGTGGATGTCTAATATTTTCTCACTGAAAAATAAAAATGGAAAAATTAGAGTTTGTATTGATTTCAGAGATCTTAATCAGCATTGTCCCATGGAAGATTTTCTAGTTCTGATTACAGAACTCTTAATTGATGCAACATCTGGTGATGAAGTAATTTCCTTCATGGATGTATATTCTGGGTATAATCAAATCTTAATAGCTCCTAAAGATGAAGAATCTACAGCATTCAGAGCCCCTCAGAGTGTGTTCTACTATTGGGTAATGCCCTTTGTCCTGAAGAATGCGGGCGCAACATATCCGCGCGCCATGCACCGTATCTTCAAACCCTTTTTAGGGAAACTTTTTGAATGTTATGTGGAATATTTGGTGGTTAAATCAAGACAACATTCTAATCACTTGGATGATTTTAAAATCATATTCCACAAACTTCGACAACACAATTGGAAGATGAACCCCTTAAAATGTGCTTTTGGGGTAACCTTAGGAAAATTTCTCGGCTTTGTTATATGCCATCGTGGTATCAAAGTCAATACTGAGAAGACAAAGTCAATCCTTTCTATTTCACCTCCACAAAATTTGAATGAAGTGAGAGGAATTCAAGGAGACTTAGCCTATATTCGGTGTTTCATCACCAATTTGGAAGGAAAAAGTTTACCCTTCGCCAAATTGATGAAGAAGGGAGTCACTTACCAGTGGACTGAAGAATTTCAAGAAGCATTCAATATTCTCAAGAAATATCTATTAATTCCACTATTATTAATGCCACCTATTGAAGGAAGACCACTTATTCTTTATGTTACAGCTTTAGAGTGATAATTGGGTGCCTTCATTGCCCAAAATAAAGATTCTGGGAATGAAAACAAACTTTACTATCTTAGTTGGACTATGATTGAAGCAGAAAACCGATATTCATGTATCGAAAAGTGCTACCTAGCATTAATCATTGTAGTTAAGAAATTGAGACACGACCTGCAACACCATAAGGTCCAATTTGTATCTCTCAATAACTCATTCAAATTCATCCTTAGTCATCCAATGCTTATAGGATGTCTGGCAAGGTGGGAAGTTATTTTGCAGTAATTTGATATCCAGTATGTGTCTCAAAAGGTGATTAATTTGCATGCTATGGCTAATTTCCTTGATAAACATCTTTCAGTTGAAGATACATCTTTATATATTGAAATTCATGATGAATAAATCTTTTCTATTCTTGATAATCTTCAATCATTGGAAATGTACCTTGATGGTGCTTCCAGAAGTCCGACAGGGAAGAAAATGGAAGATCCTAAATTCAACAATGGTGGGTTAAGAATTGAACTTATTTCCCTGGAAAAGGCAGTGCGACCTTATTCCTTATTATTGTGGGAAGTCGGTACCAATAATGAAGCATAATATCAAGCTCTCATCACAGGATTAGAGTTGGTGCTTCAAGCACAAGTGAATCACAGAAAAGTGAAAGGTGATTCAGACCTATTAATCAAACAAGTCAATGGGGATTATGCCATCAGAAAAGAAGAGTTAATCCCTTTGTATGATTATTTTTGAGAGTTAATGGGGGAATTTGCTTCAGAACCGAAATTTTCTTATATCCCGCGATCACAAAATGCTCAAGCTGATACATTGGCTAATACAGCCACAACTTAGGCATATCCAAATCAGAACAAAACAATCATCAGTATTTCCTACTATCATACAATTTCACATTATGTTCAAACCAGAACAGAGGAAATCAACGAAATTAGTCCCATTTCATAACCATATGGTCATACTACAGGATGGATGACACCTATCATGGAATACCATTAAAATGGAATGCTTCCACCTGATAGAGCCGGGAATGAACAAGTCTAGAGACGTGTGGTCAATTTTACTCTTTATGATAGCCCAGATCACCTAGAGAAAAATCTATACAAAAGTGGTTTTGATGGAATTCTCTTTAGATGCATTGATGGTGAAGAGACAATGGATTTCATGAAAGAAGTACATGCAGGAATGTGTGGTGCCCACCAATCTGAACATAGACTGTCTGATCAAATTCAAAGGCTTGGATACATTTGGCCTTCAATGATACAAGATTGTGTTTATTTCACTAAGAAGTGTCATTCATGCAATGTATAGGAAAATTTCATTCATCATCCCCTATAATTGCTTCATACAGCTAAATACTCATAGTCATTTTCCACATGGGGAATGGATGTAGTGGGATCTTACCCTTCATCTACATCCAAGCAGTTTAAGTATATTCTCACTACTACTAACTTATTTTCCAAATGGGAAGAGGCAATACTTCTCAAATAACTTAGTTCTAAAAGCATTTTTAGCTTCATCAAGTCGAACATCGTTACCAGATTTGGTGCCGCTCATACCATATTTACAGATAATGACACCAACATCCATTCATTCAAGGTAAGGAAGTTGTATCAAGAATAAAATGTCAAATACAACCATTCATCTCGGCATCATGTAGTGGCCAATGGAAAAATAGAAGCCTTAAATAATAATCTTTAAAATATAATTCAAAAGATGGTGGATATAGATAAGAATTCATGGCCTGATAAACGTTTTCATGCTTTATGGGCTTATCGAACCACCTCCCGCATTACAACGCAGTCAACTCTATGTTCATTGGTATATGGAACAGAAGCAGCCTTGTTTATTGAATTTCAATTACCTTCACTCAGAGTAGCCATTTGTGATCAGTCATCTACAGATGAACAATCTCAAAATCGATTGGAGTAATTGGAATGATTAGGTGGGAAAAGATTGTGCACCCTGCACCACTTGGGAATCTATCAGAATTGAATAACATGAGATTTCAAAAAAAATATTCATCTTCGTTGATTCATTCAAGGAGAATTGGTATTGGGTCTCAGAACTCTGATGATACCATGAAAGAAACATCCCAAGATTGATCCAAAGTGGGAAGGACCTTACTCAATAAATAAGGTCTACTCCAATGGAGCTTATTATTTAATCTGAATAGATGGAGATCTCATCACTACTCCAACCAATGCCAGATTATTGAAGAAGTATTTTGTGTAACACAAATACCCTAAGATGTCCATCATTATGTTAGACTGTGACATCCTAGATACCTGATACTAAACTGTATAAAAGTCCATTATGTCCAACATGATGTTAAACTGCATAACCAACTTCCTAGCTACACGATGCTAAACTGTACAAAAATCTTTCCTCCAGCATGACGTTAAACTATGTTGTCCTTACTGCATGACATTAAACTGCACAGTACCCCCTTTCGTCCAGCATGACATTAAATTGTGCATTGTTAAGGTTGTTTCTATCTCTTGTTTCTCACACCGAGTATGACTCATGTAGGCTTAGAGTAAACTTCAACCATAACACCCTCTCTAGGCCACTAACCATGCGTAAGTCCCAACACCATTTTTTAGGTAATTGTCCTCAAAAAACGACTTCAGCACCAATTCATTCTTCAATTGAACTATGCGGAATTTGATCCTTGCCTTCTATGCTAGGTACGTAGGCAACCTCCTGAGGTTCAAGCACAAATCCAATCTATTCACATCGGTTCACCCCCATCTCATATGATGTTGATTCTTGAAGCTGCCCTCAAAACTAGTATTCTTTACATTGGTTCACCATCGTCTTTGTTATATGACCTTAAACTGTACAACACATTTGTCATGTACGACAATAAACTACAATATTCTTTGACACCCTCACCTAATAGGGAATAATTATATACATTTATATTCAATTATGTTATATTCTAAAGACTAAGTGTATACATGGAAATTCCCGAACCTTTTATCTTGGGTCAAACCATCATTGCAGTAAATTCCCCTTTCACCCTTCACTAGTACAAACCAAATATGTATAGAGGGTATTTCACGAACTCTGTGCGGCATGATTCCCATCCTTATGGGATACATAAGAATGTTCGAGCGTCCCTTGAATCCAGCCCCAAGTCTTTGGGCATAACCCCAAATTCCAATTTCAGTCCCTTGGCCAAAAAATCCACTTATGAAAACATTAATTTGGTATGAAAACCCTGGTCTTCATTCATATCAGGTTGATAACAAACACACACTGTGTATTCCTTGTAATGGTCTGAGTTCTATGACCCTAAACTAAGATCTCCTAAACTCATGTACCACATGACGTTAAACTATATTCCAATAAAATTATTTGGATTGATTCTTATTCTAATGAGATATGTAGTGAAGTCCAACATCTAAATTCAAGACCCAACCACAACATGATTATGGTTAGTGTTGGTCTGTGTATCTTTACATACGTTGGAAAATTCCCATTTTGATGTGTCATACTCCTAACCATAAATACTTTCAATTAATCACAACCCTTTTCTTGAATTCTGGTGATAAAAGGTATGATACATGAGAGTTCTTTTTTCCTGACCATGTAGTACGTGCCCTTAGGCGGCCTTGTATAAACATTCTACATAACAGACCTATCAGCCAAAATATGTTATTATTTGACTATGAATCCAATGTCCTTTGGTGGCCCTGCATAATTCAACCCACTAATGAGGTTTTCAAATAACGGTAACTTCATCCTTGGGAGAAAAAACCTATTTTGGTCCTTATTGGTCTTATCGACAATATGTAAGGATCCGAAAAAAATATACATCCTTAACATATTTTTCCCATACTTATTTTCATGATCTAAAAGTATTCAACTCTATGGTTTATATTTTCCTTCCCTACATTTGGGCCAGTCCTTTACAAGAGTGACATTCATCCAATTCTATGAACATCTTGATTGGAAGAATCCTCTCCATATTCAAGTACCTCTCCCCATATAGAAAACTATACACTTTGTAAAATATGAATCTCCATAAACTTCCACTGGCTTTTTAGAAGTAGAAAAGTAAAATTTCTAAGAGTTCCTTTTCCTGATTATGCAGCACATGCCCTTATGCGGCCTTGCATAATTAGTCTACACAACAAACCTGTCAGCCAAAATATGCTATTATTTGACTATGCTGCCAATTCCCATAAGTGGCCCTGCATAAGTCAACCCCTTAACGGGTTTTTTAAATAGTGGTAACTTCATTCTTGGGAAATACAAACTCTAATTCCTTTTATCCCTTTTCTCATATCATTACCCAGATTCAAAATTTATTAAGTCATAGTTTACATGTTTTCCCCAATACTTGAGTGTGGTAATATGTATTCAGATAAATTATCAAGGAATTGAGTCAATTTTTTATCCATTCTGTCAAATCTATTCAACCTTAAACATTAGCCTTTCTTTTTATGTCTGACGTTCATGACTTTAAACTGCACATAAAATACACGGGAACTCTGAACAAAAGTCAAGTCCCTGCTCACTAAACATATATTTTCATATGATTTAGGTAATATTGAGAAATAAAAAGATTCAAAGTTTGTAGGGTTATTTGTAATAATCCTATAAAAAATCAAACTATGCTTACTAGGCCCATTGGATTAGGTAAAAATTTAAAGCAGATAGCAAGAAAATGTAGGCACAAATGATTGAAGATGAAGGTATTATTGATGAACAAGAGTTAGAAGGACATCCACAGACCGAAGTCTCTTCTATTTTCCAAGAATTACAAAAGGATGTCAACATAACTCTTCAATTGATTCACGACATCCCGAGCTTCATCAACCACCACTTGATTCTCATGAACTCGACAAGCTTAACTCTTTTCAACTTGATGGAGTGCTTTATTGGCAACTGCAATAGCTTTCATTCCATTCATTTGAACTCTTTACAATGAATATTTAAGCTGATCAAGTTCCCCAGTAACATCATCTAACTATTGCGGAAGATGCCTCTTCTAGACAACTTTTTCCTTGATATTCTGCTTCAGCTCCTTGAACATGGCACCATGATCAGCCTCATCTCGGGACACCGCAACCTCAAATTCGCTGACATTGGTCAACATCCTCACCTAGGTCAAATCTTCAAAGAACTTTTGCTTATGCTCCCTTCTTAAGATAACTTTTTTCACTACGGCATGGATCTCTTTATATATAAAACCTCCAAGTACCAACATGACGAACATGGATCACAGTCGTGGGATCTTCCAAGACATCTCTTCAAGAGGAACTTCAGATATAATCTTCCATATGTTCTGCCATGCCTTGAAACGTGAAAATAGGAGTGCCTTTTGTACCTCTGGATCTGACTCAACATCACTGTCACATGGGGGAATATAATCCGGGATATATGCACTATGAGAAGTTCCCTATTAAACTCTTTCACCCCCTGACACATGTTACATCACTTTATATTCCCGTTGGGTAGAGGATGAGGCTTCACCTCCGGATATAGCCACTGAAATTGATGGCCCTGCATAGTCAATTGAACGCTTTGGTTAGTTTCAAAGGATAAAAAAAGATTATTGGTTGTCTTGAAAATTAAGTATAGTCACAAATATTATTATACCGTACCCTACAGTAGATCAGCAACATGAGAAGGAACCTCCCCATCTTTCCTAGCTTCAACAGGATTTTCAGGATGAATTTTAGGAAACTCTGCCGGATTATGCTCCACTTGAGCTAGTGTCTCTATAATATTCTGGTTGTCTATACCCCCTTCAGGCATTGGAAGTTCAGCAACATGCTTAGACGGAACTGCACATTTGAACCAATCATGGCCAGAGATGTAATAAGAAGTTATTTTAACAAGACGAAGGATAACACTCATGTCCAAAATCATCTAAATTACATGGTAATTTAACATGATCTAAAAAATCGTCAAAAGATGCACCAAGTTCAATCATTTCCTCAAATTTTATCTCAGATTTTTGGTTAGTCTCACTAGTGGGATCATTCGATACATCTTCTTGGTGACCCTCATCCTGCGGCCTCTAACCCCGGACAGCTTCTTCAGATAAAATTGTGGCATCAGTTGCAGTGGATGCTAAATATTCAGGTGTAGGGGTTGAACCTAAAGTATCATATAATTAATTACATTTGATATTTAATTCAATATTTTGTGAATCATGGTTAATTTACCAGAAGAATGTTCTTCTCTCCATGTAGTAGTAGCAAGAGTGGTACGGGGAATAGACACCGGATCCTCTTCAAGAGCAACCAAGCAAGCATGAACATGTGATTGTTCACCAGTACACTCTGTCATTCTCAGAGGAGGGTCAATCCTCTCCCTCAATGGGTAAATTTAATAATCCCCTGAAATCACAAAATGTATGACCAATCTATTATTGGGTTAAGACTCATGACTATATGAAGGAATTACCGCTACTAATAAAGCGTTTAACTGTGTTCTTCTTCCTTCAATGATTTTTCTTCTTCAGATTTTTGGGAGTGACGACAACATCATCTCCAAATACAGGAATTGGAGAATGAAAATCTTTGTCTAACTCCTACTCCATGGCTCGCTGGCCTGGAGATATCTCACCCAGGTCAGGAATAGATTCATTATCCCCGATGGCAGTACCACGATGGCTATACTGTGGTGAAGGAACTTCAGTAGTTCCATTCTTTGCAAGCTACAGGTTGAAGAAAGTGATTTCCTTGAGTAACTTTGATTTAACTGTAATCAAGTTGCAAAGAAAATAAGGAAAGAGACTTACATCTCCAGGAGCCACATAATCGTGCCACTCCTCATCTCTGGAAGCACCAGTCCCCTCAGTGGTGCCACGATCTACCATTTCTTCACCCTCTTGGTGACAGGAATAGAATCATTAGTGGCATATATGAGCATCTCCCTCTCTCTGATGTAATCCCACACTTCATCTGTGTTGTCCTCAAAACAGATATCGGTGGTGGCCTAGAGATTCCCTATTCGAGGGATGTGTATCCCCTCACACAGATCCATCCAGGCAGTTTTAGAATCGCAATATAAACTCCTCTATGTCTGGATAGCCTCTAGTAGGAAATATTCAGTGTGTGTACCAGAAGGTTGTGAGGATGGTCCTACAATCAAAGACTTTAGCCTCTTCCTATATATTTCAACTACAGCTAAAGAATACGAAAATAAAACATTTTTCTCATTAAATTAATTTTGTTAAATTTCCCCAATGAAGTAACTCATTTGGAGTCGATGGAGTGGGTCTCTTGATTCTAACAGGAGGATTATATCTAGAACGAGGCTGCATTGACAAATGTTGCGCTTCATCATACCCATATTGCGAATCCGGCGAGTCAGCCCTGGGTGAGGAAGTCGGTGAATCAGGTCCAGGTGGAGAAGAGTCACCTTCCAGATGAAGGTTTTCATTCTCTACAGTTATTTTATTTTTCCCCACCTGATAAACCGGATGATTCAACACCCCTTAAGGGTATGATGCTATCCAGTTCTTGGCAATCAATGTAGTCAAATTACTCACTGCGTTAGAAACTGGTAGATCAAACACTGCCCCGGTCTTCTCCATATATGTCAGCAACCATAGTTGTCGGGAAACCATCGGATGATGATTTTACTTGACATGCGTAGGTGGGGATACAACAGTCTACTGCAGACACTTGAATTGGCATGAAAATCTGTATGTAGCCTAAGCCTCGCATATAATCTCTCCGTCAAACATGGTGGCCAGTACACCATCTCTGCAAGCCTACATGTATAGACTCAATTCCAGGCCGGCTATTCCATCATCAATAAATCTCTTGGTTGGTGAGATTATATAAAGAAGGAAATTAAATTCCTTGAACATTCTCAGCCTCCCATTTATATCATAGAAGTTAAGGGCTAATAGAGTAATTCTAGAAAATTCCTGCTCCGATGGCCAGAATGAACTTTCACGAACCTGTACTCCGTTATTTACAGCACATGTCCTAAAATGAGTGTCAATCCATCCCCACAAAACATGGAATGGCCCCACTATTCTCAATGTAGACTTACCCATAAAGACATGGAGCATTCTCATGTGAATCTTCGCCAAAATGGGGGTGTCAAACCCAACAATTTTCTTCTCAGCCAACTTGGCTGCAACAATGAAGGTCCCTGGCCTGACGCATCCCTTCGAATCCCTGACTGGAATAAGATACACACTAAGCCACAAGGTTAAGAAGCCCGCTAGATGGGTCTTTTTTGGGATTATCTATTCCACTTCATACCCCCACTTCTCAAATTCTTCTACTTCTAGGCTCGGTCAGAATGTGCCAGAAGCACCCCTCTTCTATATTCTGGGGAAAATAGTATGATGCGTACAGGTGGGCCACTCCCCCTCCTTCCTGGATAAAAACATAACCATCCACTCCTCTGGATGAATATCCTTTCTATAATGAGTTTTGGTGGTCTTGGAATTCTTGATCTTGTAGAATATTTTCAATAATTCCATATCCAAATCTGGAGTCTTCATAGAATTATTCCATGTCTCCTTGGGAGGGATGAATTCATCCTACATGTCTCCCAGAATTGGATCCCCTGAGATCATGTAGACATACCACAAACTGATGCCTAATTCTCCATGAGTCAGATGGAAAGAGTTGGTTTTTGGGCTCTAGTAGCGGATTATCTCTGGCACAAATTCATCATTCCTATATACATATGCGTACCCAGCCCAGATAGATTCATATATAGCAGCTCCTTTTAGATCCTTGACAAACACTGCACAGTTTTGTCACACCCAATATGCCTACATCCATGTTGTATTCACACCTCCTCCAGGACGGAAGTCCCAACACTTCTTCTGTCCTTTGGATTGATCCATTTATGAAATTCCAATGATTGAAGGATAACAATGGGGTTACAGCTAAGGCTTGTGAGGTTTCAGATCTGGGGAACAAGGGCTATGATGCATTATGTTGGCCTTCTCCACTGTTCTAGTATTAACAAATACTCCTCTAGATGAGATATTTGATGAAGCAAAATTGGTGTAAGTATAAACCAAGAATATGGAAGATAATTACTTTCCTCTGGAATGTTGACTTCTTGCAGAAGACCATTCCCATACAGAGGCAAGTAGATGCTTTGTGGAAAGTTAAGATGATACTTCTTCAAATACTTGGCCAAATCTGGAAGACTACTGTTGCAGATATCATAGTAATCATGGTAAAAACGTTAATCATTTCATCAATTCACTTTCTAGCCAGTTCATTAGCCGTTACAATTCTTCTAACAGCCATTGAATCTTTACAAAGGTTGAATAATTAACTCTTAAGTAAGTTGATTTTTCATAAAAAATTTTACGAAAAGTGAAATAAATGGATAAGGCAATAAGGCGCGCAAGTCCAATGTTAGCGCACAAGTGTAACCGTGTCGTGAAAGTTTTGGCAAGCATGTATCACCGCGTAGGTCCAAATACATCTGCAAAAGTGAGACACGAACAGAAGCAATGAAACCGCGGAAAATCAAGAACCTGCATGACGAAAGCAACCTACATAGCGAGAGCTCAGAACCGTTCAAAGAAGGGTGCTTTGTGCGAGAATTGTGCACATATTTATAGTCTAAGGTAGTTCCATGCACACCGAATCCTGTACGACTCTCACCTGCGCGCTGCTATCTACACATTCAGAACATGCGTGCCACAATTTCTAGGTTTCCTTCTTTACCTTAGAGTCACGTCCTCCTTCCTTTCAGATCCAACTCTGAGGGGGGACTTTTGTGGACAATCCTTTCCATCACAATGTCTAAAGACTGAAGACATGAATAACTTATCACAAAGTGATTCATCCTTTGAGGGAACATAAAAAATTCACAAAGGCATGAACAAGGATTTGGTTAAGGATGGGCCGCGCAAGTTTCTTGATGGTCACACATGTAGACCTACGCGCCACATATTGGGCGCGTAGGTGACATGCACACCATATTTGATTTTAACCGAAGGACTTCAGTAGCCTATAAATACCCCTTGTGGGCCCCCCATTTTGAGGATGAAAATTACAGAAACTCATATTTAAGCTCTCGGCACCCTAGTCTCTTCTTGAAGTCTTCCGAACACTTATAAGGTAATTAGTTACCTAGAATGTATGATCTAAAGAGGGGTAACAGGGCCTATGTGTTAAAATTCATCAACACTTGCACGCCTATGTGTCTAACCCTTAAGGGGAATGATGACACATGCGCGCCAACTTATCCCTTCAACAAAACCTGCTCACCACTCATTTGGATGTCTTTAGAGATAATACTAAGGGCTTGAGCCAAGCCTCACCCAAGTATTACCCTATGTGTTGACTGGTGCGCAAGTACCCATGTGTCGCGCAAGTGTACTGGCGCGACCTAAACCTGCGCGCCCGAGCAGGACTTGCGCACCTACCTCCTTTTGGGTGCCCCTCTTTCATGGGAACTTATTTTCCCCAAATCCACCTCTCCTCTTCATGATTTAGACTTCAAAACACTATTCAAAACCATTTATGGCATGGTTTCTTTGTTGGAATCCATATCTGAAAGTAATTCTGTAGAACATCTCTCAAAACCTAGTTATTTACATTTATTTATGTCACTAAGGTGAGAGATTTCATTCATTCAACCTCATCCTTTAATATGAGAATATCTTTAATTTGGGAATCTTATTTAGGAGTAATCCCCAAGTCCCTAACATGGGCATCCATCTCAAGATTAAGCCCCAGTCTCAAATTACCTTAACCTAGGAATCCCCGGTAGGCGTAATACCCAATCATAAACTTCTTTAAATCTAGGCCTCCTTTTAGGGAGTATGTCGCAGTCCAAGTTCCCAAATCTGGGCATGTTCTTTAGGAGTTAGCCAAAAAGTATCAGGTCCTCTTAACCCGGGAATCCTCCTTAGGAGTAAGTCCAAGTTCCCTAACCTGGGCCTTCTTTTTAGGAGTAAGCCCCAGTCCATGTTCATGAATCTGGTCATCCTTTTTCAGAGTAATCCCCAATCATAATTTTCCTCCAACCTAGGCCTCCTTTATAGAAGTAAGCCCCAGTCTATGATTCTCTTTGGTTTGGGATTCCGTCTCAGGAACAAAACCCAAACATAAGTCCCCTCTAACTTGGGCATCCTTCTTAGGATTATCTCCTATTTTAAGTATCCAAATCTCAATAAAGCTCATATACCTTTATGGACCTTGTTCCTGGGTTTCGTACTTGATATAAATCTTAAACTTCATCTATCTGGGAAGTCATACATACAAAAGCCCCACATCATTTCTTATAATTGCATCTTTCATGGAAAAATCGTCAAATTTTACCAATACCTCTAGTTTCTCACACCGAGTATGACTCACCTGATCTTAGAGCGTAAAAGTAATTATGACATCTTTTTTTGACCACTAATCATGCATGAACATCATTCTTCTTCACTATAACTACGTGGGTTCTAATTCCTTTTCAAAAAAATGATACTTAGGTAGCCCATCTGTGGGTACGATCCCAACTCTGAAATATTCTATGTCCTTCTGAATGAAAATAAAATTCATGTTCCTCGCTGAGTGGCTTTAAAACCAGTATGGTAGTCATAATGACCAAGGGATTTCTATATAATGTATGGAAGGGTACCATTGACTATGAATCATTAATTCATCATATGGATGATTCTCTATATATGACGAACCTAAAATACATATAGAAGATTCTATAAATCTCTAATATAATAATCATTGGTTGTCAGATCTAAGGAAAAGCTAATTTCCATACTTGGTAATTTAATAAGGACTCACAAACATAACTCAAATATATAAAGAGATTCCCCGAGTGGACAATAACTCCCCCCAAAAATGTGTGAGGAGTCCGACCACCCATCCTCTCTACCAATGAAAATTCTTAAGCCTCATTGGTCCATAACTAATGATCACCTACCTTTGGAAAGTAGGTCCAAATGGGTATAGAATCCTTGTATGTTTTCAGTTCTACGAATAAACACGTTAGAAACCGATTGGAATGTTTGAACCATAAACAAACAAGGTCATCCCCATTTCCAGAGAGAAACATATGTCTCTTAGTTTTTTGTTTGTTAAAAATTTCAGGTTGAGTGATATAAGTGTATGGTGGAGTTTCAACCATTACCAATACCAAAATGGAAATTGGAAAACATCATTACGGACTATATCATCAGACTTACCTAAAAATATAATGCATGTAATGATACATGGGTTAGAATTTATCAAAATATAATGCAAGAACACTTCATTTATATTAGATATGATTTCTCTCTTTATAATCATACCATGATAAATATAAATTAAGTTGTATGATTTAATTGAGTACCACATTCCATTATATTTGATTGGGATATGAGGTTTACCTCGATTTTAAAGGGAAGACATAAGTTGTATCTTAATAAAGAGTTATGTTTTAGCACTTCTTATCATTCTCATATAGAAATCCAGTCTGATAGGTCAGTTAAAACCCTAGAATTCATGTTGAGATATTACTCTATGGATTTTAAATGTTTATGGGATCAACACATACATTTAGTGGAATATTAATACAACAATAGATTTTACTATTAAATTCAGAAGGATCTTTATAAATCCCTCTATAGAAACAAGTGTAGAACTTCAACTTACTGGGATGAAGTCGGGGAAGGAAATATATTAGGACATGATCTTGTTGGTGAAATAATATAAAAGGAATTATCTATTAAAAACCACATATTAGAATCTTAGAGTGGAAAAAAATATAGGCAGACAATAGAAGAAAGGATATTGATTTATAAATGAGTTGAATGTTGTTTCAAGAAATATCTCCTTGGAATATGGAAGGAAATAAGGAAAGTTTTGCCCTCGTTATATCGATCATTTAAAAATTATGGATTGTGTTGGGAAGGTAGCTTACCCATTGGTACTTTCACTAACCTCTCTCAAGTTCATGATGTGTTCCATGTATCTCTCATAAGAAAGTATATAGATAATCCTTACAATGTTCTAATCATATAAGTAGTATCATTGGAGAAAATATTTCTTATAAAGAATAACTGATAGATATTCTAGAACATAGTGAAATAGTTTTGGAAAAAAACCACTAACTTGGATAATGGTTTATTTAAGAACAACCAATTTATGGAATCTATGTGGGAACTTGAGGATATAATGAGGGATAGATATCCTCATCTGTTTTTATCCTTGTGATTAATTTTGAAAGAGAAACTCAGTTTAAGTGGGGTAGAATTTAAAACATGGATGTTTTTATGAAATATATTCTCTCAATAGTTTTACTTATTTAGTATCATTAATTTCACATAATCATGAGTTTAAACAATCCCGGGTATGATCTTCACATAATGTGAACATTTTATCCCAATTGATTGGTTTGTGAGAATAAATATAAATAACATATGAAAATGTATAGTGAAGTCATTCACTACAAATTATTTATTAAAAATATAAATCAATTATATTTTTTGTGAATTTATATTATTCAATTAAATTAATAAAAATTATATGTTATATAATTTATAAAATATTTTTGATATTCTGTAAATATATTTTTTTCTCATAGGGTATGAACAAACCCATGTTGATGTATAGAAACCTATATATTTATTTTCAAAATAGTAGTTTTCCACATTTTAATGGAGGACCATTTTTAAATAATGTTTTTTAAAAGTTAGAAATTTTTATAAGAAAACATAATTTATTTTCATGTGGGATAAAAAAATTAAATTTGATGGAATTTATGATATTTTTCTAATAACAATCCAATTTTGATGAAAAGTAAAAATACACTAAATTATAAGTGAAAGAAAAATTTTTCATAAAAATAATTTATATGGTTAAATTATAATATTGAATGGTTTTAAAGTATAAATAAACTATATTTTTATCATTTAACATAAGTTTTTTTTCATTTGCATTAATTTCACATTGAATTCAGATGTGAAAATAGTTCAATATTTTGTAATGTTTTAACCTTAAAAACACGTCCTCCTATTTTGACAACGAGGTTGATTTTAATTTAATTACTCAAACATATAGGTTTTTAATTTTGAAAAAAGGAAATATATTTGTAATCAGTTGGTGCAATGTTTTTAAATAAATGTATATTATTTTTTTCCATTATGAATTATGATTTCGGAAATTTTTATTAATACAATAAAATCATAAACTAAGTAATTATGGGTAAAAATAATATTATAAAATGATCCTAAAACTTGTATTTATATAATTATATGTTCTTTCTACCAAAATAATCCTTTACTCGATATGGTATCCACTTCAATCCACATTTATGAGATGCAGACTTTTGATTTATTTATTTTAGTAAAAGATAAATATAACTTCTTCTACTTGTAATAACTAAATTATTTATATATAATGTAATATATATTATAAAATTGATTATAAATAATCAAATTAAAAAGATAATTATTTTATTTATCGAGGTAATTTATTAGTAATTTTTAGGAAATAAATAATAACATTTGCATCTTATATATTAATGATGAGGAAATTATTTAAATGATGAAAAATAAATAATACAGTATCTATTAAAATAATAATTCTTCTAAAAATTTTCAAACACTTGAAAAATATTATTATTCAGGTATATCTCGACCATAATAATCCCAGTTTCCATTTATTGAAAACATAGAGCCTTATAGAATGGATTAAGATGATTATATATTTTGATATTTTAATTTATGTAGAAGTAGTCACCATAATAATTAAGTAAGGATAAATTCTTAAAATTTTATTTTATAGAAGAGAAATTCGACTTATAGTATTATTCTAAAATCTAGTAGACTTCTCTTCATCATAGTATTTTATTCCAATTTTTTAATAAAAAATAAGCATATTAAATATTTACGCAAAACAATTTTAGTATATAATTTTCTAAGAGAAATATAAAATAAATGTTATTAAATATATTAAAATATATATAATTTAGGATAATTAATATGTTCAATTAATTGTATATATTACCATGAATTCTTATTAATATAATAAAATCATTGATTCAATGTAAACCTATAATTTTAATATTTTTTAAAAATCAATGAACTGAATAGTTTGAAAATTGAGACTATTGTTGGTTTATAAAAATAATTTATTATTAAATTTTTTAGAAATCATAAACAATTTTTCAAATTAAAAAATAATTATTATATTGTTTAAAATGGTCTCATGTATTTATTAATGTTCTATTTAACATTCGCCTGTGTGTGCGGACTGATTCACCAAAAAACCTGAATTTATCCAATAGGATGATCATATTATTTGGGTTTATAATTTTAATGGAAGTGTTAGATCACATTCTGGGGGGAAGATAATGGAAAAACAAAAATAAACTCTTGTAAATCTGAACTTCCCATTCGACGTATAGTGTGCATTCCACTCCAACATTGATTTTATCTTGTATACGCTTTGAGATGCCCTCTCTACATTCCAGTGCAGTGGCCACTTCCAAAAGTAAAAAATCCATTACCAATTATACAATAAAATTTTATTATTATTATTATGAAAAAACCACTTCCCATTTTCTATCCATCCAACAAAAACCAAATTACAAAACAAGCATACATACAACATACCATCTGCAGACCATGGTGTTATCTGTTTTATTAACCACCACCTTACTTGTATGAGTATAATTATAAAATTAAAAACTATATATGATTACGATATTTATTATTAAATATTATACACCATCCACTTCAATACCATTCAATTGTTTTGGAAATGATATCATCGCTTGTGGGTACATCGGACATAGAGTATCCATGATGCGATGTGATTAATTCTACATGATCATTATTAAAGAACGGTTATATACAAGTATAAAATGATAAAATATGATATATATATATATATATATTTATTTAATATAATTTTATAATGATACAACTGTGACCAATAAAGAAGAACCAGAACTTATTCGACAAAACATGAATAAGAAAATGAAGGATTTAATACCCTAAACCCAAGTAATACTGAAATGTTATTAATAAATATATGATAATATTATTATATGTGATATTATAAACAAGAATATGGTTCTGTAATTAGTCAATTAAATTATTTAAATCATTATAAAATATGTTTAGATACATACGAATGCTATCATACCAAAGGTAAGGTATAATGTCTTCAATCTAAAAATTATCTGAGACTTTTTATACATAATCATTTACTGGGGTATATTTATCATCAATTTATTTGTTTACTAAATATGATATATAATTTGAATTATTCTACCAATATATTATTCCATTTTACCTATTGGTGAAATTTTATTAAATGGTATTAGAGTAATTTTTTTATTTTCGATATGAGGTACCTTTTGAATTTTCTGACCAAAGTATAAAGAGCAAGTTTTTCAACTTATACAGCATGAACAGACTTTTACTTTTTCAAAATACCTTATTTCTATGAATATTTCTCTACATGATTTAAATTTTATATTCAAACAAATACTCTTCTTTTAAAATTGTTCAGAACATTGATAAAAAAAATTGTTTGAATAAGAAATGATATTTTCCCAAAGAATTAGTTTCTTGTGTTGATAAAAATTAGTTTTTATCTAAATGAAATTATTTAAATAGTGTTACATTTTTATATATATTATGATTATTATTTGATCTGTGTTTATGATAGAATTATATTTATGAAATCCATTTGTTTTTTATAGATTATGATGGAATGATGTTTACGGAACAAATTTTATTCATTAGTCTATTATATGATGACTGATTTGAGTTTACGTAGAATACATTATAATGATTTCATTATGATATGGTTAGGACTGATATCTCCGTCCAATGAATTGGGTTAATATTTATATCTTACCAGATAGACATGGCTGGAAGGAAAATTAAATCCAGTTGATTAATACAGGGCAAGAACATGGAGTGAACGTAGTGCTGTGATGGGATTTTTCAACTGTGATGGTATTGACAAAGATCCATGACTAATATGAAATGATTTTCACTGATTATCTGTATTATAAAAAATTAAATATCTTAGGATATGAAATTTGGGATTGTGTTCATTGATTCTTTTGAACTTTTATTATTTATCATGTTTGTAAGGTATCATGATGTTTCATATACATGATAAAATTTTCAATTTTCCTGTTCTTATTTTTTAATTATTATGATATGATTGATATATTATCTGTCAACCCTTTATGCATATTTGATCTCACCCTTTATTAGGATTCATTCCCCATGTCATGAGTAACTGTATTATGTACGATATTTTAAAAATGAGTATAGTTATGATGAAATAAGTGGGAGACAAGGATGTTGTCTTATGAAAGGGATGTTTATGTTTCCTAGTTTCTAATGACACTATACCTAAATGGTAATGTCGTGGATTTGTTATATTTTTTATTTAATATTCATATAGTTTGAAGTCATGTCAATGTATGTAATGTATGGATCATTATAGTTTGTATCAGAGGAATGGTATAGTTAACCTTTGGAAACTAGGATGAGAAAAAAATAACAAAACGAAAAGGATATGTCTATGTATTGGTTACAACTATTTACTAAAAATGATCATGAATTAACTAGGATAAAACCTAATGTGTCATAAATTAATATTTTATTTTTGATTATGTGTTTTCCCATTATGATTATTGTTCATCATACTATGATTCTTGGTTTTATTCAATGGATGGAACCTAGAAGAACTGTGTTAATGTTGAATGAGATGAGAAATGAAATGATTTTCCTCTTGAGAAACTCATTCCTTTGGGTTATGGAAATTATTATAATGTATCTCTTCTCACATAAATTTATTAATCTTTTAATGATTTAGGACTTCCATGTAAGAAAAAGAGAGAAGAACATTCTATTGAGTCATTCATGGGAAAATTTCCACCTTCTTCTAGCAGGTATTGAGATTTATTTGTTTCTAAACAATGGATCAATATAGATAAAAAGATATTTTAAATTCTATAATATACAAAAAATGATAAATTCATCTATGTAATATGTCATTTGGAAGGTGAATCATACCAATGATGTATCCTTTTTGAGAATATAGGGAAAACAGATGAAATTGAATCCATGTAATGGGGTGAGTTCAAGAAATTATTTTATAATATATACTTTCTTCATATTCATCGAAAAAATATGTAGAATGAAATCATTGAATATATGAAAAATGATGATGAATCTATTGGTACATATGAAGAAGATTTTACAAGACTTTCAATGTGTGCTTATGGAAATATTATCCAACTTGAGAGTAAAATTTATCGATTCTTTAATTAATTAAAACCAAGTATCTAAATTGCATTAGCCATATGGGTCTTCAATAACAAAGAGGACATCATTCAATGATATCTCAAGGTTAATATTTAGATTATATTAACCCATCTGTCCTATGGGATTGATAATATGAGATAATGGAATTTAAGGGAAAATATAAATAACAAAATGAAAATAAGATGAGTTTTACATTACAATCAATGTGATGAATAAATAAGGAGACTGTGAAAAAATAGGTTATTGGGAATTTTAAAACAAAAGTAATGGGATTATGATGTCTATAACACAAATTGAGGAAAGGCTACAGAGAATTAACCTCATATACTATAATGGTACAAGTGCAAGTAAATGAGGCATTATGCCAATCAAATCACTAACCCAAGGGTTATTGATGATGATCAACATCATAAAAATCATAAGGACAAATACAAAGGCATGTCACAGGCGATCACTATTGGTGATGTGGATTACTATAATGTAGTAGTGAATGATACAGATACCATCTATTCTAATGTATACATTTTTTATTTGATTCTAGATCCAACCACTCTTTAACTTATAACTATTTTTTATGGGTACCATCCTATTTTCTCAACATTTATATATTTATTTATCTGTGATAACTCATAATGGCACAATGGTCACATAAAATTATTATAATTCTTCTTTGGTAGAAGTTATCGGCAATGTGCATCTTATAAATCTTGTGATCCTTACTATTGTTTAATTTGATGTGATTCATTATATGGATTGGGTTTCTCTATATGAAACTCATATCAATTTCCAAGGATGGTAAGTCACATTACATATTGTAGGTAGATATATGATTATATAACGATGAAAGGATCATTATGAACTTATAGTTAAAATTTCTTTCATTCAATGGGTCTTAAATCATAAAAATGAAAGTAATCTATATCAAGTGGTTTGGGAGAAAATAAAAATTAAGAATACACCCATCTTATGGGAGTTTTATAATTCCTTTCTAAAATAATTTAATTGTCTTCTACCAAATCGTGATGGTGAGTTTTCAATATAACTCATACCAGGTGCTACTACTATTCCAGAAACACCTTATAGAATGAACCAAATTGAATTGAAAAAAATAACGAAGCAATGCTAAGAGAAAAATTAAAAGGTATTCATATTCTTAGTATGTCACCTTAGGGAGCACAAGTTCTGTTTGTTATGAAGAAAGATCAATGAATGTGACTCTATATTTATTATCAATAACATTACAAGATTACTATCAAAAAAATTTCATATTACTTGAATTGATGACTTATTCGACCAACTATGTAGGAGTAAATTATTTTTTGAATATTGATCACCACATAGGATATCCTCAATTAATGTTCAAGAAGAAGGATATAAAAATGGGATATTCGGTAAAAGGTGTAGAAACTATGAATTTATAGTGAAGAAATTTGGTATTACTAATTCCCCTTCTATCATCATAGATATAATAAATAGATCCATTAGAGGTTATCATGATTAGTTTTTGGTAGTATTTAAAAATGATATTATTTTCTATACAAAAAGTAAGGAAGAACATGAATATCACTTTTCAATTTTACTAGTGAAAAAGTGAAAGTCGATTATTTATGAAAACATTTCAAAGTTAGAATATTAGATTCTGAAGGATTAATTTTCATTAACATAATCTTAATAGAGGTGATGTCTATTGATCCATAAAAAATCGATGTTATTTGATGATGGTCAATACATAGAATGGTAAATTAGATACAATGCCTTTTGGGTTTTTCTATATATTATTGAATTTTTGTGAATTATTTTTCATTATTATTAAATAAACTCACCACGTGGACTTGAAAAGGAGTTATGTTCACATGTATTGAGGAAAGATAATAGAATATCTATGAGACCCAAAAAGTATAGAGAGCATACACGTCATCAATCATTCTTGTTGTTGAGACCGTTTTGTGATCTACATTGATGATTCCAATTAGGTCTAGGAATGTATTATGATGAAAAATGCTATTTTGATAGATTATACATCACTAATATTGAAATACCATGATCAAAATTAATCAACTAATGATTTTGATTTAGTTCTGGTAAAATTTTTATTAAATATATTGAGGCATTATCTTTATTTTTAATGGAGTGATATTAAGGATGATCATAAAATTTTAAAATATATTTACACACAAAATGAGTTGAATATGTGCCGAAGACGATGGTGGGATTTTATTAAATATTTTAAATTCTTAAAACATCACTACTCTACGAAATTGAACATGGAGGAAGATGCTTTGAGTTTAAAGAACTGTTTTAGAATATCTATGATGAGGAACACAAAAGTACCATTATTTTTTTCAAAGGATGGATCTTCAAATTTTAAAGGAAGGTGAGAAATAATTCATTTAGAAAATTAATGTTCAACCATATATACAATTTAATATCATTGAGTTGTAGAAGGATGACATAGAGATATAAAATAATGTGATAAAATTTTCTGTATTCAACAATGATTATGATGGAATAATAAGGTTCATGAACCGGTGGTTAGTTCCTCCAATATCAGAATTAAAGGACTATCAGAAAAGGCTCATAGTTCTTTATTATCTATTCATCTTTGAAGAACAATGATGTGCATGGATTTGAAAGAGTATCTTTTTGTGTGATGGTATGAAAATAGATGTTTCTAAATATGTCTCTCGGTTCTTATTTTGTCATAAAGTTAAGGATGAGAGACAGATGTCCAATGGGATGTCACAACCATTACCCATAATAAAATGGAAATGGGAAACAAGTTGTCAAGACATTGTTGTCAGTCTTCCCAAAATCATATAAATACAATAATTCTATATGGATTATTTTTAATCTCCTTACAATGTTATCACACTTAATTTCTATTAGAGATAATTTATCACATGATAATATTTATAGATATATATAATAGAAATGGGTTGATTTCATGGAGTACCACATTACATTATATCAGATGGGGATATGAGGATTACAATTTTGTTCTAGAAAAGACTTCAGTGTTCTCTAGATATAGATTTATGTTTCAACACTACTTATCATTCTCAGATTAATAGTCATTCTTAGTAGAAAATTCAAACTATAGAATATATGTTGATAGATTTATCTATGGATTTCTATGGTTGTTGGTATAAGCAGAAACCTGCTGTGGAATTATTTTACACCAATAACATTCATTCTAGTATTTAGATATATATTTTTGAACCCCTCTGTACAAATAAGTGTATATCTCAAAAATGATTAGATGAATTTGGTGAAAGAAATATAGTAGGACCTGATCTTGTTGAAGAAATGGCATAAAAGGTCAAATCAATTCAAAAACAGATAAGAGAATCTTAGTGTAGAAAAACAATTATGTGGAAAATTGAAGAAAAGACGTGGTGTTTTATGTGGGTGATATGGTGTTTCTATGAATATCTCCTTGAAAGCGAGTTATGAGATTTCAGATAAACGGAATGTTGTTCCCTATGTATATACATCCTTTTTAAAAAAAATTATCTTATTTGGAAGGTAGATTACCGACTGGAACTTCCACAAAATATCTCTCAAGTTCCTGATGTGATCCATGTATCTCTCTTGAGAATGTTAATAAATAATCCTTAACATGTACTGAACTTTGAATTTTTAAAACATGAGTAACGTCATTCTTACGAAGATCAACCGATAGGTAATCTAGATCGTAGAGAAAGAGTTATGTGAAAAAACCACATACTTGGTTATTGTTTTGTGGAAGAACAACCAATTTGAGGAAGCTATGTGGAGAATTGACGATATGACGAGGGAGATAACACGTCATCAGAATGTATGCATGTGATGAATTTTGAGGGAAAAATCCTTTTTAAGGGTGGTAAAATATAACAACCGAATGTTTTAATGAAATATGTTATCTATATAATTTTAATTATTCAATATCATTCATGCGATCGGGAGTTTAAATTAACTGTGTGATGCTGTAAGTATAAAATGAAAATTCTAACCGAGTTGTTGGGTTAACAGGAATAAATATAACTCTCTTAGGAAAATGTTTGGTGAATAAATTCCCAATAAGTTATATATAAAAAATATAAATCGTTTATATTTTTTGGAATTACTATTAGAATGTGAAATTAATGAAATATATATTTTATATATGGAATAAAATATTTTTGAGATTCGTACAATGTATATTTCTGTCAAAGAGAATGAATAAACCAAATTAGATGTAAAAGAACCTTTTTTTGAAAAAGGTTAATTTTAATCCTTTTAATGTTGTACTCATTTTAAATCATGATTTTTACACATTAATAATTTTTGTATGAATAAATAAATTTGTTATTTGGAAGTGGGATATAAAAATAAAATTTTCATAAATTTATGCCATTTTTTTGATAACATTCATGTTTTGATGAATAAGAAAATTATACTAAGGTATATGTGAAGAGAACATTTTTCATAAAAATAATTTATATGGATAATTTAATATATTTAATGGTTATAAATTATGAATATAAAATATTTCTATCATTCAATATAATGAAAGTAATTATCAATAATTTTACAAATGAATTTATATCTGAAATTATTTCAATCTTTCTCAATGTTTTTAGATTTAAAAAAACAATCTCTCATCTTGACAACGATATTGATTTTAAATTATTTATAAAAACATTATTGTTTTGAAATTTGAAAAATAGAATGAATATTTTTCCCCAGTAGTTCGATATTATGTAAATAGTTTTATTTTATTTTTTTCCATTATAAATAATAAAATTCAGTAATTTTTATTAATAAAGTAAATGGATAAAGTGTGTAATTAAGCGTATGAATATAGTTATAAAATTACTGTAACACTTGCATTAATATCATTTGATGAGAGTGTTTTGAAATAAATATTTCTGGGATTGAAATGGAATTAGTTTGAATCTACTTTGATGTGACTAGTACATCTAATATATTTATTTAATAAATGGTTAAATATGTCTCACAAAACATTTAATAACTTAATAGTTTTTTATAAAAGGTTATACAAAAGTAAAATTCGATTGTAAATACTTATTTGAAATTTTTTCCTTTATCATGTTAATTTATTTGCAATTTGTTTGGAAATAAATAATTATCAAAATAGATAATACATTAATTATGCATAAATTATTTAAATGATGAAAAATCAATAATCTAGATTTTATTAAAATAATAATATCCAATAAACGACCTGAAACATGTATAAATCATTTTGGTATTGTATATATTAATAATAATTATCAAAGGGTCCAGTTATTTATCATTTTGTGTCCTATACAAGATATTTGGACCCTAATATTATTTTATTAAACGTTATATCAAATTTGTCACCTTCATAATTTAATAAGTATTAATTTTTAAATTTTTAAATATCTAGAAGATAAAATCATCTAAAATTATTTATTTAAAATCTAGTATATTTATCTTCATCATAGAATTTTTTTTTTGATTTTTATTAAAAAATTAATATTATTAATTAATTACCCAAAACTATAATTGTAATTATATTATTTATAGAAATTTCAAATAAATATAATAATTTTTAAAAAAAAATATTATTTTGTCGAATTAAAATAAAAAATAAATTTTATAGATTACCTTGACCTATTAGTAATATAATTAAATATTTGGTTTGAAGATAACTTGTAATTTTAATATTTTTTTAAAATCAAAGAAATTTAATAGTGTCAAAATATTAACTATTCTTTGTTTATCAATATAATGTTTCATTAAATAATTTAAAATGCATAAAAAAATTTAATTATATATAATAATTATGATATTGTGTAATATTTTTTCATTTTATTATATATGGTTTTGATTAAATGCAAAAATAAAATATTGTACACATTTAATATTGAAATATTTGTTACCTTAGAATAAAATTAACAGAATAAATAAGTGTCAATTAAAAAGATAAGATTTAAATAGACCAAAATACTTGTCTACAATTTTCTAGTTGATGGGATTTCAACATTATCTAATAAAATATTCTAATTATTGGATTTTTTTGTGTATTTTGGAGGATGTTTTTTTATTATAAATTTATATTTGTGACGTTTATAAAAGATACAATCACATTAATTATAATTATGCACATCAACCCTCACCACTTCACCTCACTATTTTCCTTCAATATCATCCATCCCCTAAACATTTACATTACAAACATACCTAGTAACATTATAGATGTTATTTTCCTCTTCAATGTCTAACTCCAATGCACTAAGAGGAGAGTTATAAGAATCACATCGAAGAAGGGGTAATCACCTCAATTGAATCATTCAAATTTCTGTGATCCTATACTTCCTCTTCATGATCTTTTTTCATAATAAATATATAAAATTATTATCAATTATATACTGAGAGTTTTTTATTAATACAAAAATACCATATTTCATGTAGCACCCCAAGATTTCATAGTACATTATTTCTTCAATGTAATTCAACAACTTGCACTACACGCAACACTGAGTTCAAGAGCACCATGACTTACCAAACTAGCCATTAAAAATAGGTAATAAATAGTATTAACTGAATTTTTAATTTTACATAATCCTTATAATTTTAGAATCTATATTATGAGTCTCATATACATAATGTAAGGACGAATTCTTTTTTTCAGGTAAAAGATGTATTTTTTAAATAATGAAATTTTACATCTTTTTAATGGAGAACCACTTTTAAATTCAATATTTGAAACCTTTATATATCAAATTTGACAAAATAAAATTCTTCTTTAGAATTAATATATTATTATTTAGTATCAATAAATTTTTGTTGTTTTTCTGATAACTATCTTATTTGGATGAATAGTGAAAAATACTATATTTTAACTGAAAACTATTTATTTATTTAAAATAATTTATAGTTTACAACTATAAATATTACTATTTTGGACTTATAATTTTATTATATTTTTACCATTTAATCTAATGTTGGTCATTGAATGTAATTTCACTTCGAAATTGGACATAAACATGTGTCGATCTTTTGTTCATTATTATATCTTAAAAATACAGTTTTTCGTTTTGACAACGGGAACTAATTTTAAATTAATAAATTCAATTTATATATTTTTTATTTTGTAAAATAGATTCATTTTGGAATTAAAAATATCAAAATTATCTTAGGGTGAATATTTTGTATGTTTCTGAAAACATTCAATCTTTGATAAATAATGAAAAACCATGGGTTATTGGTTGAAACCAACATTTCATTTAAATAATTATTTGTTTTATTTAAATTTATTTTAGGTAAAAATAGATACATAATACCTATATATGTTCAATGTAATTCAATGGAGTCATTTTGTAATAATATTAGATATATAAAATTTTATTGAACCTTTCACCATCTTTTACCCCCTCCTAGGAGAATTTACAAATTCGCATAAAACAAAATTTTACCGCTTCTGTGTGTGGATTTTAAAAAATCCGAGAGATTAAATTGATATCATTATGAATAATGTGGTTAAATAATATGAAAATAATTTTTGGTGAATAATAACGTTTTACTTTTATTTACCACGGTTAAAAGTAAATAGGGTAATTAAGGGTAAAAATGATATTGTTCTTACCCTAACTCATGTCCTAATTCTATATGTTAATTATAATTCGACCAAAAAAACCTTATGAATAAAATATGAACCTCTTTGGTCCACTTGATTTTGATTAAGACATTTATTGTTATTTAATTCAAAGAAGAGTTAAAAGTGTTCAATTCAACGTTTAATAACTAAATCATTTTAATATAGGGTTACATATAAGATAGATTCAAATATAAATATTCATTAGAAAGATAAAATTATTTCCTACATAATGGTATTATATTTATATTTTTTATACATTAAATAATAAAATTTATTTATGACACAATGATGATGAAATAATTACCGTATTATGGAATGATTAAAACAATTGATAGTATAAATATCCAAATAAATGTAATTTGAGACTTTTTAGGAATTAAACTAATTTTCTTGGATAATATGACACATTAGTGTTGATTAGTTTAATTCAATTTGAAGTAATATTTCTTTTATGTATTTTGAAAAATCATAATACCAAATAGAGTCAAAATTTAAATAAAAGTGTTTTTAAAACAAATATTATATAATTAATTGATATAACAGTACTAAAAAACTAAGGACTGGGAAAAGACTTATATAATATTATATATGACATTAATGAACCAATTGGGGATCTATTGGAATTTTATATTAAGTTTATTAAACATATACTATAACATTACAAAGAGACATGGTAAATGTCCAACAATTTAACTAATATTTAAATCTAAATGATAAGGTTAATATGGTGACAGAAACCTGTCTAAAACTTATTGGTTGAGTAGTTTTCGATCCATACCCACCTTATCCTTTAAATAATACATTTTCGATCCTTTAGAAATCGAAAATAATTTTATTATAAAATAATATTTTATGTTTTTCATAAGGTTCCCCTCACCCCTCTTATAAAAGGGCACTCCCCCTTCACTCTAATTCACTCCATCAATGCCATTTGGACGACCCAAACCCTACCAAAATACCTTATAAACTGTCTTCTCATTATCCTAGATTCATTAATTTTGTCAGAAAGCCAACTTAAGTATCCATTTGATTAAATAAAAAGGATGAACACGAAGAAGAGATAAATATTTCATCACCTCTTTCAAGTTCCATTTTTCTTCCACTTCCTATTTATTTTTTTTAATTATACAATAATAACACCAATATATACTATATATTGTTGTGTTATTATAAATATTTTAAAACCATATTAATTATTCTATCCATCCTTTGAATGACTTGTCACCATACGTGCGTACGTACGGCTTATCTTCTCCACGTTGTGGTGTAATTGTTATTCAATACATTATTATTTGGATGGGTATAATAATGATGTGTAATTGATGTAAATAATAAATATAACATGATAATGTTTCTTTATATATGATATACTATGGAATTTCACACCATTAAGGAAATGATATTTCCGCTCGTGTGTACGTACAGATTAACGTCTCCATGACGCAATGAGATTCATTTCCAAGTTCACTATTCATCAATGATTATAAAAAAATATTACAAATATGTATGTAATATATGAAATAATAATGATACTAGAGATATATATTTATATATGTATATTTATTTATGTACTTAAAAATATCTTATTCACTAAATTCTGTTCAATACGATATGAAAACGGAAAGATCGTTTATGCATACGTACGGACTACTCTCTCCAAAAAAGGTGTTTTCCATTTCATATATATGTATATTATACATATTTATATTCAAAATATATATGATATATAAATCATTTTTATATTCTGAATGTATTTAAATCATGATCCATGTGATACAATCAAGAGTAACAAGTTAAAACACGTAGGATAAAGAAAGCAATTATTACCCGAAATGATAATTTAACATTTAAATTAATATTAATTGGGATGTATAAAGTAATAAATGAATAACGTATGATATCATAAATATTAATATGGTTCTAGTAAAATTTAATAACATACTAAGATATTCATACAAGAGGTTAAACATACCCCCAACTAATGGAAACTGCAAGGTAAGGGTTAATTTCCAAACCTCTTTATTACATGAGGTTGTTTTTACTTAAATATATACTGGTACATGTTTATTATCCACGTCCATGATTCATAAAATAGTTTTCAAAGGGATTTTTTAAGGAAAATTTTACTAAAACATTATTTTAAATGTTTTAAATATTTATTCTTCTAAACCATTCACATTAATTTCCATGTTTTCAAAATGGATTTAAGGATTTATTTAAATGGGCATGAATGTTTTACAATGATAATTACATTCAAAAGTTTCAAAGTGTTAGAGAACACTTTGATTCAAAAATGTATTTAAAGGTCTTCCTTTCTAAATTGTGTGACTTTTAAATGTTTTCATGAAAGAGATATTTCTCTCAAAATGTTTTACAATTCATCTTCATCTATGTCAAAATACTTTAATCGATTTTAAACTTGTTTTGAAGTTGATTTATTATTATACAAATATTTCATATTGTATTGATGGTTTTGTGATATGTTTGACTATGGATGTGTTATTTTTATACCATTCATGGTTTATGGGTAAAGTATGGACATTTCATATGCCAGTTTTAAAACGAATATTAATGTTATGTTTAAACCATTTCATATGAGGAATGCATTGGACTTAGTAAGTGACAGTTGGAGACCGCTATAGCTCCACGATGAAGAAGTAGGTCTCATGATACAAACTAGTGTTTGGGCACAAGGCCTTGAAAAAATCTTATTTTTTGTCCTGGAACAAGGCCTTGACTATGTGGTTATGAAAGTCTGGCATTATGAATTCCATCATTATGAAAGTGGCTATTGATATTGCATGTGATAATTCGACTAGTAGAATATCCATGTGAGTAAGTAAATGGAATTATTTGGATTTTTATTTTCAATATTATTATGATTTTTATTTTGAAAAGGCTTATGTTTTTCTTTTATACATTGCCTTAAATGTTTATGCATATTTGAGAATGTATCCACTATATTGTTGAACTTACTGAGCATTTGAGCTCACCCCCTTCTTATGTTTTATTTTCCCAGGATCCAATGAAGTGTTTTATGTTTGAGATGTAGGGTTAAAATAAGGGAACAATGGAATTATCAAATTATTTTTTATTGTGTTGTATGTTAGAATGTATAATGTAATGTTCATGCATGTAAACAATTTTCCAAGCCTGCTAAATTGATCGGTCTTTCGAGACTTAATTTATTAAAATCATGCCAATGTATTAAAATAATGAAACTACTTTGGTTAACTGGGGTTAGGGAATTACAATTGGTATCAAAGTACGTTTAGAAATATCCTATGAAAATAAATTTAGACAAACTCTAATTAGATCACATTACCCAATGATTGACTTTGGAGATTAGAGTAGAATAACTTCTTAGAATTTTGGTAATGTAGTGTTTTTGTGAGTTTTTCAAGCAATACTTCCCTGTTTGGATATGAGCAGGTAGGGATGGCTCTGGCACAAATGTACCTAGGAGTAAAACCATAAAACACTGCATTGATCTACGGTCGAATGAGAACTAGTGCACGAAAATGGGCCTTGTTGCACTCTTGGTTACGATAGTCCTAGGGGATATGCTTTGGACAAGTCACATTTTTATTACAAGCAATTATGAAGGATTATGGTGTAAATAATTCCTAAAATAAAACATTTTTATGATTACGAATTATATCCATAAAATGATAAATTTATGTTAGATATTTTACAAGTCTGGAATTATTCATTACAATTCATAAACTTTCCTAGTGTATGCTATTGTATAGAAATGGTGCCCAGTCAAAGGAATGTGAACTCCAACAATACGTATGATCCAAAGAGTAAGAATGATCATATCTTTAATGCTATTAAGGAAATATTTTGAAGGGAAATAGTCTCCAATTTATTATCAATAGATAAAGAAACAGTATGATGTGTTAATAAGATAATTAAATAATTCATTGAGTCCTTTGGATTTGAAGGGAATAAAGAGAAGAAAGGGATGGGAGAGATAAATATGGATAATGGGAAGAGGGAAAAGAAGGATTTTCTTATATGTGATAACTATGGATAGAATCATCCGGATAAACTCTTGAAGGGAATGGAAGTTTGTTATAATTGTGGAGAAAAAGGACACCAAGTACGTGATTGCAAGGGTAAGAAAAAAGTTTCAAATGTAAAATGCTTCATCTGCAAGGAGGTGGGACACTATGTGAATTAGTGTCCAAGTAATTAGTGTATACACCAAATTCTGCTATTGGATAATGATAATAATGATATGATACTACCTAAGATGAAGATGAATGATTAGATTTCTTAAGTTTTTATTAAAGTATTGTGTCATTTTAGTATTTCTTTAATGATGTACATTTAATAATAATTATAGAGTATATAAGGATTGTAGTATAGTACTATTTCATTAAGGATTTGAGATTGTGTGGAACCAAGACATGTGACTCAATATATGGATAAATTTTTTGGAAAATACATGGTTGGAGGAATGACAAACATTAATATGGTCAATATAATTAGGTAGTAATTTTTGAATAAGAGATAGATGATATGGATAAATTATATTTGATATTCATGACAATCTTGGAACTGATTAATGATTTGTATATAGAATCATCATTGGTGTTTTCATCATTTTTGGATTGGAGTATATCTAGTATTTTATAATAAATAAGGGAGCATGAATATAATCAATAAAGTTTAATGGTAAATCAGGATGTTGCAGTGTTTTAAAAAAATACATGACGAAGGCATTCACATGTTATTAGCTGACAAAAAGGATCTTCACTGTGTTTAACTTCCTTATAAATTTTGGACTTAGAGTTTCGATATAAGTATTCTAGATAAGTCTAAATGTTGTAATGGATTTACTTTGAGATTGGATACTATTTTTAAGGTTAATTTTGGATTGTGATAAAAGGACAACCCATAGGTTGGCCGACAATAAGTCACATCCAGAAAGACCGCATGACTTGAACCCACAACAAAAGAGCGACAAGGGTGCATCACCAACGACTAGACTATGTGATGTACTGGCTGGTATAGTTTTGTTTTTTAAATAGTCTCACGAATGAATTATAAATTCATTATTTTGTGAACCCTATACGATAATGATAAATAGAAAATATATTTTTTAAAAACTTTTGGAGTGAAAGATGGGTTTGTAGTAGGAATTAGTTGAATAATGAAACTCTACTTTTCAAGTATATATAAATATATATAATTTTTTTCCACCTATTAGTACGAAATTTTATTAACCCAATTTCCGAGTTCAGTTTTCCCACAAAGTTATTTTCAATTTTTAACCTTTTAATTTCAAAAAACAATTAAAATTGAGAGGATTCAATTTATTGAAGGAGGGGAGAATGTAACACCCCAATATTTCATAGTACATTATTTCTTCAATTTAATTCAATAACATTCACTACACGCAACACTTAGTTCAAGCACACGACGACATACCAAACAAGCCATTAAAAAGTGGTTATGAATAGTATTAATTGAATTTTTAATTTTATATAATTCATATAATTTTAATATCTATATTATGAATTTCTTAGACATATTTTAAGGACAAAATCATTTTTTTCAGGTAAAATAAGTATTATTATAAAAATGAAATTTTACAGCTTTTTAATGGTGAACCCTTTTGAAATTAAATATTTGAAGCTTTTATATATAAAATTTGACAAAATAAACTTCTTCATTAGAATTGGGATATAAGAATTTAGTTTCAATAATTTTTTGTTGTTTTTCTGATAACAATTATATTTGGGTGAATAGTGAAAATTACTATATTTTAACTGAAAAAAACTTTTCTAATCAAAATAATTTATACTGTTCAACTTTACATATGAATGGTTTGAGAGTATAATTAGAATATATTTTTATCATTTAATCCAATGTTGGTCATTGTAAGTAATTTCACTTTGAAATTGGGCATAAACAATTATCAATCTTTTGGTAGTAATTTTTTCTTAAAAATACACTTTTTGGATTTGACAATGGGAATTAAATTAAAAATAATAAATTAAATTTCAGTGTTTTGAATTTGGTAAAATAGATTTCATTTTATAATTCAGAATATCGAAATTAGGTTAGGGTGAGTTTTTTGGTATGTTTCTGAAAACATTCAATTTTCGATGAATACTGACAAACACTATGTTATTGGTAAAAACAAACATTTCATTTATATAATTATTTATTTTATTTAAATTTATTTTAGGTCAAAATAGATATATAATACCTATATATGTTCAATGTAATTAAATTGAGTCATTTTGTAATAATATAAGATATATAATATTTTATTGAACTTTTCACCTTCTTTTACCCACTCCTTAGAGAATTTGAAAATTCACATAAACGTAATTTTACCTCTTCTGTGAGTAGAATTTCAAAAATCCGAGAGACACGGTTGATATCAGTATGAAAAATGTGGTTCAATAAGATGAAAATAATTTTTTGGGAATGGTATCCTTTTTCTTTTAATTACCACGGTAAAAGTAAATTGGGTATTTAAGGGTAAAATGATATTATTATTACCCTAAAACATGTCTTAATTCCATATTTTAAGTGTAATTAGAACATAAAAAACATTAGGAATAATATATTAATCACTTTGGTATACATGGATAAGAATAGGACATTTATTATTATTTAATTCAAAGAAGAGTTAAAAGTGTGAAATTCAGTGTTTAATAAATAAAACATTTTATTTATACGGTTACACATAATATAAATTAGACTATAAATATTCATTAGAAAGATAATGAAATTTCCTATGCAATGATATTGTATTTATATTTTTTAGACATATGATAATTACATTTATTTATGATGCAATGATGATGCAGTAATTACCGAATTAAAGAATGATAAAAATAATTGATATTATAAATATCTAAATAAATGTAATTTGATATTTTTAATGAATTAAAATAATATTATGGGTAAATATGACATATTATGGTTGATTATATGAATTTTGTTTGAAGTAATAATGATTTTATTAATTTAGAAAAAACAAAATAACATATACTGTCAAAATCGACAAAAAAGAGTTTTTAAAATAATTATTATATTATTAATTGTTATAATAGTCCTAAAAATATATGGATCGGCCCAAAAACTTATATAATAATATATATGACATTAATGAACAAATTTGGGTTATATTGGAATTTTATAGTATGTTTATTAACCATATAATATAAAAATACAAGGAGACATGGTAAATGTCAATCTATTTAACTAAGAGTTAAATCTAAAAGTTAATGTTAATATGGTGACCCAAACATGTTTGAAACCTATTGGTTGAGTAGTTTTCGACCCATCCTGACATTATATTTAAAATAATACATTTTGGAAAAATTTTAACCTGAAAATCATTTTATTATAAAATAATAGATTAAGGTTCTCCTAAGGTGCCCCTCACCTCTCTTATAAAAGGGCACTCTGCCTTCACTCTAATTCACAACCTCAAAGCCATTTGGCTCTTCCAAACCATACCCAAATACCCTCTAAAATACCATAAATTCATCCTAGAGGCCTTCCATTAGTCATAAATCCATCCTAATGATCTCTTTTGATCAAATCAAAAGGAATAACCCGAAGAAGAGGTAAATATTTCATCAACTATTTCAAGTTCCATTCTTCTTCCACTACCTATTTCTTTGTTGTTTCTATTCTAAAATAATAACTACAGTATCATCTATATATTTTTATTTTATTATAAATATGGTACAACCATATTCATTATACTATCAATAATTTTAATGAATTATCACCATACGTGCATACGTACGGCTTACCGTCTCTACGTCGTGGTGTAATTGTTAATCAATACATTATTATTTGGATGGGTAAAATAATTATGTGTAATTGATGTAAATAATAAATATAACATGATAATGATTCTTTATATATGATATAAAAACCAATTCCACAACTTTAAGGAAATGATATTGTCGCTCGTGTGTATGTACGGATTACCGTCTCCACGACATGATGAGATTCATTTCAAAGTTCATCATTCATCGACGATTATAAAAATATATTAATAATAATTATGTTGTAGATTAAATAATAATGATATTGGATAGATAGATATAAATATATATATATATATTCATTTATTTACTTACAGATATCTTAATCACTTACTTCCATTCAATACGATATGAAAACGGAAACAACATTTATGTGTTCCATGTTTTGGATGATGTTCATTAAAGATACCTAATGAGGCCTCTAAATTAATCTAAAAACCAACTATATGGTATGTGGTTATAAATTTATGAAAATTCATATTTTAAAAATCCATTTCTATTTATTCGATGTCATACGTTTTATTTTAGAATTGAATTTTTTCTGTTTTTTCATGGATCAAAATTAAACCATGAGGTACTACATATGTATTCAAAACAAAATATTATTAATGGAGAATTTTAGATAGTCACAGGGGTCATGCAACCCATAAACTGAAACCATGTGATGGTTACGTGTTATAAAAGTTTAATTTTTCATGGATTTCACATTACCCTTTGAATCTTCTGTATTGTCATGGAAATCATTTTGATACCTATAATAATGTATATACACCAAAACGCGATTCACCAAACCATGACTCCTACCCATTAAAGTTGCGGGTTCCCATAATTTTTTGGGCCACAAGGTTAATAAATGGCATAAAAAACCATGTAGTATATCATGTCACATTCAAATTTCAAAAATATAAAAATATGCCGATAAATTTTACCCCCTCTTCTCCCTATCCCACGAGGTTTGAATATGAATTCCCTCCCCCTATTTTCTTCATCATAAACATTAGTATTTTTGGGAATATCATATGGTTCTGAGTGAAATCAAGCTATTTTTATTCTAAGAGTGAGGTAAATGTATATTTGACACTCCTTTATAGGTTTTCAAATTCATTATAAATATATTTCTCCTGGTCCATTTAAGAATTTTTTTGTCTTCTTTCACTAATCTATTCTAAATCCTCAATATATTTTATCTCAGTACATTTAATTAGGTAAAATTTGATGAGTTGACATCTGTCAAACAAAAATAGGTGATCCCAATAATATCCTTGAAGCAATTTGAAATTTTTCCATGTGTGTGTTATGTGTAGTCTCACCAACATTAATAGTTCATAAATAATGTAAAAAAGTAAATGTAATATTTCAAATTATTATGATTAAATATTATAACCTGGAATGTGTTTCATAGTTCCTTCAAATGTGTATTCCGATTTTAAGAATCCCTGCTTCCTGAAACTTTTTATTTGATTTATTCCTAGAACCAAAAAAATCCAATAGTTATTTTTTCAAATGGGACCTGATTTCCTAAGGAAAGAATTCATTATGTTTAAAAATTACAATACATAGAAACGTGAGTTGATCGGAGGGGTTTAGAGGTCGGAATCATTACACCATCTGTCGGGATTATTGTCTATTTCAGGACTCCCTTTATATATTTCATAAATTTTCATGAATCCTTATTAATTCACTATGTATAACATAAGTTTCCCATGTCATTTTTAATCAATTATATTCAAACCAAAATATTATTTTCACTACTCCATTGAAAACCATGTAATTTAAAAAATTATAAAAAATTCACCATAACCTAAATTTTACCAAATGACTTCAAAAATGAAGTTTAGTTTTTCAAATTGATAATATAAATATGTGAATGTTAAAATTTAGTTAAAAATACCTTATTTAAATTAAATATATGTGGTTTAAATTCATATTCATATTTCAGGAACATTAAAATTTTGATGTTTATAATAAAAATGTTTAATAATCTATAATTATATAATATCTTTTAGTATAATATTTTTTAAAATTAATTTATATTCATAAAAACAAAATTTATTAAATAAATTTATATCTTTTTTTAAAAGTACAATTTGTGTCTAAAAATAAATTTATAAAATTTGTCTTAATTAAAAATACATTTTATTAAGATTAAATTTTATTTAATGTGTATATATCATTTTTTATCATAGTTTTACTATTCTAAATTTATGCATTACTTATGATGTTCCCATTGAATTAAAATTCCTTCGGTGTTTGTTTAATTTAAAACATAATAAAAAGTTTTTGTGGTGAATGAGAGCCATAAAAAATATATACATTTTTAGGTCACTACAGTGAGGGTTATATGAAGTCCTTTTTTTACGATGAATTTTATATTTATGAGTTCTGGTTAGAGAAACAATTTTTTTTTATAGTTCATTTTATCTTTTTAACAAGGTGAAAATGTGTTAGTTTCAAGGCTCCAATTTGAAGATCATAAGAGAAAATATATATTGTTTAGAGATACCACTAGACTTGTTCTTTGGTGTTAGTGGTTTTTTAAATCGAGGTTATGTTGTGGTCCCAATGAGAATGAATTGGGAGCTTATTAGGGAATCACATTCCATAATATTTTATATACATCCTAGTTTTATAATATCTATCATATTACCCATTTAAAGTTTTGGTTACCATGTGTGAAGATGGAAATTGTTAGGAACGTCCAGTGGTTATTCACTAGACATTAGGTAACGGTCGATCCCCGGTAATATTTCGGTTTAATTGATTCACTTTTGAATCATGATTGGAATTTGTATTTTGTGACCATGGAATTATTGATATTGTTACCAAATGAACCCCCTAGTGGTGATGTAATGTGGTTTATTGTGGATTATTTGATTAACAATTATCATTTTTTATTGAAAATCCATCTAATTTGATGAGCTATAAAAGATCTATACTGTTGAGACAGTGTGTTTACATGGAGTACAATGATTAATATCATTTTATAGGTTTAACTATTTAAAATTTCATTTTTTGTAACCATTACATAAGTCTCTTAGTATGTGGGATTACCTAATAAATTATTCACATACTCTGATAAATTGGTAGTCCATGTGGACATTCTAGATGTTAAAGGATATCATTATGGACCATGTGTTTGATTGTAGATGTTTATGGGATTACTATTTCATTTCATTGGATATTTCATTCTATAGTAGGTCTCTTGAATCAATTTATATGAAACCTCTCAAGGCTATATAATATAGGAAAATTCATTCTCCACTATATTGTCTAAAGGTTGAGGAGTAAATGATTGTTTGGATGGGCCACATAAAAGCATATTCATCGTATATAAAGTTTATGAAAATGTTTTTTATATAATTCATAGTAGGAATCAGTCATATTACGATCGATGATGTCATTAATTATTGTTTTCGGTAGGATACTGATTATTCTAACTGGTGTCACTAATATTGGGGAATAATCATATATATATATAATCAAGAGAATTTTGAGCCTGGGTATAAGGGCATATTGGATTAAATGGAGAGGATTATTAAAATGGAATAACTATTAGCTCTCTCTTAGAGTTTCATTTCTGTGCAGGATTTTTTTCATTTATCATATCATTGTATATATTATCCTATTCATTCTTGTTTGATCGACACTAAAGACTATGAGCTAGAATATGAAACTACATCTATGAGAATAAGATTCATATAATGGACTAGTTGAGAAAAATTTTCTATAAAAATATAGTTCAAGTGGTATATGTGTAGTAGTAGAATGGAAATATCTTATAGGACACCTGAGAAAGAGTATGTTATGTGATCCATGTTTTGGATGCTGTTCGTTAAAGATACCTAACGAGGCTTCTAAAATAAACTAAAAAACCAACTATATGGTACATGGTTATAAATTTTTGTAAATTCATATCTTACAAATCCATTTCTATTTTTTTGATGTCATATGTTTTGTTTTAGAAATAAATGTTTTCTGTTTTTTCATGGATCAAAATTTAACCCTGAGGTACTACATATGTATTCAAAAAATATATTATTAATGGATAATTTTAGATATTCACAAGGGTCATGCAACCCATAAACTAAAACCATGTGATGGGTAGGTGTTATAATAGTTTATTTTTTCTTGGATACCACATGACACTTTGAATCATGCGTGTTGTGAAGGAATTTTTTTTGAGAGATATAATAATGTATATACACCAAAACGCGATTTACCAAACAATGATTCCTACCCATTCAAGTTGTGGGTTCTCGTAATAGTGTGGACTAAAAGGTTAATAAATGGCATAAAAAACCATGTAGTATATCATGTCACGTTAAAATTTCAAAAATATAAAAATATGCCTATAAATTTTACCCCCTCTTCTCCCTATCCCACGGGGTTTGACTATGAATTCCCTCCCTCTATTTTCATCATCATAAACATTATTATTTGTGGGAATATCATATGGTTATGAGTGAAATCAAGCTATTTTTTTCTAAGAGTGAGGTAAACATACATTTGACACTCCTTTATAGTTTTTCAATTTCATTATGAATATATTTTTCCTGGTCCATTTAAGAATTTTTTGTCTTATTTCACTACTCTATTCTAAATCATCAGTTTATTTTGTCTCTGTACATTTAATTCGGTAAAATTTGATGAGTGGACTTCTGTCAAAAAAAAAATAGGTGATCCATATTATATCCTTGAATCCATTTGAATGTTTTCCATGTGTGTGTTATGTGTAGTCTACCCAACATTAATAGTTCATAAAATAATTTAAAAAAATAAATATAATATTTAAAATTATTATGATTAAATATTATAACCTGGAATGTGTTTCATAGTTCCTTGAAATGTGTACTCTTGTTTTAAGAATCCCTACTTTCCGAAAATTTTATTTGATTTATTCATAGAACCAGAAACATCTAAAAGTTTTTTTTTTCAAATGGGACTTGATTTCCTAAGGCAATCATTCATTATGTTTAAAAATTATGATACATAGAAATTTGCATTGATCGAGAGGTTCATAGGTCGGACTCATTACACCCTTGGAGGGGATCATTGTCTATTTCCGGGCTGTTTATAAATTTCATAAATTTTCATGAATCCTTATTAATTCACTAGGTATAACATAAGTTTCCCATGTAATTTTAAATCACTTATATTCAAGTATAAAATTTAGAATCATCCATATGAATTCATGGTTCTACAGTAGTGATGATACTCTAGAATTTATTATCATCTGGGGAGACAATGTTTTGTTTTGATATTGGGATCGGACCCATGAAATGGGCTACAGATGTATCCTTATAAGAGGAATCAGAACCCTCAATGATTGGTGTCATTTAATTGGACACATCATACCATTTAAGGTCATGTGATATAGACCTTGCTGTAGGGTTTAATTTCATATGGAACAAACATCTATGAGAAAGGTACTTCATCATAGTTTGGTGTGGGACTTATGCCAATGTATCCCAAGGAACGTTGAAATAATATGGGTTTCCATGTAAGATTAGAACATGTTGGGAATATGGCTCGAGGAGAACATGATTTATTTAATGTGTTGGGTTTTAACCTTAATAAAGTTTCCTACATATCCAATGTGGATGGGAATCCAAGCCCATGTAGTTTGATAAGTCTCGTAGAAGAGTATAGTCCTTTGAGAAAAATGAATTTGGTCTTACATCCTAAAAAGTATGACTTGATTATTTGGGGGGTTTAATTTGGGGATTACTCTTAAGGAAGATTCCCAGATTAAGGGAACTAGAATTGGATTCTAAAAGAGGATATCTGATGAGCTTGGTCAATAAGAAGGCATCTTATGTATCATAGTTATGGTTGGAATTATAGTTCTTGTTGTTCATTAATTTAGAAAAATTTGTGATCCTAAAAAATTTCTAAGCCCATGTGAGTCATTCTCTGTGTGAGAAACAAGAGGATTTCAAAGAATAAAAAAAGGAACACACACTATTCATCCTCCATTGGAGGAAGAGGGTGCACGTACAGTGACGAAGGTGGATGAGGGTGAGGCGACAATACAGCCCTATATTCTTTTTTACATTGGACAAGGTTCCATTGAAAGGTAGAAATGATGAAGGTTAGGGGATTATAGGATGGATGCTCAAAAATTGATCCTGGAAGGGGAGGGAGACTTTTGATTTTCTTGAATGGAAAAGAAAGTGTTAACCCTACCTTCCCTACTAATGATCTGATGTTTTAGCTCTTTTTTAAGTGGGTGGTTAGGACCCAAACCCTTATCCTAAAAACCGGGAACTTCGTAGCAATGTTCTAGGGAGAAAGTTATATGTGACTGCAGATATACAATTCCACAAACACTCCATGAATCCTATCCCATTATAAATCAAATGTGGTAAACCTCTGAATGTGTATATATAATCCCTAATAATGGACTTGCTGATGTGCGTTTCTGAATGTTATGAAAAGTATAGAAGATTTTGGTGGAGGTTTCAACAGAATCCCTTTCTAAAAAGGCATCAAATGAAGAAGAATCCTTTCCATGGATGGATTTTAATAGGGATTGATGTATTTTCAAATGAAGAGAGTAAGTGGATCAATGAGGGGTGCCTAATTAGGTAATGGTGTGCAAGTATGGGTGCACAAGTATGCTTGGGAGACTTGATATTCACTTATGCGATGAAAAACATCTATTTTAATACATGGGCGAGACCTGGTTTAAGTGTTTAAGATTATTCACTGGTGTTCCCAGAAGTGTGGTACTCATGGTCATTTGTAAGGAACATGTGGTGTGCAAGTGTAATGTATATCAATCATTAAAAGTAATTAATTCCTATGATATTCCGTCAATCCATCTCCTTTAGATGTTAGTGGACTACATTGAAAGCCTCTGAAGTCTTGGGAGAAGCACTAGGGTGACTAGGGAATGAATTCAGATTTAGGGAAATTTGTTTGTACAAATGAAGGCCTCAAGAGTCTATTTGTTGTAAAAAAATAGGACATTTGGGGGAAATGAAATTGTGTGTTCCCATAGACTATGGACCAAATGGGGGTGTTCATGTAGGTTGTGAGACATATAGGGGCACACAATTAGGCTATTCGCGGATGACCTTTTGGCCTGAATAAGGTGACCCCTTGCTCATGCCTTTGGAAATTATGATTTTCTTCATGTGTTTTCCTCTATTAGTTCAATGGTATTACCCTTTTTCTTTTTTTCTTTAGACTCTGTGATGGAATGTAATGTACCCCCCCACCCCTCAAGAAATTTATACTAAATTAAAATTGGATCCTATACTAAGGTAAAGTAATGAAGGAGAAAGTAGAGGGTACTACGAAGCACTTGTTTTAAGCGCTCATGGAATCTGGTCGCCCAATATTCTAGCACATAGGATTATAGTGCATAGGGTGACATGCATTAATTATATATTGTGTCTCCACCTTCGCGAAAAAATATCTAACTTCATAAATTTTAGCTCTTAGTGCACAAGTCCTTATTCCCTCAGATTATTTTGTTCTTTTCCACGCTTCTTTTGTATATTTTTAGTTTCACTCTATAACTAGTGCACCGTACATGCGTGATGTATTATATTTTTGGGCCATGTGTTATATGTTCATTTCTTTATGAATTTTCCAATTTTTCCCAATTGTTTTATCAATAAAAAATAATGAATTTACATAAATGTTGATTTTTGATCTTTATGATGGATCAATGGCTCCAAAAAGAATCAGAACCAAAGATGAACTAGACAGTAAGAGGATTGATGATATGATGATCATTTTTAGTCTTGATTACTATGATGTATATGTCACCACACTTCTAGAGAATGAAAAATATCTGAAGAAATATCACTTCATCATTCCTCGAAGAACATAGTTTACTATGTATATTAATGGCCATCTACAAGCAGTCAATGTACTGGACCAGATAAACTATTTCCCACTCTCATGGTTTCAAGATTATACCATCTTATAATTTTCCAATGTTTCTATTAAGGGGTCATTTTCTAATTTTGGGACAGTAGAAAAAATACATATCATGCACCACAGCCCATGTGCTCCATATTTGAAACCACACACACCCGAGTTACAGTTACACTATCATGCATCCATCTTTCGAAATTCATATACAGAGCTATCCAATGGTAGGATAAAATGATGGGATTTCCACCCTGGGGTAGATGTAAATCCTACATGGATGTTGGAATACTAGTTCCCCAAGACATGTGCAGAATTTAATGTTATATTAAAAGTTGTTATGATTTATGAGGATATTTGGGATTTACAAACCTATGTGTGCATGAATGGGGATTTCGTTATGGAGTTACATAGATTATGGATCCCAGAAACTAACTCCTTACATTCAACATATGTAGAAGTACGTATCAATATATTGGATTTATACCAAATTTTTGGAGATCCAATACTGTGATATATGTATTATGAGTATACTCCTCCATAGGTGACATTAAAATGACTTGGAGAAGACCCCATCTTTTGATCATGAGTTGATGAAAATATTTAACAAGCTGAAGAAAACAATCCACATGATTTCCAGTAAAAGAAGGGATATTCATCTAGTAGAATTGATGGAAGTATTCCTAGTTATGAAGAAGGAAATTGGTCCCACCTATACGCATTCAACCAGTAGTTAATGGGAAGAGAGGAGAGGTACCCCTAACCCGTTTTGGCCAATAATGGAGAAAAGAGAGTTTGATAAGTGGGGATATAAATTCAATTCCATGATTCATATAAGGACACATATTGAATTTTTCTTGGCCATGTGGCTCTATGTGTACTTATTACCAGTCCATGATTCCATAGGAGCTGTGAGGCATGGAACCTTTGTTATCGAAGCCATTCTAGCTGAGAGAAGGATGGTAGGGTCGGCCACTCCTGTTTTGGATAAAATTCATATGAGTATGTTACATATTTATAGAGGGATGTTTTCTTTTATTATAGAGGGACTATTCTAGGTATTTAAGTGATGGTTCACTACTCACTTCGGAACGTATGCTGTAAAAAGAGTGGTACAAGTCTTTGAAAATTACTTCCAACCATATATTCGGGATTTATATAGTATTTCACCCCTATCTCAGAACACATACGATATAAAGGTAATGTTATGTATGTATAAGGAATTTCATTTCTTCACTTTGGGTAACCCGACAACGAGGCAATTTTTCAATGATTGGATGACCAATTTAGAGTTGAGGGCATACATGCTAGGTTGTAGATATGGAATATTGAACACCATAATCAAGGGAGAAATCATATAGAAGGCCTATGCATCTTATTGTTTTGCATGTCAATTCAAATTTCTGTAATAAAACATTATATCACCACATATTAATGTCATATTAGTGAAACATATAATTCTTTCCCAACAATTATGTTTACGAGCATCACTGGATAACACTAGGGAATAATTTAATTTACCTATAGAAGATGAAAAATGTATATTGAGTTTTTTGTATGTCGAAAACAGGGTCGTGTCCTACCATGAAGGGTTATTAGACTATGATATCCCCTGTGTGGGGGTGAAGATGAGTAGTAGGTGGGAACCCCTTCCTTTGGAATATTTCTCTTAATCATCAGGGGATGACACATTAGATTCATATGGTGGAGTTGATGTGGATCCAAATACATTGCAGATATCTTGTTCCATATATAATACACATCCAAGAGTTAAGATAGCCACCACATTAATCCCTACTAAACCTATACTGAGGCGATATAGTCTCCATCATTCTGATGAGAGATGAGCCCCACTGAGTTATCCCACATCAGTGACTGAGGGAGTTGGGATAAAACATAAATACAAGGCTGGAAGATCCTCTTCACAACCCTCTGAAATATACTCTAAAATTATATAACAAGAGGATGTTCAAAAATGGAAATGTATATATTGTGTTGTTAAAACATGTTGATTGATCTGTGGGAAAAGTTGTATATTCTGTGAGTATAGAATCTACGAGCCTCTTGTGAAATTCAATTTAAGGACAATTCTAATGAAATGTTTAGTTAAATCTGAGAGATGGAAATGATAATATATAATAATAATGAATCCATTTCCACCATAAACAGGTGATGGAAATGATATATTGTGGTACCACTAAGAGGAATGGTTCTTCATTAGATGAATAATGACATGATTTCATGTATCCAAAAGATGTAAATTCATATTTTCTAAAATTCTCTGTTTCTTTTCAATATGAATTTAGTCAAAGTGTTATTTAATAGAGGGAAATATCATCATAACATGTATCTATTAAAAGGAAAATCAACTCATGTTCCCTCACCATTGTATAGCCCTAGAGGAATGGCTCTTGGAGTTACTGAATCACCCAGTTAATCGGGAGAAATATCTCAAGGAAAACATGCCATAGAGTATGATATAGAAAAGTTATTGTTGTCTCTAATACTTGAATGTGGATATGAGGATTCAAGTTCTCTTATGAATGTGAATAAACAAAATTCTCAAAGAATGATATCCCATGTTAAACGCTTTCTTAGTTGTGGTAATCCTTTTGGATAATATTCAATTTTATCTCCTATTCATGAAAACGTTTTTAAACATCATGGAATTAGATGGGATTATTATGTTTCTTATATGAATGCAAATACTGATAAGCTTCCAGGAACCATGGAAGGTGTTGTTGAACAGGAACAAATTCTTATCAATCTGGTGGTTCCAAAAGAGGCATTAAGGACAACAAAACCAATGTCTGCTCCCATGACTTCTCATATTACTGCTATCAGAGCAGAAGAGGTTTCTAATAAATCAACAATTATTTAAAAGGCATAAAATTTTACAACAACCAATTTCCATCTTGTGATACTTTTTGTTTTTCACACACACTAGGAAATCTTGGAACAAAGGAAAATGATACCGCAATTATTGGTGAGGAAGAAATTCGGGGTCAACAGTTATCTGATGAAGGTTGCAAAGAAAGCACACATAGGGCTCCCACACATGAGAATAACAGGGTATCTGTGATATCATTGGATGATAAAATGTTCCTTGGCCTCTATTTGGAAGAAGTTTTAGAATCTTTGAATACATCAAATTATTTATAAGATTTTGGAGTTCATTTTACAGAACCAATTGTACGTGAGTATTCATTATTTGTCCTATTAATATACTTATGACTGTATTTTCATCAATGGTTGGTTGAAATTTGTAGTTCCATCTAATGAAAGTATTGCCAGAATGATTATTAAAGGAAAAATTGATATTAAGGTCAATCCCATCATTGTGAAGACATTGGATCAGGTGAATCATGTGACAACAAATCATTATGAGATTCATTTTAAGGATACCGAGCCAATAAAATATAGCACACTCCACCCAGATACATCAAAAAAAACTATTGAAACAAAGAAAATTGGGGAGGACTCTTCTAAAGCTTCTAACCTTTTATTAGGTAAGAGTTACTGATATTGTAATTGTATTTACTTTTATTATCCATTGAAGATAACCACAACCATAATTATTGATTTACCATATTGGATTATCATAATTAATGATAGTCACGGAGTTTAAGACTCTGCAAAATCCCAAATATTACTAGAAGGTATAAAAACCATTTCTCAAGAAGGAGCTAAACTAGGTACTTATTTACATGCATTAATCCCAGAATGCATCCCACCTTATGGAAGTGACTCTAAATCAGACACAGAACTAAAAACTTCTCTTCATCTTTCACATGGAAAGGCATGGAAGAATATATGGAAGGTAATATCTGATATTACACTTTAGGAACCACCTTCAAGAATTCCATGACTCTCATATCTATTTATAATGCTTGGATTTGGTAGTTTTACATACTATGAAATTCATACTGCAGTGAACGAGATTTTTGAATGGAGGTAGCTAGAGAAAAATCATCAGCAAGACTTGATAAAAGCTAAACTATTTATCAACATCAAATAACTCCATGTGTCTCTGTCTCGAGTTAAGGCTAATCATACTACAATGATGAATGAATTGAAGAGGAAGATAAAAGAAAATTTTGTTCACCAACTGTGTCTTCAACCAGAATTAGATATCATCCCTGGGGAGATTGAACAGCTTCAAAAATCATTAGTAGACATCCAGAATGATGGTGAAAAATACTTTTTAGATGTTGAAGAAGCACTTTATCATGATAAAGATAGCAAATATGGTCAACTAAATGAGATCTGATGGATAGTTTATGGGGCTCATGATTTTGTTATCCAAATGTGAAATTATTTACAAAACATTTTGTGATTTCTGATATGATACAGAATCCAAATTTGGGATTCTCCCCTATGAAATGTTTTTCATAAATTAAAACAATTTTGTCTCCAACAATATATGTTTTCATTCTCACTGGCTTCTTTTGTTTTACCAGATTCATTGGGCCTTGTATGCATAGTTTTATTTTATATAGCATTATATGTACAACCCAAAAACATTGTATCATTTAACTTATTATTTCTCAATATTACATAAATTATAAAAAATGTATGTTTAGTGAGCTGGAAAATAAATTTTTTACAGAGTTCCCTTCACAGGTTCTCAATCTAGTGAGTACTACTTCACTTGTTTTTTGAAGTTTAGAGTCATGCATGTTGGACTATAAAGGATTAACGTTTATGTTCGAATAGATTTGACCATAAATTTTGAAGTTAGATCCTAAACAAGACTTAGTGGATAAGAATTTCTTTAATATTTTTAAATATTTCCATGGGGACTCTCTAGGCATGTTTCTATATTTCACCAAATTTAAAACATGTATCAACATTAGTGGAGTGTCCTCCAAGAAAAAAGATACCATTATTTGGAAAAATTCGTTACGGGAGTTGTGTTATCCACGTCCAACTAGGGCATATGATGCATAGTCAAATAGTGACATCTCTTGATTGATTGGGCAATAGTGTATGCACAATTAATGCCAGTCCACCTAAGGGCATGTACTGCATAGTCATGAAAAATATCTCTTAAGAAATTAACATTTTACTATTGGTAGAAAATGGAAAATACAATTTGGGTGACTCAAGACCATAGTTAGTGGTTTTGATAAGGAAATGAATTTGGAGAATAAAGGGTTATCTATGACAACATATTTCACGTATAAGACATTTACCTCAATACAAATTTGGTTTATAAGGAATGGTTATAATTTTTTAGAAAAGAGAATTTCTAATATAATATTGTGAAGTTTTAATTCATGCAATGAGTACATTGAGTGACTTTATTTTATGATATTTAGCTCTGAAACATGGTATGAGAATCTACCCACTTCTTGATATATTTTTTTGGAATCATACTACCATATTCAGGTATAGAAGTGAAAATTGTAAACTATGATTTGGGAATATCTGGATCTGAAGAATGATATGGGTAAAGGGATAAATGAATTAGAGGAAATCATTTCCAAAAATAAAGTTACCTTTATTTAACAAATCCGTTATAGGGATGTGTTATGTAGGGACAACTAGGGAGTATGTTGTAAATCCAAATAATGACATCATTTTGTTGATAGACCTGTTATGTAGGATTCTTATGCAAGGCCACCTAAGGGAACATACTATATAGTCACGAAAAAATATCATTCAGATGTTTGACATTCTATTTCTAAAAGTTGAAGAAAGATTATATAGATTCATATTTTCCACTGCATAGAGTTTTGTTCACGAATAAAGGTACTGGAATATAGAGAGTGTATTTCTAATCAGGATTTTCAAAGAATATAAAGAATAATAATTATACGAAGGTCTGGCTCAATTATATAAGGTATGATATGTGGTCTTTTAGGACAAACGACTTAGAACGGAAATGAAAACGATATATGATATGAGGCCAAGTGATCAAAGGTTATTTCATATTTCCTAGAACATATAGAAAGGTAAATGTGTATTCTCTTGTCTTAAAGACATTCAGATTGAGACAAAGATAATGAGAAAATATACATAACTGACTATTTCAAAATAATGATTCGTATATATTATAATCAATGTTTTAAAGGGACAATGATACTTTAACCATGAATGAAATTACCATCATTTTACAAACTCGTAATGGGGGATTTATTATATAGGTCAAACTCGGGCATATTATTCATATCCAAATGGTGGAATCTTTTGATAGACTCACCCATTATGTAGGAAACTTATGCAAGGACACCCAAAGGCAGATACTTCATAGCCATGAAAGGAGTTATCAAATATTTGAAACTCTCTTACCAGAAACCATAAGAACGATTATGAACGTATGAAAATATTTAAGATTAAGAGTATGAATTCTGGAAGAGGGTAATGCTAAATGAACATGAGAAATATTTTAATCAATATTGGACATGAGTTAGATGAACTTTATATAGATCATACTCATATGTAAAAATTGATAATTTCATTGTTTCCTTTGAATTAATATTATGTTGTACAGTTTAAAGTCATGCAGTGATGATTTTGTACTATGTTGTTTAAAGTCATGCAGTGAGAACATTATGCAATGCTGATTTAACAGATCCAGTGAGGACATTATACTATGATTTTTTAAGTCATGTAGTGAGGACATTGTACTGTGCATTTTAAGTCGTGCAGTGAGGATAGTGTTAACCCAAAAAGGAATCCTGACAACATATTTATACAGAAAGTATTTTTTTTCCAATTCATAAGCACATGTGAGCTATAATCGGTGTAAGAAACAAGGAGCATTAAATGCATTTTCTATAAAACAATTGTGATGCAATCTAAGAAAAGTGGTACTATATTTATGTGATAGTTGATCCAAGGCATAGGATCTGAATTTAATACATTTCTTGATTGAGTAAAAATCAATCCATACATAGTTATAGGATTTCTGTGTAGTTTAAAATCATACTATAAGGACAAAGATGAACCAATTTGAAAATAAATACATATCATAGTTAGACTAAGGGGAAAATCCCAAGAGTTTCAATGTGTCTTTTTGGGGGGAAAATCAAGTCATATGTAGTTCTTTAAACATTCACTATGTAGGCTTTTATTCTTATATAAGGAGTAAGGGGGTGTATCATGTTTGGGACCAAGATTAGTGATCTAGGCATCTTTGCGTATATCATGTATATGTGATGAAAGCCATACATAGTTATTGAAACAATCATTTACCACACCATTCGAGTTGGATATGGGAGTGGAGGAATTTTTTAACCTTTTGGAAGAGTGGTAAATCTGATGAAACAAAATGGTATAATGATCAAATGATGTATCATAAGGGAACACTAATTATAGATAATAATTCATATATAAGAGGATAAAAGGAAAATAAAAAATTATGGTTGCGTCTAGGCTCATGATTGGAGATCTAGGCATCTCTATGTAACTCATGGTTCGTGAAACAAGGTCCATATGCATATCTAATTCTGTCATAGGGAAGAAAATGACTCATGTGTGACTAATGAGTAGCAATGATATCAATGATGCATTCATATTGATGCTCTTAACATTATGTAAATAATATGTTAACCGTATAGTTTAATGTCAAGTGACAAGGACAAATAGTGTCATGTAGTCTAACGTCGTGCAACAAGGACAATGATTTTACCCATGTTATCATCATCCAACATTGAAGATTATGGTTGTTATGTAGTTTATGGTCTTGAAAATTGGACCTTGTGTTGTAAATTTTAATGTCTTTCAATATAGTCTATGTACTATGAAATTTTATATCTTACAATGAGGACATGGGGGCTGGGTAGTTTTCAGTCATGCAACATGGACTATATATTGTGCAATTTTGAGTCTTTCATTGAGGACAATTTGTGCTATTACACAATGAATCTCTTCAAGAGTCTCTCATTGGTTGTAGGTGTAAAAAACTCACTATCCATTGATATTAAGTCAAAATATCCATTTGAGTAGACCTTATGAATGGAATAAGGTCCTTCACACTTTGGATAAATAATTTGAGGATTAATTCCTCGTAACATTGGAGTGTTGAGAACCAATACCAATTCACCTTTAAGAAATTAATGGAGGTGAACATTCATGATAAATGATCATTCTATTCTGTTATGAGAGACTTTTAAATTATGCATTGTATGAAATCATTTTTTGAATAATCACTCCAACTCATCAAAACGTTTCTCAAACCTCTCATCTGTAGAAAAATGATCCTAGATTGAAACATTTTGTGATGGAAATTGAATTTCAATTAGAAAAACTATTAATGCTCCATACCCCAATGAATAAGCTGTTATCTGGGTGGAAATACAAGTAGTAGACTGAAGATCCCATAAATAATGAAAAATTATATCTGGAAAAACTTTATTATCATTATCCACCATCTTCTAGAGTGTATGTTTTAGGGTATTATGATAGTCCTCCATCTACCCATTGGTTGATGCATGATAGCCAGATGAATGGTTGGATTTGATATTGTGCTCTTGATATAAAATCTTTTCTTCAACAAAACAACAATTGGTGCCATTATCGGTCAGTATAGTAATGGGAACACCAAATCCGGAGTTTATGTTAGATTTAACAAAACTAACAATACTTTTGGTTCTGATTTCATTAAGAGTTATTCCTCAATACATTTGGATAAGAAGTCAGTTGTAATAAGAATATCCTTCAGCTGCTTAGACATAGTTGGATGATAATGCCTTACTACATTTATTCCCTATTTGGAAAATGTGATGGAGTATTTAGCTATCTTTAGAAAATATGGGTTTTCATGAATGAAGTAGATATTCAAGTGGCAGGGATTCCATTTCATAGTAAAAAACTGTGAAATCCTATGTCAATAAAGGCTAAAAGTAACCGAGCCTTCATATTCGATCAAAAAGCCTATCCCCAGACTGGTGAGCTACACAAACTCCTAAATATACTTCTTTCATGATAGCTGTAGTTTCTTCTCCATCCATACACCTAAATAGGATTCCATATAAGCCTCATTTATAGTGGATCATCTTGTAATAAGGACTATCATAGAGAAAAAAAATCTCCACTTGTCATCAGAACTGTTCTTTTTCATCTCTATCTGGTGGAAGTACTCCATTATGAAGGTATCCCATGATGGTTGTCCTCCATCCTATGGTATGACCACATGGATCAAAAATAAGGATAATTTTATTAATTTCATCCATTATAGTTTGATCTAAAGGTGGTACCACATGATGATGGGTTATACTAATGATTGTATCATCCTGGGATGTATCTTCCAATGAGGTTGATACATTAGTAAACGCATCAGTATGAGAGTTTTGTGATCATTGGAAATAAGACAATGTCAGCACTATGATAAATTCTTCCATTAACCCTCTAATGTAATCACAAATGGGATTAACACTTGTTTTCTAATAATATATTTCCCATTTATTTTTTTGATTATCAATTTTGTATAACCATTCGCAGTCAAGTGGTTCAATTCCACATAAAGTGCCAATTTCAATCTTGTGATGAGATCTTGATATTTTTCTTCATTGTTGGTACCGCCTTCTGACAATAGGAAGGAATAATGAAATAGTTATTTTTCTCATGAAATATGTACAATTCCTAACCCATCATTTTAGAGTTTAGGGTTTTCCATTATCTTCCATGTTTGACTTACAATGGCACCATCAAAGTACATTTCTCATGTTTGGTAACTATATTGAGTAGAGAAAACAACTTCATTTAGATGTTCAGTATTAAATGATGTATCTTCTATAGATGGGTGTTCAGAAAAGAAGTCAGCCAGATCATGGCCTTTTATTTCCTTTTGAAGCACAAACTGGATATCCAAATGTTGAAAAATAAATTCCCATTGTGACAGATTCCCTTTATGCATATGATGACTGAGGATTAATATGAGAGGGTTATTTAAAGGAAACAATTGGAAATCATGATGTTGCATTTAGTTCCTCAATTTCTGAACTGCAATGAATAAATCCCGGCATAACTTTTCAATACATTGATACTGATTTTCTACATCAAGCATAGTTCAACTGATATACTAAAGGTTGTTTTCATTCCCATCAACATTCTTCTGTGCAAGGAAGGAACTCAGTGATTTCTCTAATGTGTTCACATAATGAATAAGTGTTCTTCCTTCAATTACTAGAATTAATACTAGTGGGATCAAGAGATATTTCATGGGGGAATCCAATGCTTCATTTCAATCAGAATTCCATTTATAGGTGACTCCCTACTCAATTAATCTGGTGAAGGGAAAACACATCCCTACCAAATTGAGGATAATGTGCTGAATATAGTTCAAGTTTCCATAGAGTCCACATAATTCATTCATATTTATAGGTGGTGACATACATAGTATTCATTTTGTCTTCTCCGGATCAACATTGTTAAAATGATATCATACAATGAATTTGATGATCTTTCTTGAGTTTACCCCAAAAGCACATTTCAAAGTGTTAATTTTCAAACAGTGTGGCCAATGTTTATTGAATATGGTCACTATATCAGCCAAGATATTTGAATGTTGTTAGTATTTGACCACAAAATCATCCAAAAAACCTTCAAAATATTTCCATAAGAATGGGTTGAATATATTGTGCATGGCTTGTTGATACATTTCAACTTAATTATTTAAGCCAAAAGGCATTACCTGATATCCAAAAAAACCTTGAGGGAATACAGAGGCTAAATATTATTCATCCTATAGGGCCATATGGATTTGATTATACCTAAAGTAGCTATCCATGAAGCAATGTGCTTCATATCAAAGTGTATCATTGATTAAAAGCTTTGTGATCATAACTGGATAGTCATATTTAAGAATTGTTTTTTAAGATCACTAATATCAACGCATACATTGATTTTTCCATTAATTTTTTTCACTGGGACACTGTTGGCCAGAAATTTTGGATATTGAATCTCCTTGAAAAATTTATCCTTTATAATCATATGAACTTAATCATCAATGTTAATGGCTTGAGTTGGGTTTGTTCTTTTTGCTGCCTTCTTGAATCCTCGATGTTCTTTTGGAAAACCCAAATTATGAGTAGCTACATCAAGATTATGACCTATAATTTATGTATAATTCCAAGAAAATATATCTTAATGTTTCTTCAGAAATGAATTATACACTTCTTGATCTTCAGAAGTCATGGTTTCACTAATTATAGTGGGGTGTGGATCTTCTTTTGAACCAATATTTATTTTTTGAGCTCATCCACGGTGGTTGAGGTACCATCCTCAAATGATGGAGAAGAATCCTGAATATTTTCATCTTCTTCTTCATCTTCCATACAAATCAATTCTTCTATTTCAACTTGCATAGTATATGATAATGAAAAACATCCAGAGCTTGGAGAGTAGTCAGTAATTGGACATCCTGAAGAAGAGGCCACCATTTCTGAACCGACTAATGATGAATGGTATTCCTAGGGTAATAAAGAGAAGATGATGGATTGGGAATTAACATACAAATCATCCTCTAGAGTTGCTCTAAATTCTTCTTTTCTGAATGATTAAATAATTACTTAATTAATTTCAATGGATTAAATGAATATATCTCTATTTATGCTTTCACCACTGCTTCATGAATCAAATATTTTTCCTATGATATCAGGATCGATTTCCACATTTAACATTGTGAAAGTTACTAGATGAATGCATTGATTTGAGTTTACCTTTTCAATTTTATTTATGGTTAACACTTAATATGTTTTGAAATTAATGAATGGGTTTGATGGGATCTTTTCCAATCTATTCGGAGCATTAAATCTAGTTACCTCCGTTTTAATGAACCTAGTTCCCTTTATGTGATAAAATTTAACTTCAATGTATTGATATTCAAATGTTTTGAAAGGATATTTATCACCATAAAATGCCCCAATTTGACCATTGAATCAATATTTGAGACATTGGTGGATTGATGATGTTCTGGCTGCATGTTGATGAATCCAACACGCACCACTAAGAATGATGAAGGTTGTATCCTGAGGAACATCCTGAAATATGAATTAGAAAAAAGTTCCTCATCCTAAAATCTGAGTGTAATCTCTCCCTAGGGTAGTTTCACATTCTTTTCATATCCTATAAACAATAATGTGGAAGGAGATAAGTCAGATTCAGTGATGCCCAATCAATGAACAGTACAAATGAGAATGGGGTTGAATCCTAAGACATTATCAATGATGGATCATCTCATGATTATGAGATAGAGGGTTCCAGATTTATACAAGGGAATGATATGTCCATGTACAACATTATCTAAATCTTCATTCGGAATAGATATAACTGTATCACATTCTACATGATCAATATCTAAATGGTAAACATCAGTAGCAATAACATTAGTTTGAAATTAATGAGGACCTGAAACCCCCTCAATAAGTGCTTCTCAATAATCATTCAACAGATTCAAGGTATCTATAATTGAGAACATAGATGGTATATGGAACAACTATTTCAAAACATCATACTTTTAGTCCATAGGTCTGCATTTCCCAGCATGAAGATGTGGTTTTGTAGGTACCTAGGAATTTGATGGTCCTCGTGTGGATGTATCCTATGTTGCAGAAGAAACTAGAAATAATCCTGGATTTGGTATATTAGGATGAGTTGGTTTATCTATATGATGAGAAATAGTCGGTGTAAACATCTAATAGGTCCTCCAAAATGATCATGTTAGGACCTAATCTATAATTTGTAGAAAACTCTCCTTGTTCTTGTTAAGCTCGCTGAAGGGATCTACCATGAGTTTCTTCCACATATACTATTCGAGAAAGGGTAGATTTAAAAAAAAGTGGCATCTATAATTTACATGTCTTCCCCGATATCCACGACCTTTAACTTTTTCTCCATTTACCATGTTAGATTCATAGAACTTGGACTCATGACAATCGAAATCACCATTTTCATAAGAATCTGTTATGTGGATAATGTGGATGGAACCAAAGATCAATTATTCATCTGACAAAGATTCTACCTTATAGGTTGGTTTTGGTTATGTCGTTTGGTTTGATGGTTCATGTTATTTTGATGCAAATTGCATTAAATCTTCTAATGTTAAAGACAACTATGGTCTTGATGCAAGCTCATCTTCTTCTGGATTATCTTTTCTGTTCTGGTCACATCTATTCTTTGAGGATTCACCATTTGATGATGGTGGTTTTTCTATGGTGGATGTAGTAGAAGACACAATCAGTTAACTAAACTATGTTCATAAAATGGAATGAGTTTGGTTTATAACACTCCTAATCATCCAATCATCATATTTCTGTGCATTTTTTATTTTAACATATGTCCATTCACCTTCTTCCTGTAGATCAATAGTAGTAACACATGCTACATGGGATGAAAATCATTTCATTTTCACTTATCTAGAGTCTAACATTTTGTGCATGTGGTATTTAAGAAAATAATATTGAATTGGATTCCCCAACATATAGTAAAATAGTAAATAGTTCAGATGATCTTCATCTCCTTCATTGTTTTTTTCTCTTCCACCTTGACGACTGAACCAAATTATTATCCAAAGCCGAGAATACGTAACAGGGAACATGTTCATTTTGGTAAGAATAAACTATGTTCTTTAATTTCTAAAACAGTTTCTTTTTTTGAACTCTTTGATCATGTTGATGTTTTGGTCATTTCAGTTGATGCAAGTGAGGAGGTTCCCTTCGATACGATGAAGTTTTTTAAGAGGAAATAGGTATAAGTGCTTTCATAACTGTAATTGTATCAGCCACATCATTCACTATTCTCCTTCCCAAAGCTGATGGAAATAAACAAGTTTTATCTTTAGTTTCCATGATGGAATTATAAATCAGTTGAGAAAATCAAGTAAGATCTAGAAACCATCATGTGTACTTCCAATAGATCAGTGGTGTGTGTAATTCGTCACATTGATTTACTACACAAATTGTCAATATGTCTCACTGAGGGAGTGCTAAATTTAAGTAATATATTAATCTTCTCCATCAATACATTATATAAGAAACACTTTTATTTTCCCTTTGGTGGAAATGTTTTTGATAAAAAAATGTTTTCTTCGGTAATGTTGAGTTGAATTGAAGAAGTAATTTTTGATGAAGATATTCTCATCCAGTAATTGATCATGATTAAAAACATGTATATTGTACTAAAGATGGTCCTTGTAAATACTTCCCAAAACACCTAATCTTTTCAGATTCAAGTTATTGAGGAGTTCCCATTATGGAATCAAAATGGGAAATGAAATGTTTTATTTTTTTATGAATCTCCCAAACCAGTAAATATTTTCAATGTTGTATTCAAAACATTTTTGGGGGGAATCAGATCATCCGAATAAGGGTAAGATTTCTTTTCCAGCTAAAATGGCACACACCATTCTTCCATGGAATCCAATCGAGTTTTTATTGCCTCAATTTTGTTCCTAAGAACTTGGGGAATATTATAATGAGTTGGGAGTTGTACAGGTACAACAACTGGAGATTAGGATAGTGAAAAAACTGGAAAACCCACTGGTGGTGGTGTTGCTAATATTTTCCTTGGATAACCCATGAGAATAGTCATAAATAGTTGTTTTTTATGCAGCCCTAGTTTTGTACCCAATGGAGAGAATTTATTATTCCCAACTGTAGTTACCACAAATCCTCTATGCTGAGTATCTCTTAGAGGATGTTCAAGTAGAGGGTCTTCCTAAGGAGTATGTAATACATAAATGATGATTCTAAGTAACTCTGTATAGTGTCATATTGACACTATCATCTCTACTTCATGTTGTGTAAATCATTAATAATTTAAAATATATTGACCTTCTCTAGTGGAAAAGTGATATACAATTGATGCACGCCTGTCGTAGGGCGTGGCAAAACAATTTTTTCCTAAGTTAAAATGTAGTAATGTGGTTGACCTAGGATGTCTCCCGAAGAGGAGTGCACACAAAATGGGTTGTCACTTTAAAACGGGGGTAACAATGTTGTGAACGAAAATTTGAAATTCAAATGATTGAAAAACAATGAAATTAAAAGGGTGATTAGGTCGGGGCCAGTTTCCTAATTATAATGCTATCCTTGTTCAATTTAATTCAAAACTCTTCTTCTTAGTTGATTAAAGTGACTTTCCACAATCGTTTCCTCTCACTTCCTTGGTGAAATTGTTATTGTGAGAGAAAACCTTACCAAGATCTTGGTTTGGACAACTCTCCTCCATGTGTAAAATAGTTTTATTGAATATCCATAATTTAAATGGAAAATACCCGATCAGGTTTTGTTTATCCCAAACAATCAAGAACATTCACTACACCTTTTACACGTACTGACGATCGTCGAGTACTTCACCACTAATTCCTGGTTTATTCCATCGTATATAAACCAGAAATTAGTGGAGGGAGATATTGATTATTTTACCAAGGCAAAAATCAATAACGTAATTAATATTCAAGAACGATCACACTTGATTATAAAATCCGCTATATGAAATTGAAAACAACTTTGAAGAAGGAAGAAATTTATTCAATTGCGTCCAAGAACTCAAGCATTACAATGTAGAAAACCAACCCTTCCCCAATCACTCCAAACGTTTACCCCAACATGGTAAGGGTAATCGAGTTGAATGGGGAAGAAGAAGGCATTAACCAAATATGAAAAATAAAATAAATAAAAGAGAAAGCTTAAATGTTCTCCTTCTTGGTGTCCCGGAAGGAATGGGGTGGAGAATTGATGCTTGGAGAGGGTGGAGCTCTCCTCCTTTTATAGCCAGAATTCTTCCCCCGAATGCCGACGCCTTTTAGCCCCATTAAATGACATCTTCACGTGTTGAGCCCTTCATGAATGTTGTTCATAATGCCCTTGGCCGTGTCCCCTCAAAATGTCAGTGGATTTGGAAATGTATTCCGAGAGGTATGGCCGTTTTCCTATGAGAATATATTCTGTCCAGTCAGACTCTCCAAAACGAACTCCTCCGGATTAGGGTGCGTTAATGGCCCCATAAACGGCCAATTCACTCGGTGATTCCTTCATACAAGATTCTTAAAAACTCTTTGCGCGTCCACCCGACGAATTTCACAAGCTGTGGCCCCACATTGGATGAGTTATGGATCCCACATCAAAACTAGGCAGAACTGAAAACAGTTTTTTTGAGCCAACTTGTGAGCTTCCTTTGAGCTTCCATATGGTCGATTCAGATTTTGGTCCAAATATATTAAATGCAGCCCTGGATGTGTAGAATCTGAAAACGAATGAATTTTGCAATTTGGATCAGTGTAAATAATGTTATGGCCAATATACCGAAATATTGTAAAACTGTTAAAAATCCAAAATGGCCAATTTTTACTATTCAGCTCAAAATAACACCATTATCATAAAAATGAAACAATTCATCTTAGAGGAACAATTTTGTGGGTTTAAAAAAATGATATTCAATATAAATTAATTGAAAATATTTGCTCTATCAATTCCCCCACACTTAGCACTTGGACTCCTGGACAAGTAAAAATCAAATCAAATCAAAATCAAAACACATATCAATGAGATCAATCAAATCAATTTCAAGAAACAAAAAGATATCATGCCTCAACAAAAACTGTTATTTCAAGTTCTCCATTTAAGATTTTAATATATTTCCACTTCATTTCTTATCCCATGCACACAAAACACCTACCTCACATGAATTTTCTCTCATCTCACAAATGTAAAGGCTGAACAAGGCTTTTCTCATCCAAACTCACACAAGAGTCACCATAGGTTTGATAAATTCCTACTTCTCCACCCGATGTGAGTCAAGAACATGTGATTCTCATGAGAACTTATCAGGGTTGTTCTGTGGCTTCCGGTTGGTAGGATTTAGATGTTAAAAGTTCTGAGGCCGAAAAAGGAAGGCTTGGCTCTTATTGAAGCAAAATTGCAAGATTCTAGTTTTCACTCAAATATGGCCTCCTTCACTTCCCCTTTGTTGAAAATAGGATCCATCATCATTCAATCAGCTCAACAGCAAACATTTCAATCTTTTCAAACATAATTTTTTTTAAAGCTCCAGATGGGCACAACTTTCTTTTGGAAGCTCCAGAAAGGCACAACTTCTCTTGTCATAAAAGCTCCAGAAAAGGCACAGCTTTCAACAGAATAATTTTTCAGCATCACACACATCTCTTCCACAATTTATTTCCCACCCAATGTATAACCAAATTAGGTAGTACACCACAAGACATCTTCCACCACACTTAAGTTCAACTAGATCATGCAATTTTACTTCAAGAGCAGGTATGATAGGGAAAATTGGCTTGTAATGTGGCTAACCTAACAGGCAATTCATGGATGCTAGGGGCTAAAATGAAGGATAAATGTAAAGGTGCGCCATAATGAAAAGGATTATTTTGAAAAGGGGGCTTCAAACAAAATAAATGCCTCAATCATTTAAAACACACGTACCCCAACCCTCAAGTTTTGAAAGGAATAAATCAAATTCTGGTTAAAGCAAGCATGGTCTGGTTCTCTCTAGAAATGAGGTGAATGAAAAGAATATGACAAAAATGATTTAGAAGCCTCACAGGAAAGTGATCTTAAAGATACAGACAGTGAAATATGGCATGAGATTCAAAAATTAGTGTACTTTTCATGAATTTCTAAAAGATTTGAACTTGAAACAAAGTTATTTCATCTTTTATTTAACATCAGTTTCATGAAATAGACTGGTTCACTCATTGACATGGGTTTCAAAAATGGTATTGATATTCATTTCAGCTCAAAAGTTTCAGAAACACACCAAAAATTGAAAAATATACACACAAAAATTTGAAAACACACATTTTTTTTTATTTTTTTTATTTTTGAAAACAAACATTTTTATTTTTGAAAACAAACATCAAATAAAAATCCTATACTACAAAGGTTCTATCCCCCACACTTAAACGATGTAGTGTCCTCAATGCATTAAAGTAGATTTAACATGTAAGCCAATTTTCAAATTAATCACAACATCAAGAAAGTGTGAAAGAGAGGTACAACCGGATTTATTCGTAGTGCAACATTGAGTTAAGCTTCCAAGTGTTGCACTATGAAAACATACAAATAAAAGAACAAAATAAATCATATGATATTTATTGAAAGAAATAAAAATAGAAATAGGATGAGTATAGAAGGATAAAACTTGGTTTAATCCCCCAAGTGGGCCCTGGGTTTTGACTGCCTCCAGTGTGGCAGTTCTAATCGGTTATCCCCAATCTGATGGTGGATGAGGTTTCTTTGATTTGAACCACCACATGTGGCTCTTCCCAAATTTCATTTCATTGTTCTTGTTGAGGAGGAATCCATAGATAGAGTACACCAGATCCACCCCCTTATCAATGTGGTACACCGTGCATGGTGGGGGTAGGATGAAGTACAGAGCCTCCTCCTTCTTGGGTTCTGCATGAACAACATCATCTTTACTCTCCAGTGGTTGATGAAGGTATGATACATCTGGGGCATGGAAAAACAATATTTTATTTACCTAAGTATAGTATAGCAGTTGATCTTAGGTAGTCTCCCGAAGAGGAGTGCACACAAAACAAGGTTGTCACTTTTTGATGGTTTTCTTAAAAAGATTGGTTTTAAAAAATTTGAATGACTATGAGAGGAACAAACAACAGAAATTGATTGATTTTAACAAATGATAAAGATGGTGATCGGATTTGGTTCAGCTAGACTTAGTGTTGTGCCATCATGGTTTCCAAATTTTATCTCCTCTTCTTCGTTAAACTGGTAAGAGAGATGTGATTAGAATTTCCCTTTCTAAAACCTTAGATTGGTCTATCCTCCTTCCATTGTGTTTAGGGTTGTAGAAGGTCTCTTGATTAATTAGAGCAATCCCAGACCTAGAATTGTTGTTCCCTAATAAACCAAGATTTCAACATACAATCCTACACACGTTCTTGACAACCGTCGAGCAATCACCACCCAACCCTAATAATGTTCCACCGTATACAGATTAGAATTGGGTGGAGGGAGATGGGATCATCGACCAAAAAAATTTATAATTTCAGAATAAAAACCTTAACACAACCGCATTCAGAATTTAATACTGAATTATGAATTGGAACCGGAAGAAGAAAGAAGAACAAATTTTATTCATTTCAAGCACACAACTCAAGCACAACACATAGGTCCAGCCTCCCCTCTTTCCGATCACTCAAATGAAACTACCCCTCCATGGATGGTGTAAGCGAGATAATTCGGGAGAGGAGAGACATTTTAAAACAAAATAAATAAAAGAAAAATCTGAGAAGTTCTTCTCCATGGTGCCCGAGACGGAATGGGGTGGAGAATGGGATGGATTGAGGGGGAGGAGCTCTCCTCCTTTTATAGGCAGAATTCGACCCCCGAAAGATGGAGCGTTTTAGCCCTCATTAATGACCTCTTCATGCGTTCCTCCCTTCATGAATGTTGTGAAAAATTGTCTTGTACGTGTCCCCTCAAAATATCAGCAGCTGTGGACAGGTATTCCGAGAGTTATGGTCAATTGCCTCTGACATTTTATTCTGTCCAGTCAGAATCATCAAACCGAAAACACCGTTTTGTACTGAATTTATGTCCCTGAAAACGGCCATTTAAGGCGTTTCCTCCTTAATGAAACTTGTTCCAAATCTTCTTATACGTCTAGACACAAAATATCAGCTCCATGAAAGTCGTTTTGAGTGAGTTATGGATATTTCACTGAACCTTCTTATTTCTGGATGAAATTTCTAGGAAGCTTCCTTGGTGTTCCTGAATAATCTTCAACTTCATTGAATTGTTTGGACCTCAAGATGGTCGAATCAGATCTTGGTCCAGAAGACAAAGTTTAAGGAAATTAAATTAGGATTCTAAAGAAATTATAATCATAAAATTTGGATTTATATTTTTTTGTAAATGACCAAAATACCCCTGTAGTGAAAATCTGTCCAAAATGCAGAATTTGGTCATTTTTGCATTTAAACTTAAAATACTTCTTAAATCCAAAATTGTTACATATAAGCTCAAAATGGTATCTTGGGATTTTTAAAACAATAGAAATGAATTAAAAAAATGTTCGAATTATAATCCCTATCAATTCCCCCACACTAAAACCATGCTTGTCCTCAAGCATAAAATCTCAACATGGAATTCAAAGGGCACTAATGTCATCAATATTTAAATTTCAAATGAAATAAAATCAAATGATTTTCAATACCCAATCAAATTATCCAGTTCCACAAAAATACTAATTTAATTTCCCATTTTTCAAAGAAACAATCAATTCATGCATTTTACTTTTCCCCTTTGAAAAATAATGAAGCCTCACCTTTCATTCATTCATGATTCTCAATTTATTATTATTAAACATGCCAAATCATGACCTACCTCACTTTTAAATCTTTTCTCTCATCACTCATGATAGAATTAATAGTGGAGTTATGCTCATATCATGAGAACATCCTCCTTACCCATAGGCTTGTAAAGTAACAACTTTCTCCACTTTGTAAAGACAAAAACACCTAAAATCACGAGGACTTGCAATAAAGGTTCAAATGACTCTGTGGCTTAGGGTTGGTGGGTAAATGATTGAAATAATTTAAGGCCAGAAGTAGGAGGTTTTACTCTTAAGTACAATGCATGATTAATCAAGTGAAAACACAAGATGAACCTCACTCAAATCCCCTTGAAATGTGAATCACAACACCACTCCCCTTTTAAATGACATGGGTCATGAGTCAATAAATGATTACAAAGAATGATATCATCCATGTTCTCCCTGTTTTTTTTGTAAAGCTCCAGAAAGGCACAGCTTTATTTTCTGTTTTTTTTCTAAAGCTCCAGAAAGGCACAACTTTATTTTGATCTTTTTTTATGGAGAACCGGATGAAATGAAAGAAGCATAATGAAATGATGAATCATGCCCAATTTTCTAATAATACATTTCCCAAAATGATGACGCACACATTACTCCACCCAAAAATGATACATATCCCAAGGAACGCACACGAAAGGCCCTTCCCCCACACTCAAACTTGAAATAACCATTCAAAAATACTAAAAGTGCGGGTAGGTAAGGAAAAATTGGATTGTAATGTGGCTTAAACCTATAAGGCAATTCATGTCATCTAAGGGCTTACGAAGGATAAATGTAAAGGTGAGTCTTAGGATAAAATGTGGCTAGCCAAAGATATGCCTCAATCATTTTAAATTTGGTTTTGTACAGTCATAGCTTTGACAAGTTTCAATACAAGTTCTAGAAGGTGGCACGTCCCAAGATCACTCAAGAAATATGCTCAAGATAAAATAGGAAATATTTGGTCTAGAAATCCTCTCAGGAATGAGAATATGATATTGGACAATCACTCATGGCATGATTAATAATAACAAATTAATTCACATGAATTTCAGAAATTCAAAGAATGAAAAATGGTAGGGAAATTTCATTTTAATGAATCAATTAATTCCCTCAAATCATGAGTCCTTATTTTAATATCCTTGATTCACTCTAATCATCCAATTATCCATTTTAATCATTCAATCTTATTAACATTGAAATCTAAAACATGGCATCACAAGATTCCTAAGAAACTCATGTCTCCTAGATAAGTTGAGTACATCATTAATTCAAGTGTGGGTTTTCAATTCTTATCGTTAATGCTTAAAACATGTTTTGGACAAAAAATTTAAGGAGTTTAAAATTTAAAATTTAAAAATGAACTCCCTTTTGAAATAAAGATTCAGTCCCCTTTAACAAATTTTTGGGGCTTCCTTCTACCATCATGATCCTACAAAAGAAAATTTCAAAATTAAGAACAAGTATCATGTCATTAAAGCTCAAAATGATAAGGAGGAAAGGGATGAATGCTAAACTACTTCTAAGAAAGAAAATTGAAATCTAAATTCCTAGAAAGCAAGGGATAAGTCTTGGTATGATCCCCCAAGTGGGCCCTGAATTTTTACTGCCTCCAGTGGGCAGTACCAGCTGTTATCCAAAGTCTGATGGTGGATGTAGCTTCTTTGATTTGAACCACCACATGTGGCTTTTCCCAGCTTTTGCTTCATTATCCTTGTTGAGGAGGATTCCATGTATAGAGTACACCAGATCCACCCCCTTTGCAATGTGGTATAGCTTGCATGGCGGGGGTAGGATGAAGTATGGATCCTCCTCCTCTTCGGTTTCTACTTGTGTAAAGTGTTCTTCAAAATCCAGTGGTTTATTCAGATGTGCTGCGTGAAAAGAATAATCAAAGGGATATTCAACATTTAAATTTGAAATATTAATTTCAAAATCTTCCCTTTTAAGGTAGGCAGCTTTTAGATTTGGTTCTTCATGCATAGCCACTTGTATCTCTTCATGGACTTCCTCAAGTAGATGATAAATATCTTCAGGGGGCTCCAGGTGTTCCTCAACAGGTGCATATTCGTTTTCATCTTCTCCTAAGGCAATGTAAGGATTGACCAAATCTGAAAATTCAAAATTATAAGGAGTGATGCTCAAATCAGATTGAATGAAATCAGAAAAGGTAGAGTTCATGGAAGGATCATCTCCCTGAGTTGGGTCTGGTTCAATCTCTTCTTCATTTGAAATCACGTCTTGGAGTTGAGTAGTAGAAGATATAGGCAGGTAGTCAGGCTCCACTATATCTGGGATCTCTATTGAAAAATCCGGGATGACTAATGGGGGATCTTCTTGGACCTTGGATACTTCATAAAATTCTGGAAAGTAATGGGAGAACTCATCTAGCTTTCGTGCAATCGCTTAAAAAACATCTTCGTTCATGTCCTCCCTTAGCCCATCTATGAATTCTTTGAATGTTTTCTCATCATTATTTGTTTTCCAAAATAACCTCACATGTCTAACAATAGAAGAAACACCATCCTCTGCAGAAAAGGTCGATTCAATAATTGGTTCATTTATTGGTGGGTAATTGTTCCATGAATTAAAGAAATAGTCATTTGAAAACAACATGGAAAGTTTGTTTTTTTTAATTTGGAAAAAAGTCAAATATTTACAATTTGATTGTAGAACTGCCTCCCCGGAAACGGCACCAAGTTTGACGCATGCCTGTCGTGGGGTGTGGAAAAACAATATTTTATTTACCTAAGTATAGTATAGCAGTTGATCTTAGGTATTCTCCCGAAGAGGAGTGCACACAAAACAAGGTTGTCACTTTTTGTTGGTTTTCTTAAAAAGATTGGTTTTAACAAATTTGAATGACTATGAGAGAAACAAAAAACAGAAATTGATTGATTTTAACAAATGATAAAGACAGTGATCGGATTTGGTTCGGCTAGACTTAGTGTTGTGCCATCATGGTTTCCAAATTTTATCTCTTCTTCTTCCTTAAACTGGTAAGAGAGATGTGATTAGAATTTCCCTTTCTAAAACCTTAGATTGGTCTATCCTCCTTCCAATGTGTTTAGGGTTGTAGAAGGTCTCTTGATTAATTAGAGCAATCCCAGACCTAGAATTGTTGTTCCCTAATAAACCAAGATTTCAACATACAATCCTACACATGTGCTTGACAACCGTCGAGCAATCACCACCCAACCCTAATCATGTTCCACCGTATACAGATTAGAATTGGGTGGAGGGAGATGTGATCATCGACCAAAAAAATTTATAATTTCAGAATAAAAACCTTAACACAACCGCATTCAGAATTTAATACTTAATTATGAATTGGAACCGGAAAAAGAAATAAGAACAAATTTTATTCATTTCAAGCACAAAACTCAAGCACAACACATAGGTCCAGCCTCCCCTCTTTCCGATCACTCAAATGAAACTACCCCTCCATGGATGGTGTAAGCGAGATAATTCGGGAGAGGAGAGACATTTTAAAACAAAAGAAATAAAAGAAAAAGTTGAGAAGTTCTTCTCCAGGGTGCCCGAGAAGGAATGGGGTGGAGAATGGGATGGATTGAGGGGGAGGAGCTCTCCTCCTTTTATAGGCAGAATTCGACCCCCGAAAGATGGAGCGTTTTAGCCCCCATTAATGACCTCTTCACGCGTTCCTCCCTTCATTAATGTTGTGAAAAATTGTCTTGTACGTGTCCCCTCAAAATCTCAGCAGCTGTGGACAGGTATTCCGAGAGTTATGGTCAATTGCCTCTGACAATTTATTCTGTCCAGTCATAATCATCAAACCGAAAAACACCGTTTTGTACTGAATTAATGTCCCTGAAAACGGCCATTTAATGCGTTGCCTCCTTAATGAAACATGTTCCAAATCATCTTATCCGTCTAGCCACAAAATAGAAGCTCCATTAAAGTCGTTTTGAGCGAGGTATGGATATTTCACTGAACCTTCTTATTTCTGGATGAAATTTCTAGGAAGCTTCCTTGGTGTTCCTGAATAATCTTCAACTTCATTGAATTGTTTGGACCTCAAGACGGTCGAATCAGATCCTGGTCCAGAAGACAAAGTTTAAGGAAATTAAATTAGGATTCTATAGAAATTATAATCATAAAATTTGGATTTATATTTTTTTGTAAATGACCAAAATACCCCTGTAGTGAAAATCTGTCCAAAATGCAGAATTTGGTCATTTTTGCATTTAAACTTAAAATACTTCTTAAATCCAAAATTGTTACATATAAGCTCAAAATGGTATCTTGGGATGTTTAAAACAATAGAAATGAATTAAAAAAATGTGCAAATTATAAGCCCTGTCAACAATCTTACTTTTACCTTTTTTCCTTTTGTTAAATTCCTTTCAGTGGGGTGAGAGTTGGTTATTTCAATGCGTGCCTCGATTTTGGGTAATCCACGGATTTTAGGTATGTACACCTTCTTCATTTTCCGTAGTGTGTACCATATTATTGAGAAGAACTTCATCTTATAATACCCTTTAATTGGATAGATTTTTTAGAGGATATTTTACTATGGTGTCAATGACATTTAGTAACGCATAATTCATTGATGTAATTCTTTCATTATCGTTGTAAGATCTTATCCCTCTATATCATTCATGAGACATGTTATCAAAAATTCTAAACTCATGGAAATTGTTTTGAAGATAGTTACCTAAAATAAATCCTTAGATAGTTCATTTGTATGATCTCTTTGTGTCCTCTCCCCTAATTGTGAGAAAAATTAATTCCGTTGATGAGGGGGTTTTAAAGGTGAAAATCCCCTCAACCCTGTAGGCTAGTGTTGTATTTATTCTTCTTCATCACACCATTGAACATTTTTAAAAAATTTTATGGTTGAAATAAACAATCTCTTAGACCTGCATGTTTGGGTGGCTTTTGAACTTCTACGACTTAGACTCATGCATATTCTCTCTTGATTTCACAAATTTTTGTTCAGATAATAGTTGGGTGCATTATCCAAAAACCACTCAAATCACCTACTTCATAAGATCGATGTTCAATTTTATACATTTCCATTATATGATGGCTAACATACTCTATGCTGGAGGCCTTCTCACAATTCTAAGATTCTTGATGAAAATGTTACTCAACACGTTGTATTCATTGGTCCTGAATTTGATGAAATCTAGTTGAGGCATGTTCATGGGCGTACATTTTATTGCCCTAAAAATATGTTGAACATTGATGGATATATTAAATAACATTGCATTAGACCAATTTTGGTGAGTTTTTCTATTTCTAGAGTGCATGGAAATGAAATTCCCCATGTGCCCCCATCATCTGATATTTACACTAGATAGGGTGTAAAAAATAAGTAGTTTGACCTCTTTAGGGAATTCCGGCTTGCACGATGAAGGGTTCTCCACTTCTTTTCATCCATTGGATGTTGGGAAATGGAACGAGATTCCATGAAAATTTAGAATTGCAACCCTTATATTTTGATTACATGATATTGATATTCATTATATCGAAATACGATGGTTTTAAAATGGAGAAGAGTCTTCCATATGTTAGGGAGGACACCATAAATTATATATTTTTCCATAAATTATATAATTTTGTATGAAGAATTTTCTGAATTCCTAAACATGGATGGTATTTATCCTTTATCCAATTGTTTTCTCCTATTCAACATATATTCATCATCATTCACTAGTTGTTTATCCACTTGGTCAAGCCAAATTGGATGCTCTATATTAGAAGTCAAATAACACCAGGGAGGTTCAGAGAATGATTTTCCCTTACAGTGTATTTTGGTTGAGAATGTATTTCACTTGTTAATGACAAGGCATTAGAAATAATGGGCATTTTAATAAAAAGTGTCCTGAGATAAGTAGGATTTCTCATCACTACATTTTCGATTATTGAATTATCCTGAAAATACGAAATACTACTATAGAGAGTACTTTCATAGTGAATTCCATCATGAGGAGGTCAATCATAGTTGATTACAATAAGGGATATATCCTCTTGATCTATGGTCTAATGGCCACATGGAGGGTTTATGTGGATCTCATATTAAGATATTATTTCTGTAATGTTCAATCTATTATGAATCAATCTTTCATGATGAAGTTCCTGATGGATTACATTAGAATTACTGCTAGCACTCCCATTATTTTTTAATGAGAGGATATGGTCTTGAGCAGCAATAAATAAATTCCCGAGGGATTCGTGAACTCCTGCATGAAGAGGATAAGGATTGTAGAATGACTCTTTCTTTTCCAACCATGTTTGGTGATACTTATTCTTGGATGTTCTCTAACAGATAGATAGGGCCACTTGATTGGAGAATTGGTTATCATGGGAAGGTGTATGTGCCTTCCTTCGTGTTGTCACAAGAATGGACTGATTACCTCCAATTTGAATGTGTGTATGTTCCAGATCCTGTTATCTATATAATATGGAGGAGAATGCCCCATGACCCTTGAGTACTAGAATAGAGGTGTGTATATGATTCGGGATGTAATTCTAATGTGTTATCACATGTGTGGGGAATGATTTATTTGTCTGCTCTGCATGTACTATTGAAGTAGTTGTTATAATATTCTGGTATGCTTCCACAATATGGGTAGGGATTTTTTTCATCCCTTTCACCATTGATAAGATATGTTTGGTGACTTGAGCGGTCATAATGAAAATATATGTACATTTTTTATCGAGATTAGGTGTATTTACATGCTCCTGTCATCCATTTTTATTCAATGTGGATTGAAAATACTCTTCTGTGGGGGCAGTGAGTCGAGTATACTCCAAATTTTTCATTAGAGAATTTCGACTTCCTTCTCCTAGAGATTCCAAGTGAGACTATTAGAAGGATTGATGAACACTGGATGGTTTATTCACCTACTTATTGTTCCCCATAAACAATGTTTTACAGACTACCTTCAATACTGACAGACGAGACTGCTGGCAGAATTATTGATTGTTGGTAGGTGTATTTTAATGTTTACTATTTTCCACCACATTGGATTGTTGATCTTTTTTAAATTCATACAGACAAACATACTAATTGGATGATCATATGTAAACATGTTTTTGTTTCATTTCACATTACTCCACCAGATTTGTCTTGATGGATTGGCGGGTTGATTCCAGACGAGCCTGATGGGTAGAAGAATTATGAAATATATGTGTATGTGAATGATCATTGTTTGTAATCATGTTAGGTTAAAGGACTTCTTTGGAGGTGAATGTGGTAAATACATTCTTCTTGTTTATTGGACATTTTTCTCAGTGGTTCTTCTTGCTTTCCCAGGTCTAAGAGACTTGGGGTGAACGTCAAAAGGAAACACCCTCATCATATTGGGGGGTTCACTACATCATGATTTTTTGGGAGGCGATTGTTGGTGGGAATACTAATGAAAACCCCATGTAGCTTTGAATTGAGGTCCTATGTGACCTCTTGATCCACCTCCATAAAGTACATGACAGACTGGTTTTCACATTTTGGGGATAAGGACATGAAATAGTTGAATACGGTAGTTGGTATCATCTTCATCTTGATCATCAATCATTATTGACCGAGTGATAGAGGATTGTTAATAACCTAGAGAGCCTATTGGACAACATCCAATGAAGGGATTATACTGTGATGATTTTTAACCTTTACCAGCATAGTGGAGACCCAGTGTTGATGATGTAGGGTGGTCAATGGCGTCCTTCTCATTGATGAGGATCCAGCCTGAGCAACATTCAAGATGTTCATAGATTTTGTCTTGAATAAATCCTTTTTGTACTGAAGGGGGTTATGATAAAAATATTGAGAACAAAAATATACATAATTAAATCGACATCCTTTAGATTGATACATGCGTGATTGATTCCATTTTCCGGACATTATCTTTTGACTGGGGCTTAAAATGTGGGTAGCATTATTAACATGGTTAAGGATTCACATTAGTCTCACCATTTTGGTTTCTTAGTTCCTTGAAACATGTGTTCTATTTTTAAGAATCTATTTTCTCGGTAGTTCCCATTGGAGTTATTTATGGAACCAAAAACCTCCAAATATGTTTTTTCCAAAAGTGACTTCTTTCCAATGGTAGTAATTGATTATGTTTGAACATTATGTTACTTAATAACGTGCATAGATCAAGATGATGGGTGGTTGGACTGATCACACCCTTTTGGGTGGAATTATGGTATACTCTAGGACTCTCTTTATAAACTTAAGTTATTTTCATTAATCCTTATTAATTCATCATGAATAACATAATATTCCATTGTAATATTCAATCACATATTAACATGTGTAAAATTTATAATCAATAGTATGTATTTGAGGTTCTTCACAAATGAATATATCCTCTCTTATTCTACTTGGAGATTCTTTTAATCATCGTGATGATGATAGTGGTTTTTTAGACACTCAGTGGGGGAACTATGTAATTTATTTTCATCCAGGAAGACACAAGTTTTTTATTGATATTGGGATCGTACCCATGAAATGGGTAACGTACATAACCTTGTTAAAGGAATCATAATCCTTTTAGTTTTGTGTTGTTTAATGGGAGACATTCATATATTTTATGGTCATGTGATATAAATATTTTAATATAGTTTACTGTCATGTGGTAGGGAAATTTAATCAAAATATTCTTAGTCAATGTTTGGTTTGGTAATTATGCCTAAGAAACCCAAGGTACATGGAAATTATATGGGTTTCCATGGAAAATTATACCTTATATAGAATATAGACCAAGGAGAAAAGGGTTAATCTGAAGTGTTGGGATTGAACATTAAGGATAGTTCCAATGTTTCCCATGTGGATGGGAATCAAATCCCATGTAGTTCGATAATTCTCATGGGAGAGTATAATCCATGGAGAAAATGACATTGTAATTACATCATAAAATAATGCCTTGAATATTTTGGGGTTTAATTTAGGGCTTAATCATAAGGAATATTCCTCGATTAAGGGAATTAGGTTTGGATACTTGAAGAGAATATCTGATGAGCTCAAGCCCTAAGAAGGATTCCTACATATCCCAAGTATGGTGGGAATCAGTTTTATTATATTTCATTAATTGTGAAAATTAACTGAGCCCATGTGAGTCATTCTCCGTGTGAGAAACAAGAGGATTCCAAATATTCAACAAAGGAACCCAAAAGTTTCCCCCTCCGCTGGGGGAAGAGGGGGCACCTCTGGTCGTGACGATGGATGAGTGAAAGGCAATGAGCCTTCCCTCTATTAACTCTACATTGGAAAATGGTCTAATGAATGGAATAAGGGATGATGGTTAGGGTCTCAACCCAGTATAGATTCCCTAAAACTGATCCTAGTAGGTGAGGGAGACATTTCATTCTCTTAATTGGAAAAGCAAGCATGAACCTTAACATCTCTACTATAGATCTGAGGATCCGGCTCTTTGAGAAAGAATACGTTAGGTCCCAAGCACTTATCCTCAAAACCATGAACATCACAACACTAATCTTGGGATAAACGTCCATGTTACTATGGATATAGAATCACAAAAAAAAACTCCATGAATCCTAACCCCATTGTAAAACAAATAGCAGAAACCTCTGACCAAGGATATACAAACCCTAATAAAGACACATTGATTTTCCATTTCCAAAGGTTTGATAGTTCAAGAGTTTTGGTGGGGGTTTCAACAAGAATCACATTAAAACAAGGTATACAATAATGATGTAGCCTTGCATTGGAAGGATTTATAGAGGTCTGGAGGTGTTGTAGATTTAAGAGAGTAAGTGAATCAATGAGGGGCACCCATGTAGGTAAGGGTGTGAAACTATTAGTGCGAAAGTAGTCTTGGGTGACCTGATATTCACTTAAGAAATGAAAAACCTGTATGGGAATACTTGGTATAGTCCTACTCAAGCATTCAAGAGTACTCACAGGTGATCCAGAAATGTGGAGATAAAGATCTCATGTAAGGAATAGGCGGCAGACAAGTGTTTATGATTTTGGGAGGTTGGGCTCTTTAGGCATGCAAGTGTTATGGATTTCAATAACTAAATGGCCATATGTCTCATGATCCTCCATCAATTCATGAACCATTGGTTTTACGTAACTACCATTAATACATTGGAAGACTTGGGAGAATCTCTAGGGAGAATAGAGAAGCAATTTGGATTTAGGGAAATTATCCCATACAAATCAAGTCCCCAAGGGTCTTTTTATAGGGAAAAATAGGTCCCTGGGTGAACTGCAATTTAGAGCACAATTAGGTTGTGTGCCAAATGGTGTTGCAAAAGTTGGATTCACAACATATGGGGTAACACAAGTAGCATGTGTGCTAACAACCTCTTTTACTAACTAGGGAGTACAAAATATCATGCTTTTGAAAATTTTAATTTTCTATATGTGATTTCCCCTATTTTTTTCTAAGGTATTTCTCTTTGTCATTTTTTTTAGACTCTGTGATGAAAAAGAGTGTCAAAAGAATTATTATTTTATTAGGGTGTGTAGTCATAGAATCATTGACATCTATTGTGGTTAGTCAAAATTTAGGGGAAAGATTTAATTTTAATAGTATTCTTTTAAGGGTTCCAAAAACAATATGGTGAAAGTGTAAATGTATATGGGTTCCTGACATATATCCTATGATTTTGTGAAATAAAATAAAATTTAACTCTTATTATTTATTAAATATTTTAATTCATTAATGTGGTCCCTTGGATTACCTCATAGTACATAGTGGTTTCTGATGAATTTTTGAAAGCATAGGATCACCACATAGGATCTGATAATTCATAATGATTTTTAATGTTCATAAGATCTCATTATAGGATCTGAATATTCCTGGAAATTTATGATATTCATGGGATTACCAAATTAGTTTTGATGCTTATATATGAATTATGAGATTAATTGGATTTCCACCTAGAATTTGTAAATTCATTATGTTTTATGGGACTCATAGGTTACTCTGTTGGATATGGAAAGTACCGTTGATGAAATATAATATTATGAGTATTACCTTATGAGATTATTCAAGATAATTAATAATCATTATACATGATATTATTAGGTGGGCATGAATTTCAATGAGAATTCTATCTATAAAACTGGGTACGATTAGATACATAATATTAGTTAAAATAATTTTTTATTATCTAAAATGGAAAGACTTTATTTAGGAATGACACATCCTTGTGTTTTTGTTGCTAGATTTGTGTCATTCAATGACCAAAGTTTGTTCTTAAATACTACGCACCATGTATCGATGTGAATCCCAATTTATCATCCTACTTGAAACCCCAAATGATATTACCCCCAACATGATCCTACTACTAAACCCATTATTTGTATTACCACCATGAAGAACGTTTACATGTTTCTACTCTTGTGAATGCCTCACTGAATCCATGACCAAGATATCTCACACTATAGAGTATAGTTTCTATATTAATATATTCCACCCCTCACCATGAAACCATTTTCATAACACTTATATGTTATGGTTCCATAACATTCTCATTAATTTGTATTTTATGTGTATTATTTTTCTATATTAATACTGGAATAAATTTATCAGTAATGTAAGAGATAAAATTTAGAGATGGGTTATAGTGAGAAGGACCGTGTAGTCACTGGGGGTAGCATAGAGAACATATTTAATCTTCCACTAGCCAAATCCAATTGAATGTTGTGATATTTGTGCCCACGACATGAGAGGAAGAGGGAATGGTGAAGTATTATTGTCTGAACACCATTTAATCATCCAATGATCAACTATTGAACATATGAAACATGAAATTATTATTTCATAAAAATTGTTCATTGTACAAAAATTTTATAGTATAATCATGATAAATTAAATGAAATAATTAGTTTCATGGGGAATATAGGGAATGTTATTCTAAATGTCCCCTACCAAAATTAATGATTATTCGTTGATATTAGAAATATTTGAAAGCTATAGGATACATCAATTAATAATTTAATTTATCCAAACCGTAGTATCCTATATGTTTTATAGTGATGTGGATGGATGAACCCTTATCTAAGGAATAAAAATAATATATATTTTCATGTTTACATAAATATGTTATTTTCATAAAGGAATCAAAATGGTATGACCAAAATACTAAGACATGACCAGAAGATATACATAAAATTGAAAAATTTTACCATCCTATGAATAATATAGTTTATGGATTTTCTATTGATGTGTTTTTAGGGGGTATCATCATACTTAATGACATTTCCAAGAATTGGATAAACTTTATTACATAAATAGAAGTTCAAATCGCATTGAAAATCAGCTACCTTGTAATTTTTTAAATTCTAACCATTAGAAAAATACCATATTTTGAGATCAATGGGTTTCTCATAAAATTATTAAATCTTATTTACATGACTACATCTACTAGTTTAACAATTTTATTGGTTCAGGTATTCAAATTTCAAGTATTATTTATGTCATGTTAAAATAAAAATTTAACACACAATATTAAGGGTAGCATTAATGTACTCTTCCCTAAAATAGAAACATTGTTCTTCCCAACAACAAAAATATTTTAAATATACTACATCATAAAGGATGGTATAAGTATTTCCGCAAAACAACAATTTTTATAAGTTAAATATTTATAAGGACCTAGAATAGAAAAGATATGAAAACATAATCCCATTATAGAACATTAAAGTATACTTCCATTTAATTGAATATTACTTCCTCACAATCATTGATTTGTAAAAAAATCATTCCAAATCAATTCATACACACATTCCCAAGACCAAGATTCACAATCCATAAAATGGAATTTCCACCAAATCATTTTAATCCATAAGTTTCACTAATTCATATAATATAGTGAAATGATGAACAGTAAATTACATATTTTAAAAGGTTCCTTAAAAAGGAATCAATTGATTAGAGGATCATGATCCCAAAATTATTTATAGTTACAACATATTCTATTTTATGAATATAATCTAATCATATCAAACTGAAACATTTGGTTGACAAATAATAACACAAAATTATCCTCATAAGAGTCTAAATTTATAATAAAACATTGCATATAATATTATTTATCAAGATATCCTAAAATGTAATATATATTCGCATCTCAAACTCATAGTTTAACTATAACAATACATGATTAATGTCACAATTCCCCAAACATTAGTATGGAAATAATGCCTTCCTTTCTGACTCTAGTAATATTATCATCCACTGACATGTATGATTTAGTTTTGTCATCATCACTATCTTATTAAATATAAATCCCAGAACACTAATAAATCAAATATCCCCTCAGTAAAATCCTAGGAAATATAACACCATATCATCGATGAAATATTCCTATAAAATATGAATTAGAAGGTCATAACTCTTTTAGATAACCTTTATTTTTCTGATATAGACACAAGAATATAACCAAATGAAAATATTCTCACTAAAAAAATATTGGACTACATACCAAATTTTCTTCCAAAATATCATAAATATTAATAGAAATTTCTTGTGTTAACATGAAAACCAAATGAAATCCTCATTTCCATCATATAGATATTACTCACTACACCTTCTATAGAATCACCAAGAATATACAAATTAAAACTGTCACTATATTATTATGCTATCAATATAATGCTGATGAATATTTATACTATAAGTCAAATATAACCATATACCTATGATTTTATAATATAGAACATAACTGAAATAAATATGCATGATACCTTAACATTATTCAAGAGTGAAATCCTTCGCTACATTTTTTCAAAATGTCAATTTTTTTGTGTAGTGATTGAAAACATTAGATATCAGTAGAATTCAATATCCAAATTCATCCCATAATGGTTGAAATCATAATATCAAACCCATGAATTCTCATCATTCTTTATATTTTATGAATTGTATTATTTAACTTATTATAACTATAGAGCTTCCCAAAACCGTTATGTTGTTATGTTCTTAATATAAACAATGACATTAAAAACTCATAAAAGGTATTTGACGGATATTTTAGGTTATTTTTCTATTCTTATGTAATGAAATAAACATCACCAAAAACTATAACCTAAAAATAGAATCCTCAAATATCTCAATGGATTTTAATCATTCGAAGTTTGTCTAAATAGGAAAAACATATTGATCAGTGTGATGTAAATTATAATATATATATATATTGTAATATTTATTCTAACCTCAATGAAAGATAAAAAATGATTTCATAGGGGTATCAATATAAATCATTAATTTATCCCTAATAAATAAAATTTCATTTTATAGAATCTATATTCCTATAATGTTAACTTCATAAAAAGATATATCCTCATAAGGGGAGCTTATATGAACAACTGAATCAATTGGACCAAACCATTTGCACTGAGTTAATGTAAAATTTATAAATAATTGATATTTTTTCATGAATTAGTGGTCTAAATTTGTTATGAGTCTCCTCATTATGTTAATTGGTTTCCTTCTAGGGAGTAATAAACTAAAATAGTGGATGACCGACACATTGTACATTGACGGAGTGCATACTCTACTGGTGGAGGACCTGAAGCCCTATCGATGGGAGAGTACATATTCATCTCATGGAGGACATATACACTTTTAATCACTAGAGTGCCCTATCCAACAAATGGAGGACACAAACCCTTGAAACTGGGTGAGTACATGACCTCATACCTCATATATGAGACCCATACTTATTAAGGCATTAATGAATAATGGAATACTTGAGTCGTTCACATATATCGGGGACTCGCACCTTACCAATGAAAAATAAATAATTATGTACCCAAAAAATACCAATACCAAGAACTTATGGACTTATGAATTCTTATCTTGCTTTTATGGTTATACAAATAAAATTATCCAGATAACGGTCTACTATATTAGTGGGATAAAATTATCCTAGAAGAATCAGAATACAACGAGTAGTCATTATGTATGATTTAACATAATGAAACAATGTAAAAAATAATCAAAATCATATTTATTTAAAATAAAAATATATTCATTGTGTAGGAATGTATTTACATCTAGACCAATAAAAATTGTGTATTTGGTAAGAGGAGTTAATTGAGATACCATAAAAATTATTTACCTAATCCCATGAAAAATTACCGTATACTAATCAAATTTATAAACTATAATTATACGATTTCAAACCTCACCATGATACCATACGAACACGACTAAACACATGAGGAGCCATCCTAGATTTTTGGTTAGTATTTGTGACCATCCAATCACACATATATTGTGATTAGGTATTATGACAAGAAATAATAAGGAATTACTTGTATATCCGATGATTTTTGTAATGAAATTGAAAAAATTCCCACAATTGTATATTAAATCATATAAAGGTATTAAATGGAATAATATAAAACTATTTTTTAACATAAATAAAACAAATACCAACGATTCATATCATTACCACAAAATAAAACTCCTAAACTAAATTCGATTACATGATCCTAATAATAATGATATAATTACACACTTAAATTAAGTGTAAATACTATTTATTTTAATAATAACTCATTGAATGATAATTAAAAATAAAAAAACCCCCCATCAACCAATAATTATTATCTACAACAACTAATAATTTTCCATGACCATAATTGTGTTACACATCATCTATATAGATCCAATCATGTGTGTGAAGGAATACCTATATATGGGATAGTATAAAAACACTAAACGAACACCCTAAAAATAAAAGGAGTGCCTAATAATAGTTTAACTCAAAACAATTGGTGAGACTGGATATGTATCATGTTCTAAACAAATATAAATTGATATAAGGAATAATGATATTATAGGTTGCTATGATGTTGATTATAAATATTACCATGATCAACATTCATAATGGAAGAAGAAATAACAAAATATTCTACTTTCCTAAATATAATAAAAACTCATAGAATTGTTCCAAATTCCTTAAAATATATTTGAATACATTTCCATTTGTAGTGGATAATTCCATGTATTATTATAACTCAATTCCCAGAAAAATATATAAACCAAAATATCACCATCACCTATTACTATAAGTGATATGCTATAAACTACACTAATTATTAACTACTCATCAATATAGAATATTCCATGATAATGGGGTGAGGAATCAGAAAATAATAATACAAAATTCATACAATAATAATGTCCCATGGCACAAGATATTATATGATTTCCACTCCCAAATAATATCAAATAAAACATTTGATTATTTTAAAGGTTTTGTTCTATTCTAAGATAATATTTATTGGTCAATGGATTACTAACCCCATTGATGCAGGAATTATACTATATTATAGGTGGGATCTTTATCCAAATAAAAAAATAAAAACCTACGCACAAATTATACTGTGACGATTAATGAATTATTGAGATCCCATTGATTATGTATAAGATCATTGTATTAAATTGTATAATTAATTATGTTTATTTATTATTATTTTTTATAATTTAAATAATTAACACTTCTATATTTTTTTTAAATTTTTTTAAAAATAATCAAGTGACTGAATGAGTGTCGAACTGGCTATGAGTGTGAATTGGGAAAGGTTTTCAAGTTAACATGAGTAGAAAATCATATAACTATATGTTTGAGTTAAGTAACATTATTTATTTACCATTTTAGATGAAAATATGTTTTTACCTTGTGAAGTTCCATTTTAAGGAGAAATTGTGAAGTGTATTTCTCATGTGGCCTCGTATGGTCTACTTTTTATGTGACATTGTCATGTGGATTTCATAAGATTCATTGTGATTTTACATTTTAATGTGATCCTATTATTTAATCTTATTATGTAACCTTATTAAGGGTCCCTTTTGGGTGAAAATATAAAGTGACCTTGTAATGAAGAAATTGGATATAACCCCCAAACCAATGTCATTAATTGGGTTATCAAATATTTTCCAGAGGATGGGGATTCCTTTGTAACATGTAAAAGTTAAAAAAAAATGTTTTGGGGTCTTACACCACTTAAAATTGTATATGTTGTGTAGTTTATCTTGGTTTACTTAATAAATGGTGATCAAGTTAAGTAACAAAGTATGATAAATTGTATTGTATTCTGTTATGGCTCCAAAAGATAAACTATAAACAGTTAAATGGATGTGATCTCCCTTAAAATTTAAATAAAATTATTTATAATGGGTGATACATTTCATTGTCAGTGAGAGCTGTGAAATTAATATTAGGATAATTTGTATCAAATCTACAATTTAAATTCATATGATCATTTCTATTTTTTTCAACTTAGTTAATATAAACATGATAGGTGTTAAAAATTATTATAAAAGGATTTTTACCACATATTGAAAATTATTCCATTCTTATTAGAACCAAACAATTAAAATCATTAAGGGTACACTAGGTTTAGCATATTTATATATTATTTTTTCTAACCATGTCATGAATTAAATTATCATGTGGAAATGATTTATTTTGATATGGAAGGAATTATAGAGAATTATGGATGGAAACCCAAAATATCTCTAATGTTCAAAGGAATTGATTATTTTAATGGCGGTATCAGAAAGAGAATTTCACCATGAAAAAATGAAATTTAGAAAATATTCATGTTATCCATATTGGTTTTGATAAAATTATAAGAACTAATCTTTTCATGTTATGATCAATTTTTTATGGATTTAACATGGGTGAATAAGAAATATTTATTAAAGATTTTATATACGAACAAACATTGGAAGATACACGTGGGATTTGGGAGAAATCATATATCATAATATTATGAATGAAAGTGTTTTAAGAGACATTCCAATTACATGGAATTATAAAAATTTACAAATTTATTGATTTATAAATATAAATTAGTATACATGATTTGATATTGTTTGATATTTACTGAAGTATGAGTTAATATTGAAAAATATAGATCAGTGGAATAATTGTGAAATAAAATGTATTTATTTTAATGAAAAATTATTTTTTACCACTCACTCAAATTAATATGATGTGAAAATAAGTGAAAGAGAAAGTGATTAATTTTTTTACTTAATAATAAGAGTTAAATTGTACTAGTAAAGGAAAAAAATAATCACCATCAAAATAAAGGAATAAAAAAGAGTAATGCTCATCAAGGAGTAATATATTATAAATTTAGAGTAGGTGGGAACAGGAGAATTAAAAATAAAATATATTATAATAACAAGAATAAGAGAGATTTATAGTATATGGAAAACATATGTCATAAGGTTTGAATGACACTTCAAATTTATATTTATGTGATGAAACAAAAACATTAAAAAAAATTAAAAAAACTATCATTTAATGGATTCGATGATGATGGAATGCGAAGAAGATTTATCATTCTACATTTTATATAATTTTTGGGGTTCAATTAAAGGATGAGACTTAATTTCTTAACAATAATTTTTAAAAAATTACTAGATTACAAAATAATATTTCATGTATATATAGAGATATTATATCTATAATTAAAAAATTGAAAAATATTCCAGTGACATTAAATTAAAACATATATGCATATCTATAATGTCTATGACATGATAATCTAAATTTTCATATTTTATATTCCACATATGAAGACACTCAATGAATAAATTTATAATCTATTTTATATGAAAAATATTTAACATGAAATTATGTTTAAATTTAAAAAATACATTTGTCCAAATTTTTTCAATGATGAAAATATGATGATTTAATTTTTTTAAATATAAATGTTAAAATATAAATGAAGTGTGTTGGTTATGTAAACTAATAACAAATATATATATATATATCTATTTTGTTAATTTTTAATGTGGAAATAAGTCAAAGTATTTTTTTGATGCCACATTAAGAGAAATTATGGAAATTAATATTCCGAGAGATTTCCATAATCTAATTTTCATAGATAGGATTTTATCTCAAAAAAAATATTTTATAAATGTCATATAGATTAAAATTCTAAATTATTTTGGATTCCAAAATATTATTTTTCTAACCCAACTAGAGCCAAATTTTTATGGTCACTAAATAATTCTTAAATAAGTAACTGTTATAAAAATTAATTCAAAACATAAAAATGATATGTGGTACAAAGTTACTGGATATTCACCAAATAAGATATGTTGTAATTAAACTATTATATCATTTTATAAATGAGACTGTTATAGTGTTAAATTCAGTGATAATTAAAATGTAAAAGATAATGGTTTGGGGAATTTGGAATTTCAAATTTAGATGTTATTTTAATGGGGTTTTGAAGGATAAAAAATAATAATAAGTATATCACTGATTAATTATGTTGATATAAAAATGAAATTTGAATTTTTTTTGAATAATAATACATATTGGTTTATGTGGTGAAAATTCTAAATATATTTAATAAATTCTCGTTAGTTCACTAAAAAGGAATAAATTGTTTATATTATTTTCAATTTAAAATGAAAATGTCAAATAGAATATTGGTCCATGAAAATTTATTTTCAGTAGAAAATATTTTCAAAATTCACAATTGTTGGATCTGACTAATATGATTAAGGAAAATACATATGTAGGTGGTGCAATTATAAATGGTGGTCAACATAAATATCCATTCATGATTATCTAAAGGTAAATACTTCGTGACTACCTCAAAACTATATTTAGAATTATTTGTTCTCATGAAAATAACATTTTTTAGTTAAAAGGTCTGTTATTTTATTATTGTTGAATGTAGTGTATCTAGGTTGACTTCTTTTTTACACATATTTATAGAAAAGTTTATTAAAATTTACTTTTTCTCAAATTAGATAAAAACAAAAAAAATATATTTAATATTACAAATTATAACATATAAAGGTGACGTGTTTTCAAATATGATGTTTGATATATTATTTTATAATAACGGGTATAGTCAAATTTTATACCCCTAATAATCTATATAAAAATGGTTTTTTAGTGAGGAAAATATTTATTTTAATGAAATGGGTAGAAATATTTTAAATGACAACAATTTCCAAAAATATTTCTGGGTAGATGATTTTAACTAAAATTTTCATGTTTCTAATAGACTTTTTCCAATGATTTTTTTAATGATGAAATCTTCTGATATTTCTGATGGAAAAATTCCTAAAATATATTATCCTTGATTAATTAGTTGTAATTTTCACATTCATAACAGCAAAGAGTCACAATAAATATTTGATTCAAAAAATGATATTTGATTTTACATCTACATTGAAATTAATGAAATGAATATTATTCATTAAAAAATAAACAATAGTTTTTGAAAATTATTTCAATTCTAAATTACAGGAAAATAATATTGAGTAAATTATACAGAAACTATAGATTGTTTATAAAGAAAATAAATCTCATATCATGCTATTATTTATTATTTTATGCCTTAAAATATTATTGATAATTTTTCTGTTCCAGAATGAATTTTTTTAATTCATGAATAATTTATTTAACTACAGTACAAAAAAGTATAAACCCTAGTCAAACACCCAATTGTTGAAAATATTTTTAGAACCAAATGAATCTTTAGAAATAAGTTACACAAGTCTTGTCACATAATTATAAAAAAGTCTATATTACTTCATCAAAGATATAATTTGGATGGAGGAATTGATTTTGAAGAATGTTTTCCTCATTTAATTGATTATAATATATTAGAATAATTTGTAAATAAGAATCTCATTAAAGTAATAACTTTTTTAAAATGTTTCTGAAATAAATCATTTAATAAATATATATATATATATGACATGTTATAAAAATTGTAGAAAACTTTTTTGAGAATGAATCTGAATGAAATATTGTTTTCAAAATCTTCAACAATATTTATGGTCTAAAACAAACTCTTCAATATTGGTATGTGATGTTATACTTTTGCATTTACAGATTAGTTATGAAATGGAATAATTTAATCTAAATATATTCATCAATAAAATAATCAAACAAATTTTTTTAGACCAAATATATAACGATAATATAATATTTTTTTTCAAGTGATATACATTGACTGTAATTATCAATGGTAATGTTTGATGAAGTTTACATGATCCTTAGTGGCGAACATAATTTATTTTTTATTTTTTCAATATTTTAAATAAGAATATTGTATCTTTTAAAGTCATTTAAATTATGAAAATATATTTATTAATAATTTTGGCCTTCAAAATTGTACATTCATAAAATATTAAAATGAATATTTCTTATATGTTATACATTGGAAAATCAAGATAATATTTCAAAAAAAAGATGATAAGATATATTCTAGGAACCTTTCATTATTTTCCAAAATAAATGTAATATTTTTATATTTTTAGATTTTATATGGTCATGATTGAAATCTATTACTATGGAAAATTAATTAATGTTATTTAAAAGTTTAAATAAGTACCTTAATGGATCTAAGAAACTAGGATTATTTTATCCTACACATTCTACTTTTGAACTATCTAGTTTTTTGGATTCCAATTTTTTTTTTGTTGAAAATAGATAAAAAGTTAACTAAAATTATATATTCATTTATTAGCATAGTTTTAGATAAATAGATTTTTATGAAACACAATTTAGGTGAATTATCAACTTCTAAGATAATGTATATTGTTAATACTTCTTGTTTTTTAATGGTTGGGGCCGAAGTATCATTTATTTTCAAATCAAAGCTATGTCCCCTTTAAACTAGCTAGAGGGAGACCCATTACATATCCTGAAGGTGTAGTGGACATTTAGCCCATTACATGGCCCATAAGACCTATTTTATGGCCCAAAGCACATTCTGTTAATAGTACCACTACAGTACCATGCTGTTATAGTACCCACCTCTACTATAGGACCTTATCACTACTACAATGTCCTACCACCGTTATAGTACCTTCCATTGCTACAGTGTCGTCACTGCTACAGTGCACTACAGTAACTGTACCCAATAGTAGTTGTACCACAATTTAACATGTAGGATTACGGGGTGTAAATAATTCTTGTTTCTCTTAGTATTTATTAATTAAAATATAGATTTTAAGTATTGATCTTTTTGTGATATGATACTAATTTATTATGAAAATAATTAAACATTATCTATATATATTATATCATTTCGAAATTAGAGGAAAAATAAAATAAATTTTAGGCATCATTTTCGTAGATAACATGTTCAAAAGGGAATCATTACCTTAGAATCTATTTCTAAAAACTCCAATTTGTTGACATTTTCTTTAAAATGTAAGATTTAGTTCATTTTTTTAAATGTAAAATCAAACATGGAATAATAGAAATTTAATCATAAAATATATATTTTGGTCGATTTTAACTCAAATTATGATCTAAAACATTAAATCTGATCGATTTGTCCCATTTTATTTTTTTCGATTAATTATAGTTATTTGAAAGTATTAACATAGTTGGATGAAATATAATTAATTATAAATCCTTCATTAATTCATTTAATATCATGAAATTTTCTCAAGGATCCTTAACTATTATAATATATATTTCCAATGTAATTTCTACTATTATACACAATAATGTTTTTGTTCAAATACAATTAAAAAATTAATCGATTTATGGTAATTCTATTTATTTTTTCGTTGTAAAATTTTTTGATAGCTTCACTCCTATTAATTAATGAGGGGATATTTCATTAATGATGATTTTATAAGGGGAAATTATTTTCTATGTAATCAAGAAATTTATATTTCCTAGAAATATTTTAATAATGTCTGTGTAAAATTTATTCTTTAACTTTTAATATATTTAAAAAGAAAATATTCATTTCTGATAGATTAGTTTCAGAAAGGGTGAGAAATAATTAGAATTGGAAATTATTTTATTCAATTATAAAAAATTAATAGAATATCAAATTTTATTTAAAATCCAATTAATGAATAATAATTTTTAATAACTGTAATAACATTAATTTTAATTAAATTGAATGTTTTTCCTATTTTTTTGTTTTTTGTATTCTATTTCAATCCTGAAAAGATTGTGTTACTTTTCAAATTATTTTGATAGAGAATATGAAAATATCTATATTTGAAAATATTAAGAACATTTATTGACTATATGTGTTATTGAAGTGACCTTGTGAAGTGTCCTTTTTAAGTGACCATGTCATGAGACCTTGTGATATGACCTTTTGAAGTATCCTTAACGACAAAAAATTGAAATTATATTTTCATTGGACCTTATAAAGTCACCTTTTGATGTTATATTTTTATGTGACCCAATTCTGTGACATTATCAAGTTACCATGTGTAGTTACCTTATCAAGTGATCCTGTGATATGACCTTGTGAAGTAATGTTATCATGTGACCTTGTCGTGTGAACCAATTCAGTGACCCGATGATGTGACCTAGTGATGTATAATTATGATGTGACTTTATGAAGTGTCCATTTGAAGTGTCCTTATGATGTGACCCTATCAAGTAAGCATGTAAATATTTATTGTGGTTTGACTACATGAAAAATAGTGATGTTATTGCATGAAGAATAATGTTGTTACCACAAGAACCAAGGTTAAGTCACCACATGAGCAAAAAATAATTTACCAGATACAGGATTATGTAACCACATGAACAAAAGGTTGATATCTAATGGACCAAAATAATGTTTCCACAAGTTAAAAAATGATGGTACAAAACCTAAAATTTTTAAATACAGTTAATCCTACCTTATGACCAATATAAGATCAATATATTAATGTGCCATATTTTATATTGAATCTTGATCTAATTTATGTATACATAAATATTTCTAATTTATTTATTTTCCATTCACCTCTTTGTCATGATTTAATTATACCTTAAACACATAGTATTTTTTAACTTCAACAAATTTTTATTAGTAATAATTATATGAATGATAATGTTATCATATCAGGGGTTGATGTATCCCTCTAGTTTCATGAGAATATTCAAGTTGAACATTTTATTTGGTTAGGAATTGAACAGTTTATATCACATAATTAATGGGAATTTATAATGTAATATAATATTCACTATTATTATATGTAGTTATTGTATTAATTATTATAACTTGTTATAATAGTAAATCATGTTTTTATTATTATAAATTATTGAAGTTATCAATGTGGATTTATTATTTTCAAGCACATTCAATGAAGAAGTCATATATCTCATTGGGAATGATAAAAAGAAATGGGAATCATGATTATAATATTTTTTTCACATTATTAATTTTGTAATAAGTTCAATAGTTCTATATTTATAAATGTGGTTGAGGATATTATTGAACTATATCTCTGTTATATAAATTATAGATCAATTAATACTCTCAAATAATGTATAATTGTTTTATCCATTGTTGTTAGAGAGAATATAAATTCCACCATACTAAGTTCCAATACTGTAAATCTCATTATGTGGATTTAATTCCTTATATAATTTTCCATGTGCGTAATTATATAGGGACATTAAACCCATTTATTGGATGTATAGTGGTTTATGACTCCTAATAAAATGTTATGAATCATTATCTATACTAACAACCAAATGTCTAGGGATTAGCTTTCACCTTATAATGGATGAATATATAGGCTTGGTTTCAACCACCAATTCAAAAGGAATATTCATGGTTATTCGATCTAGTGAAAAAAGGTACTGTGATCTTGTTAATCCACTAGTGGTAAAAATGGAAATTTTAATGTAATTATCCTCATGTTGTTAAAAAAGATATTATAAATTTTTTTTCTCACTTGAACTATTTGACATTAAATTATAGTGTGTTCCACATCCCTCATTACACAATAGGGGTGTAGAGTAGTTTAGTATCCATTAGATCTAAAATAGTCTAAATACACATTGATATTTTCCCTTTATTTTCCCACCATATTAAAATTAATTTTAAATTCAGTTATAAAATAATAAAATGTTTATTCACCCATGGTTGACCAATCAATAATTCTCATTATGATCCAACACATTATCCCAATCCTTAAATAAATAACAATTAATAAAATAAAAAAAATATAAAACTATACAATAACCAATTTTTATTTTTATAGATATTGAGACAAGGAACATTGATCATAAACAACCCATGAAACTTATTTATTTAAATTTAATTTCTGAATTAAATTTAAGAACACACAACTATAACTCTAAATAATATGTAATATGGTATTCCAACACAATTTAGATATTAATTTATTTGTATGAGTTTCACTAATTTTTTTTACATATATGGTTAAAAATAACCAAAAAATAATTGCTTATATATTTATTTTGAATAAAATAAGAATCATTTGAATGAAATTTTTTTTCTCAATAACAATAATTTTATAAAAAGAAGGTTTTGTCATGTTGTTGAAATTTTTTTTAAAATTATTTTTTAAAATATTAGAAAATTTAAACAAAATATCAATCATTATTCTTCAATTCATAATATCATTATTAAGTTAGTTTTAATAATATATTATTTTTCAATAAAAATTCATTTTTTTTGATGAATAGTGAGAAATTCTAAATTTTTATAATATTTGTCTTTTCATTTATTTATCATTTGGAAATAATTATTTTTTTTGTATTGATTAAATACTAAATATAGATCAAATATATATCGATTAAGAAAATTTAGGTAATTAGAATCAATGTAATTTCAATTTCTTTATGATAATTTGTAAACTTTGAAAAAATTTCTATTTGAAATCCTAGTTTCTCATCACATCTGTGGGATTAATATTAAATAATGATCTTCAATTAAATTTAATTCAATTTTTAAAAATTGATTTCATATTTGGAATGAATATAAATCATAATTATAAAAATCTGAACATAATTTAGGACTAAAATTATTAATGAAAATATTAATAATTAATTATAGTAGTAATGGTGAAAATGGTTTTACTATGGGTAAGGTTATACTAAAAAGGTAATATTTCAAATGAACAAATAAATCTCTAAAAAATATTTTATGGAATTATTTATAACCAATAATTTCTTTATATAGAAAATAATGTATTTTCGACCCTTGTGTAACGTGAAAAAATGGGTGGTCATTTTTTATACAAAATATTCAAAGTGTTCCACTCACCACACATATAAAATGCCACCCCATATCCTCTTTTCATAAAACATTCCCAACTATTTGGTTTACCCAATACCTAAACAAATTTCCCTACATCACTTCAACATAGTAGAATCCTTCATATTTGTAATATATACCTTAGGAAAGCTATATGTGGTGTCACAATGATGATACACAAAAATTATATACCATTCTTTAATGGGAGTCTTTTTTTAATTTAATAAAACGTCTTAAAATTGTATTAAATCATTATGTTATAAACCCTTAAATGTATAATATATATATATATATATATATTTATTTATTTATTTTATGTTCATGACCAACCACTACCCACACATCCTACATGGGTTACTAAATCATTGTTTGTATGTACAGTAGACTTCTAACTCACTAATTGATCACATTCATTTTACCATTAACACCATCGATAATTGGGTATGAAGTTTTTTATTAATAATATATATTATTTAAAACAAATTTATACTTCTATATTAATTATAAATTTATAATTTTTTTACATTCCATTCTATATGGGATATGATAACACCAGTCTTCAGGATAGTGGAATATAACCACACGATGTGATGTTATTCAGTTTTAATAAATGATTTACATGGATATAATAAGGATAAAATTAATAAATATATTATAAATAAATTAAATAATTTTTATATTTTGGGATTATTTATCATTCTTAGAAGATAATAAATAATTCACATTCTTATCTTTTCACTTATTAAATGATTATAACACCGTTCATGTATGTGTGGTCTACCACTGTCATGAAGCGATTTGATTCTATATTCATCACCACAAAACACAGATGATATATATCTGTATTATATAGGAAACTTATGATATTATGATAATTTTGGGAATATAAAATATTGATAACGGGCTTTTCATAATGATCATTGAAAAATTGAAACATTACATATGAGAACGTATGTCCTATTGTCTCTTTGATCCAAAAAAACATCATATTTCATATCCATATTAAGGATTTTCAATAAAAGTATATTTTTATCAAAATTTTATAATCTTATCATTATTGTTTTTCTATATATTATGATACTATATAATATTCAACATATATAGATTTTTCATGGTGAAACAAGATTGAGAAAACAGGGAAAATAAAACCCAAAATAATGAAAATATTGAAATATAATTAACAAATGGTTAATAAGATGTTATAAAAAGATATATATGATTTTACAATTTTTAATATGTTTCTATTATAAGTAAAAATATTTTTTATTAGAAAAATAGAATAGTTTAATATTTTTTTCTACCAAAAGAAAACATGAGGTAAGGGACTTTTTCAAAATTTTCCATCAGTGAGGAATGTTTTATGTTGGTAAACCAAATGTATTTTATATTTTGTACATATATCCCCTTTGACATTTAACATAATTATTTATCAATAATTCAGGGTATTTGGGTTTTAACTTTCTATTATGTTTCCTATGATAATTTTAATTAAATGTTGCGAGGGGCTAAATAATTTCATAACATAATATTTTTGTTTCCTTATATTACATCTTCATTTTAATTGATATAATAAGATAATGTGAATATGTAATTTTGAATACATTGTTTTTAAAATACAAATGTTTTATGTTGATTTACATTTTATGAACATATTCAATTCATAAGTTAATTATCACTTTATGGTTAAGATCATTGGTAGGATTTATTATACAATATCATTTAATTTGTGATTTTTTATACTTAAATTTCCATTTTTGGAAATTATATGATCATTATTTAATAAACCATTAAATTTCCCTATCATGAAAATATTCAAGATGTTTTAATTTAATTGTTCCTTTTTACACTCTTTGGTATATCAAATAATCAGATTTTTAAGTATATCCAAATTGATTTCTCCCTTCATAGGGAGATATATTTTCTAAAAAAATCATGTTTGGTAAAAAAACTCAAAATTTGTTTTAACTGTTTCTCTAATTATTTACTAAATAAATTTTTATAGATTTTTACACTTTATAAAATTTCATGAATTTAATAATCATTTCCTTTTAAATACAATTACCATTTTTAATTTATCAAAAAAACATAACGGGATATTAATTTAAATGTATATGAAATGAAAAAAATATGGCCCTCTTGACATGAATTTTTTTAAATATTCCATTAATGGATTTAATGATTATTTTTTATTAATTTAATTTTCAAAAAAATTGAACACTTAGTTTTATAAATTTCTTTTAACTATCATAAGGATATTTTTTCCTAATTTTTTTAAATCTTATGTGATTTAGATTCATATAAAAACAAAAAAAATGTTTTCTTACTCCACTAGGTATATATTGTATTGATACCATACTTACAAATTTTATGGATGATTTATGATCATTTAACCAGAATTTATTGAATCTCATGTTAATGGTCTATTTTCGTAGTGTTTCTCTTTCTGTTGAAATATTTTTCTTCAAGTGATCATTCAATAATAAATATACACTAAAAATCCATATTATTTATCATGAACATGCTCATTTAATTACCATATCACATTTAAACATACAACATTTTACATTGAATGTTATTTCATTGACCGGGGAAATATTTATAATTCATGTTATTTATTTAAAATGGAAATTTAATGGAATGTCATATTGATTCATGAATTAAATTGAAAATTAAATATTAGATTAATGATATTAAAAAGAATAGATAGGTGGGATCAATTATTAATTTCCCCTCAAGGAATCAAATATATTGGGATGTGAATTAGTAAGCAATCATAAAAAAGGTTTCCAAAACAGATATGTAATATTTATAAAATATCTATATTATATATCTTGATGATAGATAAATCATTAGTATGAGATATTTTGTCTAATAATTTATTATTCTATCCATTAAATATTATTTTATTACTATACATGGGATTTTTTGAATGATATTATCTATGGATTCATTTCAATGTCAGTTTATTGATTAGATGACATGTGATTATAGTTATTTTACTCTCCGGTTTGATTATACCTCAACCAGAATGATATTAATGGTATTGATTAAATATGATTTTTTAGTAATTTAAATTCACATATATATTATTATCCATGATATTTTCACATTAATTTTTTTATCTTAATGCACATCCTATTATGTTTATTGATTACATGGAATGCATGTTCTATTATTTACCTTTATATATTGATTAATACTATTGATTCATGTTTTATTCCATTGTACTTACCCCATTTTATGAATTTGATCTGACATGTATTTTTTCCTCACATAATGGATCCATGATGTGTACTACATTTTTCATGAAAGGATATTCTAGAGAGAATTTTGTTATTCTTAAAAATATTGATTAATTTTTTTATAAAAATGTAATCTAAGACTCATATATATGGTAGTTTATTAATAATACTAAACTAATCTATCCATTGATATGGGATTACGTGTATCTATGATATGGTTTTAAAGAAGAAACTAGATTTGAGATATAGGGTGCATGGTTGTCACAATTCGTATTAGAGGAAGTCCAGTAGAACCCTTGAGAATAATTTTTTTAAAAAAATGACTTGGAAACATAAACAAATCATAAAAATTGAGGAGTAACATTATAAGGGCCCCACATTAAAACATTACATAATCTTTTATTAAATGGAGAATTCACATTAAGGATCTTTTCAGGTTTATATTTTTAGATAATAAACACATTACTATTACATTACATCTCACGAATTACAAATTTGGCATGTCTACTCAGTTTCTATTTTTTCATAAAATAAAAACCAATGAAAAAAATATTCATGTCTTGTAAACATGTTTTAGATATAACGACTTTTCCATGATCTCTCCCTTGCCCCTATTCTTCTTTAAGTCCGATGAAAAACATTTCAAAACATGGGATGAGAATAAATAGATGAGTAAGGGTTATAAAACAAATCATGAAATCATTAGTTGAACAATACATACACAATATAATCTCTACAACATAACATGATAAATAATAAGATTTATGAATACCAAATAGTAATCACAAATCATAAAGGTTGCTTGTTGCATCCATAACATACTTATGTCGTAGCCTTCACAACTATGTAGGGAGTCACATTTGGAAAACCCAAAATAGTATATTTCTTAAATCTATTAGGAGAAACATTTTAGTTTACCTAAATAACATTACCCAAGTCAATGTATACCTATCAATGTCTCACATGCCCTAGGTTTATCATTAAACCACCTGTATATGTAAATAATCCCATGAACTGTAACATTTTCATAAGACATAAAACAAACATAATGAAAAGATAACATTTCCACATTTCAATCACAGTAAATCATTCATATTCATAAATAAAAAAATTAATTGTCAAAAACATTTTCAATACCAAAATACTTATATGATTATATGGTATTTATTTTCATTTTAAAAACATTACATCTTATTATGGAATCCATAAATTAAATAACCCTCACGGTGGTAGAAAATGTCATTGTCACCGCATAAGTTAAAAGAAACATTAATTTATTTAATTTTGTAAAAAACCACATAGAAAATGATTCTGTTTTGATGAAATTACAAGTCAATGTGGCTTATACACCATACAAAATAAAATAGTTTATAAAACAAATTATGCCTCTATGAATGGAGATTGGACGATGTCCCTTACCTCATGTCTGACTAGAACCGGTCATTTTTTAATCAAATGAATAATAAAATAAAGTTAATTTGTACTTGATTAAGATCCTCTTTCATGATTATAATTACTTTTATATCACTTATTACCATGTTATAAGCATTATTCAAACATTTATGTTAATAATGGTCGTTTTGTCGATATTTGGTATTTGAGTCAAAAATTTACTTCTTTTAATTACATGTTGTTAAGGAGGTCTAATTTCCATTATCACCATAAATATATTCATGATTTATATATCATATATATCATATAGGTGTATTCAAAAAATACATAACACATGGAAGTATGAAATGAAATGCCCCGTTCATGGAGATGGTAATTCGTATGTACACAAGAACACTAATTTCATTTCTATTTCATATTTAATGGAAGAAAAACATAATGATACATAGATATATTATAATTCTACTATAATATCATATATAATTTAATTAATTACATATTTTATATGTTCCACATATGGAATGAATGAGTCATATCATTTTGAGGGGGTGGTACTCCGCATTTCCTCAAATGGAATTATTGTGTTTAACCATTATGGAAAGAATACAGATATGAAATAAAAGAAAAATATAGAAGCATATAGATATTATAAATATAAGATATATCACATATAAATATATTTCGATATTATTGGCCTCTATTATAGGTGTTATGAGAATATTGAACAATAATCGTTTCGTGAGGCTGTAGTTCGCCTTCTAAAGAAACAATATGTTCGATAAACATTAGACGGAGTTATGTGTTAGTGTAGTTAGAATAATTTCCATAAAAACAACCTAGTATATTTAGGATTCTTTTTTTGTTACATAAGACATATATAAAAATATTTTAGGGGGTTCTAGAAGTAAAATAATAAAAATTAACTAAAGATAAGATGTTACCCTTAAATCATGTAACTCAATTTGGTTTGAACCATAAGGCTTTATTGAAGTTCCTTCTGCCAAAGGTAATATTTATAGGAGGAATATAGGGATCTTGGGAGCATATTTTGGAATATTGTAGATGATCCAAGGTGCTTGAGAGGGGTTGGTAATTGGTTAGAGGTGAGGGATTTTTATTTGGGGGAGAGGGGGATCTTTATGAAAGCTTTAAAATATTATTAAATATATATTTGTTTATTTATATTCAGTTTATAATGGTCAAAAATATATTGGAGTCAAATATATGATGACTATTATTTGAAATAAAATTATTCAATAATATTTGGACATGTTTCGGTTATTATTTTAATATTTATAATCTTATTTATTTAAATCATTCATTAATGAGTTAAACACTACACCATTATTGTGTCATAAATAATTTTATTTATTAGATGAATAAACATTATAAATAAAGTATCCAAATATAGGAGATCATGGATTCGTTCAAATTAAAATTTATAGTCAAATATATAACTTATATAACCCCACGTAAAAATACATTTACAAAAATATATACATTTATGTAATTTTTATCATTACTTTAAATTAATTGATACAATGTGTCATTATCACTACCAAGTGGCTCCATGGGGTCCCAAAATCGACCTCAAGATTCCCCTGGACGGACATGGTTCCACCTGTAGGATTACAAAACATAAAAGGATAATTTATTAATACTATAATAAAATTGGTTTACCCGTTATTTATAATATTTACCCTTTAACCATGGTAAATAAAATATTTACAGAACTAAACATTCATAATTTCTAGGAATAAAAGTTACTTATTTAAAAAATTTGGACTTTCTGATTCCAAATATAAAATCTACTTTTCAAAATTCAAAACACAGAAGTGGTATAAATTAATTTATAATCATTTCCTGTTGACAAAACAAAAAATTTCTTTTTAAGAATTAATAACAATCAAAACATTGACACTCATTTATTTCCAATTTCAATGTAAAACTACTTCCAATTATAATAATTGGATTCATTAGTAAAAATATATTATAATTAAACATTAAAAAATTTTAAATGGATAATATATCAATATAAATAAATAAGATTTATAGGAAAAGTTGAATTAAAAAAAATAGTATTTTTCACTGTTTCATTAAAAATTGATCATTATCAAAAATATACCAAAATTTCATCCAAAGTAAATTTCAATGCCCCAATTATAATTAAGAATATTATTTTTTCAAATATAAAATATAAAAGTGAAAATCTCTATATTTAAAAATGGTTCTCCCTTAAATGGTTGTAAATCAAACTTTTAATGAATATTATAGTGTCTATGCTTAAAATTGGATTCATTCAATTTTAATGCTTCTAAAATTTATTGGATAAATATAAAAATATTTATAAAAAATTTATAGTAATATTATATATTTTTTTCTATTCATTTCCTCCATTACAACAAATAGGCATTAACAACCATTTAAAATAATAATACTATTATATTATTTTTTCGGGATAACTCAAAGTTGTGTGCAACGTAAGATTTCAAAGAAACTAGTTGTGGGGTATTGGGTATTCCATCAAAAATAGCATTCGCTTTACAGTAAAATTTATATTTAACACACAGATATTTGAAATATGAAAATATATTATTCTTTATTTACATGGGATGTTACATCCTCCACCCCCTTTAGAAATTGCATCCTCACAATTTTTATCCACTTATCAAATAAGTGGGGGTAATTATCTCTCATAGAATTTGTAGATTCCCATGTTTACTATTACACAATATGTTTTTTCTACAAAAGATCTACATGATGAATTACCTTATTCTGGAACTCGTTCTCTCTTCGGTCAAGAATCTGGACTAGTTGATCCTCATAAGAGAGATTCTCTTCTCACTAAAATACCAATGGGCTCAAAACATGAGATGAATCTAGAAAATACATTCTCAACATTTAATCATGAAAAAAAAAATTTGTACATGGGATAAAAATGTGGATTAAGACACTCTGTTGGAAAATGATCCAACATTCCCTAGGATTTCAAAAGGTTCAGTGAACCTCGGACTCAACTTTCCACTCTTTCAAAAACACATCACACATTTCCATGGAGAATAATTGAGAAAGACATGATCACCTCCCTCAAAAGAAAGATCCCTCCTCTAGTTATACTCATAATTATCCTACCTACTCTGAGTTGTTCTGATGTGCTTATGAATCAACTGATCTTTTTCTGCCATCTCATCCACAAATTCTAGTTTTGTTTTCTTCCTTTCACCTACTTTATACCAAAAGGTTATATTTCAAGATCTATATCCATACAATGTCCCAAATTAGGACATCGTTATACTGGAATGAAAACCATTATTATAATAAAATTAAAACAAATAAATATGTTGGTCCCATCATCCCTGGCAATAAATGAGCAAGCACATAACATATCCTCCAAGGTCTAAATTATTCGTTCGGAAAACTCATCTGATTGTGGATGAAAAGATGTACTAAAATTTTATATAGTACCCAATGACTTCTAAAATCCTTTACAAAAGATATAAGTAAACCGGGGATCATGATAAAATACAATAGAGTGGGGAACACCGTGGAACCTGAAAATATCTTTACCATAAAACAAAGAGAGTTTATTTAGAGACCATGTATCTCGAATAGGAAAGAAATGAGTAGATTTATTCAATTGTTCAACTATAACACATATTTCATTATTACCTCGAGATGTCTTTAGTAATCCAACAATGTCGTCCATGGATATATTTTCCAATTTCTACTCTATCACTGGTAGATACTGAATCATACCATTTAGTAACTGCCACTATTCTTTAACCTAATGACAAGTCAAAAAACATGACAATAAAATTAGCAATATCTGTTTTCATTCTATCCCACCATTAATACTCCAAAATATCTCTATAAATATTAGTATTGCTAGGATGAACTAAAAACGGAGAACTATGGGTTTCACATAGCAACCCTTTCATAAATTTTGAATCAAAATGCACACATAATCTATTCCCAAACTGAAAAACACAATCATTATCAAAGTTAAAATCAGGAATATTACCCTTTTAAAACAACACTACTTTTTTCTAAAACCCAATTTCATCCTTCTGTTCTTGTTTTATTCTATTTGATAGAGAAGTTTTCACTAACACCTTGAATAATACTAAGGAATTTACATCACCAACAACTTCTACAACAATGTTCATCAAATAAAAAACTGAAGGATATCGTTCTAAACATAGCATGATTAATGATCCATTACTTTTTTGACTCCGAATATTAGCAAATTTATTTTATTTTACTTCATGGTAATGGATCTTTCAATCATAAACCATGATTAATTATAGCTATCTAATCATTCTCATGTTTAATTATTTCTAATAAAATATATACATTAAACATTTTTTTGGGTATATATTTCACAATTTACTCTATACAAATGATGCCTCTTTATTTTTAAATAAGAAACTGGAAATAATTGCAAATCATGAGTAGGGTAATTTAATTAATGAGTTTTAAACTAACATGAAGCATAATAAATTACCTGATCATTCATAATTAGGACACAACCAAGTAATTTCAATGAACCATCACTATAGATAACAAACTCACCATTTCTTGAAGGCAGTGCCAAAACTAAAGCATTCACCACTCTCTTCAGTTCCTAAAAACAATCATCACATTCCATGGTCCATATGAACTTAAAACCATTTTGAGTTAACATAGTCTGTGTGTTACATAATTGGGAAAAAATGTTCAATAACCCTATAGTAATAACATTCCATGCCATGAAAACTATGGATATCGCTTATAATTGAGAGTCATGGCCATTCTTCAACAATAATTTTTGGTAGGATCAATAGTTATGCCTTTTTTTTGAAAAAATGTGATTAAGGAATGAAATTATTTTTATCCAAAAATAACTCATTATGAATTTCTGAAACTATTTCTTTTCGTTTATTGTTTGAAATATAACCCTTAAATAACTTTGAAGATCATCTTTACTTTTAGAGTAAACAAAAATATCAACAATGAACACAACCACAGACTTATCTAGGAACTAGTGGAAAATTCTATTAATAGGATCCATGAATACAATAGGTGCATTGATTAACCCAAAAAGAATAAATACAAATTCATAATGGCCATATGTATTTCCCAATGTGGTTATCAGAATACTTGCATCCTTTACATTCAATTGATGGTAACCTGACTTAAAATAAGTATTCAAAAAATACTGATCCCCACGAAGCTGATCAAACAAATCATTTATATGAAGTAAATGATACTTATTATTAATAGTGATGTTATTAAATTCTCAATAATCAACAAAATGTCTCATTGAACTATCTTTATTTTTAACAAACATGACAAGAGAACCCCATGGTGATGTACTAGGTCAAATGAAACCATTATCTAATAAATCATACATTTGATTCTTTATCTCAAAGAGTTCATTTTGAGCTATTTGATAAGGGTGTTTTGAAACTGTCTATGCATCAGTAATTATGTCAATAAAAAATTCCACTTCCTGATCAGGAATAATACCATGAAACTCACCATGGAAAACATAAAAGTACTCATTTACCATTGGCTCATCAATAAAATGAATAGTTCCATTATTTTCAACCATATGTGTAAGGTAACATTCATTTCCTTATATTTCTATTTTCTCAGTTTCCTGAAATGTTATCAAACATTGGGGTTCATTCTTGTACACAAACAAAAAAGTATTTCAGAAAATAAACATTTGTATCTCTGTAGTCAATCATTGCATGATAAACTAAAAGCCAATCCATAGACAAAATAGAATCAAACACTACTAGAGGAAAACAATATGGTTTTCTGGAAGATTCTTTTCGCACACAAGGAAATGAAGGTAATTATAATTTTTTGTCAAAAAATTCTCCCAGGTGTCTTTACCATATGTTCAGGATTAATATCAAGAGAGGGTATTCCCAATTTACTTTAAATAATCTCAGAAATGAATGAATGAGTAGAACATGAATCAGACAACCCATTGGAATATTCTAAACAAAAAAAATAGTGTACCTGATACTACTTAATTTGATGGCGCAACATCTACTGAAGTAGTTGTAACAGATTTCACCACCCTTTTATACTTGTAGTCTAGATGCTTCCCCTTAGTTGAGTTTGTCGTTGGACACTCATTTCTATAATGGCCCACACCATCTCCCTTATAACATTTTACTGACTATAAATCCAATTTTTTCTTACCATTAACCAGATCATATTCAGTGTAATTATGAACCATATATCCCATTTTTCCAAATCGGTATCACTTACTAGAACTCAAATGACATTCCCTAGAATTCTTTTTACCACAATTTTTACAAAATGTAATTTTATGTTTGATACCGAGAGAAGTTTTTGAAAAGAACTTCCCTTTAACCTAAAAATATTTGTTTTGTATTATGACGAACACATTTTTTAGGAAAAGTGGGAAACCAATCATGTATACAAAACAATCAGTCAACATGATAAGTCATGGCTGGATCTAGGATTTTCAATTTTATCTTGATAGAGATCACACCTCTGTGAAGACTCCATTGAGGAATGATAGTCTTCTTATCTAAATCCTCATTGAGTTGGTCTTACCAATTGTATGACATCTTGTTCCATGTAAGTAAGATCACTTCCATAGATATCTTATTCCCGTTGAATCCAGGAGCCATAATTCCAAGTTGTTTTTGATACCCATCACATTTCTCCTTGGAAAGGTTACCCTGATGGTGCCTTCCAACAAGTCTGTCAAACTCTTATTGTGTAGTGATGACCAGTAATACATTGTTGGAGAATTATTCGTTGCCATCAATGATGGTTTCCCTCTCATCAAACTCTATCAATTCCCTCTCATTCGGGTGGAAATAGTATTCAAAAGAATCCTTTCCATCATGCGACTGGTTAATGAAAGAATATTCCCCTGCTGATGGAGAAAGATCCTTAGTAGACTTTGCCTCCACCTACTTGGGACCATCTGGGGAAGATTAACTTTACTGGAGGATCTTGTTATGGGAGGACTTGGTAAGGAGTAATAGTATGTCATCATCTACGGCCTCTGAGGGTGCTTAAGAAACCCATCTGAATCAATAATGGTGTTCTTAACCTTCCTTGAAGAGGATCTAATATAGTCCTCTACAATGTCCACTTCCGTGGAATCATGGATGGAGTCCAAATCATAATCTTTATCCTCCTGAGAAGCCTTCACATCATCCCATTCCTCAGGTGCCTAGCACTCCTCACCCAGCACATTGAATCGATTGTGGGATTGAATAGCCATTCCTCCTGACTTCACTGCCTCATCATAGGATGGTCTTTCCAGATGTTCCAGTTCAGAAAGATTTGAACCTCTAGGCTCCACAAATACACGTCCCATGAATTGATCCTACTGGTTAGTGTTCTCACAAAACGAACTTTGATGGGAACCAACAATCGATGTATTGCAGTCTTCCATAAAATCCTAATCTAAAATGATCTTCTTAGCAAGAACAACATCCAAAGTCACTTCATGGACCTCAACTACAATTGAGGTGGAGGGAAAATCTTGGATCTTAGAGACCTTCGTAGTCTTCCCTTCAGTTCATGATAAGGGGGAAATGCCCAGATCATGCCTCAAACAGGAAAAAACCTCGACAACCCTCAATTCTGGGACCTTAAGCATTGCGCCGTTCACCAAACATGAAGAAACACCCTTCCCCAAACCCAGTGTTATCTCCTCCGAAGGAATCGAATCCTCACCTAAGGATTTAGAAGACTCATTGCATGCCCCACTATCCGAATGAACTGTAACAGCCTAAGACAAATCTCATGGGGCCCATTCCACTATCAACCACATGAGATGGTTTAAGAAGAAATGAACAAAATTCCTAATGAAGGTGACCAGGCGACATCTCAAAGCACAGAAATCATACCAGTTCTCAAAGACCACTGGCTAGAGGCATTGGAGTTCACTTTCAACATCAATCCAGGCTTCTTCAAAAGTGGTTTTGGAGACGTCGACTTACACGCAAATACGGGGTTCAATTGGATGGCACTAAGTCCTCGAATGCTCGTCGAAAGCCAAAAATCAATCGACCATATTGCCTAAAAATTGAGGGATAGATGGATTTTTAAATGGTATGGGAAGACCTTGAAAGCTTACCCAGATCACCGTGGAGGGGAAATCCCTCTTCCAATGGAAATCGTAGCTCCATTGCATAAGAAAGAAGTGGAACCCTTCGTATGAACGAATGCCTTTGGACCAAACAGTGGAGATATCTTCATCATTGGAGAACAGCATAAGGAATTGATGAGGGTCGAGGAGCCCGGTAGTTCCACAATCTTTCAGGGACAAAGAATCTTTGATATAACGGGCAAAGCTATCAAGAGAAAGATGCCGTCAGCCAGACCGAGCTATTAAGGATAGCCCATAAAGAGAAGACGCCTCTGAGAACTCCTAGAGGGAGAGGGGGAGAGAGGGGGACACTCGGAGGAGTTCTGGGACATTAGAGAAAAGATGAATCTAGGGAAAGTCATTGAGAAGGGAAGGATCAGAGAACGGGGAACGGTGCTGCCGAATGAGAGAGGGGGAGACATCCATCGCCGCCACCCGAAGGGGCGAGATGCTGCTAGGGTTAAATGGGGGAGTGTGTGATCAAGCTCCGTGTCTCATGAGTTCTTCCCTTTTTTTCAGCACCTCGACCACTTATTCTGTTATTTGTCAAAGAACACATGATCAACGAAAAACTCCATTTCCACCTTCTCCACACATCGAACAATTTTTTCATAAAATTTTTACTCACTAGAAGCTAAATCCCTTTTGATACATTATCTTTAATAGTTAGTAAAAACAGTCGATTTTACTATCAATATCTCTTATGGAATTTGGAGCATATTTTGCTAGTCGAGTGAATTTTGGTTCATAGGCAGCCATTGAGTCATCTTTCTACATCAATTATATGATTTGTTTTTTCCATAATAAGTCCAACCACCATTGGAAAATATTTATCTACATACATATCTTTGAATTCATTCCAATCAAGATAATAAATCTCATAAATTTCCCTGAAATTTTCCACCAACAGCCACCACTGATCCACTTCACCTTCAATCTGGTAAACTGTAAGACTAACCTATTCTCGTTCTTAACACCCCATGACCTCAAAAATCATCTCAAGTGATTTAATACACCCTTTAGATAGCACAAGGTCATATGACCCTCTGAATGATGGGAGATGATGGCAAATGAAATTTCCCAGTACTGACATGTTTCTCTATGGTTGATCAGGATGATCTCGTGTATGGATACCACCACCATTTATATCATGATTCAACTATTACATCACTACAAAAAACCATTCCAATCCGATTCTGACCATCTCAAGTTGCTGATTTGGAATGGTGTCTTCCTCCTGATGTTGTCCAATCATAGTTATCTTGTTTCCTCCAAAGAAAATCTTCCTAAACACAGAAATATCCTAGGTGAAGCAACATGGTAATAAGTAAATTCTATATCATTTCAATCATACCATAAATTAATTTAGGGACATTAATTTAACAATATACTAACTCGTAATCTTTTCTAAAGAGACCATTGATAAAAACTATAAAGACCCACCCTTAAAAAATTACATAATGCTGAATTAAATGGATAATTCACATTGAAGATCTTTCCAGGTTTAGAGTTTAAGATAATTATACAATACCTATTACATTACATCTACAAAATTACAGGTAGAAACTTATAATTAGTTTCAATTGTTTCAAAAAAAACTCTTGAAAAAATGTGTCATTTATTATTCCATGTCTTAGAAAGCATGGTTTTTCATTGATCCCATACTTGAACCTATTCATCATTAAGTCATGGGAAATACATTTCAAAATTTGGGATGGGCATAAAAAGCTCTGTAAGGGTATTATAACAATGAAAGAAAACATTAGTTCATCAATATATACATAACATGATCTCATAAACATAACTTAGGAATTCATAAGACTTTTGAATAACACATTGTACACTTAAATCATAAAGGAAACATGTGGCATTCGTAACATACTTACGTTGTAGCTTTCACAGCTACGTAGGGAGTAACATTTGGAGTACCCATCATAATATATTTCCTAATTTTCATAGGTGAATCATTATTGTTTATCTCTATCACATTACCCAATGAATTGGAGTGAAATCATGGGATCACCCACCCATGATTTATCACGGAACCACCCATATATGTAAACAATTCCCAAGAACCATAACATATTCATAACACATAAAATAGATATAAAGGTAAGACAACATTTCCACATTTATTAAAACCATTTTCAATACCAAAATTCTTATAATAGTATAGGGTATTTATTTTAATATTAAAAACATTATGGCTTGTTAAGTAAACCATAAATCAAATAATACTCGTGTTGGAAGAAAAGGTGGTTATCATAGTTTACATTAAAAGAATCATTAATTTTTTTTCATTTAGTAAAACTCCTCATAGATTAATATTCCCTTTGAATGAAATTAATATTCCTAGGTGTCAATAAACCATATAAATGAACGTAGTGTATAAAAAATATTCCTCAATAAAAAGAGATTGAGACAAAATACATTACCCTGTGCCCAACATGACATGTTCGTTCTTTAATCTCATGAATAATTAACTAATGTTAATTTGAACTTTATTAATACCCTTATCATTTTTATTAACCCTTTTATATAACTTATTACAATATATAAACAATATGAAATAATTTATGTTAATAATGGCCGTTGTGTCGATATTTGGTACTTGAGTCAAAAATGAACTTCTTATAATTACATGTTGTTAATGTGGTCAAAATTACATATTCACCAGAATGATATTAATTATTTAGATATCCTATATAACATATATATTCACTATATATATTTATTTATAATTGTATATAACATTTTGAGGTATTAAATGAAATGCACCGTTCATAGAGATGGTAAGTCATACGTATGCATGAACGCTACTTTAATTTATATTTCATAGTTAATGGAATAGAAACATAATGATACATTGGTATATTATAATTCTATTATAATTTCATATATAATTTCATTAATTCCATCTTTTATATTTTTTATGTATGGCATGAATGAGTCATATCACTTTGAGGGGGCGGTAGTCCACACTTCCTCAAATAAAATTATCGTGTTTACCCATTATGGAAATCATAAACGTATGATATAAATTAAAAATACAGAAACAGAAAGATATTATAAATAAAATATATATCACATATAAATATAATTCCATCTTAAGGTCCACCATAAGAGGGGGTCAAAGAATATTGAACAATCATCGTTTTGTAAGGCAACAGTTCTCCATCCATAGAAACAATATGTTCTTTACCCATTAGAAGATGGTGTGTGTCAGTGTAGTTAGAATCATTCTAATAAAAACAAATTTGTATATTGATAATAATGGAGTTTTTATATAATAAACTAATAAAAAGAGTTTTGGGGGTTGGATAAGTAAAATTAAAGAAATGAACATAGGAGAAGATGTTACCATTAAATCAGGTAACTCCCTTTGGTTTGAACCAAAAAGATTTCATGATGTGCATTATGCCTAAGGTAAGGATTCTAGTTGGAAGAAGTGAATCTTGAGAGATTATTTGGTCATTGGATGGTCTATCTAGATGTCTTGAGGGGTGTGTGAAATGTGATAGAGGTGAGGGATTTTTAAAAGAGGGAGGAGGGGATCATTAAGAATGTCTGAAAATATTATTTTATTATATAATGATAACCAGATTATGAAAGTACAAAACATATTAATGACAAATATAAGATGACTATAGTCCAAAATAAAATCATCCAAAAATAATTGGATATGTTTTGGATACTATTTTAATCAATATAGTATTATTTATTAAAATCATTCATTAATGAGGTTAACACTAGATCATTATTGCGTAAAAAATAATTTTGTTTATTTCATGTATAAAAAATAAAAAAAACACCATGATGTAGAAAATATTTTTTTTATTTTAAATTAATATTTTTTGTTGAATAGATGACATATATATTCCGATGTAAGAATTGATTTACTAAAATATATATGTTTATGCCTTTTTTTCTTTACTTTAAATTAATTTATATATTGTGTCATTATCCCTCCCATTGTAGAGACCCGAAGCTTGACGTACATGAACATTACAATAATTTTGCGGAATACTTAATACATAACAAAAACAGACACACAAGAGACGTAATAGTTTAGTGTCTTTGGAAACTTGGAACGTAATCTTCTAATCGTGGTGAAAGATCTTCAACATCTCCCATAAATATCTTCCCCGTTTTTTTCATACCTAAAACCTTTCTTTATATCCAGGGGAAAAGAAAACATAAAAAGGGTGAGATCAAATGCTCAGTAAGGGTAAGCATGGATAAAATAAAACATACCATATACATTTGAACTTAAAAACATGAACATAATGTTTAAACATCAAAATCTTGATCAATGACATAAAACATGGAAGTACATATGGCATAGATCATAAAAAACATTAAGAATGATAAAATAGCATGGGAATAAAACATGTAATTGTGGCAACCATTAATCACATGATATGATCTCCATATTAGCCAAAAAATTAATGCCAAGACCATCATAGTGGACAAAGTCCCTTTCTGAATCGAGTTCACTCCTTGTTCCAGTCCTAAATTACTGAACCAGTTTAACATTAGGTTCCATCCATGTATATCTCATGAAATATAAATCTTTACCCAATGAATTGGAGGGAGATATAGGTCCCACCCATCTCATAATGAAATCATTCTTACTTGTGACACAAAATAAACATACATCATTCATAAGAACCCAATAAATAAAATGGGTTTCATAAATATCATCCCATCATCACATAATCCATATAAAATAAATGGATATCATTTCATAATAAGAAAATTGAAACCATGTAAATCATAGTGACATTATACTTGAAACATACACATATGAAATAATGTCATCTTAGATGGAAAATGGTTTTGATAAAACACTTAAAATGAATTCTTGAGGAAAATATCCTTTCTTCTTCAAAATCATTTTATTTTCACAAAATGCCATGCAATTTTAAAAGAAAAGGTTTTTTCTGAAAATAATCAGGAAATATTTTGGAGGAATCTTCATGAAAATAAGGCTTTATAAAACCGTAAAAATCCTTTCATGCCGTATAAGTTAAAAATAACATTCTTTTCATACTTTTGTCAGAAAAGTCAAAAAGTACCTCTTAAAAGAAAGATTTCATACATACCATTTAGTAAAAGTCAAAATGGGTAAAAAGGACATTAGACATATATGAAACCATTTTTAGAAAACATGGACATGGATGATAGAAATAACCCCAGTAAATACCTACGAAGAAGCAATCTCGGATAAAAATGAGATTTGCAAAATTATCCCTTACCTTAGGTCAAATATGCTTCCTACGTATCTGAACCCCCTATATAATGATTTAAATAATGTTATTGACTTATTACAGAATCATATTCATTTTTATGATATCATATATGTTTCACTTATGACTTTATATTACCCGTACTTTTGTAAATTCCATGTTAAAGTAGCATGTTGGGTAAAATCATTTCATTTGTCGTATGTGTTTCGACTTGTCGTTTCTTGATATTATTACTTATATCCTGATTTAAATAATTCTAGAATTTAAAACATTATTTATATATAATATATATTCATCATATACATATATATTATAGATCGATTAAATGAATGAAATACACCGTTCATGGAGACGGTAGGCCGTACGTACGCATGAACGATGTTTTCGTTTCCTTATTGAATTGAATGGAATTAAGTAGATGAAATAAATATATATATAAATAAATCCAGTAGCATTATGATGTCATATATTTTATTATTACTTATTATATATACTTTATAATCAATCTTGAATGGTTATCATAGAGTGTGAATCTCATCGCGTCGTGGAGACGGTATTCCGTACGTACGCACGAGCGATGATTTCATTCCCATGATCGTCGAATTCTTTTAAAGTGTATGTATAATATTACAGAATCAATATCACTTTACAATAATCATATATATTCATTAATTTCACCATTATACCCATCCAAGTAAGGTGGTGGTGGAAAATAGATTACACCACGGCGTGGAGACGGTATACCGTATGTACGCACGCGTGGTGATTTCATTTTCCCTAGGATGGATAGATGGTTAAATATGGTTTTTAATACCTATAATAACATATAAGTATATTAGTGATACTGATGTTATTACCTCATAATGAAACAACTAAATAAGAAGAAGTTTAAGAAGAAAGAAAATTGAATGAATCAGTAACAGATATTACCTATTCTTTGACACGCCTCTTTGAATCCATATCTTAGGGTACTAAAATTTGTCTTTGAAGAAGACCAAGACCTCTAGATGTTTCTAGGGAAGTGTAGAAGATACTTTTGCCGGTTTTGGCCGAGTTTGAAGGCTCAATGTGGTGTGAGGAAGAGAGGGAGGAGGTGCCCTTTTATAAGGGAGGAGAGGGGCACCTTTGGAAAAACTAAAAATAATATTTTATTATAAAGCCATATTCGGTTTTAAATAGCTCAAAATTGATTTATTTCTGAGATAAGGTGGGGATGGGACGAAATCCTCACATCCAATAGAATTTGGACAAGTTTAGTTTACTATTTTAACCTTATCATTTAGATTTAACTTTATGTTAGATAATTTTACTTTTACCGTGTCTTTTTGTGTTCTTACACTACGAGGTTAATAAACATACTATAACAAGACAAAAGAACCCCAAGTTGTTTATTATTAATATATATAACCGTACCTAAGACATTTGGCCGAAACTTGTATTTTTAGGAATATAATAACAATTAATAATATAATATTGTTTAAAAAAACTATTTTATGTCAATTTTACACTATTTGGTAAATGATTTTTGTGTAAATCGTAAAAGAATTATTAGTTCGAAATAAATTAATTAAGTCAATAATAACATGTCATATTAACATATAAAAATATTTTAATTCATAAAAAGTCTCACATTACATTTATTTGGGTATTTATAACATCAATTATGTCAATATTTCATTAATAAGATAATTACTGCATCATCTTTGTTTCATAAATAAATTAACTTATTTAAAGTCTAAAAATTACAAATAAAATATCATTATGTAGGAAATAGTTTTAGATTTCTAATTAATATTTATAGTCGAATTTATCTTATGTATATACCTATATTAAAAATGCTTTAGTTATTAAACTTTGATTTTAACTATTTTAACCCTTATTTAAATAAATTGATAATAAATGTCCTAATCTAATACAAGTGGGCCTAAATGGTCATATTTTATTCCTAAGGTTGTTTTTGGTCGAATTACACTAATACAATAGAATTAGGACATGTGTTAGGGTAATAATAATATCATTTTTACCCTTAACTACCCTATTTACTATTAACCGTGGTAAAAAAGTAAAAAGTTAATATTCACCAAAAATTATTTTCATCTCATTGAACCATAATTTAGTCCTTGATATTAACTATTTCTCTCGGATTTTCGAAATTCTACTCACATAAGCGGTTAAAATAAGTTTTATGAAAAATTCCGTTTTTTTAACTACCACTTAGTGGTTTCACTATTCATCAAAAAATGAAAGTTTCCAGAAAAATACCAAAAATTAGGCCTAAGATATATTTGATATTATGAATTCAAAAATGATGTTTACTTCACCAAATTCAAAACATATCAGTTTCATTAAATAATTTAAAAATTAATTCATGTCGTCAAAACAAATAGCGTGTTCTTAAGAGATAATAACTATCAAAAGATTGACACTTGTTAATGTCTGGATTAAATGTGAAATTACATCCAATGACAAACATTGTATTAAATTGTAAAAATATATTCTAAATATAATTTAAAACCAGTAAAATTAATAATTTATCATTATTAATTATTTCGATTAAAACAGTTGTTTTTAATTAAAATTTAGTAATTTTCACTATTCGTCAGAAAATGAAAGTTATCCGAAAAGTACCAAAATTTCACCCTAATATAATTTGTATATTCCGAATCCAAAAATGAAGTCAATTTTGAAAAATAAAATTTACAAAATTTCAAAAAGTGGTTATTACTATTCATAACGGCTAGTTTTAATAATATTTTAATAGCATATCACTGTTTAGTGAAACTCGGTATTGCGTACTACACATGCTATCGAGGAAGGTCGCGATTGCGTGTAATGAAATTCAAGTCATGGATGCGTGTTGTGAAACCTCCTTTTGGTGTAGCGTACAACACAAGACATTAATGAAATTAAAAAGAATATTTTTCATAAAATATCAGGGTGTTACATTCTACCCCCCTTAAAATGAATTTCGCCCTCGAAATTCGTCAGGGTTATAAATGGTTTACTACTCGAAATTTTATTTAATAGAAACTCACATCGTAAAAAGGAATACCAAAACCAATATTTAAAAACATAAGTATTAAACTTAACGGTTACCCAAATAAACTAATCATTGGGTTTCCACATAGGTGAAAATATGGATATGGAAGATAAATCTAACCATCATGTTCTGATGGAGAGTGGTAGAGAACATGGCTATGGAAAAGCCAGCAATCAGAAAGACATAAATTTCTGACGATCTAAGGTACCATCTGATTAGGACAACATTTTTGGTTTTCAAGATCATTTCCCTAAAGATGATGAAATTTGAATTAGAATAAATACTTTCGTGATTTTGGTATAGTCTCGCCATTGGTCGTTCTTTGGACAATTTACACTCCATATCTTAAAGAAATGAAGTTGAACTTGTCATTAATTATGTGTTAGTAGATCATGTGATAGAATGATGGGTCATTCCACTTGTCTCAAACAAAAGGTTATAAAAGTTATCAAAAATACATAAGTCCATCCATAGTGAGATTAATCATATATGGTTCCTAAAATGGAATTACACTTCATATATCATTCTTCTTAATATAATAAAACTAGTTTCTACTAAACATGGACTTCCTGTAGGCCAGTGGTAGGCGATAAAGGCCAGTTGCACATTGGTTGAGGGTTTGATTCCCATAGCCTCATCCGACGCGATGGGTTGTCGCTCATCCTGCAGGTTTTCCTTTTTCTAAAACTACATTACTATAACATCCCATAAATAATATTGAAAAAACTTCTATCCTTAAAAAATACTAACTTATGTCCAACATAATCCATTCCAATCTTTAGGCTTATCCAAAATACTGATGTCCAATCACATATTATTGTTAAAACGATGACCAAATAGTTCACACAACTAGCAAGCTAATACCATCGTTGATCCCCATATATCATGAGATATGTCTTGTTGGTCACATTCCAAACATTTTCAAAGGCCTTAATCATGTATTATATTGAAATAAAATGAATACCCATTGAATCTTATTGAAAACATGAGTGCTGTCAAAAGTTAACTCTTTTCACATGCCAAAACCTCGAACCATGATATAACTATATCCTTATATCTGTCATGAGCTCATGAATACTGTCAAACATTTCATTTTCTCGTTTTCCCTTCATTATGAGCATATAATCTTGTTTCCAAAAATATCTCAATCACTTTCCATGTTTACTGCTACCATAAAATTATTGAAAACCACAATAGACCAATAAATAAATATTTCAATATTCCACGATACTTTATAAAACATTATTTTGGAATCCCATTACATAAACAATTAATCATTCCACCACATCGTTTTTGTATTCAACATCTCCAATTGTGATCGCATGTGACATCCCTTTGTCATTTTCCTTAAGTGGTTTCTCATGTCGGTCATCATTAACCCTTAGATTAGGGAATTTATTAGCATAATGCCCCATTTCCTTTCACTTGAAGCATTGAAGTGTTGGTGGTGTGTTCTCTGCAGTCTTTTCTTTATTCACATCAATAGAAACCCTTTATCCATTACTTCGACACTCAGCTACTCGATGAACTTATTTTCCACACATAAAACATTTTCTTGTCCCTTTAAGACAATCTACACCATTCTTTTTTCCATACATTGAGCATAAGGAAACATTCATCTTCTTTTCACCATTATTATGAGATTTCTCCTTGAACTCCATCTTTTGTTTCTTGTCAAAACAATGAGATGGATATGTAACACCAAATTCCATTTCTATCTTAATAGCACAACGCATAATTTCTTCATAGCTACTGAAGTCTCTTATAGCTAATGCCCTTTGAATATTTGGTTTTAAGCCACTGAAGAATCAATCAACTTTACTTTCAGGTTGGATGATAAAGCCAGATGCATACCTTCCAAGATTTGTAAAATTCGCTTCGTATATACCAACAGATTCATAATCCTTTTTCTTTAGTTCAAGAAAATCCTTCTCCATATTTGTTCGAAGAATACGAGGGAAGTACTTAATGAAAAATAAGTTGTTGAACTCATCCCATTCCATGGGCTCAATTTCATCTCTTGGCCTCGTATTCTTGATAAGATTCCACCATTGATCAGCTTCACCTTCCAAAAGATATACTGCTAAGATGAATTTATCATGTTCAGATATTGAAGAACTGAAAATATATTTTCAGTGGTACTGATCCATTGTTCAGCAACAAGTGGGTCAGAAGACCCACTAAAAGAAGGTGGACGTTTCATCATGAAGGACTCAATAGAATATTGTTCCCCTCTCTGCTCATTTGGAAGTCCAGAACGATTCATAGCTTGTGTAAGTATAAAAATAATATTTTTCACTCCATCTCCCATAACATTTGTTTGTTCAGGAGAAAAATCATTTCATTTTCCATTGCATTGATCAACACGTTTCCTTCAGGTTCCAACCATCGTCTAAATCCCAAAAAGAATAGTGTGAGAGGCAAAAATCATGCTAGGGAAACCAACATAATAAAGGGGGAGTACCTTCAATATCTAACATCTTAGGTTTAATTATAAGATTGTTACCGTAATTCTAGGACTATAACCTATACGTATACTAATCCTTTGGGACATCCCTAGACATACCTTAGAAATATCTCTAGGGATCTCACTAACATTTTCACATCCTAGTTTCCAAAGGTTGACTAAACCATTCCTTTGATACCAACTGTAGAGACCCGAAGCTTGACATACATGAACATTACATTACTTTTGCGTAACACTTAATACATAACAAAAAAAAGACACACAAGGACCGTAATAGTTTAGTGTCTTTGGAAACATGGAACGTAATCTTCTAATCGTGGTGAAAGATCTTAAACATTTCCCATAAAGATCATCCCCTTTTTTTCTACCTAAAACCTTTCTTTATATCCTGGGGAAAAGAACACATAAAAATGGTGAGCTCAAATTCTCAGTAAGGGTAATCATGGATAAAATAAAACATACCATATAAATTTGAACTTAAAAACAAGGTCATAATGTTTAAACATCAAAATCTTGAGCAATGACATAAAACATAGAAGTATGTATGACATAGATCATAAAGAAACATTAAGCATGATAAAATAGCATGGGAATAAAACATGTAAGTGCGTAAACCATTAATCAGATGATATGATTTCCATATTAGCCAAGGCATTGCTGCCAATACCATCTTAGTGGACAAAGTCCCTTTCTGAATAGAGTTCACTCCTCATTGTAGTCCTATATTACTGAACCGGTTTAACTTTCCATTCCATCCATGTCTATATCATGAGATATAAATCATTACTCAATTCATTGGGGGTAGATATAGGTCCCACCCATCTCATAATGAAATCATTCTTACTTGTGCCACAAAATAAACATACATCATTCATAACAACCAAATAAATAAAATGGGTTTCATAAACATCATCCATTCATCACATAATCCATATAAAATAAATGGATATCATTTCATAATAATAAAAGTGAAACCATGTAAATCATAGAGACATTATACCTGAAACATACACATACGAAATAATGTCATCTTAGATGGAAAATGGTTTTGATAAAACACTTAAAATGAATTCTTGAGGAAAATATCCTTTCTTCATCAAAATCATTTTATTTTCACAAAATTCCAAGAAATTTTAAAAGAAAATGATTTTGTTGAAAATAGTAATGAAATAATTTGGAGGAAGCTTCATGAAAATAAGGCTTATAAAACTGTAAAAATCCTTTTATGCCGTATAAGTTAAAAATAACATTCTTTTCATACTTTTTTCAGAAAAGTCAAAAAGTACCTCGTAAAAGAATGATTTCATACATACCATGTAGTAAAAGTCAAAATGGGTAAAAATGATATTATACATACATGAAACCATTTTTAGAAAACATGGACATGGATGATAGAAATAACCCCTGTAAATACCTACGAATAAGCTATCTTTGATAAAAATGAGATTTGCAAAATTATCCTTTACCTTAGGTACGATATGCTTCGTACGTATCTGAACCCCCTGTATAATGATTTATATAATGTTATTTAATTATTAAAGAATCATATGCATTGATACGATATCATATATGTTTCACTTATGACTTTATATTACCCATACTTTTGTAAATTCCATGTTAATGTAGCATTTTGGGTAAAAACATTTCATTTGTCGTATGTGTTTCGACTTGTCATTTCTTGATATTATTACTTATATCCTAATTTACATAATTCCAGAATGTAAACGATGATTTATATATAATATATATTCATCATATACATATATATTATAGATCGATAAAAGGAATGAAATACACCGTTTATGGAGAGGGTAGGTCGTACGTACGCATGAACGATGTTTTCGTTTCATTATTGAATTGAATGGAATTAAGTAGATGAGATAAATATATATATACATAAATCTAGTAGAATTATGATGTCATATATTTTATGATTACTTATTATATATACTTTATAATCATTCTTGAATGGTTACCATGGAGAGTGAATCTCATCGCGTCGTGGAGACGATATTCCGTATGTACGCATGAGAGATGATATCATTCCCATGGTTGTCGAATTGTTTTAAAGAGTATGAATAATATTACAGAATCAATATAACTTTACATTAATCATATATATTCATTAATTTCACCATTATACCCATCCAATTAAGGTGGTGGTGGAAAATAGATTACACCACGGAGTGGAGACGGTATTCCGTACATACGCACGGGCGGTGATTTCATTTCCATAGGATGGATAGATGGTGAAATATGGTTGTTTCATACTTATAATAACATATCAGTATATGAGTGATACTAATGTTATTAATTCATAATGAAACAACTAAATAAGAAGAATTTGAAGAAGAAAGAAAATTGAATGAATCGGTAACGGATATTACCTCTTCTTTGACACGCCTTTTTGAATCCTCCACTTTGGGTACTAAAATTGTTCTTTGAAGAAGACCAGGACCTCTAGGATGTTTCTAGGGATGTGGAGAAGATAATTTGGCAGGGGTTGGCGGAGCTTGAAGGCTCAAAGTGGTGTGAGGAAGAGAGGGAGGAGGTGCCCTTTTATAAGGGAGGAGAGGGGCACCTTTGGAAAAACAAAAAATACTATTTTATTATAAAGCCATATTCGGTTTTAAATAGCTCAAAATTAATTTATTTCAAAGCTAAGGTGGGGATGGGTCGGAATCCTCTCATCCAATATAATTTGGAAAAGTTTATTTTACTATTTTAACCTTATCATTTAGATTTAACTTTAAGTTATATAATTTTACTTTTACCGTGTCTTTTTGTGTTCTTACACTATAATGTTAATAAACATACTATAACAAGCCATACGAACCCCAAGTTGTCTATTATTAATATATATAACCTTATATAAGTAATTTGGATGAACCTTATATTTTTAGGAATATAATAACAATTAATAATATAATTTTTTTTTAAAAACTATTTTATGTCAATTAAGAGACTATTTGGTAATTGATTTTTTGGGTAAATCATAACAGAATGATTAGTTCGAACCAAATTAATTAAATAAATACTAACATGTTATAGTAAAATATAAAATTATTATAATTCATAAAAAGTATCAAATTACATTTATTTGTGTATTTATAACATCAATTATGTCAATATTTCATTAATAAGATAATTACGGCATCATCTTTGTGTCATAAATAAATTAACTTATTTAAAGTCGAAAAATCAAAAATAAAATATCATTATGTAGGAAATCTTTTTATCTTTCTAATAAATCTTTATAGTCAAATTTATCTTATGTGTAACCCTATATTAAAAATTCTTTAGTTATTAAACTTTGATTTTAACTATTTTAACCATTCTTTAAATAAATTGATAATAAATGTCCTAATCTAATCCAAGTGGGCCTAAATGGTCATATGTTATTCCTAAGGTTGTTTTTGGTCGAATTACACTTATAAAATAGAATTAGGACATGTGTTAGGTTAATACTAAAATCATTTTTACCCCTAACTATATTATTTACTTTTAACCGTGGTGAAACAAATTAAAAAGTTACTATTCCCCAAAAATTATTTTCATCTCATTGAACAACATTTTATTCCTTGATATTAACTGTGTCTCTTGGATTTTTGAAATTCTACTCACAGAAGCTGTAAAATTAAGTTTTATGAAAAATTCAGTTTTTTTAACTACCACTTAGTGGTTTCACTATTCATCAACAAATGAAAGTTTCCAGAAAAATACCAAAAATTAGGCCTAAGATATATTTGATATTATGAATTCAAAAATAATGTTTATTTTACCAAATTCAAAACATATCAGTTGCATTAATTAATTTAAGAATTAATTCCCGTCGTCAAAACAAATAGCGTGTTCTTAAGAGATAATAACTATCAAAAGATTGACACTTGTTTATATCTGGTTTAAATGTGAAATTACATCCAATGACCAACATTGTATTAAATTGTAAAAAAATATTCTAAATATAATTTAAAACCACTCAAATTAATAATTTGTCACTATTAATTATTTCGATTAAAAAAGTTGTTTTTAATTAAAATTTAGTAATTTTCACTATTCATCAGAAAATGAAAGTTATCTGAAAAGTACCAAAATTTCACCATAATCTAATTTTGATATTCTGAATCCAAAAATGAAGACCATTTTGAAAAATGAAATTTAAAAAATTTCAAAAAGTGGTTATTACTATTCATAACTGCTAGTTTTAATAATATTTTAATCGCATATCGTTGTATAGTGAAACTCGGTATTGCGTACTACACACGCTATCGAGGAAGGTCACGATTGAGTGTAATGCAAGGCAAGTCAAGTATGCGTGTTGTGCAAGCTCCTTTTGCTGTAGCGTACGACACAAGACATTAATAAAATTAAAAAGAATATTTTTCTTAAAATCTCTGGGTGTTACACCCATGTAGCTCCATGGGGTCCAAAATAGACCCATGAATGCCCCTGATTATACATGTATCGACCAATTGGATTAGGAGACATGTTAAATAAATTTAATATTGTTATAATAATATTTTTTAGACCTTATTTTACAGATTTACCCTTTAATGATGGTAAATAAAATATTTACCGATGTAAATATTCCTAATGTATAAAAGTAAAAGATAAATATTTACACAATTTGGACATCCAGATTTGAAATGTGGAATCCATTTTTCCAAATTCAAAACACAGAAATTTCAGAAATTAATTTAATATTAATTCTAGTTGTAAAAACAAAAAGTATGTTTTTAATAAATAATAACTATCAAAAGATTGAAAATTTTTTATGACAAATTTTAAAGTGAAATTACTTCCAATGATAGAAATTGGAATAAATAAAAACAATATAATCTACATACACATTAAAAACAATTAAAAAGATAATATATCAATTCTATTAAATTATAATAAAAGAAAGTTTTGAATTAAAATATAGTATTTTTCACTATTTCATTAAAAAATGAACATTATCAGAAAAGTACAAAATTTTCATCAAATATAAATTTCGATGTCCAAATTCTAAAAAATATTATTATATTGTCAAATATAAAATATAAAATTGACAAAGACTATATTTAAAAATGGTTCACCATCAAAAGGTTATAAATTGATCTTTTAATTAATATAGGAGTGTTTATGCTTAAAATTGGATTCATTCCCATTTCAAGATTCTAACATTTATTGGATAAATGTAAATAAATTTAACAAAAAACTATAATCATATTATAGTTGGTTATATTCATTCTCACCCTTACAATTTTTAGGCATTAACTACCATTTGAAATAATAATATTATTATATTATTTTCGGTTTAACTCAACATTGAGTGAAACGTAAGATTTCAAAGAAACCTATTGTTGTGTATTGAGTACACCACCAATAATATAATCTCCTTTAATGTAAAATTAATATTAATTTCACAAATATTAATCAATATGAAAATTCATTATTCTTTATTTACCCGAGATGTTACAAACATAGATGAACATCCTACTGTATTGGTATGAAATGTATTTTTTTGTAGAACGTGATCTTTATCTGGATACATCATGTGGATTTGGTCTAGAATAGATGTACCTTGGGTAATAAAAATTAAAAGGAAACATTGGGGAAATCCTAATCAACACATGGTGCATGAGAATATATACTAATATACAAATAGTTTGATACCCCCATGTGATATTATTAGGATAATTCACATTTTATTTTCAAACCATTATTAAGGATTTGAATAGATGACAAGAATTATTAAACTAGAGTAAACATAATTTGGTTTATAATGAAAATAATATTCCTTGTGTTAGACATACTACAACTGATTATATTTTTTCCCTTTATTGTTATTGTTACTAGAAATATACTTTTTTGTTTTATTCACTGGATGAAACATAACAGAATCCAAATAAAATTACACATGAACGATATTTTGGTGCCTATGAGAAATAAAATGGGATAATAAAAAAATTTAATAATATATTGATTATTCTTAATCAGTTTTCTGTAAATATTATTAAAAATATATATCATAAAAAACTACAAGACACAATAAATAAGACAAGGATGAAGTTCTCTATGATATAAATGATGAAGACCATGGAGAAAAGAAGGTTTTATTTTCATCACATAAAATGTTGGAAGGTTAAACATAGTATGTTTTATCAATGGATAGTAAATATTCATTATATGTTGAATGGAAGGAAATAAAGTTAGTATTTCTGATAAAAAAATGCAAAGTATTGCGGATGGAAATAAACCACAACCTTGGGATCTATTTATAGTAGTTGTCTTAAATGTGGAGTAACTGAGAATTATGGATTCCAATTCCATATTCTATTGGATATCCCCTAGACCATGTAAAGAACAATATTGAAATAAAATATATGATGTATTTCTATTATTTTACTCATGAATTAATTTGTTAATGTGTTATTCAAATGGAATTTTGGTTATAATATTCGTTAAACATCTAAAGATTGTATTAAAATTTATAATTACATACCCCTTAATTTAATTGAGATTTATAGATGCATTTGTAAGTTTATAATTTTATGATTGAATATATGATCCATTTTTTAAACCCCATTTTAGATTTCATGTGATGGGAATCATCCAATATAAATATATTTTTGGAGAAATATATTGAAATACACACCGCTGGTTTAGTATATGTAATAGGGAATCATTTAATTGAGGAAAAATTTATTTATATTTTATAGAAAAGTTATTTATTATATTAAAATTTCTAACATTACTAGGGGCCTCATAGTACAGTAAAACATTAATCTAGAGATGGAAGCCCATGTATGGATAATTTAGTTTTTAGTATAAGAAAAAAGTATTGACTGTGGAATGATTGATTAATAGTGTACCGGTACCGTACATGAGGGTTGATAAGATAGAGAGGTTCACACATATGGTTCATGGGATGGAAAATTGTTCTGTTAACTCATGTGACCCATTATATTTAGTTTAAATGTTTGTTTCCCCACAAATTACCCAAAATGGTAAAATGAACCATCCTTTTCTTTTTCTCCATATGTGTCCAAATTTTATTATGTTGGGTGAGATATTTTAAGGATGTTTCTAGTATTTTATTTAGTTCATATGTTCAACATTTTTTTGAGTGAAATTATTCTCATTTGATCCATATTTGTGATTAATTTATTCCCTTTTCAGCATTATATACTTTTTTTACTACCAACACTTCAATTTTAGTGCATACTCTTATGCCTTATTTTTAGGATTTTCATCAGTTTAACCATTTTCATTTGATCTAGATCGAATTACAATCTAATAATGGATGATTTTTCCTACTACATGATTATGTAGGTCATCTATATGTTTTCCCTCAATGACCAATTGTTTATATATTTTTGATGTTGTACCACACATATGAAATTCCATGAAATGAATCCTAAATATATTTTACGAAGGGATGATGAATTTAGACTTATATAGAAATTACAATGACACTGGTTTTCAATTTTATTGTTTTTTTTCTTCAACCCAAACAACTTATGGGGTGTTTTATACCATTTTATCATGTCTATTCCACCATTTAGGTGTAATGAGATAGTCTTTTATATTTGAGGTTGGAATGATGTATTAATGAGAATTATTTATTTTCTATTAAACTAGTTGCACTATAGAAATTTTAATTTAAAGGTATGATATTAATTATCCATATAATTGTTTCTAATTATTAATGTATTAGTGAAATTATTAATTTAATGGTTAATGATAAGGTAAGTTAAATGGTTTGGTCGCCATTGTAATTTGTACCCCGTGGATCTAAAGTCTATATAAGGATTCCTTGGACCTTTCTACTATGTAGATTAAATATTATTAGAATACTTGGATGCTCTGAACAATTATTTTCTTGGGATCCAACTTGAATAAAAACATATGATGGTTTTAAAACATATACCCTTTGGATCTGATGAACTATTATGATTCCTTTTCAATTTCTTCTACATGGATTCCAATTACATGACATACAAGATGGATGTATATTTCTACTCATAGGAGCCAATATATCGATCATGCATGGATTTATAGGAAATATCTACTCCAATGATAAATTTTAACAATTTTATAAGACATCTTGGATTCCTTGGTCATTTTTACTCATTGGATCTAGTGATTCTGTCAGAATACCTTGGTAATTCTATCCCATTCCATCATGATTACTTTTTTTACACATGTTTATTGGTTAGATTTCACATTATTACTCCTTTAAACCTGAGGCATGCAAGAATGAAACATGATTACATATCATATAAAATTTTTTATACATTCTATTATATATATAACATTATTCTTAGTTTCATGATAACAAGGAGACCAGATAGACTTGATGTCATCGCTTTTAAATTTATTAATTTTACATATATTTTATATGTACATTAATTTAGCTTATATAAATGTATATGATTTTAAAGAAACTATTAGTTGTTTCTAACTGAGTTTTATCCCACACCCTATTCATGCCCCCATTGGGAACTTGGATCGAGATCATGGATGTAGGTTGGGATAGGGTAAATTTTCCTCTTGCACATTCTTCATAGATTTCTTCATAGTATCATTGTAAAACGAGAATAGGTTTAAAGATAATTATTCTATATGGGATAGATTCTTTTTTTCCTTTTGTACCATTGATACATGTATTACACAAGTTACAGTTTTCCATGTATTACAATATTTTTAAAGAATCTGATGATTGTCATTATTTATATGTTATTTATTAATTATTACACTACTCATTTATTTATCTTTATAATTATATTGGTTGATTTTTTTATTCTTCTGTGATACAATATGATCACGTGGGTATTGTATCCCCACTTCTCTAGAATATATCATTACTACGAGTCAAAATCCTCTAATGTAGTGGGAGGTGCTATTGCGTCAATATTCATAATTGTATTTATTTCTTATTTGGTGTAAAGGGTCAAGGAATTCACAAATTATATTGGTAAAATTTATTTTCTTTTTTCATATCATTAGGAATATTAGCCAGGATACTAGTAATTTTTTTTAAATTTGGTAATGAGATTTTCCTAGCATTAGATAACCCGCATACAAGTTAAAGAGAAATTCCCTTGGTTGGGAAGTGATGTTTTCAGTTCATCTTATTGCATAATATTTTACATCACTATTGGGTGTTGCAGATAATGTTTGATGTTCATTATGCTTATGGATTCTTTCGTAAGACTAATATGGAAATGATATAATTCATTATGAATCATTATATTCCCTTCATGGTTTATACGTCCTACATTATTCTATGGCATGTTTATATTAATGTGTGAATTTCATGGATCATGTTTTCATTCATTTTTTATTTTTCCATAAAATTGTTCTTACATTTCATATGGGGAAATAATAAATAATTTTTTTTGGATTAAATGGAAACTACACATCCATTTATAATGTGTGTGTGCCCTTATAAATTTGATGTGGGGATTCATATTGATCATCCTTTTTAAAAGAAATTTAATTGTAATGGAAAATAAATTATTATGACATTGAATTATAAACTAAATATTTTATATTAAATGGAGATTCCAATTAAAATTTAAAGTTTGATTTCAGCAAAAAAAATTAAATAATACTTTTCATACTATAAACCCTAACTTATTGTAGAGAACGTGGTCCCAATACTACATTAGTTGGGAAGTAGGTAGAATCTATCCCATTTTTATGACTTGATCATTACCCAGACCTTGATTTAGTAGTAGGTAATGAGTTATGAATCAGGTTACAAAGGCATGTACCAATATTATAATATACATTTGTAACCCACTTGTTATAAAATCTTGACTGATTTCTGTGCATTAAATTTTTAGAAATACCCATCCCCGATGGACACTACTTATAAACAAAGAGGATGGAGATGACTATTCACTAGTGGTGTTGGAACATGGTCCACCAGAAGAACCACTAGTAGTCCCTTTTATGATAACACTTATTATGACTGATATGGGGGTTGAGTATAGTTTTACGATGGATTTATATATTTCATGCTATAAATTTAGGGATACTGGTGACCTAGCCCAAATATTGAAGAGTTTAATTGTGTGTCCAACCAACATCATCCTCCCATGTTTTCAGCGGACAATAAATCAGATGTTGTAGAGTGCTGTCTAATTTCCATTCAATCCATTTTAAAAAATCTCAATACACCTGCTTAGAGGAGAGTTTTGTTTTCTATTAATATTCATTAGGATTCAGCAATGTAATGGTTGTATGTGATTACACAGACATGGAATCATCTGGATATGGATTATAGGTATTTCCAAAAATCATTTTATGGATATTTATATATAAAGAAACTAATGGTTGATATTGAGATACATTTTTTACATATAGAGATGGTTGTATTATTAATAATTTACTATTCGACCAATTATATGGAGATCTAGTGTTTTAGTCATATTTATTTATGTTATTAGTTATCAAAAACTAGGATATTAGATGAAGGTATATGGTATATTTTATGAAGATCTGGGATTGATTTTTGAATATAATGATTAAAAGTAGTATTAAATTGGTAATTATATCATAGAGTGTACACAAGTGCATGAAGGTTCCCTTTGAGGTAGGTAGGTGTCACAAAGTATGTGACCTCTTTTTCATCATGATTATTATCCCTAACATCATTCGTAGGATGGAATTTTTGGTTTCCTATCATGATTATGTTGACTAATATCATAGTATGGGAACCTAAAAATAACCAAAAGGTGGGGTTTTATACAAAAGGATGAATGAGATTTCCATCTAAGAAAATCTAGACCCATGCATCATGGGATGGAATGGTTGATATCCCATATTTCTTATTTTTTATATGATCATGAGTTTCATAATTAATTTCTTGCACTAGTGGTAGATTGCTTCATGGATATTTTCCAGACAAGTTTACAGGACTACCACCTATCTAATATAGTGCTTTCCATCAATCTTGTTCCAATAGATGCACTATTATCCTTGATTCCATATAGGATGGATATTATGGAGTTGAAGATGATGAAGATGATGATATAATATTTTTTATAAAAGGGGTTTATCTAAACTAGAACATATCTATGGGGTTTTACATTACTTTTCTCCATTATTTTGGGTGGAATTCATCCTTTTAAGTGGATTAAAAGAAATTAATCATGTTGACGTTTAAGAACCGATATAATTTTCCTTAGATATATGATATATTTGACCTTTTTCTTGGTTCTTGGGTGTTTATTTAAATTTATATATGACTAGGTTATCATCATATGTATGTTCCTAATTCATATATACAACACACATATTTTTGTAGTAGGTATGTTTTGTTTTATTATCTTGATATTCCATTAAGTCTTAGTAACACTTGAGTCATTTTCGTTGTATTGATGATCCATGTTTTCCATTAAACTCTTGAATCATTTGTTGTGGTATTATATTTTATAACATGTTTTACTCTGAAACGTAAGACAACCATCCCAAAAAGCATGTGATCATAATTTATACATAGATATACCATAAATTATATTCTATTCTCATAACGTTCTACTTCTAGATGGATGTGATTAACTTAATGGGTATTATTATCATAGAGATAAGAGTATTAGTTGACCAAGAGAAAATGAGATATGTAATTTCAATGGATAATCCAAAGAAGATATTATTTATTTAAATTTAACTGGGTAAGGATGATTATTATAGGCGATTTATAAAAGGCTTCTCACACTTAACTACAGCTCATATTGGATGACTATGTAGGGTGTGATGTTTATATGGTGAGGTAGTTGTGATATATACATTAAATAAATGAAATGGAGACTAATATAAATGTCTCTCCTAATTATTACAAATCATAAAGGAACTATAAGTTATTTTGTGAATAATTAGGTATTATATTTGGAGTAGTTATAATGAATGAAGTGTGATTCCTGGCATACATGTCTAATTAGTTGAGGCCACATTGGATGAAATACCTAAAACTTGATATTGATTTGGATACAATTATTAATGAATTTTCTTGTTGGATGCATTATTTACTGGGAGAGAATTATTTTGTGTACAAAGACAAAAAATCCCCAAGTATGTATTTACAATGTGTGATATAAATATCAGGCAATGTAGGTGGGTCAAATACATATAATATTTTTAGAATGACCTAAACTATATTATAGTATATAAAAACACATTTATTGATGCACCGATCATGATGACATAGATAAATCTCAATCAGAATACAAGTAGAATGTGGATTCTTATGAACAAGTTTATATATATGCACAAGGAGGTGCTAGATAGTCGTGAAAAGACTTCCCTCCTTAATTTAGAAGCGAATCACATAGTTTTTGATAGATTGAGAATGAAATTTATATTAGATTATAATGTTATTGTACTGTGGGATTGTGTGGAGGGTGTTAATCTTCTTTATAGTTGTTTCATTAAGAAGGATAATATATTTCATATTCGCAGACATGTATGTACTCATACATATTCCCATGAGAAGTTTATGTGAGAATAATGTGACTCAATATGAGATGTGAAATCATGTATTTCCAGGTTATATCAGGAATTTCATGTTCAGTATAGTTGGTCGGTGATAAAGGAGTCTAATGGGTTCGTTACTCATTTCACAACATGTCAACTAGTGAAGGAGAAACACCAGAAACCAGCAAGTCTTTTACAAGAATTAAGTATTACTGAGTGGAAATAGGCCGATATCACCTTGAATTTTAGGATGGAACATCCAAGATCACTGTGGGGTTGTTACACAATATGTATGATCATAGACTATTTGAAAAACGTTTTCAATTTTCAATATATTCACGTCACACATTTAGTGTCAAAGATGGATTGTCTCTACATTCATAATATAGTAGACCGCCATGAGGTTCTCTGTTCTATCATATCTTATTGAGATCATTTATTCACATTTTATTATAATATGAATTACTAAGGGAATTTGGTTCAAATAACTAATAACTAAAACCTATCAACCATAAATTGATGTTCAACATATTATGCAATACTGGTTTTAAAGGACATGCTCTATACTTGAATATTTTTTTCAATGATTATTGAAAAAAATACATGTCACCATGTAAAATTATATAAACATCCTCTAGTAGACCATAAAGATAACTCATTATGAAGCCCAATATGATTGGTCATTTGGTTCTCACATGTTCCTGTTATATATAGAATATGTATTGATACTAGGTCTGTATCTCATTTAGGAGGCCTTGGAGAAGGATGGACTTATTTTGAAGATGTTTTACACTGGTTATTCTAGATAAAACTAACATGGTGGACATTTCCCTCGACAACATGATTTCATGTTGGGGAGCCAGGTTTTCATGTGGCATTCTCTTAGACTATGGTATAGATAGATTCTAAATCAAGGGATGATATACCCTCATTACATCATTCCCTTTGAGATTGTAGATATATTCTAGATGGTATCCTATAACATGAAATTGCCTCAGAGGTGTTGGTTCATTCAAGACATCTTCCATGTATCTTATCTTCATCAATTACGTTATGATCAATTGTATATTATTCATCATGATAAAGGTTTGTTAGAGGTAGATACATCCTTTGAGGAGTATACTATCCATATTTTTAACATGGAACCATGGTTCAAAGAGGATGGTATGTTCCACTAGTAGGAGTTATATGGAATCCTAACCATGTACATGGTGACAATTGTGATTGGTTGGATAATGTGTGTAGCCAGTGGCCATAGTTAATTTTCAAAAATGTTTTTCAACCATAGGATGAGAAATTTAATGTTGAATTTATTTAAGGGTAAATATTTTAAGATCCTAAATTTTATATGGGGTATGGAAGAATTTTTTCCAGTTTATTTATTTAGATTAAAACTATTAGGGATGTGTGTTGATTATATGGTGGAATCATCTATGTCCAAGTCTTGTTTGTAGCCCGAATACTGAGTTACTAGAAAAAGATGTAGTTCTGCACAATTAGTAGAAACCATACTTCCAAGGGCCCAATGTTTGATTAAACATTTCATGTTATTGTGGCTAACTTTCAGGGGACTCATTGTTGATGAAACCATTAAACTATATATGGACACTATTTCTTGGATGCTATAGTTTTTAATAGAGAATATATTCATAGTAGATGCATGTTTTTTCTAATAGTACATGATAACAATATGAGAGGGTTGCCAAGAGAGAGAGAGAGTGAGTTGTGAAAGGCTGGTGCGGGGTTTAGAAAAACATGGTGCCAAACCATGTGACATTGTATTTTATGGGTAAATGAATATTTGTACCCAAATTGAGTAATATTTAAAACCCAATGATAATTGTTTTTTCTCCATCCATATCCAACCATAATTCTACATGGTGAACACATCAGGCCTTCACCTAGGATTTTATCATTTTCCTTCAATAAACATCTAATTCAAGTAATTTTTACCTAATTATCTCTATATTAATTTATACAATATTTATCTTGATACATGCATTTTGTTCCATGATATAAAAAATTTCATTTTTGAATGGGCTCTTATTCCCTATATTCTATGTGTTTTTCCATTCCTCATTTTTCTTCTGATCTAGACTAAATCAGATACTATGGTTGGACAAGTGTCTCTCAACCGTGCTAAGGTATGTTTTCAATTAAATTTCCATCAATTTGTCATTTTTATAGATTGTTTCTCTTGTGAATAATTTCAAACGTTATATGTGTTTCTTTCGATGAAAATTGAGCAATTTTTTAATGGATACATATGTGCTAAGACATTCCATTGACACTATTCATCATGGATGGAGGGTTTCAACCTCAATATGAACATCCCATGGGGTGGGTTCTATCATTTTATCTTGTTTATGCTACCCTATGTGTGGAGGACTTAACCTTCTATAATTGAGAGCTAAATGGGGTATTAAATAGAATTTTTATGTTTCTCAACAACTTTAAGATACTTGAAAATTTTAATTGAAAGTTATGATATGGAAAATATATTGCCTTTTTATTATTATTATGGTATTAGTGAAATGATTAATTTAATGGTAAGTGATAATTTTCGTGAAATAGTAAGGATTATTTGGAAATTTTTACTCCTTTGATCTGATGGCCATATTAGGATTCCCTATACATTTTTACCCCTCTAATCATATCTAATTAGATTAATTAAATTTATTTTAGTTTTTTACACTATATATTTGGATTTATTAATATATTTTGATATCTTGTAATTTTATACTCCCAATATTAGAATACCCTTTATGATGTCCATGATATTTATAATCCTCGGATCGATGTTACATGACTTATTGGATGCATTGGAAGATTCTACAATTTATATCCTATTAATCCAGATTACATTGATTATATAGAAACTTCTACTCCAAGGATATATTTTAACAAGATTACATGACATGATATCATATATTATACACTTATACAACTTGTATTAGTTGATTAATTTCCTATGCCTTGATAATTTCTAACCATTGGATGTTATTTACTAGTTTTTATTTTTATTCCTGGTTTCTAGGGATATTAAAACTCATTGGACCCTGGCATATGAAGTCTTAACATAAGAACATGTTGCTTTAAAAATTGTCCTTCATATATTCAATTCTTTATATATTTCCTTATGATTATTTTATTCGTCATATTGAGACGTGATATTCATGACAACGTCTTATATACTATCATTACTCATACACTAGATCTATATATAGACTACTTCAACATATATATTTGGACATGAAATATTATAATCACTGTTGGTGGTGGCATATTGAGTTTTATCGAAAACCCTATTTGAGCCACCATTGGTTACCTGAATGGACATACATGATTTGGTAGGGATAAGGGAAAAGTAATGAATGCCTTTTCTTGATTGATTTTTGTATAAGGTCATGGGATAGAAAAACCTAACTATGGTCTCATTATTATATATATGATTGTTTCCTTAGGTATCATGGTAGATTTTAAATTTGTATTATATTGGTTTAATATTTAAATATATTTCATTATTTTGAATAATATTCAATTAAAATCATTTGTTCATGAAACTATTGGATGAGGTTACTTGATTATTTATATGATGGATGTTTATTCCTCCACTGATCAGTTATTTATTATTCATCATCTATTTCTTGATATAAATATGCTGTTATGATACACTATTATAATGAGGGAATAGTGCACCCACTATTTCACCAAGGACCCTTGTGGATAGCAGATTGCCACTGAAAAATAGGGAGGCATCCTAGAGGCAATCTAGATATCCATGTTTGGTTTCAATTTTGTGATACATGTCTAGTATGCCACCATTTGTTATATTGTATGTCTAATTGTAACCATAATGGTTATGATAAATAATTATAGATAAAATCAAATAATTTTAATAATTTTATTGGTCTTACAATATATTAAAAGTGAATTTTACTGCTACATTCATAAAGAATAAATTTTTGGAATTTTATTTCATTGAGTAAGTGATGAATTGTAAATTGATCAAAGAATATCCAACATAATGGGTTTTTTGAAATATAAACATATTGAGTATATAAATTCTATTATATCCTAAGATATTGAAATTATTATTCAAGTAGAGAAGACTTATAATGAAAAAATTATATCCTATTGCATTCATATCTGATGAATCATATGGTATATTAAATCAACATATATTAATTGTTTTTAGGCCACTAAATTTTCATTTATAATTAACTTTCTTATGTTCTTGGACCCTAATTAATCAATCTAGTTATAACTTATTTTCTTCTATGTCCATATGTTCATATGAAACCAGTGTTCATCTACTTAAAAATATACTTATGTGTTTTTCATTAGAAATTTTTTACTTTACGTTTTTTATTATTTAGATAATATTTCATTATCCCTTTTAAAATGTAGGATTTCAATAATGTAATTTCTAAATGTCAATCCCATGATTTATGATATCATTATTAAATTTTAAAGATATAATTTATCTAAAGTGTGGATAATATAAAACCACAAAATTATCAAATAAAAAAAATATATTCTATTGCTTATCCAATATTGAACATTGAGCATAAACAAGATATAAAATTTATATCATTAAATTTAATCACCTCGCTACCTTTTAGAACACGAAAACCAGCATCTAAATAGACTAGAATATAGTATAACATTATAATATTGAAATTAAATTGGTGTGTGTGATACGTAATAGTGCATTTATGAAATTTATATGGTTTACTCATATAAAATAAAATTAGTTGTCTATCTATTGAATATAAATAAATTATTAATCATTTGAATGTAAAGAATATTTTTTAGATAAACAATATTTTCATAATATTTGATTTAGTCACAAATTTCACACATAAATTAAAAATAATTTTTATCAATATTGGATAATTTATATTAGAAAAATAATAAAAATTGAAATCTTCCTACCATAATTAGAATAGGTTTATTTTTTCATTTTTTTTGAATGCTTCATTTTTTGATGAATAATAAAAAATACAGGATTTTAATTAATAAATTCCTTTCAATTTATATAATATTTATTATTAAATTACAATATTAATTTGATTAAAAATTTATTTACTAGATAAATATTTATATTTGATGTCTGATAATTATATTCAGTTGAATAAATTTCATATTTAAATTATATATATATAATCATTAATCTTTTGATGCTTTTCTTTTCGAAAACGAGCATTCTAATCATGTATACATGGTTATTTCTAAATTACTCTTTTCCAATCATGTGAATATAATATGTAAAAATATATTCCATATTTCAAATGTTAATAACTTATATTTTATAATATTATGGTGAAATATTTTTACCAAAATTACTAGTGAAAACATCAAAAATTAGTTAATTTGGTTAAGGTAAAAATGGAATTATTAGATGTTAAACTAAAACGTTAAGGGTTATAATGAAAAAAACATTTCTAAATTTTATTTTGGGGACATATTTTGACCATATAATTTATAAACATTTATAATACACGATTTGGAATCTTCGAGAATTTAAAATACATGAGTACACATATTTCATTCTAAATATTACAAGTGTTCCACAACTATCATGTATAAAGGGCCTCCCCTATCCTTTCTTTTTTCCAACTAAATAAATTGGTTCAAAAAATAAATAACCATATAAAATCCAAAATTCCATTCCATCATCATATAATTCCTATATTTTCATAAATCTAATCAAGAAAATATTATGATTTGATCCTAAGGAAGATAACAGAATAAGAGTTAATGTTCATAAATTAATGTCTTGATTTTGTTTCTTTCTAAAAAAACATTAATTATTATTAAACCAGTATGATATAATATAATATTTATATTTCATATAATGAGAGTATAAAATGTTAATATAATGGCTAATTAAACACACCAATCCATCAAATGGGTTATGAAATCATCATTCATGTGTAAAATAGACAACCACCATGGGAACTAATGTCATACGTTTTTCAATTAAAATAATTCATGCTTAGGTAGGATGATGGATAATTAGTATATATATGATAAATATAACATAATTATCCTTATTTATTAAATATATGATATATATTGTTTTACATTTCATATTATTGGGGATATGGTAATGTTGCTTGTGTGTATGATGTAACACCTCCTCACGTAGTGATGTGAATAATTTTTCAATAACATTTTACATGGAATGCAATAAATAATCATTTAATATTATTTTGGGATATAAATTACATAATTAATATATTAATGACAAATAAATAATTTTAAAATGATAATTTTGTTTTTATTTTTTTTGGTTTTCACTAAAAATAATAATAAAATAAGTCTTGTATATGCAGACTAATTTCATCAAGAAGTGATGTGATTTTCTTCCAATAAAAAAAATATGGATGATATATATAATTATATAATATGAAATTTATTTTATGATGATAATTATTGAAATGTAAAATATTTCTTACTAGCTTCCCATAAAGATCATTGATAAATGGAAATGCTACCCATGCGTACACATGACATATCATCTCCATGATGAAATGTAGATCATTTTTCATAAACATATTTCATGATTGGTTATAAAAGAATAATTAATATAAAACTATGATTATTATATCATGATTATAATTTTTGTTACTATTTTGATATATAACCTTTCTCATTAACCGGATCATTCATGAATAGACAAGCCTGATGAAACAAGCAATTAAGACCGGAAATAATTATAATAATTATAGATCATTAATGAACGAGTGATAATATGTTATAATAGAATAAAATATTATATAATAAAAAATTTTTTAAGTTATTAATATTTTTAATACATTTATATATGAGGTTAAAACATTTTCAAACAAAAATAAGTGTGAGGTAAGGGACTTCATCAAAATTTCCCATCATTTAGAAATATATTGTATTTGTAAACCTAATTTATTTTATATGGTTTAAATAATGAAATACTGAAAATTAATATCATTATTAAGAAATAGTTAAAAAAAATTCAATTTTTAATTATTCAATATAATTTTATTGGAATAAAAAATTTCCAATGAATAAATCATTTCATCACCCTATTTCTTTAGATTGGGTTATATTATTTCTACGGTGTTTTTCATACACTATGAATATGTGTATACGAATATTTCACTATATTATGATGTATATAAAATTGTCTGATGTGTATTTAAATTTTACCCACCAAATAAATTAATTGAATAATTCTCACATCATCAATAAGATCATTGGAATGATTGATTTCACAATATATTTTTATTCTGTTTTTTTACATGAATTCAAATTAAACGAAATTATTAGATAATATATTCATAAAAACATTAATTTAACTATCCTTTGGAGACACAAGAATTTTTTCATGTAATAGTATCATTTTTTACTCTATGATAATTGAACATATTGATATAATCTATGTAATTAAATCAAACATCATTTCTCTCCATAGCACTAAATCTATTTCCTTAAAAAATTTGTTTTATATTTTTCTAAAAAATTATTTTAACTAATTTCAAATTGATTTATTAAATAAATTTAACCAATTTTTTTGAACAATTTTTAAAGGAATGCTCATCCCATTTTGAAATGAATTAATGTATTTATTTGATCAAAAAACTGAAAGGAATATTTGTTCTAACATTTCCAACATTAACGAAATTTCTAGCCATCCTAACAAATAAAATATTTCAATTATTCTTTAAAATATTCTATTATATATTTAAAAATGACTAATTTTAAAATGTTTTGTGAACTCATAGTTTGTAAAGTTACTTTCAAAATGAAAATGATATTTTCCACAAGAATATTTTTTAAATATATTTCTGTGGTATTTCATGTCATCATTAAAAAAGTACTATTTAATATAACTCCAATGGATACATGTTGAGTAAATACCATACTCTTTCTTTTAATTGTTTAATTATGAAAATTTTATCAGGGAATGTATTTATATTTAATTACATGATAAATTTCTAAATTAAGATCATTCCTTTAAAATATTATCTTTCCAATGATTGTATGACAATAAATTACCCACAAATACAAAGATTAGTAATATGTGATATTCGTATTTATTAAAAAATATCTCACTTCTATGTACAATAATTTACATTGAAATTTATTTTATTAAATTTGAAAATATAGATAATCCATATTCTTTCATCTATATGGATTTTTAATTGTAATAAATTTTGATTTATGAATAAAATAGATTATTTGATATGAGATAAATGAATTGGACCTAATGGTAGTAGTGGGGACTGGTTATAAATATCCACTAGATTCATGAGTAGTATCATTAATAAAATTATATATCCAGTATAATAATATTAGGCTGAACCGGATTGGTTTTTTACATAGTATATTTAAACATTCTTGAAGACAACTCTTGATGGTAGATGTATCATGTTCTTAAGACATGACATCCAATAAATAAGAAATTCCATTATTATGTATTTATATATTATTATACATTAATATTAAAAATTTTATTATCTATATATTCATTTCATTATTAGAAAATTCATTAACTGTAATTTAATTTCAATTATTTATATTTCCATGTAGATTATTCCTTAATCATTTATAATAATCAAGCTATTAATTAAATGTAATTTCATTCGTTATTTACTTTTACTTATTGATTATTATCGATGATATTTTGTCATTTATGTTATCTATGTATGAAAATTAATTTCAATTTATTAATTAAGTTGAATTTGTGTTCAGTTCTATACCTTTACAAAATTATTATGATTATTGATTTAAGATTTCTTGCATTGTACAGAACTATTATTGGGAATTATTTCTCATACTATTTTTTAATTTTACCTAGGAATCCATGAAATGTAAATTTTTAGTCATATGTATATACTATAGGGAATAATATTATTATTTTGAAAAATAATTGGCAATTTTTGTATTCAAATGTAATGTTAAAATCATGTATTTATATAGATTACTAAGAATACTAAACTATTAATTTTTTAGGATAAAATTAATTATATCTTGTGCTGATGAAATAAAGTATACAGTAGTTCTGGGTGACATGTGTTTGAGTTTCTATAGTAAATTTAAAGATAACCTACACCATATTGATGCTACCTTGGAAGAAGGAGTGTTAGGTACATAATTCACACCTCACGCTGTCACATTGTAAAATAAGCCTATAAATCATTGTTATTTGGTAACATCAATGATAATTCATTCTAAAATCAATAAAATAAACTAAAAATACACAACCATGAATGAAATTTTAAATAAATATTTCTCCATAATTCCCTTACATTATTATTAGGACTAGGGAATATAGTGAAACAATTATTATGATTTTCATTCTCAAATCCATAAATATGAATCCCTCCTAAGAGATTTATGTGATGTATCCAAAACATATATGTTCAAAATCATTATAGAACATATTGATACATATCATATCTCATTAGGAGACTAGTATACTCTTTAATAAATTTTATTCATAAAACTATTAATTTATAACTTCATAAACATTATTCTACCTCTCTGAATCCATTATAGGAATACTAACTCTTTAATGAAGATAATATATTAATTTGTCGAGGATTTAATTTAAATATGTAGGATCCTCCCCCATTTCTTAGTCGGAGTAATAAACAACATAATATTTGTGGGGAACCCATTCTCAACCCACAATACATTTTAAGGAGAGTATAGAACATCATATCAACTATGAACTTGATTCTATAATACAATATTTATACTATGTGGATATTATAATAAATATATCAATATTTCATTAAAAATGATTGTGATAGAGAAAATTTCAATAGTATTATGATCTATATGAAACAATTATCTTAATAAAAAATTCATTTATCCAATTCAGATCCTCTGATGAAGTGATATGAAATTATATAAAAAAAATCATATGACGTGTATTATAGCAGACATGGTATGTGTACTATGAGTTATAGAAATATATGTACTCACTCAACCAATAAATTTAATATTATAACACTATTTTTAAATATATAATTATTTTATTTTGTTCTTGATAGTCAGCTATTCGTGCAATCCATTCAAAATATCATTTCATTTATTACACAATATATTTACCTCTCAATTGAAAATAAAACATATCAGAAAGGGTTGTTGGGAATATAATCATAGGACATATTCATTTCTTTTAAAAGATTTAATAAGTGATTATAATCTACACACCATGATCATCTTATAGGTATGTTTAGAGATCAATTTCGCATCCAAGGTCATTATGTTTAATGTAATTGTCTTGTGCCTAACTTATATACATCGTTTATTAATGATATACATTATATTATTCCCCCATTAAATAGTATATTCCAGATACCAAAAGTAGATTTTTTCAAAAACACCATAACAAATCATCCCTCCACCAACCTTAATCATGCTTGCAGCTCTCAAAATGACAATTACCATATCCAACACCACACAATCCACTTCCCTACTGAACCTGAAAACGAAACATATAACACCATTAATGTTATAAATTTTATGATCCATGAAATCCCCACCATTATAAAAATATTTTCTCTACCTTCTACATTGACATACTTTATTATTGACATCATTCTATATCCAAACTAAACAAATGGTTATTAAGAGGGATAAAGGGATTTTCTTGTCCACCAAGATGGTGATAAAATGGGTGAGATATAGAAAGAGAGACAAAGAGATATATATAGTGAGATATAAAAATGTTACCAAGTTGGTATTATATATATTTAGGAGATTCTTTTGTTTTTATCTAGGTTTAATGACATGTTGGGAGATAAAATGGTGCATATTGGTGTTTTTCTACACATTTCTTTTATGATAAATGATTTTTTAGCATTAATCACATTAGAAAAAATTTATTAATAATAATTTCCAAGATTAAACATTCATATGATAAATAATTTGGAAAGCAATATCATAAATCTCATTGTGATATTTAGTGGAGTCATATTTATTCCAAATTGGACATTAATATATTATTAATCAACATTATTAGAAATCAGTGAGCTATATACAATAGATTAACATTTTCTAAAAATATCACAAAATAGTAATTTCATTTTGGGATTATGATCATGATGGAATATAATTTACAATAAAATTATTTTTGAGACTTTTATAATTCTAGGGCTAGGTTAATAGGGTATTTTATTATTTGATCCAAGATGTTCTTGTTGAGTTCACTGAACATAAACATGAAATACAATACTCAATGCTAATATAAATGATCCTAAAAACATTATGTGGACAATTTTACATGTAATGATCCATTTATAAGATATATTCATTCTTAATTTTGGTTTCACACAAGGGATAAAGCTAATTACACACACACACATATATTAATATTAAAAAAATACACCATAGAATTTTTATAAAATAATACACCCGATGAAATACTATATTTACAAGATCAATGAAATATTCAACTTTTTCCAAGGTTATATTATTGTTTTTGTTTAATATTTTTCATATTTGGTAGGGTTAAGTGTTTAAGACTCCTGAAAGAGTTAATTCACAGTCAATGAAAAAACCATGTCACTACTATAATCCCTCTCATCTTTTTGTGTCCGGATTTATCAAATGTTATTGATGAAGAATTTATTTAAATTTAAAATCATTTAGTAACATATAAATCCTATATTTACTACAATATATAAAAATTAATCAAACCTAAAATATAAATATAACTATCTCTAACATTACTGAACAAAATATAAGAATATGTAACATGAATAATTGATATATGAAGTCATCTGTTTCAATCACTAAGCTTTTTTTTGTTTGAACTGAATATCATTCTTATTTTATTCTATAATTTAAAGATGATCATTTGTAAAACATATTTAATAGATCAATCATTTATTTACTCCAAATATTTTTGTTCATATGCTCTTCATTAATGTCACTAATTTTTTACACTCAGTCATAGTAAAAAAATTTGACATTATTCTTGTAAAAAAATAATACACGTAATAGGAAATAAAATTTTAAATACACAAATATTGTTATTTATAATAGAAAATTTATAAATAAATTTTGATAAATATATATATTAAATCATGATCCAGAAAGACTTCTAAAATTTATCCTAATCATAACTGATATATATTAAAAGAATCATATGCCCTATTATTTGGGTTTTAAATAAAATAATAGTGAATCATATCAATAATAAACCCATCAATATTCATTAAAGATATTCAATAAATTAATAGTGTATAGATAAAAAAATTAATAGAAAATAATTTTAATATTTAATCATACAACACAAGTTTAATGGCATTTCAATCACTATAATGTATTAACATATAAGGATATACATAGCCCTTGTTTTAATGTGTTTATTATAAGAAAACAAAATCTTATATTAGTTAAATATATTGAAACTCATGTAGAATTATTACACTTATAATAAAAATATCAAAATACCCTTCCAAGTACTCTTTTAAATATTTCAATGATAATGAAAAATAAATTTCACTAGTCATGAATGATTATAAAACACAATTATATTTATAACTAAGGATACATAAAAAATGTGATATTAATTTAACCAACATATTAAAAATATGTTCTTTTATTTACTATTTAAAAACCATTACAAACTTAATATATATTATATTCAATGTACACAATTATCATTAAACAGTTATTATAACATTAGACTCTTCATATTTTCCCGAAAAAATATTCCTTAAAAATTATCTTTAATCGTAAAATTATAGATTAAATGAAAAATATAGCTAAATATGTTTTACAATAGATCATTAGAAACTCTATGATCTATATTTTTTCTTTTAGTTTCACAATCATAAAAATCGTCTTCGAATCATTGTAAGGATCTTTATATTAATATCAGAATGGATCATCATATTTAGTGATCAATAAAATTATTCATTATTTCTATTGTAATTTTTATACTATTATTTCATTTTTTTTACTCAATAGTTCTAAAAGAATCCAAAAAATATATGTTTCTGAATTTATCATGTTGAATTTATGTGTTTTTTCATTAATATTTATTTTAAGAAAAATTGAAAATAGGTCAAAATATAAATTAATGCGGGCCCACTCTAATCAATAATTCTTATATGGGAACATAAAATCCCCCTTTAGATTTATTAATAATTAAAATTTATTCTCATTTCATCAGTTAAATTTAATTATTTTAATAATTTTTGTTTTCAATACTATCATTTTAATTAATTAATAAACTTTATGGAAAGTATGCTTACTTATTTAATTCATTTACTTCACTAAATTTAATCCCCCAATTACACATTATTTCAAACATTTCCTTTTGAAATGTTTACCCCCACTGTTGATAATAAATTTAAAGGAATTATTTTTTTATATTGACAATTGTATAAAATTTTCAAATATATATTGTTTTACCCTCTCATATACACCACCCAATTTTATATTTGAGACTTCATCCTTTTATAAAAAATATCTCTACTATTGTTTTTACTCTCCCTTTATATATATATATATAAAATTTTGTGAAATTAAAAATTAACTATTCTATCCTCCTTGCAAATTGATTTGATACATCTATATCCCATTGAATAAAGACTACCAATTGTTTTAAACTGTGATAACAGTTTAAAAATATTTGTAATTATAAATCTAATTTATCTCATTTTAATGTCATTCCTATTGAGATACAAATAGAGTCATAATAATGAGATAGTTACAAATTAAAACTTATAATATGAAAGAATATTCATCATAAGAAATATGTTATATTAATCAATACTCCTTGTTCTGTACTAATGTAATTTTCAGGTATCCTCTGGTTTCACAAGACACATATGACACTAATAAATTACTTTCATTATATTATAATAAAAATAATGTAATATTCCCTAATTTTAATATTAACCTATTTAGACAATCCAAAAAGTAATATTGAGGGAATGGGTACACATCAAACATACCTCACATCTAAAATAAGTTGTGAACAATACCCATTAATCTTATATATATATATATATAATCAGTTCAATAATATTTTCTAATTAATAAAAACAATAATAATCTATTGTATGGATTTAATTCATATAATCATCATTAGATTAATATTACAATATTTACTCAACAATAAAATTTATATTCTTTAGGAAAATAAAATAAATTTAATTAGTGAATGGAGTAGGAGTAACTAAAGAGAATATAATCCAAATAAATTAATCATTGGAACAATTTTTAAATTTCCAATACGTGTAGTTCCCTTAAAAAATTAAAATAGTTATATACCTCAAATAACATTAATGTGACAAAGTGTAAATATTCTAATTCACTCTACTCACTTATAATCATTATCACTCTTATGACTTCATATATTCCATAATGAATTATTTTTTAAAATAATTCATTTTTATAATCAAGTAATTCAATATCATATCAAAAGGTATATATATTATCCACATTGAATTCCATAATGAGATATGAAAATTTTTAATGTAAATTAGGTACGATTTTAATTATTTATTCATGTAGTGTAATGTGGTTATGGATGTTTATTTATTTAAAAAATCATTCCTTTTAAGTATTTTTTTTTCAATATTTCCCATTATTATTTTCATTATTCATTACTAAATTAAAAATATCCATACATTCTTATTCAAAAATGAAATCTTCTTTCCAAAATTTATTTATTCTATAATGTGTTTTCTAAAATTCTCATTAGAAACCATATAATATTTTATTTATTTCAGAATGATTAAATGTACTAAAATGATTAATTTTCACTTAAATAAATGTTTTAGAGAGGTAAAATCGTTACTAACATGCCATGAACATGTAAAAAAAATCTAAAGAAATTATTATTTGTTACTATTATCACTACATTCATAGGATTATTCTAAAATACCATGAAATTTATTTTCTCCCCAAAAAATTTCTTGGAACCACATGCTTCTTTAAAATTCAATTCATACAAATTCCTTTCATTAATATATATTATTTTCATCTCATTTAAAATAGTAATATCGTTCAAATAATATTCTATCAATATATATTCAGATGGATTCATGTGATATAATATATTTAGATCATGTTTTTTGACAATAAATTATATTGAACTGGGTATCAAATGAAAATTATGAATAGATTAGGATTTATTTTTTAGATTATGTTATATCAATACATATGTATTTAATTTAAATGTTTAGATATAATATAATTCTAAAATTTAATCTTATGACTATCTTGGTCATATTTTTTAGATATTTCGTTCCAAAAATAAAATGTGTTATTAATTAGAAATGAATAAATTTATTTAATCAAAATATGATTGGATTAACATGAATATATTTATTAATTGTTGTACTATTACCTTATTGTGGAATCTATTTTATTATTTTTTATGCTATGTTGTATCTATAAACATATTAGTTATGATCATGTGAAAAAATATCAATCTTTAAACATTAATTTTTCCATTTTTATGATGATTCTTTCCAAGAATAGTTACATGATGATTTGGTTGAAATCATTTCTGTCACGACCCACCTTCACCAAAAGGAGGGAAGGGTCAGCAGATTTCCAGGCCCTTCCTTCGTTAAGTTTAAGGAGATAAAATGACCCCCGAAACCCACCTTCAATAGGTCCCAGAGTGACGACCAGCGCCAAGGGTATATAATCACACACTAAATAGAAGGAATTGCCCTTTTTATTTTAATACAATCAAGAGATAAGATGGTAAATCCCACAACACCAAACTAAAAGTTAAAAAATGACTAAAGATAAACCGTTCCCATGTGCATGTTCAAAAGTAAAAGATACCAGTTACAAAACCCCAAAAGTAAAATAGAATACCAAGAAAAGAATATCAATAATAGCAACTATCCCAAAAGTCTGCGCTAGTATGGTCTCGTGCGATCCTCGTTGTCCTCCTGGAAACCGGAAAGAAGTTTTATATACGCAGGTTGAGCATACAAGTATACATCGTAGGGAAAAACCAAAGTCTCTCGTGCACAAGTGGGGAGACGTACTAAAGTCCCGTGAGAAGTAGACAACCAACACTATCAAGGAGTTCATCCATCCCACTCACCGGACACACTCACCAAATAACGCAAGAATGTAATGTATAATAAAAGTACATTGATGGTTTGCGTACCCCACGCCACTTTCCCACTGGTTATTGAAGTCATCCTACGCATCGAACCAATCCTTCCATTCTCACCGCATTCCCACTGCCACACCCTCCCACAGACACCTGGGCCATATCCTTACGCAGTTCCACTGCCAAACTCCTCCCACCAACACCTAGTCCACAACTGTCACATGTAACCATTCCTAAAATCACCAAGGCCAGAACAACCACCTCCATGCCCGAAGACACCTAGGCTAGAAGATCCACTGCCACGCCTGAAGACATCTGGGCCTCATCCCAAAGACGCTTGGGAAACCACCTGCCCGCACACACCTGGGCCAACCACCACACTACCCCGCCTGAAGTTTCTTGGGTGAATAATGGAATTCAGGCCATCACAGCCTTCCTGAAGATACTTGGGCTATCTGGGAAAGGGAGAAGAAAGGAGCTAATAACCAGCCACTAATGGAAGTGTTGGGGAAAACACCCTCCTCTATGAAATGGGGGTGTTCGGCACTAAGTGCTCAACTAGGATGGGGTGCGATTAAAAAAACACAAAACTAAAAGTATATGTATTAGTAATAAGCACTCACCCAATATAGGTTTTTATTCTGCCTTCCTAAAGAACACAGTCAACACCCATATCCAAGTCACAACTCTCACCAAACCAAAACCCATTTGTTCCATCCTTGTTTTCATGTTCAGTAATAATGTTTGATTAAGTTTTTGCATTTACTTGGGAAAATAGAAAGCACTAGCACAAGCCAAGGGAAGAGTATAGTTGAACATCAATTTAAACATTCACACCTAGTTCTCTTGTAAAGCCACAACAAAAAAGGGATACGAGATCCCTCAAAGTACTGGAACCAATGAAAACCCCGAGACACTGCCCCGTGTCCCCAAAATTCCAGGAGAAAACAGTTTCTCATCAATAGAGGATCCCACCACAATTTGTGATATATACAAATTAACCACCCGACCATAAATTCACCACTGAAAGCATAACCACAGGGGATCCCATCCCCACCCACATCACCTAGCAATCAGCCCGTGAAAGGAAACAACCAAACCACTACCACCAACACAAGCAATCCCATGCCGGTATTTTCAGATTTAAAATATTTAACGCACTCCATGATTTCAATTTCGGTGTGCTTTAGCTGGGGTTATCATAGAAAGGTTTGATCCGGGTGCTTTCAATTTATTTAGCTGAATATACGTGATTAACCAATTTAATTTACACAGTAGAGGTTCACAATCATGATACTTGCCATTTAAACATCACTAGAGGTATAGGTTTTTTAGTGCACAGTGATTTTAAGTAGTCCTAAGCCTGCACTATTCAGTAATCATTAATCAGAGAATTATCAATCACACCCCTCCCCTTATTTCTTTTGAATCTGTTTATTGTCTTCATTAATGTTTGGTTCATCCAATTCTACAAAAACAAAATCATACCCACCCCACCTGATACACAGAAATGAGGGATGATGGTGAAACCCTACTTGATTGATCAACGATCGATGTTTATCTTCAAATGCCTGTAATAGTGGATGCGCGATTTGCAGGGGTGGGGCCTCGGGAACTCAAGCATGAGGAGACGAAATGATGGGAGGGTGATTGAGAAAAATATACAGGGAGAACACTTTAGTTTATAAGGACCGGGGATGGTTGAGATAAGAATGTGAAACCGCGTAAGGAGCGGGGTCGTGGGTTGAACATGCAGCCCCACACGTCATTATAGGGTCCCCACCATTAGGAGTGGTTTAAACCGACGCACACACCAGGGTACCTCTTAATTAAATGCCATTTATGGGCATTACTAGGCTTTAAAACAAGATTAAATAAATAGGGTTTAAAACCCAATTGTTGCAAAAAAACAGGTGCTACTGGAAAACCTGTGGGGGTAGGCAGGAGCCACTAGTATGTGAGAGCCACCGGTGGCTGACATCGACCAGTAGGCGAGAGCCACCGGTGGCTGACAGCGACCGGTAGCCGAGAGCTACAGGTTGTTGACAGGGACCGGAAGCCGATAGCTACCTGTAGGCTGTAGCCACCGGTAGAACGAGCTACTGGTAGGCCGAGCTACTAGAAGGCATGCTAATAATAGGCTAAGGCTACTGGTAGGCCTACCTTTAGGGGTCAAAACTTCAAGGAGAAGCCTCGATAGCTTTCCTAGACTACCCAGAACACACAATATCAGATTTTTACAAAGTAATGGACCCCCAAAAAACCTGGGCAATTACAATTTCAGAAATTTTTCTTTGTTTTATGTTATAATTAATTATAGATTAAATATAATGTATTGGCTTATACATAGTATCATTAAAAAATAATTTAGCCTTGTCTCCTCCAAATATTATATATTTTAATTTATATTTATATAATATAGTTTACATAAATTTTTGTGATTCTATTTTAAAAAATTACGCCTTTGCTTTTTTTTGGAATATATATATATATATATATATATATATTAATAACCCGATCTATATATTAACATTAGTCCCATTTCATTGAAATTTTCTGTCACTCCACTAATTTATTAGTGAACATGATTATTTTCTCAATATCCATATAGTATTTAAAATGATAATCAGGATTTTTATTTAAATAAGTGATCAAATTTGTAAAAATACTATTAATATCAATTAAATTTATCATTTTTTGTAATCCCATACACTTTTTTGGGAAATTCATCTTCCCAATATTTATTTATCATGTAATGTTGAATAAAATTACTCATAATATTATAATATATTCAACATAATGGACATCAATACTTTTGAAATTTTGTTTTTTTGAATTAGTAATTCTTATATTACATTTTCAGGTTTCAATCTCCATATATGTTTTTTATTTTGAAAAAATCATGGTGAAATAAAAAACTCATTATTTTTTCTATGCTTCGTTCCCCATACCCACATTATTTAAAATTTGTATCTTCTTTACTACTTCCATCATCTTCAATATTTTTAATATGAATAAAAACATAATTAATTTTTACATTTTTCATTTTTATTTTAGTTATTGGTATAACAGATTCTGTCATTCACATTAAATTACTCCATCAAGGGACCTCATAATTTCAAGAAAACTATTTAATTTTATTAAAATAATTTCATTCCTTAAGATGTATTATTTTAATTTCGAAGGTTGTTATTTTTTATAAGATTCATATTGATCATTATTTATGAAATTAATAATATCCTCAGAGCATGGCCTTTTTGTTATAAGTGTAGTACTAAACATTTTAATTCAAAAATATACAAAGAACATTAATTGTAATTATTTAATATTAAATTACCATTTCTAAAATTATATTAAATAATAGAGATATGTTCAAATTGTTTTTTAAGGCCCATGATTTTACTTGTAAACTTATTACTCATTTTCAACCCATTAATTTGATGAATGTATAAGAACTTATAATAATTATAATTTTATTTTTAATTTATATCGAAATAAATTTTCATATCATATATAATTATAATTATATATATATTATCCTGATAATGTAAGTTCATACATTAAAATTTGTAGAATGATGCTTTATCATCAATACTTTCTGGAAGCATTCTGAACAACTGCTAAAAAATAGAGGAATTTTATATATCTTACAAGAATAAAACTATTTTTTTATATAATCATGTTAATTACTGTAAAAAAGTAATTAATATATTCATTATTTTTAATATTCATATATTCTGACCATTCTATCCTGATTTTTAATTCTCCCACTCTAACATTGATGTTTACTTTTAAAATATACATAATTTTGTACATGATCTCATTAAAAATATTTTATCCCAACACAATGATGAATTATTAAAAAATTATACTTGTATTATATTTTTGGATTTCAATCATGCTCTATAATTTTTTGATAGTGAAAGTCATCATAGGTTAATTATCAAATAGTACTAATCCAATTAAATAAACATTTATCACATCTATACAAATAGTTAATTGTAAGGGATTCATATAATTATTCTACAAAAATATCTTATTAATCAATGATTATAATTATTATGGAGTCTAAAAAATATATTTTTTCTACAATTATTTATTAATGACCATATATACAGTGATAATTCACAATATTGTTAATATTAAAAATTTTCGTAACAATAGAATATATTAACAAATTGATCCCCTTTCATTGAATTCACTTTTCGATAAACCTGGGAAATATCCATTCCATGGTATAACCCTTTTTCTCAGATAGTAAATAGTATACCCTAATATATGTGTTGTACAACCTATTGGGGGTGTGTAGATTGAATTTTGTAACCAATATTCCAAAAAATAGACCTATATGATTGCTAGATTGAATGGATATCCTTATCCTCGTCCACTCATGACTAATTATTATAAAAAATAGTATAATAATATAATGCACATAATATATTTCAATATATATCTCCATGTTTATATAAATACGTAATTTTTTTCATGGTTCAATCCAAAATATATTGATTACTTATTTCATAACTATAATTACAATAGTTTGGATATGATCATTGACACATAAAAATGTTTTTTTAATCCTATTAGTTTCATTAAGCATCCAGGTTTCATAAAATTAATCTATCACATTTTATTAATTCTTGTGTGTAGAAAATATTGTGTATGAAATTCCTCATATGTTCTCCTTATATCATTGTCCAATAATTCATAAAATTCTCCCTAGAGGTATTGATTTCCTAAAGCATAGAAAAAAATACATTCACCATTTTTTCCATAAAGACATGCATGAACACACATATAAAAAAATAAATTAATGAAATAATAATCAATAAAATTTATAATTTTTTGTTGATTTGATTTGATATATCTATTTTTTTGTAACATCTTGGAATATAGTTCTCTCATAAAATATCTCCTAGTGAGTTTTCATTAGTATTCGTTGTAGTGGTTTCATGTATTTTTCATGGTTATCTCTCTTTCTCACACACATTGTTTCCAAAAAAATTATTATTACATTTTTCTAATAAAATATAGAACATATAGACTATATTAAACTCAATACCATAAATTACGCTATTTAATTTAAATTGAAAATATAAAAACTAATCTTAAAAAATATTTTTTTAATATTTTTTTCTACATTTTCCTTGATATCATAAAAATATGTATGAAAATATTCCCATAATATTATCTCCAACATTATTAGTTTTTTAATTGAAATAATTATTAATTTTTTTAAAGAAGTCCTTTAATAATATTAGTGGATCTTCAAGAATTAAATAAAGGAATCCAATAAAACTGAATTATATCAAATGACATAAATTATTAATACTTCTGATAAAATAACAATTTTTTTCTCATTTTATCATATGAATATCAAAAACATTGTGCATCACATGAAATTATCATTTTACTCATGAATATTATGCTCAACTTGTTTCAATGTCATGAAGCATCTGAATGACTCTTTCACCGATACAAATACATTAATAACACTATTATGGTGGATTTATTAACTCTTTCATGATAGTCCTTCAATGTATATATTGAAATTATAAATTCTATTTTAGAGTTACATTATTCTACAATAATAAATTTAATTTTTTAAATAATTATAATTGAAATATTTTTTTCTTTGTTTTAGTATTATGTTCGTAGTTTATTTTATAAATCATAATTTTACATATTTTGGAATGTTCAACTAACAATTGTAAAAAATTTACAAATCACTTGTAATAGTTATAAAAACATAAGTTGTTTTTTCTTTACCTGACATAATATTTCCCAAACATAATATTTCTATTTAATATTTAAGGATCCTTAAAAATGACATACTAAAGTTTCAACAATGTTGTTTATGATAACTTGAATTATTGCCTTTACAAATTTATACCCCCAGTGATTATAAAATCATATATGGGTGATATAATTCATATAATCTTTGATCCTCATATGAAATGCATTAATATATTACTTATGATTCAATATACTTATTAGTTATCATTGAAATATTATATTCCCCCCCCCCCATTAAAATAACAATAAAGAAAAATTTTATTATTATCTTCACTATATGAATTATGAAATTTAAATGACCCATATTTATTAATAATAAATAAAATTTATAAAAACTACATTTATTTTTGAGAGATTCAATATTACCATTTTAAAAAGTCTAAAAATGAAAATGAATTATAAATTTGAAAAATTCCTAAGGAACACCTAAAAATCATAAATTTCTATAATGTGAATCTAGTTTTCTTATTCATGAATTAATTACCACAAAACTAAACATTTAGATTTGGATAAAAATATAACCATTTTTACATAAAATTTATTTAATATTACTGTGAACTATAATGAAAATTCATAATAATATGTTGATGAAAAAGAATATAAAAATTTAAAACCCTATGCATCATTTTCTCTTACGATTAAGGAAATTTTATAACATCACATAGAAATTTTAATCCATTAAAGTCTCTTTATATAAGACAAATAAAATAAATATTTGACATATAAATTTTTTTAGATATATGAAATTCCAATAAAAATATATAACCAAATATAAATCCACATAGTTTAACCAATATGACACTACTATTACCACCATGTCCACAAAACAATCTGATATTGAGGATCACATAGTTATTTAACAGTGTTAGTTTTCATAACATACTAAATATATCTTCTTATACAATCATAATATTATTATGATCTTTGAGTCTCATTAATGTACTACCCAAAACCATAATTTAATCTATGTCATATGTTTTTCATAGGTGAAACCACTATACAAAAATTATACTAAGTGAATATGAGGAGGAATTCTAGAATATTGATATCTGATCAAAGACTAAAATGTTTATGTGTTAACTTATAAACATTTGGATGAAAATATTTTAGATGATAAATGATGATAAAATAAAATTAGGAAATAAAATTATAATGTAGTGACTCTCTTTGATGGTGAAGTCCATATATATTTATCTACAAATTATTCCATGTTTTGTTAGAATAATTATATGGGATGAATATGATTAAAAAGGAATATAATTTAGAATGCAATATTTTTACTATATTGATGATTTATGGAAGTTATTTAATATATGAGAGTTGTTAAATTATTGAGAGTGTCCAATTTATGTGAACATATTATATCAAACATTCCCCCATTACATTGAAATTATAGTCGATGAAATCCTTCTTTCCAATGGTTGGGGATTGCAAGGACATTACAGGTAATATTTTTTATAATATATAGGATTAAAGTTTTTCATTTTATGATCATGTCATCCATTTTCTGGATGTAGGAATTATTTCACAATCATGGACATTCTTGTATATTTACAACTTGTTCATGAGTCATTTATTGTATTAATATAAGTTACATTGAAAATGTTTATTAAAAAATATGACTTTGAGAGGACATCATATACAGTGGTACTGATATCTATCATATAATAAAAATATGTATCCAATCTACTCACTAGATATATATAAGAAACTACATTTAATTTTACTATCATCTAATGACTCATTGTTCTCCTGCAATAAAAAATAAAAGCTTTGGGGAATTTAGGATCACACCCATAAAATTTGCATCCTACATATCCATATGAAGGGAATAAGATTCCATATATATTTTTCCTTCATAATTGGAACCATCATACATATTAAGGGAATGTATGTAGTATTGGTGTGGTTACATTTAAGGTTACACATCAATGAACACTTCCAATTAGTTTAGATTCATTAAATGTTTTCTACTTGGAAAATGTTTCCCATTAAAGGATGGTGTAGAGATTATGCATGAGTGACCATTACTATTTATCATGTATGTTAAAATCATTAAATATTTGTTTATGGTTATATATTACACCTATCATGAATCCTATATATGAATGTAAACCATTTGTATATTCTAAATTAGTGTATAATAAAGAAAATAAATATTTTGAGCTTACACATAGTATGAGGCTAATATATTGATATTATCCTCCCCTCTATTATTCAGTAGATGATGACTGGATATTGAAAATGGTTGGGGAATATACATATTATATGGCCCATATAATGATTTCATCATCATTATTGTTTTTAATTAGATGAGGTAAATTAAAATGATAATGTAAACACTTACTGGGATGCCACTATATAGATGTCAACCACATTTCTATTAGTAATAAGACAAATAATAATGAAAATAATTTGTTTGGGGACACACCATGAAAGAGTAAAATATATGGATGTAAATTTTCTATCTATTTTTAACTATACACTGAAGAAAGAAAACAAATATTAAGCATTAACCAACATGGAGCCCCAAATATTGTTTTCTATCAATTTTGGTTTCTATCAAAATGGAAAATTAAGACTTGGTTTATTGGTTATATGTAATAGTGAGTATCATTTCAAAATATTATACTGAAAAGGGTCCCGATGGATTCAACTAATAATATAAGTCATTTGGAGGAATTATTTGGTTATAGATTATATTGCAGGCCCATGACATGGTTTACAATTATTGAGTGAATGAATGAGGACTATTTGAGGGATACATGATATTATTCGTTATATGAATCAATTTTTATTACCATTATAAACTAGTGGGGGTTTGAAAAGTCACCCAATGATATGGACCCTCATTATAAATGGAATACCGGACAATGATTATACTATGGTTACTATCGTCTTTGGAGGAATATTTTAAAATATCCATTATCAACGTATAATATGATTGAAGGGGTTTACTATAGACTGCGTAGAATATCATTTATCATGTGAAGATGTCAAGTATATGATGATGTAAACTCCTCCTTAATTTTTTCACCTATGTGAAAGTAAACATTCAATGTTACATAGATCAATTTAAAATAGGTAAGTAAATTTAATGAATTAAGTGAGGAAAATAGTTCCTTGTTACCATAATAGGGCACAATCATGAAATGTCCAATAATTGGTAAAATATATCATGTTTTGGAACCATTTAAAAGTTACTTGAATATACTTTAGGAACTATTGATTTTAAGGGGGAATTTAATTTATAAGTGAGTGAGTATGGATTTTCAAAATATAGGTATTTAATAACTATTATTTTTTAGTAGGTATTAGTGAGAATAACTTAGTGAATAACCTTCATGGGAATTAATTGTGAATGTGATTCATAAGAGTTATCCATGTAAGAGTATTTGTGGGAGTTATGTTCAAAATAGTATTCATGGTAGTTATTCATGTCGGTACCTTTAGGGTAGTTATTCATGAATGATCCTTCACAAGATTCACTACATGATTGAATTTATTTGAGAGGTCCCGAAAGGTTCTAGTGAGGGAGAATAATAGTAATTAAATTTCCTCATAATACCCCTTTTATTTATGTCTTTGGGAGTTATATAAGGTTCATTCCATAAATTATGTTGTTACCAAATGATCCATACCAATGATGAAAATGATAAATCTATTGTTATACCCATATCTTAATTCTAATAATGTCTCTAGAATTGGGATCCATTTATCATTAGGTGATGACACCCAATAATATAATGGTTCATAGGACTACTAAGAATATCATGTTTAAATGACCATAAGATATTAATGAACCCCTCTATAAATTACTTTAGATCACAATGTTTCACTGAAATAATGGGAGAATACCCTCATCCAACCATAGTGGATTTACTATCATAATGAAACCACATAACTAAATGATTTTTCAATCCACTAGTAGAAAATAATTTCATTGTACAAAATAATCTTGAGATAAAATGAGAATCCTATCAGTCGATAATAAATGTATATTAATGGTGAAGGATTCTCAAACCATCATCACACATGAAATTGAGAAACAATGTCTTTAGATCAATGTAATGGATTCGTTTGTAATATCACAAAATACATACAACAATAGATAATATAAACAACCAAAATGGGATTTCATTAATTTTTAATGTAATTTTTCACCATTTTATACTTTCATTTTTTTGATAACTGTATCCTAATATAAATTAACAATTACTGTTGATCCATAAGTCTATTTTTGGATACATACATATATAAATTGAAGTATGTGTTATAGAATATTTCCCTAAATAATTATTTATATAAGAAAAAGTGTATTATTTGTTAATTAGTACAATAAATTCCTTTAAAACATATACTTTGTATTTAAAAAAATCCCATTTGATTAGAAACAAATGATGTTCATTGACTACTCATGGTGGGAGTTTCCAAACATAACGTCATCGTTTCTGGAAAAGTTATTGTGGAATATCTATCACTCAGTGTTCAAGAAATTATAAGTAACCTGAATATCCCATGTCAGTCTTAAATATACAGAAAGATACATTTATACCAACACATGAAACATATTATATGACTGAGGAGATTATCAATGATTCGTTGATAATGTCTGTGGAAAAATGATTTTTGTACCAAAAAACCACCATTATAATTTTATTTGTATGGAATGAATGAAAATAATTCGTATGTAATATAGAGAACAATACTAAATTTGATAATTATATCGTTGAATTATTGGGATAAGTCACCATTTATATAAATTTCACCAAGAGGAGAATCTTACAACATGGATTTTTTCAGTACTAAGAGGAGATCCTTGAATTGTGGTATTTTTATTTTCATAAATATAAAATAAACTCATTGATTTATATTCATAATGAGGAATAATAAATTCCAAGATTTTTATATCCTAACACATGAATAATGTAGAAAACAACAACATGTCTTTTTAAATCTAGAAACCAAGTGGATTTTATGGATTTCCTGATAATAGTAGAAGATGTAGCTGGATGAATTAATGTGACTTATTTAAGAATTATTCTAGTAGAGTGAGACATCATGGTGAAGAGAGATAATTTCATTCTTATAGTAATTAAACCTTATTAATTAATTTATTAATGATACATATCTAGAATTTTTGTATGTATTATGTGAAGATAAATATGTTATAGAAGATGTTAGACAAGCCAATATGAAAATATAATATGGTGGAACTGATGTGTGTAAGATGTTCTGAATTTTAATTACATGGAAATAGAGATTGTATATTGTAAGATTATATCAATTATTGTACATTAAAAGTCATACCAGTGATGTTAGAAGTAATAAAAAGAGCTAAAAATGGTCTATATCCTGAATAATGTTCTATTGTGTAAAGAAGAAATTTTTAGATTCTAATTGGGTGATGTTGAAGTATGTCTAGAACTTGTAGGTGGATCCAAGAGAATGTTGTGTTGTGAATCATAATGGACAGTGGATAAAATTAATCGTTGTTTACATAAAAATACCTAGAAATCCCTTTTGTAAATATATTTTGATGATATAATGTCGGGTATTATTTTAGACTTTATTTATGAGATACACAATAAAAAGGGTTTCATGGTGGATTTATTTTTGGATACCCAACCAAAGTAATTGCATGAACAATTTTCTACATGTATGAAAATGTGAAGGTGGTTATAAAATAGTGTGGTAGAGTGAAGGAGGGTCTTTAAGTATACATAAGTGAGAATACCATAGAGAATGGTCCTATTTGAACATTATTAGGAGAACATGCAAGAATAAATGTAGCATAATTATAATTAAAGGGTTAACACACCTTATCGAAGGATGTTTTGTGGAAACCACTTAATAGAGAAAACTTGGGCGAAGTAGATTACAAAAATACACATATATAAAACATACCTAAGTGAATGTACTTTTGTGAACCATTTCTATGATATACATCATAGTAATGGTATCTATCAAATCCATTCTACTATAATAATTTTTACATCGATGTATGGTCAAACTAATATACCTAATCATATAAGGAGAGTGAAAAAGGGTTCAAAAAGTTGTGTTTTTATAATTGGTCGTTTTATATTGTTATTTGATATTCAATTGTCAGTTATGATTTCATAATTTTTAGTATTTTTTTAATATTTGGTGAATTTTTGTTTTCACATAATTTTTTCATCACAATTATAAACCATATTTTAACCATACGATATTTCTGGAAATATTGATAGAACTATTTTTAAGGGTTTGAAAATGGTTTTAAAATATATGTGAGGTATGCATTTAAATTGATTGGTACAAATGATTTGTGGGGGTGACCTAAGCAATTTCTATATGGATTAGAGAAACCATTAACCCTGAAATATATAGGGTTTGGCACTCTAGTATATGGCTCCAACATGGTCGGTAAATAATTTTGAAATTAAAGTGGCCATGTTATGTGGTCTACCTAGATTGACCTAAATGATCTAAGACCTAAATAAAACTCAAATTTCAAATTTTTTTTCCTCATTAATATTCACCACTAACATAACCACCCCTATACAGGATATAGAGGGAATATTGTTTTCATCCTATCATTTATGTTTGGAATCATATTTATGATTTCTAAAAAATTTATCACAGAATCCCATTCAATCATTCTATTAGAACTTATCTTATAAGCGATATCATTTCTCACATCACTTTTCCATCTATTGGGGAGGTATAATCACTATGAATACAGAATTTAGAGTTTAGGTTTATAAAATCATTGTGTTTTTTTCATCTTGATAACATTGTGGTTTATTTTGAACACTATTGATCATTTTACATGTAAGAGAGACATCATAGATTGGTTGTGCCATGTTTGATATAGGTTCATCAACATGATTCATTTATTATCCAAGACATGTAATGTATCTATTTCCTTAAAATTATTCAATATATATTTTTCCTGGAATAATATCATATAATTATTGATTAATTGTTTTCCTTAATATTGAGGATTGAAATAAAGGTGATTCCTTATAAAGAATATGTTTCACTTTGGAAAATGAAATTTCATATATTCTAGGAATTTTAAAAATTCCACTATGGCTCTCTAAACATGTTTCTATATGCATTCAGGGATTATTAATTATCATTAGTTATAAGGGAGATATATTATATTTTTATTTTTGATCATGGAATCAAAAGAGTATTTATTTTTTGAATTTATTCAAAGAGAAATTGTAAAAGTTTATATTTCATGAAATTGATATTTCATGGAATTTTGATCCACATTTGTTTTAATTGCCCAATTTCTAATTATTGATTAAATATAATGATGCTTGTGAGACATTAGTTTGTTACCCTATGTTTTGTTTTCTGATTATGGGTTCTTTATGTTATGGATGTATGGTGTGAAACGGATCACTCTACATGAGGATGATAATGGTGTTGTTTCAGATATTCTTTATGTTTTATATCTCTAACATCAATAATTTATTTTTCTAAACCATATTTTTTGTACACGAGAACCATAGATAGTTTTTTAAGGTCAATATAATCTGAAACTATAATTTATCATTTTTTACACCAAAATAGTTATTTTAGTAACATATTCTGGATTTTTGTGCACATTATAGATTTAAACCCCTAGGATGATTTAGGATTAACCAGTTTGACGGTATGACTTGGAAACCCAGTTTTTATAAGTCATCATAGGGTATAAGTCATCTGGTTATAACAATATCACAATAGGACATAGGGAATAGACCATTACATGAACTTTTGATATGTAGTAATATTTTAGGGTATTAACTTTAAATTTTTTATTGTATCATATTATATATTATTTTTTTTGGAACCCCAAATTAATCTAAATTGTTTATTGATCTAAATATAGGTTACCATTGGATTATACATATTTAACTCATATTATTGTGATATTTTCCTTCACTATTTCCATATTTGGTTTTGTAAATGTAATTTTAAATTCAATGTAAATTGATTGGATCATTTTTTATAGAGAATATTGAAATGGTTTTGAAGGGGTGAATTTTATTTCATTGTATTTCTATGAAAATAAAATAATTTTTTCTCTTGGATGAAATATTATTTTATAAATAGTAAATGGTTCATTATTTATAGTAAATGAAACATTGTTTCATTTCAATAAACTATAATGAAATGGAAAACCATAAATTTCACATCATTTAAAAAAAATTAAATGAGTTTCTTAATAAACTAAATAATATATAGTGTTTGATGATATCATAATGAGGCTATTTCTGGCACACATCCATAATAATAATGTTATTTCATTTTTAGATTTCATTTTTTATAAACATTCTAGGTATCATTTAAGATTATATTTCATTTATGTAGGAAAAAATGAGTTATATAGGATGGGGTGGGAAACTGTTGATCACATAGAGGTTCTATTTTACATTAATATGAGATAAGTTCCAATATTTGTGATTTTGGTGTTTTATCTAAGTCAATCATTTTTTTCACTATCTTTTTTTGTAATATTCCATGCTTATTCTTGTATTTTTTTTGTATGTTGGATATCTCATTTTTGATATACAATGTTTTTTAATTTTTTTATTTTACCTGTTTATTTTAGTATTATGGTTATTTTTCTTATGGAACTACCATTACATATTTTCTATAAAATTATTTTTTTATTATTTCTCAAAATATTTGGGGCATTCATTCCAATGGTTTTTCCCAAGATGAAAAGGAACAAGTTACCACCCCATGGGTATCAAAGATTCCCTTTTTCCCTAGTGATGAATACTGAATGGTGATATGTCGAATAATCATGGGAATTTTTTTTACAAATGGTATCAACTCCTTGGTAAAATAAGGGGACACAGTTTTGTAAAACTCCCTTATTTTTTTGGTATATTTTATAATGAATAAATTAATTTTCCAAAAATATATCACTGTTTGGAGAGACTATCTAGCTTCTTTAATACCTATGTTTAAAATTACTTGAGGTGGTTGAGATTTTGTTTTTATTTTCTACAATTAATGGATTGTGATTCATGATGAAATTTTTATCCTGTATAGAATTAATGAGTTTCCATGAGGGTTATTCATTTGTTTTGGGATTTTAATGGAATGTGATGTAGAGTTGTGGTGTTGGATTTCAGGGACTGAAACGCCACACAGTGATAAAATACGAAGTTTTAAAAAATAAATTAACATCATTTCACTATTGGAACATTATCACAAACATTGTGGCTATGTAATTTATCGTATTCATAACATTATATTTTTTACATTGTCATCGTGATTATGGGTTCTTTAATAAAATAAAAAAGGAAAAAGGATTACAGAGTGCTTTTAGATATGCTAAATTAGTTTGTTTTGGTTTTTTTTGGAATAATTTATGTTCCATTCTTATTATATTGTGGATGAATTGCTTTTGTGTATGTTAAATGAATAATTTTATGACGTTTTTTCTTCAAAAACATTTTTAATTTATTCGTTGATATGTTGTTATTTATCTCACTAGGGGAATTTTATAAATTACTTATTTTGATATCTTATAGTGATAATTTTTATAAAATAAGGTTTATTTGTTAGAAATGTTTTATATGATCAATTAAATTTAGAAATTATTTCTATTGTGGATATTTTTTTTATCTTATGTTTTTAAATAACCTATATTGTTTCAGCAAGATAATGTTGATTTAAAGAGTGGTGATTCCTTTTCAAAAAAATTATTTATTAAAATGGGAATAATTTTTTTATTCGTTTCTATTATTTTAATTAAATATATTCCATTATGGGTAATGTTTATATTTATTTTTGTGTAGATTACATGAAACAGTTAGACCCCTTTTAGAAATGTGGTTTTATTCAATTAAATGTTTAGGAATTATTTGATTATGTTAATGTTAATTTTTATTTGGATAATGACTCCTCCTGTTGTTTGAAGAGAATGTATAGTATTGACTGAATGGAACGTAGGCCTAAAATTTTATATATTTTTGAATTGATCCTATTGTATGTGTAAAGGGAAACTTCACCTGACTTCAAATACATTGATAAATTAACAAAATCAGAAGATCAAATGGTCCTCAATCATCCCAAAACAAGACTACGCTAGAATACAGTAACATCCCCAAATGATAAAGTGTTAAATGACTAAATGATATGACTCATGTCAACAAGCTGACCCTTCCTTTTCGTGAGCCTACCTGATTAGAACTCCCTAGTTAAGTGTGCTTGACCTGGAGTAGTGATCTGGATGGGTGACCTTCGAGGAAATTTCCCAGGGTGTGTGTGTGGGTGGACAAAACATGCTGGAAAGGACATGTGTTGGCCTGTGGGGACAGTCATTAGTCAGATGACCCGTTCGGCCACATGGGTGGACCCTGGGGTGGGCCCCACGTGTTTGCGGGGAAACTGGTGGTACATAGTAGGTCAGGACCCGACAACCATGTTAGGGCGTGGTGTTTCTGCTGTCAATGGGGCCCGGTTGTCACATTTGGTATCAGAGGTGGAACCCAGCCTTAAGTGCAGTGCACTGCCTGAGTCGAGATGTAGGGCCCACAACGAGGACATTGTGCTCTAAAGGGGGGGGGGGGTGGGTGATTGTAACATTCCCAAATGATAAAGGGATAAATGACTAAATGATATGACTCACGTCAACAAGGTGCACCTTCCTTTTTGGGAGCCTACCTGATTAGAACTCCGTAGTTAAGCGTGCTTGCCCTGGAGTAGTGATCAGGATGGGTGACCTTCTAGGAAGTTTCCCAAGGTGTGTGTGAGTGAGGGAAAAACACACTGGAAAGGACATGTGTTGGCCTGTGGGGAAAATCATTAGTCAGATGACACGATGGGGCACATGGGTGGACCCTGGGGTGGCCCCCACGTGTTTGCGGGGAAACTGGTGGTACCTCGTAGGCCATGACCTAATGGCCATGTTAAGGTGGGGTGTCTGTGCTGTCACCGGGGCCCGGTTGTCGCAAATACCACTCCCTTGAATCAAAATCATTATAGAACATCTCCACCATTTCATAGATTCACAATAAGTTATCCCATGAAGAAATTCTCATTCCTGGTACTGATGGTTATTACATACCCTCTCAATCCTCAAAAAATGGATATCTACACATGGTAAATAGAATCTAAACTAATTCCTCATCTGAATAGATCGTTGTAGAATTTCTAGGATAAATTAATACCACACAAAAAAAAAACAAACCAATTGAGACATTTCTATATTATTCATACTTCAAAGGGAATCTTCCAAAAAACCATCATCATCATCAAATTAATCCAACAAACTACAGAAACGAAAGAATGATGCGATTTTTGATTGTTTGGAGAACATCTCTCACTAAAACCCTCGAGCGATTACAGATTTCCAACTCGATTATTTTGATCTTCACAGTCATGGAGAATTTTCTCAATCCTGGGATAATTAAATATCGTCACTTCATGACTCCCCAGATGAATCAGGTGAATCATGTACAAGATCCTCTCATGGAAAATAATAAGGAAGATACCCCTGATGAAACACATTTCACGTGTTATTTCTCTGATAGATCCCAGTGGATCTCATTTCTAGATTCTCAGAAGAGTACAGATCTATGAAAATATATAACGATGAAGCTTCCCTTGTCAAGAGGCTTGATATAGGTGGGATATTGGTTGATATGTACTCGTATTAACTTCAAAAACTCACAAAAATGAGCACATTTTATATCATGGGACTCATCTGTAACCATTAAGGTGAAAGCCTTGGATTCACCTAAATTACATAGGAGTATTGCACACGACATGAATTCTTCGAATTGGAAAATGGTTCTAATAGGAAAAGTGTATTTTCACATTCTATTTAAACTAAAATGTTTTATAGAGAGGGTTTAGAAGATATAAAACCTAAATCAAAAACTTTATTAACATTGAATTTCTTATTGGGGCTCTACTTTCAACCAACACACATATTGAAATACAATGACAAAAGTATTGGTCCAACTTCATGGCCTTAATTGACTATTTGGGTACCTAAAAAATCATAATGATATCGTTTCCTGCATAGAATATCATCACAAAAATTGATCAAAGATACATAAATGTTGACATATGACTCTTTGAGAGAGTTATGGTAGAAATTAATATATATTCAAAGCTTCCCAATAAAATTAATTTCAATGATAATGAATAAAAATTGGAAATAAAAATTGAATATGAGAGGAAACCTCCCTTTTGGGTCCTTTATAAGATCATTGGTCATAAAATCACCAATTTTAGGATGATTAGAAATAATGATATTCAAAAATTTCAACATGATTGAATGGAAATATGGATAAATAGAAAAACTAATGATTCCATGATGGATATACATGAATACCCCAAAAAATTATGAAATCTGAGGGAAAATCACAGAGTTTGGCACACATAATGGATAAAATAGGTATAAACTAGCCAGATGTTGCTAATAAAGAAGAACAAACCATTAATGATCAATGCCTCGTAGAAGAAATAGAAAATCTATTTTTAGAAACTATAATGTTATTCAATGACAAAGAAGAACCTAATACAGTCCAATCTGATCATATTTCAAGATCTATTCTCATCCAAGAAAATGAAAATACCCTTGATAGGAAAGTTAAATCACCGAAAAAATTGTAGTGTAATTCATGAAACATGTGCACTACAATCCTTCATAATTGTGATTTCCATGGTGCTATATATGTACCAACTATGGATGAAAACACCATAGATTTAGGTACTGGACAGATCCATGAACCCTCCCCATTAAATTACAATGATACTTTAGGGTTAAATTCTGAAACCAACAACCAAAAAAATGGAATAGATTCTCTTCCCAATGATCACAATACATCTGTTAATTTCTCTAAAACTCATGATACACTGGCCATACTATAAAATCTATAAAACATATTACTAACCCGATGGATGTTCAGGACAACCCACAATCCATTATTACTAAGGTGAGTAGAGCAATTTCCAAGGAATTGGAATATGATAAACCATTGAAGAGAATTACACCCTCTGTGTATGATCCTATGAAAATTCAGGAAATCAATGGATCCACGAAATACATACAAACCGAGGAGGAATCTGGGGTGGAGAAGAAAAAGGAACCACGTACAACCGTTTCCACTACTACAAATTTCTCTTTCGATGGTTCTCAATCTGTTAACAGTATTCATTATACTGATGATTTGTTTCTATGTAAGATGAACTCTACATACCCAACCATTAATGCTTCAATAATACTGCGTAATAAGATAAATATTAAGGCTATGAACCTAAGCCTTGTCATATCTAATAATGTTTCTACTCTATAGATAAACAATGAAACCAAAACTAAAGATAATGAATTAGTTACTTCTCCCCCTACTCACATTAAACCTCTAAAAATTCCTATCGTATTTGGGAAACTGACCATTATCCCTAAGGTAGTTTAGGAAGAGACACAAACCATAATTTCTATGCCTATTAATAATGTTTTCATGACACTGGAATCAATTAAACATGGTAATACACACTCGGTGTATGATCCTAAGAATATGAAGAAAATTAAGGACTATTTGGAACAAATGCAATGTCATCCATCTCTCTGGACAATTTCAAACTATAGAATGAAACTACTTTATAAGTTCTATGTACACATACTACTCAATCTATATATAGTGATGATTGTACTATGAAGCATAGAAACAATATTTCTATCCAAAATACCAATTCTTTGTTTATTTTTTCTAAGAGTTTAATAGACTCAACTATGAATATTCCAATAATTAATCATACTAATAAGAACACTACTATATCAAGAAATGAGCAGGAACAGTCCACTAATAGTACTCAATAGTTTGGAAAGTCTACTAAAATTAATGGATCTGGAAAAAAATGAGGAAGGGGAGTTCGAACTCAAAAACATAGGTTTAAATAAAGATCCTTTAATATAATTGTTAGGGTATTGTTGTCTCTGACACATTCATTGTTTTAAAAATAATGGTTAACACTCATTGCCCTATTTTATTATCTATTGCAGAGGAAAAAATTAATTTCTCTGCTATATACTTTCATTTAGGTCAACATAATTATGTTCTTACTTGCGTAATCAATTATAACCTCAATTATTAATCTTTATATAATTTTTTCGAACACTTATTTATAAAATTTTAGTTTTTTTAATATATCTTATCTTATTTTTACTTGAATCACTAATATTTGATGGAACACATATTTTATACTCCTTTTTTTCTATGAATAGATACAAAGAAATGATAACTATTTGGAATGATATCTCATATCTAGGAACTATAATTAATGAATGTAAGTTTCTTATTGGAGTCTTTAATTCCATTCTCAACTCAAGAGATAAAATTGGACCATGTGAGGCTTCTATTTCAATGATACAATTTAAATCCTTGATTTAAGGCAACAATCTCATTGAAATTAATCTCCCTTGTGTGAAATACACTAGGTATAAAAGAAAATACAATAATGTGTTTTCCTCCATGTTGGATAGAGAATTCCCAAATCTCCATTCATTAGATAAATGAGATACTATCCCCTACAACACTATTCATAGGATGAACTCTGATCATCACCAATCCTGGTAAATGTCTCCTCTATAGACTTGAAACCCTAATTTACTTTCATATTTAACAATGTGTGGTTCCATGAGGACAAGTGCACTCCTATCATCCAAAAAAATTGTTTTCAACGCGTTATAACAATTATTACTTTGTATATAAACTCAAATTAAAACATCTCAAATAGTCTATAAAAACAAGGTGAACCTCTATATACAAATAAATTGACAACGAAATCATGCTTATGGGAAATAAATCATTGATATTCAAAGAAATAACACCAATTATGACCTCAACATTGATCATAACCCCAAAATAAACATTAAGGTCAAACTCAACTCCAAGATCACATTTATAGAAAATATTATAAATGAATATTTTAATGTTAAATGATTAACAGAAGGTTAAATAAATACTATATTCTGTAAAAATGTTCAATGAATTGGGAAGGCCTACATGCCATTAAAAATAATAAAGTGTAGGGACAAGATCCTTGAAATTTAATATGACATCTCTCCTCATATCTTCTGCTTCTTTGAATCGATATTCAATGGTCCTGATAAAAAAATAACCTCATTCCAAAGGTCATTCCATTATTGATCACTAATGTGGTCAAAAACCTCCTTCTCAACACTCCACTAGATCATGAAATCAATGAAACTATATTTAGTTAGAATCTCGATAGTGCTCCGGATCCTGATGGCTTGAATAATGGTTTTTTCCAAAATTATTGGGATGTGCTTCTTATAGTTGTTTGTAAACATTTGAAATCCCTTTTTCCAATCAGGTTATTCCTTATGCTCTTAATTTTCCAGTTTCATACCTTGACCCGTAAAGTGGATATTTTCCCTAGGATTATTCATTTAAAACCCATTTCTCTTAACAACACTAATTATAAAATAGTCACCAAACTCATTGCTATCATACATTCTACTATCATAGACAAAATTGTCTCTAAGATCAAATTTGTTATAATAATTTATAGATCCATTCAAGAAATCACATGTACTTTCTAAGAATGTTTCAATAACATGAATAAATTTATCATTAGAGGAAACATATCTATTATGCTATACATCAGAAAATATTTTTACAACATTCACTGTAGCTTTATCTTGAATGTCCTTCATGGTTTTGGTGCATCTTTTATCACAGCAATCTGAACACTCTTTAACTAGGTGTCTGTCACCATTTTAATTAATGGATATCCAAAGGGATATATAAAATTCACAAATGGTTTTAGGGATGTTTCCCCTATATATTCCATATTATTCTCGATAATAGAAGACTAAATCAGTCATCTGATCGAACGTCTTGTGGTCCAGAATTTGCTGAATCCCATCCATGTATCTAGGATTGTGAATGATCCTACCCAACTTTTTTAATTTGATGACATCATATTTTTCCTTCAAATGTGATAAAAGAAAAATTCTTAACCGTAAAACTATGCTCTCTCACTATGAAGAGGTTTTGGGTCAAACCATTATTTGGAACAAATCAAGCATCTTCTTTGGGAAGAACATTCATCCTAACAAAAAATAAACCATTATCAGTGACTTGGGTCTCATAGAAGTTACTCTCACTATCACGTATCATGGTGTTCCCGTATTTTGGGGAAGGCACATGTCTTGTCACATATCAACTATTGTTGACAAAGTTCAAAACTAGATTTCTTATTGGAAAGGTAAATCTCTCTCTATAGAAAGTATGACTTTCCATGTTAAATATAATATTTTATCCTAAATGGTTTACACCATGATATTCTTCAAATCGATTTTTGGTCTTATTAAAAAAATATTAACAGTGAAATGAAGAATTTTTTCATGATTGGTTGTATTCTGGAGAAAAACATGGGACAGTTTACTGGTCAACTTGTTGCAAGAACATTGAGAATAGTGGAATTAGAATAAAAAATATAAAATACATTAATTAAGAGTTTCATGAAATAATCACTTTGAACTTGTTTTAAAGTACATCAAAAGTTATTACCTTTCTGAAAAATATATGTATTAGCAAAAAATTAATGTGAAATTCGATTTTATAAATTATTCCATATGTCCATCCATAAACCACTCCTTTACATATATTTTGAATAATCAGAGATGAATTATATCCAAAGACTCCTCCATGAAATTATGGTTGGATAACTAGAATTGAACCCCTTTAATTTCAATGATATATCTTGATCGAACTACTATGAATACAGAAAGATCTTTCAGAGAAATGTTAAACTCTAAATATGATCACCTCCATGATACGATTATAAACATCATAGAAAACAAATCTTTCTCTTACACTTTTGTTTTTTTAATTTGGTAACCTGTTCTCCATGGTAACCTTAATTCAAAAAATTTCTACTGTCCTTTTTTTAACTATGATAGTGATTATATATGGATAAATCATTTCAAAAAACCTTTGATAAAACCTTCAAGATTCAATCTCATATGGTGTCTGGCTCACAATAGAGTTCTCACTGATATTTCCCACCAATCATTTAGAATGCAGCTCTGCTCTAAGTGTAAAATTTGAAATAAACACAGAGATTAAAATAAACACATTTTACATTATTTTTCTACTACTACTACTCTGTGGAACTATAATCGTGACATATTTAATGTAGATGGTTGATTCATGACTCTTTTAAAACACAAGTAAATAAATGTGCAGAAATGGAAGGATCTTTGCAAACCAGGATCCTTTTCTATTCTATAGTTTCTGACGTCCAACATGTCATGTGATATTATTGGTATGTTATTTTTCATAACTATTACTCACTATATAAAAATAAAGGTTGGATGTAGATCCGTATTTCCATACATTAAGTTGATTTGATTAAAATGGTACATTTCCACAACAATGTGAATAAACATAGAATCCAGTAACATATACATATTAATTAAAATATCTGTCAACCACGTCTCACTCTATAGGTTTTTTGGAGTGAGCCTCTCCAGGATGGATCATGATCAATATTAATGGTTCCTCCAAGGAAAATATGGGACCTTCAGGCTTTGGTTTTGTCTTCAGAAATCTCCTTGGTCAGATACATGGACGTTTCATGGGTAAATGTTTCTTTTCCACCTACATGTGAAGCTGAGATGCGGAGTTTGATACATGTTAGTTCTTTTTTCGTGCTCTTATATTGGAACAACAACTTGATTTTATTTTACTCGAAAACCACCATTCAAGCGATTTGTAAAGGCATAACACATCTTTCATAGCTAATTACTACCCGTTGAATGGAATGCAAATTTTTTTATCAATATTATTTATATCATCACACATGTTTATCGATAATAAAACATGGTTGCAGATGTCCTAGGCCACTTGGGAGTAAATGATGACTTTATCTAGTTTTAAGACTTCCCCACTACTCTTATTTCCTTTTATGAAAAATATTTTAATATGATATCATATTTTATACTCATGTATACTTTTTTTTAATAATAAATGTTCTTTAATGAAAAAATTATCACATGCCAATGTATACTATTAATTTATAGAAATTCTTTTTTAGTTAAACCACTTTCCCTTTTTCGGATTTTCCTTATATTCTAGTATCCACCTATTTTAGAAATATATCATTGGATTGGGGATTATCTCTATTATAGTACCACGTCAAGGACATATTGAATCATGACCTCACCCATGTGGGATATCCTTCTTAATCTAATTTGAATTTCTTTTTAAGAATGTCTGAGATCACTGCTTAAAATTTTATTTTACTAATAGAAACTTTCTTTGAAACATATATTCATAGTCTAGGATTAGTCTCCATATATTTATTTTGGTTCCTCATTGGAAGTAAATATCTCATGTGTGTTCCTATGTGGCCATTTGGGTATTTTCCATTTTTTTTAAAAGATATAATTAGTAAATAAATATTTGTGAGTAATATTGTGATTGTTAACTTTTCTATAGATGTTGTGTTTAACTCTAATGATATGATCAATGATTATTTGGATGATTTTCTTTGGATTTTATTCATACTTTTGTTTTAATCATATGCAGTTGGTGTGATGTTATTTCCAGAATTCTCAATACGTACCGTGACATGAAAATTTTTCTGCCGACATATGAATTGATTTTAATGAATTTATTAGTAATTAGGAATTATGTTCTACCAGTTTATATAATGAACTAGCTATGTAATTTTTTTCAACATGTTTGGTTTTCCTAGATAAAGTGTTATAAGAGTGCGAGATCTTAAGATACCCATATCTCCATTGTATTTTCTTACAGTTAGACCAGTGTCTCTCTTATTAGGGCTATATTTGGATTTTGGATAGTTCATTTTTGTTTTTTGGTGATTTCTTAGATCAGTTATATTTTTTATTGAATCATACTTATGGGTGTTTGGATGTTTATGGGAGTCAAATTTCTATTTTTCGAACAAAACATTTATTTTTTATGTTTCCTCATATTTGGTAAAATTTACCCTCTCTTTGTATTTCCATAACAATATTGTTTCTCATTGTTGTGAGTCCCTTTTTCGGATAATACTCACTTCATATTAACCTTTTATGTGTACCTTAAATGAATATCAGACCCATGGGATGTCTCAATATCAATTAGAAATGTGCTTAGTGGTTGGGGTTGTACTATGATTTGAGAAGTTCAATAATGTTGGTGTATTTTGAGTGTCTTGTTTAGAAGTTGGTCAAGGTTGAGTGGTTTCTTCCTTGAGACAACATATTAATAATCTTCCCAATAAAACCAACCAATTTGTTTATAGTGATTATGTTTTGGTATTTTTTCCATCTACATTCACCAGTTACTTTTATGGAAAATAATGTTGTGTAGTGGAGAGATTATATAGCACCTTTCTACCATTTATGGTTTCATTATAATTATTAATTTCATTTCAGGATTAATTAATTTGTATTAATATTATTGATTTCAATTATTTAAAATTATTAGATTTTTCACACATATAGTACTACACATGTAGAACCTATGAATTATTGATGCAATACATGATATAACTATTTTTTATTGTTTGCGAAAGGTTCAAGTATATATTCACAGTTCCCAGGTAAACCCTACGTATATTTGTTTTGTGGGAATAACCCATCTTATAAGAATATCATTTGGAGTAACCATGTGACCTAAACAATGAATGGTGGGGTTCTCTAGTCATTGAATCATACATGGTGGTAACAAATTTAAAAAACAATGTAGGCAAAACATGTGGTGTGGAATTGTACACATAAAAAGTGGAGATACAAAATCATATCTATTAATTTCTGTTTTAACACTATAATGGTCTTAGGGGATATTTTACTTCTCTCAGCAATGAATATTTCCTTATTAATCATGATTTCCTTGAAATTCATCAAGTAAACCATTTATCTCATTCATCCACCTCTTTTGTTCTACCCCTTTTATATAATTAATTTCATTTTACGTCTTCCCATGAACCCAACTACAATTTAAAATATATTTACATTTATATTTTACATATTGTTGGATTTTTTAAATATATAGATCATAAATGTTATTTTTATTTTCTATATCGCATGCTCTCAAAATGAGACACAATGCGGATTGGGTCCACCATGTTTGAGGACGATTAATCTATGTTCGACCATTATTTTTAATGACCTATGATGCTTCATATTTCAAAACATTTTATTGAATAAATTATTCCTATTATAAAACTTTGTAAGGATTTATAAATTGGTTTTCATATAGTATGGTATTGGTACAAAAATTATCCTTTATAAATTTCATGTTCTATTGTTAAAATTTAAAGTTCAATATAGTAATAATTTTTTAAAATTCATTGAGTGTCATTAAATAGATTTCGAAATAAATAAGGATATTCTGAATTATCTTAAATTATTAAAATAATTAAATTATATTTTAAAGATTTATTTTGGAAATGAAAAATAATTTTTTTTCTAAATAAAATACAAACAGAATTTTAATGTTCGGGTTTAAAAAATTATAAAATACATTAAATTGCTAGATAAATTTAATTTTGTACCCCATTTTTCTCATCATGTAATTAATTTTTTTTGACACCTTTCTTTACCATTATTTTGTATTTAACCATTATTGGAAATATATAAGATAGATTTATGTGGTAAGAGGGTATGTTCTATACTAGGGTTTTGAAGATAATTTGTGAGTCATTCCTTATGTGTGATTTTAGTAATTTAATTGATCGGTTGTTCACATCCATGTTTTTTTTTGTCATGAAAACTCTAGGTATATATGTAGAGATATATATAAGTACAAAATGTAGTTTATTTTATATTCAATCAATATACAACACTATAGTTAATGTGAACTACTAGATTTTTTACATTATGGATTGACACTCCTAGGATGTTGTCAAGGCTAACTTGTTCAATGGTTCTACCATAACTGATATGTTATTGTTTGATGACCTATTTTAACAATAATCATTTGTACACTTTAACAATTAATGGTCTTGGTTATGGACAATGATAGGTATCTTTTGATATGTGGTTTTATTACATATTATTTAGTTGTCTTGATAACCATTGTACCTTATACAAGCCTATTAGTGGATCCAAACCTTATTGGGGTGTATTCCTGATCTACAATTGGGTAAGCATTTTATTAGAATCCTTTAAATTATATATGTGTGTGATAACATTATTTTTAAAATTCTATAATTTTGGATGTAATTTTATGAATAAATTTAAAAATTGTTATAAATATTTTTCAGAATGAATCTAAATGGTTTTTCAGTACACAAAAATGGGGTTTTTTTATAAATACTCAACATTAAACATTATATAATCTTGAATTAAATGAATAATTCACATTGAGGATCCTTTCGGGATTAGACTTGTAGATAATTAGTCCATAACTATTACATTACATCTCAAAAATTACAAGGTAGACACTAGAACTCAGTTTCAATTTTTTTCATAAAATAAAATCTCTTGAAAAAAAGAGTCATGTCTAGTCCCATGTTTTAGAAAACATGACTTTTCCTTGATCCCATCCTTGATCTTATCCATATTTAGGTCTGGTGAAAAACAATTCTAATCATGGGATAGCATAAAAAGCACAGTAAGGGTTATAAAATAAAGAAAGAAAAAATTAGTTCATCATTTCATACATAACATAAGCACCATAACATACCTAATAAAATCGTAGGATTTATGAATAACACATAGAAAACATAAATCATATTGTTAACTTATGGCATTCATATCATACATACATTATTGATATTGCATCTACATAAGGAGTTTTGTGGGAATACCCATCACAGTATATTCCCTATTCTCTTAGGACAAACATTCAAGTTTACTTCTGTCACGTCACATAATGCATTGAAGAGATATCACAGGCTCACATGTCCTAGTTTTATCACGGAACCACCTGTATGCATAAAAAATTCCCAAGAACCATAACATATTCATAACACATAAAACAAACATTAAGGAATGACAATATTTCCACATTTCTATCAAAATATATCATTTAAATATATTAACATAAAAAATCCATTATCAAAACCATTTTCAATACCAAAATACGTAAACGAGTATATGGTATTTATTTTTCTTTTAAAAACATAATGGATTTTTATGGAAGCCAAAGACCAAATAATACCCAGGGTAGTGAAAAGGGTCATTGACACCAACTACAATAAAAAAGAAACATTCTTTTTTGTCAGTTAGTAAAATGCTTCATAGAAAAAGATTCCATTGGAATGAAAAGTCAAAGGATTTTATACAGAGTGTAAAAGAATGTTGTGTATTGATACAAAATATGCCTTAATGAAAGGAGATTGAGACGAAGTCCCTTACCTTGTTTCCAACTTGACTCGTTCGTTCTTTAATCTTATAAATAATAAATTAAAGTTAATATCTACTTACTTAAGAAAAAATTTCATGTTTATTATTTCTTTTATATCAATTATAACCATGTTATGAAAATTATGTATTCATTTAATTTTACAACTTTCGGTTTGTTGATATTTGGTACTTGAGTCAAAAATGGACTTCTTATAATTAAAAGTTGATCACATAGTCAATAGTTCATTATATACATAATGATATTCAAAATTTACATATCATATATATCTTATATATCCAGTATATAAATGTATTCAAAATATTATATAACATTTGGAGGTAAGAAATGAAATGCAGCATTCATGGAGACGGTAAGTTGTACCTGCGTATGAAAGAAACCTTATTTTCTATTTCTTATTTTAATGGAATTAAAAAATAATTATACATATGTATATTATAATTCTAGTATAATTTCATTTATAATATCATTAATTCCATCCTTTATATGTCCCACACATGCCATTATCGAGTCATATCATTTTGATGGGGCGGTGTTCTGCACTTCCTTAAATGAAAGTATCACGTTAACCCATAATAGAACCAATTATGGTATGCTATACAAGGAAAATACAGAAGAATAAAGAAAAAATAAACATAATATATATCATAAATAAATATAGTGTCATATTACTTGCCACCATGAGAGGTGGTAGGATATAATTGAACAATCATCGTTTCGTGAGGCGCTAGTTTTCCATTCACAGAAACAATATGTTCATTACTCATTATATGGAGGTGTGTGTAAGTGTAGTTAAAAAACACTCATAAAAACAGCCTAGTATATTTAGTATACTGTTTTTGTTATAAAATAAAATAATAAAAATACATTATGGATGGAGAAGTAAAATAAAAGAAATGAATTTAAGAGAAACGATTACCTTTAATTTGGGTAACACCATTTGGTTTGATCCAAAAGAACATATTTATGAGCCTTCTTCCAAATGAAATGTTTCTAGGAGGAGGATAGGGATAATTAAAGCTTATTTGGGAAGGGATTATATGATCCAATAAGCATGAGATGTGTGAGTATTGAGTTATAAGTGATGGATTTTTATACGGGGAAGGAGGTTCTCTTTAAGAAAGGGTGAAAATATTATTTTATTATATAATGACATTCAGTTTCTAATGTTAAAATACTAATTAAAGTAGAATATAAAATGACAAATGGTCTAAATATAATAATCTAATAAGAACTGGATAGGTGTTGGATATTGTTTTAATATTTATAATCATATTTTTTTAAGTCATTGATTAATGAGGTAAATACTACATCATTATTTTTTCATAAATTATTTAATTTATTTAAAGACTAAAAATGATAAAAAAATACCTTGATGTAGGAAATCGTTTTAGCTTTCCTATGAATATTTATAGTCTAAATAAAAACTTATATATCCTCTTTTAATAATTAATTTTCAAAAAGATATTTGTTTTTGTCATTTTTCCCTTTGCATTAAGTTAATCAATCTAATGTGTCATTATCACTTTCAATTGGATCCATGGGGTCCAAAATGGAAACAAAGATAACCATGGTCGTGAATTACTAATCCAAAATCTATAGGACATGTGTTAAGGTAATTTCGTATTATTATAAAAAAAACATTTACTATAAATTACCCTATTTTCCATTAACCAGGGTAAATAAAAGTCAAAAGTTACTATTCTCCAAAAATTATTTTAATCTTATTGAACCAAATTTTACTTACTAATAACAACCATCTATGTCGTATTTTGTAAATTATATCCACATAATTGGTAAAATTTAATTAAAATAAACATTTCAGTTCTTTTACTATGACTTAGGGGTTTCACTATACATCATAAATTCATGTTTTGAGAAAAATACCAAAAATTCAGCATAAAATATATTTGATATTCCAAATTCAAAAATGCAGTATATTTTACCAAATTTAGAACATAGAAGTTTCATTAATTAATTTTGAATTAATTCCCACTGTCAAAAAAATGGCATATTTTTTTAAAAAATAATAACTATAAAAAGATTGCTACTTGTTTATGTCCAATTTCAAAGTAAAATTAATTCCAATGACCAACATTGGATTAAATTTTAAAATCATATTGTAATTAGAAATGAATCCCAATTAAAAATATAATCTATCCATAAAAATAAATTAGATTAAAAGGCACTTTTGAAATAAAATACAGTATTTTTTACTATTCATAAAAAATGAATTTTATCAGAAAAATTCCAAATATTTTCCAAAAGTAAATTTTGATATCCCAATTATAAAGTTGAATATTATTTAGTCAAATATAACATATAAAAGTGACCAAAACTATATTTAAAAAGGGTTTTTCATTAAATGGTCGTAAATCAATCTTTTTATGTAAATTTTGCATAAAATCATATTCATTCACATTTTAAGACTCTATATTTTATTGGATAAATGTAAAAACATTTATCAAACATGTATAAAAATATTTTAGTTAGTTCTATGCATTCCCGCCAATACAACGACTAGGCGTTAACTACATTTAAAATAATAATATTATATTATTTTTATGCGACTTAAGATTTCAAAGAAACCCATTATTTTGTATCATGTATGCCATCGAGCATATCAAACCCTTTAAATTAAATTTAATATTTAGTTCAAAAATTTAAATAATTATGAACATGTATTATTTCATTATTTACCTGGGATGTCAGATCCTTCCCCCCTTTTGGAAATTGTGTCCTCGCAATTTTTATTCACTTATCAAATAAGTGGGTGTATTTATCCTTCATAGCTTTTTCAGATTCCCAAATTACCTCTTCAACCATATGGTTTTTCTACAAAACTATTACCTAATAAATTACAGTATTCCGCAACACTTTCTCTCTACAGTCAAGAATCCGGACTGGTTGTTCCTCATAAGAGAGATTCTCTTCCAACTGAACTACAATTGAGCTCATAACGTGAGATTGACCTAGAAATCACATTCCCAACATTGGTATATTAAAAAATTGTGTACCTCAGATAAAAATGGATGTAAATCCACTATGTACACAAAAAATCCAACTTTTTATAGGATTTAATAAGGTTCAATGAACCTCAGACTCAACTTTACCTTCTTAAAAAAACGAATCACACTTTTCCATAGAGAAAAGTTGAGAAATACATAATCCCCTACCTCAAAAAAGAGATCCTTCCTCTGGTTATTGACATAAATTTTCTGCCTGCTCGGAGATGTTTCAAGTGATTCTAAGTCAAAAAAACATTTTCTTTCATCTCTTTTACCAATTGTTGTCCCATAAGTCTCCTTTCACCTACTTTATTCCAAAAAGATGAATTTTGACACTACTTTGAATATAATGCCATAAATGGATCCATCTATATACTTGAATGAAAACTATTATTTTATGAAAATTCAACAAATGAAATATAATGGTCCCAACATTCCGGGTAATCCGGTGAACAATCACGTAGCATATCCTCAAAGGTATGAGTTGTTCATTTTGACTACCCATCTATTTGAGGATGAAAATCTGTACTAAAATTTAATTTAGTGCCCAATAACTTCTGAATTCCATTCCAAAAGTTATAAGTAAACCCGATATCACGAACAGATATAATTGAGACGGGATATCCAAGCGACCTTACTATATATTTGACATACAACTAATAAAGTAGATTTAGAGACAAATTATCTCAAATAGGACGAAAATGAGAAGATTTATTAAACTGATAAACAATTACCAAGATTGCATTTTTACCTCGAGATGTCTTTTGTAATCTGACAATGAAGTCCATGGATATATTTTCCCACTTCTACTCGAGCACCGGTAGAGATTGAAGAATCCATTTTTTTAACTTCCGATCTTCTATAACCAGCAGACAAGTCAAACACAATATAGTAAAATCATCAATATCTCTTTTCATTCCATCTCACCAGTAAGACTCACGAATATCTTTGTACATCATAGTACTGCCAGGATGAATAATAATGATATTCACATAACAACTCATTATTCATCTTTGAATCACAAGGCACACATAATCTATTTCAAAACCTCAAAACACAATCGTTATCAACATTAAATTCAGGCAACATATCATTCTAAACCAGCACTACCTTTTTCTATAACTCACTATCTTTCTTCTACACTTTCTTTATTCTGTCTGATAGAGATTATTTCTGTAACACCTGAAACAAAACTGAAAAATTTTCTACACCAACAACATCAGTGAAAATGTTTATCAGATCAAAAACCAAAGGATCTAATTCCAATTATAGCTTTCTTAATGAAGCATTAATGTTTTTACTCAAAGCATCATCCACTTTATTTGCTTTTCTCAGATGGTTAAGGATCCTGCAATTATAATCCGTGATTAATACAAACCATCTCTTCTGTATCATTTTAAATTATTTTTGAATGAATATATAATTTAAATCTATGATTATATTATATATTTAACATTTTACTTCATTCAAATCATGCATCAAATTTTTTAATTAAAAAATAGTAGCAACTAATTCCAAATCATGTTTAGGGTAATTTAACTAATGGGGATTCAACTGACATAAAGCGTAAGCAATTAACTGATCATTCTGCAAAAGGAAACAACTAATACCTTTCAATACTTGGTCACTATAAATAAAAAACTCACCATTTCAGGAAGGTAGTTCCAAAACATGAGCATTCTCCAATCTTTTTTCAATTCCAGAAAAAAATCATCACAGTATTTTGTTAAAATGAAATTAACACCTTTTCAAGTTAACATAGTCAGTGGACTATATAACCATGAAATTTTTTCAACAATCCTTAGGTAATAACCATCCAACCCATGAAAAATAAGAATCAAGGTTATATTGGTGAGTCATGGCCTTTATTAAAAAACTTTTAATTTTGTAGGATCAATAATTATGTCATTTTTTGAATCAATGTGACAATGTAAAAAAATTTGTTGTAACCAATACTCACACTTTCCGAAATTCCCAAACTGTTTCTTATCTTTTATGGTTTGAAAGACAACTCTTAAATGACTTTCATGTTACTCTTTACTTTTGAAATAATCCCAAATATCATCAGTGAAAACAACCACAAACTTATCCAAGAACTCGTGGAAAATTATATTCATAAGATCCATGAATACAATAGGTGCATTGTTTTAACCAAAAGGAAATACTAAAAATTCATAATGGCCTTATCTAGTATGAAACACGGTCTTCAGAATGCTTGATTCCATTAAATACAATTGATGGTACCCCTCCTTCAATTCAATCATCAAAAAATACTGAGCTCCTGGAGCTGACCAAACAAATCATCGATATGAGGGAAAAGATACTTATTCTTAACATTGATGTTATTAAATGCCCTATATTCTATGTAAAGTCCCATTGAAACGTTTTTCTTTTTAACAAACAAGTCATGAACCCCCAATGGTGATGTTCAAGGATGAATGAAACCATTATCAAATAACTCCTGTGATTGTTTCTTTAAAACTAAAAGTTTAATTTGATCCATTTGAGAATGTGGTTTTGAAATCGGCTTAGCATCATGAACTATGTCAACAAGAAAATTCATCTTCCTGATCAAGTATAATACAATGAAATTCATTAGAAAAAACATCAAGGTACTTATTTACCACTAGCACATCCTTAATCTGAACAGTTCCATTGTTTCCAACAATATGTGTAAGGTAAAATTAATTTCCATCTTTTAGTAGTTTCTCATCTTCTTGATATGTAATCCAAAGAAAGCATTCATTCATTTAAACAAAATGAAAATCTTTCTGATAAGAAACCTATTTAGATCTATAGTAAATATTATCATGATAAACAAAAATCCAATCCAAACCCAAAATAACATCAAAATCTACTAGAGGCTAAAAAATAGGTTTGGTAGGTAGATTCTTCCAACACACAAGGACAAGAAGGATCATATGTTTACTTTTTTGTCTCAACATTTCCTTGAGGTGTTTTTATGATATGTTCCATATTCATATCTTGATATGGAATTCCGAATTTACTGGAAAACATCCAAAAAATAAATTAGTGTGTAGACCCTAAATCAAATAGGATATTGGCATAATCAGAACAAACAAGCAGTGTACCTGATACTGCTTTATTTGATGGCCCGTCAAATACTTAAGTAGTTGCAAAGGATTTCAACACCTCTTTCTAAATGTGGTCTGGATGCTTTCCCCCAGTTGTGTTCTTCGTGGGACAATCATATGAATATTGACCCATTTCATTCCACACAAAACATTTTAATCACTGTAAATCATATTTTTTTTCATACCATTACCATGATCTTTTTAATTGCAATTATGATCCTTATGTTCCAATTTACCACATCAGTAGCACTTTCTATAATTAGAAATTCATTTCCCAACAATATTTTTACCACAATTTTCAAATACTAAATACATATGTTTCTTAATATCATACTTTTTTGAAGAGTTATTCCCTTTTTCTTCCACCTCGACCTCTTATTTTGTTCTTTTTCAAAGAACACCTCATTATCTACAAACTCAATTTCCACCTTCTCCTCACAAAGAACAAGTTTCTCCTAACATTTGAACTCGTGAGAAAATAAATCCTTCAGTATGTTGGATATAAACCTAAGTAAAAATGGTTTACATTACTATCATGAACTCTTATGAAATTCATAGCATACATTTCATGTCGGGTGAATTTTTCTTCATATGCAGCCACTAAGTCAGACTCTTTCCTCAATTCCATGAATTTGTTTTCCAACCAATGGTAAACCACCTTAGAAAATTATTTCTCAAGGAACATACCTTTGAATTCATCCCAATAAAGTTAATCAATATCCTTAATATCCATGATATTTTTCACCATCATCCACCACTAATCAAATTCACCATCAAAATGGTAAACAGTGAGACTATACTTTTGATGTTTTGAACACCCCATGACATCAAAAAAAATTTCTAGTGATTTAATTCTCCTTTCTGCTAGCATATGGTTAGATGGTCCTCTTATTGAGGGGGGATGTTGCCTCATTAAATTCTACACTAAATACATGTTCTTCTATGGATGATCTGGCTGATCTCGTGCATGTATACCACCACCATTTATGGACTCATTCAACTGTTTCATCACTTCATCAAACTGTTCAGTTCCGATTCCGACCAGCTCAGGTTGAAGATTTGTAAAGTTTTCTTCCTCCTGATGTCGTCCAAATATAGCTTCACTGTTTCCACTGCGATAAACCATTTTGAATAGAAAAATATCTTATGCGAAGAAACGTGGTAATCAGTAAATGGTATATCATTTAAATATAATGAAATTTATGGATATGAATTTATAAATACCCTAACTCTTAAATTTATCTAAACCGACCTCTGATACCGACTATAAGGACCCAGCCTTAAACATTAAATATTATTGAATTAAATGAATAATTCATATTGAGGTATATAGTTTTAGAGAATTAGTCCATAAATATTACATTACATATAAAAAATTTCAAGGTAGAAACTTCTACTCAGTTTCAATTTTTTTCATTAAATAAAAACTCTTTAAAAAAAGATTCATGTCTAGTCCCATATTTTAGATAGCATGACTTTTCCTTGATCCCATCATTGACACTATTCATCCTTCTTTCCTATAAAAAACATTTGAAAACATGGAATGAGCATACAATTCTCGGCAAGGGTTATAAAATAATGTAAGAATTTTTTTTCATCATTGAATACATAACATATTCTCTTAAACATACCTCTTGAAATCATAAAATTTATTAATAACACATATAAAACATAAATCATAAAAGTAACTTGTGGAATTCATATCATACTAACATTGTAGCTATCACACCTATATAGGGAGTTATGTTGGAATACCCATCACGGTATATATCCTAATCTCTTAAGAGAAACATTCACATTTACCTCCATCATGTTACCCAATACATTGGAGAGATTTATCGGGCTCACCTGCCCTAGGTTTATCATAGAACCACCCGTATGCGTAAACAATGCCCAAGAACCATAACAAATTAATAACACATAAAACAAACATGAAGGAAAGATAATATTTCCACATTTCAATCACAATATATCATTTAAATATATTGGCAAAAAAAATCTATTATCAAAACCATATCTAATACCAAAATATATAAATGTGTATATTGTATTAATTTTCCATTTAAAAACATTATGACTTGTTAAGGGATCCAACGATCAAATAACACACGAGCCAGTGGAAAGGGTCGTTGTCACCACTTAAACCATATTTTTTTTAATTTAGTAAAAATTATCGTAGAAACAAAATAACATTTGAATGAAAAGTCAAAGGAGTTAATACAGAATATAAAAAAAATTCATGTATTAAATCAAAATATTCCTCAATGAATGAAGATTGAGATGAAGTCCCTTACTTCGTGTCTGACTTGATTCGTTCATTATTTAATCTCCTGAATAAAAAACTAATGTTAATTTCTACTTTCTTAAGAACCCTTTTCAAGATTATTATTCCTTTTATACCATTTATTACCATCATATAAACATTATGTATTCATTTATGTTAACAATGTTCATTGTGCCGATATTTGGTACTTGAGTTCAAAATGTACTTATTATAATTACAAGTTGTTCACATGGTCAAAAGTTCACTATATCCAAAATGATATTAATGCTTTAGATATCATATATATCATATATATCCATTATATAAATGTATTAATAATAGTACATATCATTTGGAGGTATGAAATGAAATGCACTGTTCATGGAGATGTTAAGTCGTACGTACGCATGGATGCAACTTTCATTTTTATTTCTTATTTTTTGGGATCTAAAACATAATTATACATTGGTATATTATAATTACAGTATAATATCATATAAAATTTCATTAATTCTATCATTTATATTTCCCACATATGACATTAATGAGTCATAACACTTTGAGGGTGCGGTAGTCTGCACTTCCTTAAATTAAATTATCACATTTACCCATAATGGAAACCATATAGTTATGCTATAAAAGGAAAAAACATAAGCATAAAAAAAATAAAATTAATATATATCATATATAAATATATTTACATCTTAATGACCACCATTAAAGGAGGTAGAAGATAATCAACATTCTTTGTTTCGTTAGGCGTTAGTATGCCATTCATATAAACAGTATGTACTTTACCCATTAGATGGTGGTGTGTGTAAGTGTAGTTAGATTCATTATCATACCAAAATCCGAGTATATTGAGGATAATTGGGTTGTTATAAAAGAAAATATTACTAATATATTAGGGTTTGGAGCAGTATAATAAAAGAAATGAATTAAAGAGAAACTATTACCTTTAATTTGGGTAACTTCCATTGGTTTGAACCCAAAGGACTTCTAGAAGTGCCTTCTTTCTAAGGTAGAGTGTAACATCCCAAGAAAGTAATTAATAATATATATTTTTATCTATGTCTATTAATGATTAAGATAGTGTTTTAGGGGCTTAAAATGAAAATAAATACAATCTTATGCATGGAAGACACTAATATTCTTAAAAGATTGTTTTACTGCCTTTCGATGGAAAACCATTTTTAAATCAATCATTTGACAATTTTATAATCTATATTTGTCAAAATAAACATATTAATTATTATTGGGACATTTAAATTTTCATTGGATAAATTTTTGGTATTTTTCTGACAATGTTCATTTTTTAATGAATAGTGAAAAAATACTGCATTTTACATCAAAACTGCTTTTTCATTTAAATTAATTATATGGTTATATTATCCTTTTAATTGGTCTTAAAGTGTAATATGAATATATTTTTACCATTTAATCCAATGGTGATCATTAGGATTAATTTCACTTTGGAATTGGTCATAAACTAATGCCAAACTTTTCATAGATATTGTTTCAAAAAAAACCCGCTATTTGTTTTGACAACGAGAATTATTTTTAAATCAATTATTGAAATTTATGTGTTTGGAATTGGGTAAAATGGATTACATATTTGGAATCATAAGGTCCAAATTATGTAATTAAGACTCTTTTATTTTTGGACATTATGAATAGTAACGATGGTAATTATCTTTAATTATCTTGATTAATGAGTAATCAGGTAGTTAAAGATAATAAAATGATATCATAATAATACAAAAAGACCAAAACATGTATCCTAAGCATACAGGTTGTCTCATGGCCTACCATGGGATGCCTTGTGCCAAACTTGGGGTCCCCATGGAATCGCTTTTGTGAGAAAGTGACTTTTTATCTTTTTATTTTTAAAGAATGTTAAATGTGACCAAGAATGTATCACCTAAGTAAAATATTTATAATTTTTCCTAAATAAATGATATTTTAGACTATAAATATTAATTAAAAATATAAAAATATTTCCTACATCATAATATTTTTTCGTAATTTTTAGACTTTAAATAAATTAAATTATTTATGACATCACGATGATGCAACGATTACCTCATTAATAATGGATTTAAATAAAATGAAATGATAATGTAAAATATATGACCTACACATGTCCAAAACCTATTGGATGTGTGGATTTAGAACCCATATCACCTTAACCTCGAATTATATCAATTTGGGACATTTTGAATCCGAAAATCATTTTCAAATAAAGTAACATTTCTTTACTTTCCAAGAGTGCCCCTCCTCTCCTCTTATAAAAGGCCCCCAACTATACCTCCTTACCCACACTCCCAAAGCCTTTGGCTCGGCCAAACCCTGCCCATTTTGTCTCAATACTTCCCTCTATTACTCCTTAAAACCTCACTTTGGGCATAAGTTTTCCCAAGGAAGCCTTTGAGCTCAAACCAAAGGGAGTTACCCGATTTTAAGGTAATGTCTTCACTTGAGTCCTTTTGTTTTATTTTGCTTCTCCAACCCCCTAAACTCTTTTTATTCATTTATTTTGTAACAACTCCAGTATATTAAATATACTAGGATGTTTTTATAAGAGGGATTCTAGTTACACTTAGACACACCTACATCTAATGGTTAAAGGACATATTGTTTCCGTGGATGGTGAATTTATGCCTCCCGAAACGATGATTGTTCAACATTCTTTTAACACCTTCAAAGGTGTCCATTAAGATGTCACTATATTTATATATGATATATAATATGTTTATGTATTCCTTATGCTTCTGTATTTTTTATTTTCGGCATACCTTTATTGTTTCCATTATGGGTAAACGCGATATCTTCATTTAAGGAAGTGCGGACTACCGCCCCCTCAAAGTGATTTGATTCGTTAAATACCCTATGTGGGATGTATAAAGGATGGAACTATGATATTATATATGATATTATACTATAATTATAATATACCTTTATATCATTATGATTCCATTCTATAAAATACGAAATAGAAATTAAAGTAGTGTGCATGCGTACGTACGGCTTACCGTCTCCATGAATGGTGAATTTCATTTCTTACCTATAGATGATTATGTAATATTATAAATTCATGTATATACTGGATATATATGATATATACATAATTATTATAATTCTGGATATAATTTATACATGAACAACTTGTAATTATAAAGGGTTTATTTTTGACTCAAGTACCAATGATCGTTAAAACGACCGTTATTAACTTAAATAATTACATAGTGTTCATGACATGGAAATAAGTGATATAAAAGGAATAATGAACTTGAAAAAGGTTCTTAAGAAAGTATAAATTAAATCAAGTTTATTATTCAGGACATTAAAGAAAGATCGAGTCAAGTCGGACTCGAGGTATGGGACTTCGTCTCAATCTCCTTTCATTGAGGCATATTTTGTTTTATATACAACCTTCTTTTATATGGTGTATAAACCCCTTTTAATTTTACGTTTATTTAAATGGAATATTTTTTATACGAAGAATTTACTATATGACAAAAGGGAATGTTTTTGTCGTACGTATGCGGCAACAATGACTTCTCTGCCGCCGTGGCCATTATTTGAGTTTCGGCTTCCGCTACAAGCCATACCTTTTTTTAAAAGAAAAATAAATACCATGTTTTACTTTTATTTTATTTTGGTATTGAAAATGGTTTTCATAATTTTTTTATATCAATGTGTTGTATTGATATCTTGTGATTGAAAGGTGGAAATGTTATGTTTCCTTTATGCATGTTTTATGTGATACGATTATGTTGAGCTTCTTGGGCATTATTATGAAGACAGGTGGTTCTATGATAAACTAATGGCGGGTGAGCCCGATATAGCTCTCTAATGCATTGGGTAATGCGAAGGAGTGAAACGTTAAGGTTTATCCGAAGAGATTTAGGGAATATACTGTGATGGGTATTCCCAACGTAACCAAGAGTGTTACTCTCTACGTAAGAATGTTATGAATGCCTCAAGTTACCTTTATGTATTATGATTTCTAGGATTTATTCATGATTTGATGAGGTATGTTAAAGTGATTATGTTTTATGGGTAAAGTATGATTTCATTCTTATGTATATATGTACCCATGTTTCCATTGCATATATTTATATCCCTTACTGAGCTTTTTATGCTCATCCCATGTTTTTTGAAATGTTTTTTCACAGGTCAAGTGAAAGGTACATGATATGATGATAGTGTTAAGGAAGTGTCAAGAAAGAATCCATGTTTTATTTTAAATATGTTTCCGTTGATGGGAAAGAAGAATACTATCTTTATGTAACCACTTTATTTATATGTGGAATGTAATGAAAGTTTTATGATCGAATTCTCTAAAAACTCTAAACCCGAAAAGATCCTCAATATGTAATCCTTTAATAACTCAAGATTAAGTACGGTTTAAGGTTGGGGCCTTATAGTCAGTATCAGAGGTCGGTTTAGATAACTTTAGGAGTTAGAATTCTATTATCCAAAAATATTTTTTTTATGGTCAAATTGAAGTGATATAGTATTTGAAGATTACCATGTTGCTTCATCTAAGACATGTTTGTTCAGAATGGTTTTCCATAGAGGAAACAGGGAAGCAGTGCTAGGAAGGCATATAGAAGGAAATAACCTTCCGAATCATCATCCTGAGATGGTCGGAATTGGAACTGAACAGTTTGTTGAAGTAATGGTGTATTTGAATCAAGCGATAAATGGCGGTGGTATCCATACACGAGATCATCCAGATCAACCGCAGAGAAACATGTCAGTGGTGGGACATTTCATGAGGCAACATCCCCCATCATTCAGAGGATCATCTGACCCTCTGCTAGCTGAAGGGTGGATTAAAGCACTAGAGAAGATTTTTGATGTCATGGGGTGTTCAGACAATCAAAAGGTTAGTCTTGCTATTTACTGTTTGGAGGGTGAAGAAGATCAGTGGTGGTCGATGGTTAAAAATATCAGGGATGCTGATGAGATTGATGCACTTGACTGGGATGAATTCAAAGATATGTTTCATGAAAAGTATTTTCCTAAGGCTGTTCGACTTAGGATGGAAAAACAATTCTTGGAATTGAGGCAAGAGGAAGACTCAGTGGCTACCTATGAAGAAAGGTTCACTCGATTGGCAAGGTATGCTCCAAATTTTATCTGAGACCTTGATAGTAAAATCAATCGTTTTTACTCATGATTAAAGCCAAAATATCGAAGGGCATTAGCATCTCATGAGTTTAAAAGTTATGAAAATCTTGTTTGATGTGCTGAGAATGTGGAAATGGAGTTTGTGGATGATCAAGGGTTCTATAACAACCAGCAGAAGAAGAGACCAAGGTGGCAGGAGAAAGGGAAGAATTCTTCAAAAAATTCTGATGGTAAGAAATCTATGTTTCCAGTTTGTGATAAATGTGGCAAAAGGCATGCTGGGGAATGTCTTCTGAATTCTGGAAAGTGCTACCGATGTGGTAAGATGGGACATAAGTCTCGTGATTTCACTGAAAAAGATCAAGGTGAAGGTAAGACCATATTTGATTTACAGTTAGTGAAATGTTTTAAGTGCAATGAGATGGGTCACTATGCAAATGAGTGTCTGACAAAGAGCTTGAGTGATGGGAAATAGTTAGACTAAATGCAGAAACGGGTGGTGAAATCCTTTGCAACTACTTCAACAGATGTCAGGCCATCAAATAAAGTTGTATCAGGTGCTTTGTTTGTTTTTTCAGATTATGCCAGTGTGATGTTTGATTCGGGGTCCACACATTCTTTCATATCTGAAACCTTTTCTAGTAAAATGGGAATACCATCTCAAGAAATGACTCCTGAACTTTTGGTAAAAACACCTGGGGGAAATGTTGAGGCAAAAAGAATTTATAAGAATCTTCCTATCCTTATCTATGGAAAGAACCTACTTGAAAATCTTATTGTTCTACCTCTAGTAGAGTTTGATGTTATCTTGGGTATGGATTGGGACTCTATTTACCATGCTATGATTGACTATAGAGCTAATGATGTTTATTTTCAAAAAGACTTTCAGTTTGTGTACAAGAATGAACCCTTACTGTTGATAACTTATCAAGAGGCCAAGAAACTTGTAAAATTTGGAAATGAATGTTACCTTGCACACATCGTTGAAAATATAGGAACTGTTCAGATTAATGATGTGCCAGTGGTAAATGAGTATCCTGATGTTTTTCCTGATGAGTTTCCTGGAATAATACCAGATCGGGAAGTTGAGTTTACTGTCAACTTAGTTGCTGATGCTAAGCCAATTTCAAAACCCCCTTATCGAATGGCTCAAATTGAACTTTTAGAGTTGAAAGAGCAATTGTAAGATTTATTAGAGAAAGGTTTCATTAGACCTAGCACATCACCATGGGGTGCTCCTATTTTATTTGTTAAAAAGAAATATGGTTCAATGAGACTTTGCATTGATTATAGAGCCTTGAATAACATCACTGTTAAGAACAAATATCCTTTTCCTCATATCGATGATTTGTTTGATCAGCTTCAGGGAGCTCAGTATTTTTCAAAGATTGACATGAGATCGGGGTACCATCAGCTGAAGGTAAAGGAAGCAGATATTCCGAAGACAACGTTCTGTACAAGATATGGCCATTATGAATTTGTATTAAATCCTTTTGGGATAACCAATGCACCTACTGTATTCATGGTCTTAATGAATAGAATTTTCAATGATTTCTTGGATAAGTTTGTGGTGGTTTTCATTGATGATATTTTGGTGTTTTCTAAATGTAAAGAGGAGCATGAAAGACATTTAAGGGTTATCTTGAAAACCTTAAAAGAAAAGAAACTGTATGGAAAATTCAGCAAGTGTGAGTGTTGGTTGCAACAAATTTATTTCCTTGGTCACATTGTTTTTAAATAGGGGATAACTTTTGATCCTGCAAAAACAAAAGTTGTGGAAGACTGGCCAAGACCCACAAATGTAACTGAGATTCGTAGCTTCCTTGGTTTGGCAGGCTATTACAGAATGTTTGTTAGAAATTTTTCACGGTTATCTAGTCCAATGACTAAGCTAACTCATAAGGGTGTTAAGTTTATCTGGACAAAAGAATGTGATGATTGTTTTCGGGAATTGAAAAGAATATTGGTGAATGCTCTAGTTTTGGCACAACCTTCCAGTAATGGTGAGTTTGTTATATACAGTGATGCTTCATTGAAAGGACTTGGTTGCGTCGTAATGCAGAATGATTAGGTAATTGCTTATGCTTTACGACAGTTGAAAACTCAGGAGGTAAATTACCCTACACATGATTTGGAATTAGCTGCTGTTGTTTTCGCTTTAAAAATTTGGAGGCCTCATTTGTATGGAGTAAAGTGTGAAATATATACTGATCACAGAAGTTTAAAGTATATATTCAGTCAGAAAGAGTTAAAGATGAGACAGAGGAGATGGCTGGAATTAATCAAGGATTATGATTGTACAATTCATTACCATCTGGGAAAAAGCAAATAAAGTGGCTGATGCTTTGAGTCGAAAAAGTAATGCTTCATTAGAAATGTTGCATTTGGAATGTGATCCTTTGGTTAAGGATTTGATGAACTTTTTCATAGAAGTTGTTGGTGCAGGAAGTTCTTCTGATTTGTTTCACGTATCAGTGAGATCATCTCTATCAGATAGAATCAAGCAGGCACAGAAGAAAGATAGTGAGTTGCAGAAAAAGGTAGAGCTGGTTCAGAAAGGTAAGTTGCCTGAATTCAACATTGATAATGATTTTTTTTTTTGATATTTGGGAAGAGATTGTGTGTGCCTTGTGATTCACAGTTGAAGAGAGAGTTGTTATGTGAAGCTCATAGTTCTCCATTCTCAGTTCATCCTGCCAGTACTAAGATGTACAGAGGTCTGTGGGAGTATTACTGGTGGGATGGAATGAAAAGAGATATTTTTGATTTTACTATGAAGTGTTTGACATGTCAATAGGTTAAAGAAGAGCTGCAGTTACCGAAAGGGATGCTTCAGCCTTTACCAGTGCCAGAGTGGAAATGGGAGAATATATCCATGGACTTTGTTGTGGGATTACCGAAGACATGTCGAGGTAATAATGCAATCTGGGTTATTGTTGATCGCTTGACTAAATCTGCTCGTTTCCTTTCTATACGAGATACTTTTTCCCTAGATCAACTTCCCCGTTTGTATCTTAAAGAGATAGTCAGGTTACATGGATTTACCCTCTCCATTATATCTGATCGTGATCCCAGGTTCACTTCTAACATTTGGAAAGGCCGTCAAAAGTCGTTGGGTACTGAATTAAATTTTAGTACAGTATTTCATCCTCAATCAGATGGGCAGTCAGAATGAACAATTCAGACCTTGGAGGATATTCTACAAGCTTGTTCGATGGATTATCAGGGATGTTGGGACCAACATCTTTCATTGGTTGAATTTTCATATAATAACAGTTTTCATTCCAGTATACAGATGGCACCATTTGAGGTGTTATATGGGAAGCAGTGTCGAACTCCAGCTTTCTGGGATGAAGTGGGTGAAAGGAAGTTGATGGGACCAGAATTGGTAGAAGAGATGGTAGAAAAAGTTCAGCTGATTCAGAAACACATGATAATAGCTCAGAGTAGGCATAAGAGTTATGCAGAAAACAGGAGGAAGGATCTAACTTTTGAGGTAGGTGATCATGTTTTTCTCAAAGTCTCACCATAGAAAAGTGTGAAGAGATTTGGTAAGAAAGGAAAGTTGAGTCCAAGGTTCATTGGACCATATGAAATTATGGAGAGAGTTGGATCAGTTGCATACCAGGTGGCTTTACCTCTGAGTTTATCTCAGGTGCACAATGTTTTTCACGTTTCGATGTTGAGAAAGTATATGCCAGATCCATCTCAGGTTTTGAGTCCAGAGATAGTTCAGCTGGAAGAGAACCTATTTTATGAGTAACCACCGGTCCATATTCTTGACTACTGGGAGAAAGTGTTACAAAATAAGGTGATTAATCAGGTAAAGGTTTTGTGGAAAAACCAAATGATGGAAGAGGAAACATGGGAATCTGAAAATGCAATGAGGGATAAGTACCCCCATTTATTCGATAAGTAAATAAATTACGAGGATGCAATTTTCTAATGGGGGGAATTATGTAACATACCAAGTAAGTAATGAATAATAGATATTTTTACCTATGTCTATTAGTGATTAATATAGTGTTTTAGAGGCTTAAAATGAAAATAAATACAATCTTATGCATGGAATACACTAATATTCTTAAAAGATTGTTTTATTGCCTTTTGATGGAAAAAACTTTTTAAATAAAATATTTTACAATTTTATAATCTATATTTGTCAAAATAAACATATTCATTATGATTGGTACATTGAAATTTACATTGGATAAATTTTTGGTATTTTTCTAACAATGTTCATTTTTTAATGAATAGTGAAAAAATACTGCATTTTACATCAAAACTGCTTTTTCATTTAATTTAATTATATGGTTAGATTATCCTTTTAATTGGTCCTAAAGTGTAATCTAAATATATTTTTACCATTTAATCCAATGGTGATCATTAGGATTAATTTCACTTTGGAATTGGTCATAAATTAATGCCAAACTTTTCATAGATATTGTTTCAAAAAAACCTGTTATTTGTTTTGACAACGAGAATCATTTTTAAATCAATAATTGTAATTTATGTGTTTGTAATTTGGTAAAATGGATTACATATTTAGAATCAGAAGGTCCAAATTATGTAATTATGACTCTTTTATTTTTGGACATTATGAATAGTAACGATGGTAATTATCTTTAATTATCTTGATTAATGAGTAATCAGGTAGTTAAAGATAATAAAATGATATCATAATAATACAAAAAGACCACAACATGTGTCCTAAGGATACTGGTTGTCTCATGTCCGACCATGGGATGCCTTGTTTCAAACATGGGGGCCCCATGGATTCATGTTTGTGATAAAGTGACTTTTTATCTTTTCATTTTTAAAGAATGTTAAATGTGACAAAGAATGTATCACCTAAGTAAAATATTTTTAATTTGGTCTACATAAATGATATTTTGGACTATAAATATTCATTAGAAATCTAAAAAGCTTTCCTACATCATATTAGTTTTTTCATAATTTTTAGACTTTAAATAAATTAAATTTGTTATGACATCATGATGATGCAGCGATTACCTCATTAATAAAGGATTTAAATAAAATGAAATGATAGTGTAAAATATATGACCTACACATGTCAAAAACCTATTGGATGGGTGAATTTAGAAACCTTATCACCTTACCCTCGAATTAAATCAATGTGGGACCTTTTGAATCAGAAAATCGTTTTCAAATAACGTAACATTTCATTACTTTCCAAGTGTGCCCCTCCTCTCCTCTTATAAAAGGCCCCCACCTCTACCTCCTTACCCACACTCCCAAAGCATTTGGCTCGGCCAGACCCTGCCCAATTTGTCTCTCCACTTCCCTCTATTATTCCTTAAAGCCTCACTTTGGGCAGAAGTCTTCCAAAGAAAGCCTTTGAGCTCAAACCAAAGGGAGTTACACGATTTTAAGGTAATGTCTTCACTTGAGTCCTTTTGTTTTATTTTTCTTCTCCAACCCCCTAAACTCTTTTTATTCATTTATTTTGTAACAAATCCAGTATCCTAAATATACTAGGATGTTGTTATAAGAAGTATTCAAGCTAAACTTACACACACCTACATCTAATGGTTAAAGGACATACTCTTTCTGTGGATGGTGAATTTATGCCTCTCGAAACGATGATTGTTCAAAATTCTCTTAACACCTTCAAAGGTGGCCATTAAGATGTCACTATATTTATATATGATATATAATATTTTTATGTTTTCCTTAAGCTTATGTATTTTTCATTTTGGGCATACCTTTATGGTTTCAATTATGTGTAAACGCGATATCTTCATTTAAGGAAGTGCTGACTACCGCCCCCTCAAAGTGATTTGATTTGTTAAATACCATATGTGGGAAGTATATAGAATGGAACTATTATATTTTATATGATATTATACTGGAATTATAATATACTTTTATATCATTTTGATTCCATTATATAAAATATGAAATAGAAATGAAAGTAGCGTTCATGCGTACGTACGACTTACCGTCTCCATGAACGGTGCATTTCATTTCTTACCTCTAAATGATTATGTAATATTATAAATGCATGTATATACTGGATATATATGATATATACATCATGATTATAATTCTGGATATAATGGATACATGAACAACTTGTAATTATAAAGGGTTTATTTTTTACTCAAGTACCAATGATCGTTAAAACGACCGTTATTAACTTAAATAATTACATAGTGTTCATGACATGGAAATAAGTGATATAAAAGGAATAATGAACTTGAAAAAGGTTCTTAATCAAGTTGAAATTAACTCATGTTTATTATTCAGGACATTAAAAAATGATCGAGTCAAGTCGGACCCGATGTATGGGACTTCGTCTCAATCTCCTTTCATTGAGGCATATTTTGTTTTATACACAACCTTCTGTTATATGGTGTATAAACTCCTTTGTATTTTATGTTTATTCAAAAGGAATATTTCTTATACGAAGCATTTACTATGCGACAAAAGGGAATGTTTTTGTTGTACGTATGCGGTAACACCGACTTCTCCACCCCCGTGACCATTATTTGAGTTTCGACTTCCTCTACAAGCCATTACTTTTTTTAAAAGAAAAATAAATACCATGTTTTACATTACTTCTATTTTGTTATTGAAAATGTTTTTCATAATGTTTTTATATCAATGTGTTGTATTGATATATTTTGATTGAAAGGTGGAAATTTTATGTTTCTTTTATGCATGTTTTATGTGATACGATTATGTTGAAGTTCTTGGGCATTATTATGAAGACGAGTGGTTCCGTGATAAACTAAGGGCGGGTGAGCCCGATGTAGCTTTCCAATATTTTGGGTAACATGAAGGAGTGAAACGTTATGGTTTCTCCGAAGAGATTTAGGGAATATACTGTGATGGGTATTCCATACGTAACCAAGAGGGTTACTCCCTACGTAAGAATGTTATGAATGCCTCAAGTTACTTTTATGTCTTATGATTTCTATGATTTATTCATGATTTGATGAGGTATGTTAAAGTGCTTTTGTTTTATGGGTAAAGTATGATTTCATTCTTATGTATATACATACCCATGATTCCTTTCCATATTTTTATATCCCTTACTGAGCTTTTTATTCTCATCCCAAGTTTTTTGAAATGTTTTTCACAGGTCAAGGGAAAGGTACATGATATGATGATAGTGTCAAGGAAGTGTCAAGAAAGAATCCATGTTTTATTTTAAATATGTTTCCATTGATGGTAAAAAAGAATACTATCTTTATGTAACCACTTTGTTTATATGTGGAATGTAATGCAAGTTTTATGATCTCATTCTCTAAAACTCTAAACCCGAAAAGATCCTCAATGTGTAATCTTGTAATAACTCATGATTAAGTAAGGTTTAAGGCTGGGTCCTTATATAGGGATTATAGGATGAGGAGAGGGATCAAGAGAGAATACTTGGGTAGCGGTTGGACGAGACTAGGGGCTTGAGAGGTGTTGGAAATGAATTATAAGTGATGGATTTTTATAATGGGGAGGATGGGCTCCTTATGAATGTGTGATTATATTATTTTATTATATAATGATATTCAGTTTCAAAAGGTCCAAAACTCATTAAAGTGGAATTTAAGATAACTAATGGTCGAAATAAAATCATCTTATAAAAATTTTACATGTTTTGGAAAAATTTTTAATATTTATAATCTTATTGATTTAAATCATTTATTAATGAAGTAAATACTACATCATTATTGTGTCATAAATAATTTAATTTATAAGATGTCTAAAAATTATAAAAATAATACCATGATATAGGAAATATATTTATATTTGGAATGAATATTTATTGTAGAAATGATATCTTATATAACACACTGTAAAAATTAATTTACCAAAATATATTTGTTTGTGTCATTTTTGCATTTACTAAAAGTTAATTAATCTAAAGTGTCATTATCACTCCCAAGTGGCTCAATGGGGTCCCAAAATAGACCCAAATATTCCCATGGTCGTAAATGAATCTACCAATAAGGTTAAAACATGTATTTTGGTAATTTAGTATTATTATAATATTCTTTTTTTCTTTAATTACCTGATTTACCTTTAACTAGTGTAAATAAGTCAAAAGTTACTATTCACGAAAAATTATTTTCATCTTATTGAACAACATTTTACATACTAATAACAAACATTTATATCAAATTTTTGAAATTAAATCCACAGATGCTATAAAATTTCATTTAAATGAAAAAGTTTGTTTTTTACTATGACTTAGTGGTTTCAATATTCATCAACAATTTATGTTTTTCAGAAAAATACCAAAAATTCAACCTCAGCTATATTTGATATTCCAAATTAAAAAATGATGTCTATTTTAACAAATTTAAAACATGTAAGTTTCATTAATGTATTTTAAAATAATTCCCATTGTCAAAACAAATAGCATGATTTTAAGAAACAATAACTATCAAAAGATTGATACTTGTTTATGTCCAATTTCAATGTAAAATTAACTCAAATGACCAAAATTGGATTAAATTGTAAAAACGTAACCTAATTACACTTTAAAACAAAAGAAAAAGATAATCTATACAAATAAATAAATTGTATTAAAAGGAAATTTTGAATTAAAATACAGTATTTTTCACTATTCATAAAAAATTTAATTTTATCATAAAAATACCAAAAATTTACCCAAAGAAAATTTTGATATCCTGATTCTGAAGAATAATTTTATTTGGTCAAATAGAAAATATAAAACTGACTAAATCTATATTTAAATATGGTTCTCAATTAAAAGGTGGTAAATCAATCATTTAAAATAAATTATGCCTAAAATAAGATTCATTCACATTTTAGGTCTCTAACTTTTACTGGATAAATGTAAAAACATTTTACAAACATGTATAATAATATTGTAGTTAGTTCTATTTATTTCTTCCAATACAATAGATAGGAATTAACTAAATTAAAAAAAATATTATTATATTGTTAGTATGTAACGTAAAATTTCAAAGAAACTCGTTGCTGCGTATCAGGTACACCATTGAGCATATCTTCCACATTAAAGTAAAATTAATATTTAATAGATAAAGGTTAATAATTATAAAAAAGAATTATTTTTTATTTACCTTGGATGTTACATTTTAGATAATACCAGACAACTATTTTCCATTTATTTAAAACATATTTAACATAGTTTAAATGTTAAATTATTTGAGGTAATAAATATGGTTTCAATTCACTCTATAATAATGAAAAAAAATTCATTGATTTATATCATATTTAAACAAGTGTTAACTAACTACATATTGAATGGAATTTCATAGACATTATGGTGAGACCATTTTGAGTTTCTTTTCTCACACCATGTTTACAAAATATAATATGGGTTTATATACCATTTATTATCTATACATGTTACATTACTTTTTATAATAATATATCATTAAAAATGAAAAATAATTGGCGAGTTGGAATATTTTAGGAAACTATGGGTTGCCTAAAAGTCTTTTTACTAATGATTTCCATCATAGTTCTTATTTTTCTTCGTTTCTGTTTTATATAAGTCTTAGATTGATTAGTTGTATTAAGTTTCATTGTTTAATCATGTTATTTTCTGAAAATGGATGATTATTTTCAATTTGTTGTATACTTTTTATACAATTTTATTTTATATTCCATGTTTTGTTTTGTGTTCTATTTTTTAATTATTATTTTATTTTCATTCAATTCTAATATATTGATGTACCATGCTGGATTTTATATAAACAAATCAATTTTATATCTATATAGTTTAAGGGGGAAACCATTCACATGGATAATTAAATGATTTATATACACAATTTTATATATTGGGGTATTTGGGATTCCCTTACGACATTGCGGATACCAGTATTAAGAGACCTATCAATTTAGGTCAGTGTAGATAGGTTTAAGATGTGAAGAAATATGGTAGAGTTTTGTAACAATAGGGCAGATCGGGTGATTAATTCTAGAAATAGCCCAGAAGTTATACACGAGAGAACGAACAAATGTGAACATTTTAATAGGAAATAAGAAGAATGATGGTATTGTGGTAAACATAACATTGTGAATTCACTATATAAAATAGGGTTGTGATAACAAAATGTAAGAGAAAAAATATGGGAAAAATTATTTGTATGGAAGATCATAGAAAGATCAAAACATAGTGAATGTACAAGGGTGAACTATACCTAAATAATGGCACATTGATAAAAAACTGATTTATGAAATTTTACCACAAAATTAGATTTTGTTGAATCTAACCATTGATGAATACATATCTATAAGAAACGACATATTTGGGTATAAGGATATACTACTATAACCCACCAAAGTAGGAGAGTCCATGAAGAGATTTCATATTTTTACTTGTCACTATACTTGAATGAATATACACTACAATAATATTAAGGATGAATAATTATCAACTCTTACATTATAGTGTTTATCTCTTAAAAAAATTAATTTCAAGCGTATTAAAATTGTGAAATACTGCATATCGTCAAATCAAGAGTTATGTTGTAAGTATATTTCTATGCTAGAAAATTATTGAACAACATGCTGCATTTATGTTGATGAGATTATAAAATTTATAATCATATAGTACCATTACCAATGAAGTACATGGAGGTGAATATTTGATAGTGTGTCACTATTATAGAGTTAGTAAACCATAATGCATTTTTTTCAAGAGGCTATGTGAATGGGTAATAATGAACAAGGTTAGACATAGTTCATTAAATTATTGGAAAAAGATAATAAAGGATAATGAAAAGTAAAATAATTGATTATTTTTTCCTACTACCTGATTAACCCTCATAGAAGTTGTATATGGTTGTATTTGTATAAAATAATATGGTTTTTATATTATTTTTTGAACATCAAAATTGAATTGGGAATTGTTTCTCTTGGCATATTATAATGAATCATCAATTATTTATTCGAACCGACATGGTTGTGTGGAAGAACGAAATGATCATGTGACTGTATTTTTATAGTCAGTTAATTATAGTGTAAAATATCAAATATATAAATTTTACAAACACAATGAAGGGTATATAAATATTAATAATGAAAAAAATCATATCCTGATCATTATTTAAGGAAGTACTCATTTAAAACACTCATTTTTCAACGCATTATGAGGTGTGGAAAGAAATGTAAGTCATATATAAATCTTTTTGGGGCATGAAGAATTTAAAATAACCTAAATAAATATAATAATTTGATACTTATTGTAATAAAAATACAGTAAATAGAGTTAAAGAAGATTTCTTTATAACAAAAGTAGAGAAGAAAAAGATAAATGAGAATAATTATTCTCTAAATATGGAACTCTGTCCATGATGACAATTATTGTTCTATATCTAAATCATAATCTAAAATTAATATATAATACACATGATAATATAGTGTTTTTGTCCTAACAACTTTGGTTGTTGAATAAGGTGACTTGTAGCTTGTAAGAGACAAGACAACATGTCCCTAGTCTTTTGAATGTTCATATAAAAACTGAGAAGCAGCCTGATCCATGTATGAGGATGTGAATAAATTAAAAATCATTTTTCCAACATATATTTCATTCATATTAGTCATAGTAATAGAAAGTAAAAGTGTAAAAATATCTTAAGTTGACTTGAACATTGGAAAAAGGAATATGGGGGTTATGCTGATGGAGCAATGTAATCTACTTGAAAAATAATCAAAATAAATAACAAAAAATATTGATATTGAAAATGAGTTAAAAGAAATAAACTATTATCTCAAATCATGACTATAATATATGATACAATTTTGAATGGAGGCCATAAGAAATATAAAATAAATGTATTTCACGTTATATAAAAAAGATGCTAAAATAAAATAACATGAAACAGTTTTCTATCCAACAAAGGGAAGTGGAAAGATGAATATTACTTCAACAAAATCATAAATAATTCTAGTAGAAAATTTGGAAATATGAAATCATTAAATAAGAAGAATATTTTTTCAAATATAAAAGAAAATGCCCTAAATAGATTGTTTCCAAAACTTAATACTAATTTGAGAAATCTGGAAACACTATTATTGTGAGTCAAGCAGCATGAGGGATATGTGGGGGAAGGAAAATTTCTATATTACATGTAAACTTATTAAAAATTATGATAATATTATTTAATGGATGTTGTTTAATGTGAGTTAACAATAGATTTTTTTAATGTAATTAAAAATATAAAGGGAAAAAATATATATATATATACAATTGTTCTAATGAATAATTAGAATATAATTTTAGTTACAATAAAGACATCTAAACAAGAATGTATATATAATATTTGAGGATGAAAATGTTTTTCAGTGAAAGGTTTATCACATACCAATGATTACGCACACACAATAACCCAAATAGGGAGAAGGGGAAAATTATAAGAAAAAATGATGAAGTTGATGTTATAATAAGGAAGGAAGAATATCTTAATAAAGCATGAAAAATGATAAATAGGTTTTATGTTTATAAAAAATCAAGAAATGAATAAATAATTAGGCATTCCTTAGTTGTTTTTGATTTTCTATATAAAAAAATAATTTTAATACAAGTGGAGTATCTATACAATTATGGTACAATCATGTTTAAGTCTATAAGTAAAATAAATTAATTAATTATTTGTCAATACATGAGATTAATTTCATAAAGTAAGTGCTACTCAAACTATGGAAAATAATGAAATTTAAAAAAAGTATCCAAGATGAATTTTGTTTAAGTTGTTCTGTGAAATGAAACATAACAAAAAATAATTGGAGTAAAAATATTAAAAAAAAATCTACATAACTAAACCACAATCATCAATATTAGGATTCCAGATTAGATTAAAGTAATGGTGTGTGATCTAGAATTTTAGGTTATACCGAATGAAGAAAAAAAATTCATCTGCAAGATAAAATGTTATTAATCCAAAATCGAATATGTTTATTAGGTGAATGAAAAATAATATAATTTTGATTTAATAGATATAAATATCCTATTTATTGTTATACCTAAATAGAATAGAGATAATATGAATTTAACTAGTCATGAAGCATTAAAAAACTACAATGATAGGCCTTGTTGTCCCTTATTATGATAAAAATATTTCTTCAATTTTTAACTCAATAACGAAGTTCCGTATCTAGAATATAAATGTTTTCAATGATTCTTATAATATACGAAATTGTATCAATTGAAAACTGGCGATCATGGAGTGAAATCCAGCTATATTTTCTATGTTATTAATACAGTAAGAAAATAATTTTGGTAGAGAATAATAGGTAACATAATTTGTGGGTTTCAATTAATTTTATATGTATTACAAATTTGGTGTTATATATATGTCCTTCAATAAAACATAAGAAATGTTTTGGAGTGGGTCTAAAAAAAATCCTTATACTGCTATCTATATTAATAAATGGAGTTGTGCATTGACAGCATTCTGGTGGAGTTAAGGATGAGAATTTCAATTTTTATCCTTATATAATGAAAATACAAACCCTAAAAATAAAACAAGGGTAAGGGAAAACAATTTTTATATATAATTTTCATTAACAAGTTATACCATGTTAAAATTCTTATAATTTAGACCAAAAAAATTATCCTCATTGATTTGTATATGATTATTTTATGAATGTGTGGTTGTAGTCAAATGGGAAATTGATAAGAGGTTTTGAAGGATTGCATTTCAAAATAATATGTGTTTTGGAATTTAAGTTGATGATATAGAAAACTATCATATTTTTCACTAAATATACCATTTCCTACGTATAGTTTCTACTCAGTATGATTAATTTTTTTATTTATTTCCCATTTCAATGTGGAAAATTCACTCACTGGAATTCTTTGATCATTATATAGCTAGATAGTGGTATTGGTCCCTAGTTTGAAAATTTATTATATTAATTTTCCTCATTAATAATGTGGGTCAGTAATGAAGTACATTTTTAGAAATTTACCTATTATTAAAGAAACAAAGGTCTATTAATGATGTGGTTAGAAGGGTATAACATTTTGATAATGGGTGATGATGATGATTCTACATTTAATACTTTTTTTAAGAATAAGCAATGAAAACATGTTTAATAAAGTAAAAAATGAAATAATTAATATAGAAGGATGATTTTTTGTATAGTAATTTTATATTCTGTTATTTGAATATGTATTAAGGTGAAAATATGTTATATTTTTTTAATGTATTCTATGATAATGGGAATGATTGGACACTCGAGATGTGGATTTTATATGTATTTGAAATAAGGTTGACTGATATGTTTTTATATGAAATTTGAAGAAAATATAAGGTGTAATCCATATAAATTATTAAGAATTTTGGGTGCAACCAAAAGATGTAATTATCAAGAATAATATAAAAGGGATGGAAAATAAAATGTATATTCCATAATAGATAATCCCCTATTCATTTTATTGAAAGGGTTAGAGGAGAAAAATAGCCAATAAAATCATTAAACCTAGAATATTTTGGATAAAATGATTAATGGAGAGATATTATTCTCATATATAGATATTTTAATGACTATATTTATTGTCTAAAATAAAATAAAAATTTTAATAGTGATGAAACTATGAGTCTATATAATGTATTTGAATATAATAGTTGTTCTGGTAGTAAGATTATTTATATTGACATATTAAAGAAGTTATCTTGTGGAGTAAAATATTCTGGTGGATCAAGATAATATAATTTTTAAAATATATCTCATAATTTTAGAATGAATTTATGATACATATCTATATTTTTAAGAGGTATCTTATAAATTTAAATGTAATTGGGGAAGCATGAAAGGGAAAAGGTAAAAAAATTGAATGAGGAATCAAAGTGTGGAATCTATAAAACCGTTTAATTACCTAAAAATAAAGATTGTGAAAATACATATTATTCTGGAATGGTATATTTTAAGTACCCATGATTCCCATAAATATATCTATTCAATATTTTTAGATTAGTATTTATTATAGTACAAAAAACACACATGGATATTATAAAGGTATAATAAATTTCAAAACATAGACATGTAAACATGTGGAACTTATGTGATATAAATCATATCCAACTTTTATTTCTTAATTATCACTATTCATAGAAATATCATATATGATAACTATCATCATATACTAGAGAAGTAGAACATAATAAAGGGTTATCACAAATTCTCAGTAAGGTTAATTCATGGGGATATCAACATGTCAGGATCATAATGGTATGAAAACATGATAATAGCATTGGAACACCATACCTAGCTTATCATAGGTCATAAACATGAGTCATGGTCCAAATAATAAAAGTTCACTAGACATGACTCATAATGGAATGAATGAACATCAACCATGATAACATTAAATTGACATAAGACATCGATTCTGGACTATTTTATATGAATATAAAATAAATTCCTCAGTGCTTCAATAATCATTTCAAAGATAATCGTTGATGAATGTGTTTACTTCGCAAAACATTGTTTCAGTCAAGTGTTACTACAAATACACTCATAGTAGATATATTTGTTTAATAAATTTCATTCCCTCTTAATTAAAATCATATTTATATCATGAGATATCTATATTTACCTAATATATTGGAAGGATATATATGCCCCACCCATCACATAATGAACATCATACATTTGTGTGCGATAAGATCATAAACAATTCAACATTTTATAAGTCATGAAATGAAATCTGCTTCATAAATATTACATCAAGACATAACATATAGAAACTAAATAGAATTCAATAAAATTTCATCAATTGATAAAAGAATAAACCATGTAAAAAGAAGAGGGTTTCATCAGCATTTTATCATGGTAAAACTGATGAAAGCGTATTGGGTTTCATAAAACTTTTTTTAATATAAAAATAACCCATCTAGAGAAAAAATAACAATTTTTACATTGGTTTATATCCATATTAAATCAAATATGTCCTCAACAAATTTTATCTTAGATGGAAAATGATTTTGAAATTAAAATAAAATGGAAATTTCTTGAAGAAAATAATCATTCAGGGGGATTTTTTTTAAAATTAATAATTTTAAATATATATATCAATGAAATTTCATTCAAAATAACGATCAAAATTTATAACTGACTCGTGATTGAAAATAATTTAATGACAATGGGAAATGTCGTTCAAGCCCGACACATTAAAACAAATATTCCTTTCACATTTTTGAAAAATTACATAAATGATCTGTCTAGAAGAAGGAAAAGATATTACATTTTAATTACTCTGAAAAAAATCAATTATGTGTAATAAAGCGTTTAATAATTAATTTTTATATAAGTAAAAAGGTTTTTTAAAACAATTTTAGAAATAATTAATATGGAAAAAAACTTGTTTTCATCCAAATAATGAATTAAAAATGATTTTTCTTAAAAAAAATATTTAGATCTATATTGCACATAAAGAGATGAAATTATTGGGAAATTATTTATATATAAATAAGAAGATTTTAATAAAATAAAGGATTTTATGTAGAGATATATCACAAGATTTTATCGTTGGAAGCATAGTATTGAAAAATCTTAATAAAAGATGATACTCCAACACAAACCCCTTACCACATTTTTAATATTAATTATAATCCATATGAAATAATAAAATAAAAATAATCTTATAATATTATGAGAATAACAAGATACACGATATTACATGTAAATGGGGATGTATATAAAACTCCTAATACAAGATAGTTGCATTATACAACATTTGTTTCAAAGAAGGAAAATGGAAACAAAAACCCCTTACTAAATTTCTAAAATTCCAACCATAAACACTATAAACATTATTTAGAAAGATAAATGTAAATACCATTAGTGTCCTAGAGTATAATCATAAGACACATTTATGGGTTGTTTATACAACAAGTAAAATAAATAGTTGGTGAATATGGATTGTGTCTAACATAATTAAAAAATGATATGAAAATCAATTTTGTTGATTCACAGACTCCTTCAGACACAATTCAAACTCAATTACAATAAATAATGGTTACAATAATTATACTATTGAACCACACTTATATATATCAGACAATATTTTATTTACGTATGTCCTTTTAAAACAAAATTCATAAATTTTTTTGTTATCATTATGTTTTCGTTAATAACTTCTTTGTTTCTTATATATGTTTAGATTTAATTTTTATGTGAATCTAACATTTATAATGGTTTAATTAACACCATAATGTTTCTAATTAATTAAATTTGTATGATCCCAATCATTAAATAGGTGTTAATTAATTTTTTATGGTACACTTAACCCCTTCTTTAAATCATACAGTGGTTCATTTTTTCATTGGGTTTATTTTGGGTAAAAATATAGAACTTATGAATCCCAAGGAGTTATACATGGTTGTAACATGGTTCTGTAAAACATTAAATTTTTAACCATGAAAGAATAAACTAACTTTTTATCCATTTTAGGTGGAATATGATTTGACTGAACAATGAGACCACCACCCCCAATCCATGTACTGTAATACATTGGGGGTTTTCATGGATGGAAAATTGTTTAAAAAACCATTTACCATACTTTTAGTAATTGTTCCTCCCTTGAGTTAGGGAACATGGATAAAGTGCACATTTTGGAAAACCATGATCCCCATTGAAGAAACCATGCATATGGAATTTTAAACATCCAGAAATTAAATTAAAAATTCATGAACCCTTGATTCATATTCACATTTAAACCTAGTCAAAAAAATAATTTATCTTTTTTTTGGAATCTCTTGAGAGGATTCATATCATCCTTGAACAAATTCATGTGATTATTGAAAATCTCATGGATGAAATCTCTACATATCAGGCATATAATTTATTCCACCTTTTCATTCTTTACTCATTCATTTTTCAACCTCATTTGATATGGTTGAGTTTTCATCCACAATTGATGATTTATATAAAGGTATTGATGGATAATTTTTTATTGAATCATGATTCTTGGTTTTGTTCATAGTTCTCCTTTAATGGTGTGAAATCAACCATTTTACATTGAATTGATGGTTCTGGTTGTGTGATAATTCATCGGCGATATTGAGGTAGGATGAATAATATATAATATCATCGTTTACCTCATTATTTTGACATGGTGGTAAGATATTAAATGGACGTAAAAAACATACCTAAGGTAGAAAGGAAGGAAATAAATGTTAAAGGGATTCAATACATGTGGGGGATGATTTTTCCATTAAGAATAACCCATATAACAAAAGAAATATTAACCAACCAAACCACCAAATGATGCATGATAAACATAAATGATAACACAAAATTTCATTTATAAAAATCAATCACGAAACCAATTACCACTGCAGATGACAACAACAGAAAATTAAATTGGGTGATACAACTAATAAAACTCCATGACAACCACAAGACTCTATTCCCTATATGCTTCATTGTACAACATCAAAAAATAGCACATGTATCATGAGGTAGATATTAATATATGGGATAATTTACCTATTCCAACATCCCATTAGAAGAAATATACAAATGAAACTATGTTAGAAATCAAGGGTGAGTACTACAACATAGTTGGTTTTCCCCGATGAATTCCATTCTCACACCATTTGGATATAAGAGTTTGAATCATTAATAAAAATAGTATATATAAAACAATTTTTAATATATATTATAACTAAATAGAAAAAAGATCTTAAATAGTTAATAATAAAATATAAATAAGTGAAATATCAACAAAATTTCTACTAATAAATATATGCAAGAAAAACAACCAAAAAATTCCTTAAAACATTTTCACCTGATTTATTTGGCATCATCATTAAATTTCACAAATCCAGACGAACAATAATGCTTGTATCATTATGAAAATTCCATACTCATTAGTTTTCAGTCGTAAAAAATTTGTGTAATCACAATGTAATTTTATTCCAAGATCCAATACACCATTGGTACTGAGAATAATTTCATATTTCAACCAAGCCTCCTATTTTAAAAATGATCACACACACCATTTATCACAAAATATCAATTTCAATATAAATATTCCAAAACAATTTCAATAGAACAATGATTTATTGAAAACACATTTTCCATTAAGCCATTTCAAACTAAAAAACCAATTATTAAAACTAGCATTTTACAATATTGATAACCAAATCCATCATCAAAAAAAATCTCCACAGTTCCACAATTTAAAAAAACCAATAAATAATAACTAAAGAGTATATATATAATTTTTTCACCAAAATATCACAACCAATTATAATAAATTAAATTAATTGGAATCAAAAACTATTAATTATAGTATGTGTAGTTGAGAGTGAAGTATCATTCCTTGAATGATTTGTAGAAAATGATAAATAACAAGAAAAACATCCCAAAACCACGTTAAAACACATTAATCCCTCCACATATCTCTTCCCCTATCATAAAAGAATCTAAATATAAACTTATTAGGCATATAAAACATTATATCTACCCATATCATTCATTATCTAAGAATACAAGAGTAAAGTCGAAGTAGATCTAATAAAATGCATCATGAATGATAATGAACGAAGCATTATTGTCAGAATTCACCATTACCACACAAAGGGGTAGCTCTTCTCCACTTCCAATTTTCCTGGGAAAGGTTCTCCAACCATTAAAAGACCAAAATCCAAATTTGGAAACTTTTTAAGAAAAAAGTGGTTTAATGGATAAAACAGGTGTGATTCACTTTTTAAGGATCTAACTTTAACCCTACTCATGGTTTAGCCAAATAGAATGAAATCCTATGCACTAACCATGCTATTGATTTTTTCTTATGAAATATCTCACATGGTCTGATTGCATGGATTCAAAAATAGGTGACATCCCGGAAAAATATTTATCTCTTACATTTTAATCACACTACATGGCTTCTCGTAGGCTTCCACATGTTTTTTGGCAAACCGTGTGCAGCCTGTGCACCTCACCATAGTCCCCTTTATCACTATTTATGGTTTTCCAACACATTTTTAATGGATTACACATACTATGAACCACCAGTACACCTATATAAAATTCTAAAATAGCCTTTATAAGATCCCCAAACACTCTCACACATCATCTTAATAATTTATTTACTTAAAAGTAGAAGGAAGGGGTTACATACTAGAAACTAGGGTTGATAAATTCACCCCACAATAGGTATTTCCGTCCCCAAGAAATATTAAACCTTATTGTGTTGAATGTGTTCAAACCATTTTTCATTCATTTCCTACCCATATTCCCATGTCCCTTCCGGAATCAGACCATGTTGCCTTAGAACCCACACTTGGCTAATGATTTTCCTGAAAAATAATTTTATTTCCTAACATCAACTTGCATCTAGATATGTAGAAATTAATCCTCTTGTTATAGGTTAATATGATCCCATATGATCAGATCTTACAGATCTGGATGATACATTTTCCACAGAGATACGTGAAACAAATTATGAACCAAATTATACCACGTTGTCAAATCCAACCTGTATTCCTCATAAAAAACCTATCCCATTAACTGTAATGGAACACTTTATAAAGGGTTTATCATTCCATACATTTAAAAACATCAATGTAGACACGTTGAAGTTATCGTCAAGAAAACATGGTCTCTGAATGTGAATGTCAATAGTTATCGACAATGATCTGCATAAGATTTATAATGACACTATTCCATCTCCATTATCATATAGATCAAATGAATCTTCTCTGTTGTTAAATGGAAATGGCATTGTACCTACTAGTGACGTTTCACTTATTATCAACTGATAAATTGTAGAACGACATGAAAATAAATTCAATGATTCAAACAGGTCCATATATATGAAGGCATTATGGGTGTTGTTATATGATAACTCCACTATTTTAATGTGATCTCCCAATCAGAAAAAATAGTCTATTACAAAAACCCACAATATTCCTTCCAATGTTAATATTTTTTTTTCTAATTGTCCATCTATATGAGGATGATACACCATACTCTTAGTCAATTGATTCCCAAGGTATTTCGGTTAGGTTATATAGAATTGAGACATGAACGTATTCTTAGTGTCTGATTCAATTAAAATAGGTGTTCTATTTTACTTTACCACTTTCGGACATAAGACTTGGATAAATTCTCTACCTTATGAGTTTCATGAATATGGATGAAATGAGCCGTATTAGTATGTCGATCCACTATCACCCATATGTCTTTGTGTTTTCAAACCATTCAAAAAGAACTATAACAAATTATATATCTATATAGTCCCATATCAAATTTGGTATTGGTAAATACATCAACATATATACTGGTTGTTTCCCCTTTTATTTAACATATTATAAAGTTAAAAACAATGAATCAAATTTATCATTCTACAATTTTATACTGAACCACTGAAACTACACCTTCAATTCTTTATACATAATCTTTATTCCAAGATGAACAACCTATATTAAATGGTGGACAATATAAAGATGTTTCTATTGACAAATCATATGTACCACCGTCCAATTTCTGAACACTAACACTGAACTCTTGCCCATATTCTAGCCCCCAATGGTCTCCCTTCCATTGAGTTTAAAACACATAGAAACACATACTCCATTAGATGTTTATGTTTCCTGAACAATCATTACCAAATGAGGATCCATGGAAACTGAATATAAAACTGCAACCTCACCATGGTCTTCACAATCAATATTCATATCATCTAGGACCTACAACAACTGCCACTCATCTGATACTTCTTTTACAATCTAAACATTTGAAGCTCTACTTAATCCATCTTCCATTGAATTTCATTTACTCGATGTATAGAACATGTAAATGTGGAACATATGGAGATACTGCATCCATCATATTTTCCATATATTCAATTACCATTGTGATAAAATATGTTTCAAGATATTATTATCTGTGAACATAATAAATTTCTCACCAAATAGATAATGATGCAATGTATTCATGTCTTTGAAAATTCGTCTTACTCTAAATCGTGTGTTGGGTAATTATTCTAATCCACCCTCATATTCCTTTTTCCATAAGTCACAACATGATCTCCTTTCTAGAGAACATTCCACGACCCAATTCCTTAAAAATAACAATACATTATGTACCCTTATCCTAATTCCAAAAAAAAGATATGTCCAATGTAAGGAGAACCTTTTTCCAATCAAAAGATTTCTGGCACTCCACAATACACATGAATGGAACATTATTCTATTACAAAACAATCATAGACTAATCTAGTCATGAGAATTCCAAAAAAACACTAATTTTTACTATCAACACAAAGGATGATTCATATCTGAAAGACGTTCATTGACAGTTTTGAAGAGATAACAACTTGTATCATATAATTATCCACTAAAACACCTCTTTTAGAAATTACATTTCCATGAAATCAAACTTATGGTATCCAGAAAGAACACATTGATAATTTTGCATCAAAATAATTATTTATCATGATCCACAACACTATTTCAATGTGTTTCTCATGCTCATCCCTTGTCTTAGAATAAAACAATATGCCACCCACAAAAACTAAATCAAAAGAATCTAGATATCTAAAAAATATATGATTCATAAATTCCATAAATACTTTTGGGGTATTAATAAGTCATAAATGTATTAACACATATTCAAAATGTCCATACCTACATCTAAATGTTGTTTTTTGAATATCCTCTTCTCAAACATTTATTTGGTAATTGATGGAGTGTATTTCAATTTTAGAGGACCAGTAAGATACCATAAATTGAATAAATATATCATCAATTTTCAAAAGTGGTTACTCTTTATATTTACTAACTTGGTAATGCTAATAGTAACCAACAAGAATATGAAGAGTTCCATCTACTTTCATTATGAAAAAATATTGGCACTGCCCTTGGAAATGTGTTTGGATGAGTGAAACTCCTGCTTTCCAACACTTCCATCTACACTTTAATCTACCTTAATTCTTCTGGTTTATTTCAATAAGACAAAACTGAGATTTAATTGGTCCCTGAAAGGAGATCAATAAAAAATTCCACATCCATTATTAGTGGGCACCCTATTATGTTCTTTGTAAAGTCATCTAGAAATTGATCCGTTCCTAATAGAAAACTTTCATTCTTGATCTATCACATTGATAGTAATGATAAATCCACTATCAAGAAAGAAATCATTCACACTGTTGGTTCCAAAAAACAAGTTGCACATATCATTATGACTTAATCTCAATGAAATAGATTCCGGATTCCATCCTTCGTGGTGAAACAAACTAATCTTCTATAATAGTCAATATAATCCTTGAACATTTTAAACCAAACCATACAAAGTATTACATAGTATAAATCCATGTCCAACTCACATAAATCTTATTCCATCTAACCTCTATCAATACTTATAGAACATGTGCTACATTGTACGGCTCGACATTCTCATCGACCAAGAGGTGTATGATTTTTTATCACAAAAGGCATTATCTCGAATTTTAAACTTATAAAATCAACATAACTAGAAAAATAAAGGAATTACATTCACATAAATCAGCCCACAATTGAATAGTGTTATAATTAAAAATAATCATATCTCTCACAGTAGATGGTCCAGCCTGATCATCCACAATCACATACACAACCATATATAATATCATCATCATTGGAGTACTCTACTTGATTATTTTTTAAGCTTTACCTAGGGGAGGAGTCATGTTATTCTATGAGTCTCCATGGTTAGATCTATTCTTCTGATGATATTTATTTTTCTACCCTCACCCCATCTATGCATATAATGCCTGAGACACTAGAGATGTGTTTTGAGCACCTGAACAAGGCGAAATGTGACAATAATGGTTAATATATCCTGATTTTCGAAATAATGGAAGGTTATTATTGGTTATATACACTCTCTCCTTAACTTGTTGATGGAACCACATTAGAAACATCCCGCTTTGGCCATGGGTATTGAATGAATATTCAATAATTTAGATGAATGGTTTTGATTCCATGTCACACTCAAGATCTAGGTGTCCCTATATTGATTACTCCTAGAATAAGTATTCCTATCATTTATTTTGGTTATAAACATACATATTTCTCCCATAGCTCTATTGATTCACCGATCAGACACCATCACTTTATTTACCATTTTCTACTAACTGAAAATTATCCTTTTTTATTAAAGAAACACTTTTAAGGGACAAGTGAGAAACCAAAGGAAATTACACCCAAAATTCATCCTCATACATTCCTTCATATGCATCCTACTCCCTCTCAGAGTCGAGAGTGGAATACTCAGGCATGAAACTAGATTGGCGGCTAAAGGAGCGAGTGCACATCCTACCCAACCTACCTGCCACCTCGTACCTACTAATTACTTTTGAGGAAACACCATGGTTTGACAACTCTATTTCTTGTCCTCACATTTTTGTCTTTAATATTAGATGAATGTCATCCCCAAGGGCGTCAATCTGATTATGGGATACCACAAGTGCATCTGATTCAACCTGAGACCCCAAGCCACTAGATGTTGATAAGGGAAATGTGAAAACGGCTTGATCAATTTCCCCAGGTGAACCAACAACAGCAGCGACATTCCTTTTGGTGGTAGGGTTAGCCATCCCATCATGCACAACATTGGCATATGAAGGTCCATAACCCCCCCCCCCCCTCCCCCCCAAAATAAAAGTGATTCCACTACCTTTAGTGTCACCACTTGGTGCCATTGGAATAATGGGAGGAGCCAGAGAAGCTGAGCCAGGTAGACCAGAAGCTGAGGGGGGTTTGAAAGGGATCAACATGGTTGAATCTTGTCGGACGCTTGAGAGGGAGTGATGGAAACCCAGGCCTGGACTCATCCTGCAACTAGATGGTGGGGTTCCAACAACTGGTGGGACCGTGGGGCCAAGGCCTCCAGCTGTCTGGGCCACTAATACCTTGCGAACTCTCCTCCCACGTCGAGAAAAAAAATTGATGTCTAGTGTCCTTGTCGACAGATAACTGTACAAAATCCAAAGTATTCCTCATAATGAATCTGCTTCCAAAAACCAAACTTACCTTCTACTTGGATACAAATACGTTTTGGGAGAGGCTCTGATAAGTCCATCACGACACATAAGAATGAAAATCCACGTTGCCTCATGAAAATAGTATGATCGTCCATCAGAAGAAAAAGAATTATGATGTCACTAATACCATTTAGAACAGATTGGTTCTGAAAGGGGAATGGAAGACGTGGAAGTCGAATCCACACCGCCACATGCTTGCAGTCACGTCTACAATCAGAGTCAACTATCCAATAGAATATATGGAAACCTCTGTTATCTCACAAGCATGATTTCGAGGACCAAGAAAAGGCGAAATCCTCATCATAAAATAGATGAATTCTCAGGTGTTTTTGATCCAAGGTCTCAACTTCTTCTTGGGAATAAAGATACCATGATGAGTTGATGAAGCCCCTAAACATCTCCAGAGAAGGTCGATTTGCACCAAATATTTCCAAAAGCGTCCGGGAATGAAAATATGCAGCATTCTGAAACTCTGAATAAGAAATAAAAACTACCGAGGAGCCCATAAATAAATAACATTCTTTCTAAGAAAATGAAATCGGGGGAATCATTGGGAGAAACAGGGGAGAGACTGCATCAGGAAGAGTTTGCAGTAGATCTGATCTGAACAAAATCAGGGGAATCGTTTGTCTGACCTCCCTGTACTTAGTGGTGCCTCCTATATCATTGAGATTTAGCACGTTTAAAATGTTTTGATGTGAAAAAGAATGTGAGGTACGTTTCTGCTCTGATGCTGTGGTCTCTGGCTGGTCCCCTCGCCCCGTCACGAGGCACACAACATTAGGGTCCCGAGGAGAAGTAGGTTCCGCGATGGGGTCCCATTCTTCATCCTTCATGTTAGAATCAAAAAAGATTCATGAAATTATACATATCCTCAATGAATGTGATATTATCATTCTTTTGAATTAATAAGCCTCTCATTATCCATATCATTATTATGTGGTGATATAATTATTTGTTAAAATATTATTCACAATCCTCCAAACAAAGGCCATGATCAACATTATCCTATAATACTAGGTACCACCACATAAATTCATGACCCTCGACCATATATGTCATAGAAATGATGTTTAGATCAGATGGTGTACCGATGAAATGAAGATACGATCATCCTCTTTAGCCATTACTATTCACTTTCTGGTATTGAGTCACCCTAGAAGATGGGTGGATTATGTTTCTGGAAATTGATGGAATTATCAAATTAAATAGACCCATCCCCCTAGTTCCCTATGTCAACATCCTGATATTATTATATAATATTATAAACCAATTGTAGGTTCACATGTGGCTTTGGTGAAACCAAATTCAAAAAAGACTCTTTCAGTTGGTTTCTATAATTCATACCGTTTTCCATTTTTTATTAAAAAAAGAATAATAATAAGAATAAATATGAATATATTATAGGATAAAATTTTCAAATTAATAAACATGAACTATTAATACATTTATTTACAAATTAACCCTTTTTAGATTTGTCCAGTTTTAAAAAAATTGTAACATTCTTTTCAAAATCAATCCATTTTAAAAAAACCACAACCATGCTTGTCTTCAAAATATTTCATTTTAGAAAAGTTTCACAATTTTATAAAATAAATTCTTTTTCATTAAATAAAAAATAATTCCTTAAAATGATTTATTCAATCTATGTTGGAATTTATTCCTCCAATGTATGTCATGCTCATCTCATTGGATAAACCCATTACAAGGACAATTCAAACCTATATGTGTCTCCAAAATAATCATGTACCCAACTCCTTGGTTTCAAAGAGAACCGTATAAAAAGGTTAGCTACAACGTTATAAACTCTAAATTAATCTTCCAAACAATACTACACCTTTTTAGGATCCCAATATAAGGAATATAAAATACTGAATTCGTATCCAATAATGAAGGAACTGATTACTACCTATTCTACAAGAAAAAGAAAAAATTGATACCATTTGTAATGGGGCAGTCCAACCAATGATCATGATATTGTGTACCTTGGGCATAGCATATATGATTTTTCTTTAAATGGGATGTGGTAGTAAGGAATCCCATAAGAAAATACCTTACGTTGGGAGAGGTATCCACAACAAATTATAAATGGTTTCTTCTGGCTCCTCCTACTTCGATGTCGGATTTCTATAATAATTCGCCCACCCAAAGAAGGTCCATGCTTCCTCACTAGAACATCGAATGGAAAATTAATCTAATTCCATTTATAACGTCGTACTTTGCCTCATTTTCTTGAGAAGTTGGGATGATTCTACATGGCCTTAAGAAGCATCCCCAAAAAACCTATTTCCAGAAATTAATTCCGAAGGGAATCAATATATGCTTCTATTGATTTCCCATTTAAGAATAAACATACTAACCAATAGAATTTAAACCAAACAACCTACAGAATGAGTCATTATACACATGAAATACAACACACCCTTTCATTTATCAAAATAAAACTAGCATCCAAGTACCCCAATGGAAGAATATAATATAAAGGATGTAATGGACCAATCATTTATTTATGAAAATTGGTCTTTATCAATTTAAATTTATTATTACTGATATATAAAAACATATTTACTTCCATGGTTTTATGTTTTTGGATATCAAAATACCATTAATAATTACTACTATTAATAATATAATCATTAAACAGTTATCAACATATAAGTATATATATAGGGCTTTAACAAATCTAATTTTCTCAGACAAAGTAAGTGATAACCCATCTAGTAGAATTTCTTCATAAAAATCCTATTTAAAAGAGATCAGAAATGAGTTGGTATCAATTGAATTTTCATATGACCAATCCCAATCCATGTTTCAACACGTTATTTTCGAGGGGAACCACCTACGGGAGTAGTGGAAGTTAATAGAGATTACCACACGATCGATGTTATCCATGGCACCCCAATGGTATGACACCATCACACACCATACCAATCACTCTTATGCATGGGTTATAAGGGGTTATGTAACAAGACACGAGAAACATGATTATGTACATTGTTTTTTTAAAGAATATTCTTTCATTTTGTTATTGTTATAATGTAAATAGTTTTTAAAGAAAAAATTGTATTTTTAGTAATTATTTAATTAAGAAATATATTTTGATGAATTAATAGATTTTTCAATTAAATAAAATTTTAATGAAACATTATTAAGAAATTAATTTCTATTTAATATAAATTATCATATAATTTTTATAAATAAAATTGTAATTTATATTAGTGTTTTAAAGCTTTTTTTTGTCAAACCCCATGAATTTTCGATAAATGTTAGTTTCTATTTTAAAAGTTATATTTTTCATATTTAGAAATTTTTTTAGAAAAAATGAATAATATTTTAGGAATTAGGATTTTGAAATTATCCAATGTTGAGTTTTTCATAATTTTCTAAGATAGTCACATTTTTTGGGTAAAAAATTCAGTACCATTTAAATATATAATGTGTTTTATGACATTATAATGACCCAAACGTGATGAAATAAAATACTCTAAAAATTATTTTCAACCAATATACGTTTTAACATTAATATATTGTGATTTTTGGTTACTTTTATTTATTTTACCAAACTATTATGGATCCTCCAAGATTTATAAGAAAATTAACTTTTTAATTTTATTTTCATGAGCGTTTGACTCACATACAAATAAAGAAGCCAACTATTTTAAGAATATAGGCCTTCTTCATTATAAAATAATTTTTTCCACTCCCCTTTAAGAAAAAAATGATAAAAAACCATGGTCTACTTTGTGGTTTTTATTTGTATAATGTGTGGTGTCCCAAACCAAAATAATATATAATTCTCTCTCTTTTCCTATATAAACCCAACCAATCTCCCACTTAATCATCACTCAATGACATTGGAGATCGACCATCCTATGACCTAATATCTCTAGAGTCCTCCCAATGTTCCCCAAGAACTGATTAATCCTCTCTCAATCTTCTCTAAAGCCTTGGGGTCACACTTCCAAGTTAGGGATTATATCCTTTCTTATTTTTATCCATGTTTCTTTAATACATAATACTCTTTTACATTCAGTTAAAAATGTTGGGATATGATTTTTTATCTGCCTTATATTACCCTAATTATTCCTAAAATTATGAGATATCTCTTTCTCTCTCATTAATTCCTCCAATGTACACCCGTTACTATGTTGAAATTCGTAATGGAATTTCTCTATCCTCATTTACATTCAATCAATTATTTTGTATTATGAATATAAATTCCATTATATATGATGGTAAATGAAACTATTTGACCCCCTTAAATTATATTTCATGTAAATATGATGAGTCACCTTTTTATCTCTCGTCAACTATTTTTATGAATTCTTAGGTCATGTCGTAACACTGTAGAAATTGCACCAATTTTCCAAGCCAATGTCATTGTGTAGTGAATACCATGACCAATTATTTATCAATGGAATTCAAATTTATGCACATTTAATTATTGAATATAAAGATTCATGTATGTATTAAACATCCCTTTATCATTGAAAAAATTATGTGGAATGATTCTTTGTTGTATGATCCATGTGGCACACATATTCATTAAATGAAATTTTTAAGAAGGGTGCGCCCTGATAGCGCTCCAATGCATTGGATAAAGATCATTATCATGATACATCAAGTGAAATAAGGGTTTAATCATGCTAATTCAAGTGAAATGAGAATTTATTCTTTCAAATTCAAGTGTAACATTGGTTTACTCTTTCTCCATGTGCAATGAACCTTGGCTCATGCTAATACCAAGTTAAGTGATTTTTCCAAAGTTCCATGTTATGATAATAATGGTATATCATGACATTATGAGCATGTTTATCTTATGATCTATTGATTTTACTATTACCTATTCTATATTGTATTATTCATGTTATTCCATTTTTACTTCCTTACTCGACTTTATAGCTCACACTTTTCACATGTATGTCCTTAGGTTATCCCATGCAATGCTATGTATGGGGGAATGTTGTGGTTATTTTAGGGAATATTTCCATAATTATGTTGTGTGTTTTGTGTTATATATTGTTATGTAATGTTACTAAGCCCAAAATACACTAGACCTCTTGATCATCAATGTTGTATCAGGTGAAGTTTATGTAATAAATCACGTTTAAGTGTGTAATAAAGAGAAATGTTTTCATAGTTGGTAATAGAGGATAGGTTATTTTATTTTTTGGATTAGGATTAGAACACCCTATTGAAAGCCTCATGGATAATACTAATTAAAAAATTATACCTGAATTTTAGTGAGTATTGAGTAATTTGTTTATCAAGAAAATATATCCATGTCTGGCTATGCGCAAGTAGAGGTGGCTCTGGCACAGATGTAAATTGGAATGAAAACCCTGACAAGTGGTTTCAGCCTTGACCCAGGGTATCCTGGTACACAAAAATGGGTATTGCTACAACATTTGTTACGATACTATCCAAGTACTTGATTTCTAAAATTCACAACATTAATATGAACCATTGATAAGGTAATAAGGAAAATTCATCTAAGAATATATGTTGGGATGTATCTTGGATTACATAGATTGAAGCCTATAAATTCATATGTCAAGGAAATAAAAGTTATTTATATTTCATCTTTTTTTGACTCAAGATTACCTTTTATTTGTTACCCATAACATTCCTTTTATTCTATCCAATGACTGGTAATATGAGGACTTGGTCTTGTTGGGACCAAGAAAGATGAATAAGGAAGTAAGAAAAGATTTTTGTTACAGAGTGAAGTTTGTTGTTATCAAAGAAACTATATCAATTCACTTTGTAAAGTACTTGAAAACAATGATGATGTGTTGCTGATTTGTATTTCACAAATTTCATAAGGTTGGAGAACTTGTGATGCAAGCCTTATTAAGAGTAAAGAGTGTAAAGAAGTGATTTTCTTAAAGGAAAGAAAGTGCTACATAGGGCAAGAGTGGCACACAAGTATTGGCACGCGAGTCAAGTGTGGCGTGCAAGTATCGGCACACAAGTGTAAGTGATGTGCAAGTGTAAGTGGAATGTAATTAATATTTCAAAATCATCCCATCAAAATATGACAAAGAAAATAATGTTTCACGCAAGATAAAAATTGGGGCGCAAGTCATAAACAGATGCGCAAGTCTAATGGGCGTGCAAGTGTGGCGTGGAAGTGTATGTAATGTTCAATGTCATTTTTCAATCATCATCATATCAAAATATGAAAAAGGAAAAAAAGTTTCGTGCAAGTGCTGTAGTAGCGCGCAAGTGATGGAGAGGCGTGCAAGTGCTGGAGTGGCATGTAAGTATATGCGGCGCGCAAGTCACCAAAATGATTATAAATAGATGACTAGCCTCCTCATTTTTAATGCTCAACACTTAAGAGAAAATTAAATCTATAATTGCGCAAGTAGTGTAGGGTTCTCTGATTGCATAAGTAGTAGAGGGTGGTGCGCAAGCTATAGTGGCGCCCAATCTAAGGGTTATTTATAAGGTGCGCAATTAGGGTGTCACAAATGTTCTGTCGTGTATGTTTTGTCGTGAAATATTTGTCACGCAAGTTTCCAGAGGTGCACAATAAGGGAGGCTGATTAATTAATTGGTTTGTGTATAAGCCAAAGGTGGCACTCACGTTCTGAGCTGTACTCAATGGTGGCGCCCAAGTGTTGAGTAGTCACACATGTAGGAGGCGCCCAAGTAGTGAGACACACAAGCAGGTGGCGCGCAAGTAGGGAGGTGCACAAGCAGGGAGTGGCATGCAAGCTGTCTACACAAGGAGGATCTTTCCAGCTTCTGGGTAGGAATGTGAAGAATTGATTTGAAAGATTTGATTTGTAAAAGTTCATTTAGAAGAACATAATCATTATATTTCGATATTTTTTCTACGAGGGAGCACACACACTATTGGATTATTTTCAAAGTGCTACATGATTGTAAGGGTATATCATACTCGTTGTATTCCTCATCAAAGGATTGTTTTCTAGAGGATTATGTGGTTCTATATTATTTCTGTACCATACCAAAGACGTAGATACTCTTTTTGAGTAGTGAACTGTGTAAATCTTGTGTTCCTGTGGTTGTGTGTGTTCAGTAGGGAGGATACTCGTAAACAGGAGGCGAATGTTGTTTCATAAACTAGGAAACATAAAAAGAAAAAAATATCACTGATTCACCCCCTCCCCCTCTCTATGATACTTGGATCCTGACTTGGAGCTTCAATTGGAATCAGAGAGACAGGTTCCCTTCATTTATTCTTTGAAAAATTGGTTTTATAGAAGTTGTGATGGAGAATCTAAATTGTGTGAACAGTAAGGGGATTCCGATTATTTATGGAAAGAAATATCACATCTGGAAGGACATAATGACGCCTTATCTTATGTCTCATGGGTATGATGTTCTTGAAACTACAATATATGGATTTCCAGCTATTGATGATAAGGTTCCTATTACTCCTGTCGATTAGAATAATCTTGAGAATGTTCTAAGAGCTAAAAATGTGTTACTCTCATCTCTTTATGAGATTAAATTTTTAAGAGTGAAAGGTCGTGCTACAACCAAAGGAATCTGGGACAAACTGAAGAACATCTGTGATGGAAATACAAAATTAAATAAGGCTAGACTAGAAATCTGGAGACTGAAGTATGAGGACTTGAGAATGGGAGAATCTGAATCTGTTGGGCATTTCATTACCAAGATAAATGATATTGTCAGTACAATCAGATGTCTTGGTGAAACGTTGGAGGATTCAACTGTTTTCCAAATGATCATGAAAATTCTACCTGACAAGTTTGATGCTAAAGTCTCTTCATTAGAAGATAGTGACCAGGAATCATTATCTTTGGATGATTTGCATAGCACTCTCATTACTAATGAGATGAGAAGGGAGAATAATTTGATGAAAAAAAGCTGATAGAGAAATTTCATTCAAGGATACAAAGAGAGAGAAGTCAAAAAAGACTCTTATTGAAGATAATATTGTTTAATCAGATTATGAAGATGAGGTATGTAAAAATATTGATGAAATTTTATCCTTGTTTTCTAAGAATGTGAAAAGTGAAACATGGAAATACATGGGTAAACTTCACTTGAAATGTTTTGAGTGTGGAGTCATTGGTCACTTTGTGGTTACCTGTCCTAAAAATAATAAAGAATAAGACAGTGATGATGAAAACAGAAGGCCAAGAAGGTTGTAGAAGAAACAAGAAAAAAAAATAAATATTTTCCAAAGTGGAAGGATAAAAAGTTCTTCAAATATAATATATGAAGCTTTTTATCTAAATATGAAGATGAAGAAGACATCAAAGATGAATCCGAGAAATTATTTAATGAGTAAACTAGAAAAAATACCTGTATTGTCGAAGTGAATGATGAAGAATACAAGAGAAATAGTTCAGAAGAAGAAGAAACTCAAAGTGAATATCATTTGAAGGAAGAGTTGAAATAATTCCTGAGGAAGATCAGAAGTCTTGAGAAGGAAAACAATAAGTAGATAAATGAAAATTCCACATTAAACAATCATGAATGTTTTACTGATGAGAAAATCATTATGTAAAATAATATTGAGGATCTGAAAATTTATCTTTAGAATAAAAATAATAGTAATGATAATTTTGAAGTAAATTTGAAGTCAAAATAAGAAGAGTTGGAACATGTCCAACCGAAACTCTATAAAGCTAATGAAATGAATATCAATTTCAAAAATTCTATCTCAGAAGATGGTTAATGTTACAGTAAGGAGGAACCAAAAAAATCAACAAAAGTTACATTCAAAGGTTGAAATAAAATACATAACGGGTTCTGATAAGAACAAGGATGGAAAGACCATGTATGTGGTCTAAGTCATCTAGGATGAAAAATCCGAAGTGCATAAAAATCAGGAGTCACGAAAGACTTTTAATACATATGGTGCTATTGAATCTGAAATTTGAAAGGGAGTTACAAATAAAAACATGAAGGTTGATGGTCAGCATAGTTCTATTGAGAGGGTTGTTGAGAAGAGTGTTCACAAATCTAGTCAGTATAGATGTTGTAGAGGCAAATATTTTTTCTATGGTTACTACTGGTATTGTTGTGGATTCAAACACATGGAAAATATGTGTTGGTACAACCAACAAAATTATAACTATTAAATAAGTTTTGATAGACAATGATTAATGGGGAGTCAACCCTTTCAAAAAAGAAAGTCTCCAAATAAATTTCAGAAGATATCTGAGAAGAATGGTGTGATAGTTGAGAATATGTTCCATGCACTGGAAACTATTTATGAAAGATGTGATCGACCTGGACATCTAGCTAAGGGCTTCCAGAGTGTGATACTAGAAAAAAAAGATTCATAATAATTCGCAAAAGCCAGAGCTTTTCAAAGCTAAAGGGGATAGGTATGATAAGTCTGAAAAGATAGAGTGCATGGTTGTCTGGCCAGAACACATTATCATGGATAGGAAATTGGAGTAAGCACAACAGGAAATGAAAAAAAGGATGAACAAAAAGATCTTGTTGTCGAAACTTCATTTAAATATTCAAAAGGAGAAAGCCCATGGATTCTTGATATTTCATATTCCATTCATATGATAGTATACTTAAATATGTGTAATAATGTAAAAGACTTCAAAGAATGAACAATGACATTTTGATATGATGAATTTATAAGGATCAATGGTGTTGGATCATCCATTATTGGAAAAGAAAAGATGAAATCTCGGAAAACAATATATGTCAATGGGCTGAAACGTAACCCACTTAGTGGGTCTCAACTATGTGATGATTGCAACAATGTTATCATTAGAAAAGATGGATTTGTTTTGAAAAGTGAAAATGATGGAAATATAATTACTACGAGCCAACGTACAAGAGGGAATTTGTTTAAAGTGGGTGAAGTACAGAAATCATGTTACATGGGTGTAGTGGATGAAAATCAGTTATGGCATAAAAGGCTGGGACATATGTGTCAGAGAAATATTTGCAAGTTATCAAGATGAGACAGTGTCCGAGATATGCCCGATTTATCAAGAAGAGTAGATTGGTGATGCACTATTTGTGAAAAAGGGAAGATTACAAACTCTTTTCACAAGAGAGTTGGAATTCACTCAAAACAACCCTTAGAACATATACATTCTGATATATGTGGACCAATTATCAAGAAATAAAAAAATGTAGATAAGTACTTCATTACTTTAATTAATGACTTTACTCACATTACATGTGTTATGTACATGAGACATAAGTCAGATTCTCTGAAAATGTTTATGATTTTATGGTGGAAAGAAGAAAATGAATGTGAGTATTAGGTGAAGAAGTTGAGAACTGATAATGGTGGTGAGTATAAGAATGAAGAGTTTGAATGTAATCCCGAGAAGCAAGGAATTCAGCATGAGTTCAATTAACCATACACAACTCAACAAAATGGGGTTGTTGAAAGAAAGAATCGATGTTTGGTGTAAATGGGGAGAACTATGTGGCTTGAGAATTTACATTTTCAATATTATTGGAGGAAATCCATGAGAACTGTTGTGTATATTCAAAACCGATGTTTCATTAGACCAAACTCATATTTGACTCCTTATAAATTGTTCTATGGAAGAACTCCAAGTCTGAAACACCTAAGAGTTTTTGGGAGTCCATACAATATAAAGAAGAAAGGTGGAAACATTGGAATGTTTTAGAAAAGAGGATATGATGGAATTTTTCTTGGCTATGCTCCCAGAAGGAAGAGGATATAGATGTCTCAACAAAGTTACAAGAATAATTATTGATTCTTTATATGTAAAAGTTGTTGAAAATGTTGAGAAAGAAAAGAAGTCATATTTTTTTGTGGAAGTTGAGAAGGATAGAGAAGTTTTTGTTAACAATTCTGAAAATGTTTTATACTATTTTAATCCTACTCAAGAAGACGAATCTGACAAAAAAATCTCAAGTGATGAAGATGGAGTTCAAACAATGAATCCTAGGTTGAAGAAGCTTGTTGAGGCTCATAACATTATTGGAGATAAAAATCATAGGGTTCAAACAAGAAGAATAATGAATGCTATATCACATACATATCTTTATTCGAAAGTTGAAATGAATAATGTAAATAAATCATTTGAGCATCCAGAATGGGTTCATGCAATGAATTAAGAGCTTGATCATATAGAGAATAATAATACTTGGGAACTTATACCCATGACAGATAATAAGAACATCATTGGTACAAAGTGGGTTTTCTAAAACAAGATGATTGAAGAAGGTAAAACTAATAATAACCAAAGAAATATTTGTTTGTAAAGTGTATTCACAAATTGAAGGCATTTATTTTGATGAAAACTTTACTCCAGTGGAAAGATTAGAAACAATCATAATCTTTCATGCTATTACTACACAATGAGGTTATAAAATTTTTCAAATGGATGTAAAATCTGCATTTTTGAATGGTGACCTTGACAAGGAAGACTACATTGATCAAACTTGTGGATTTTTTATTGGAAAGGATAAATGTTATGTGTGCAGGTTGAAGAATGATTTTTATGGGCTAAAACAGGCTCTGAGAGCATGGTATTCTAAATTAGATACTTCCTTAAAGAAGATGAACATTAAGAAAGGGAGAGTTAATATCAATCTCTACATCCCAGAATGTCATGAGTTTTCACTAATCCTTATTGTTTATTTCGATGATATTATATTTGCAAGAAATGATGAAAGATCATGTGAAAAAATTTCTGAGGAGGTGAAGATGTGATTTGAGATGTCCATGCTTTGCATAATGAAGTACTTTCATGGGGTACAAATTTCACATAAGAATAATCAAATTTTTCTGTATGAAGAAAATTATGCTATGGAACATCTAAATAAGATTGGAATGGAAAATTTGAAACCAGTTTCCACACCAATTTCAGTGGGAACCATGTTTTCTAATGATGGAGTAGGCGAGGAAGTTGATCAGAATCAGTTTCGAAAGCTGATTGGAAGTATGTTGTATCTGACTACCTCAATACTCGACATTGTCTATGTTGTTACTTTATGTAAAATATTTCAGAGTCCTCCTAAATAATAACATTTTTTTGATGTTAAAATAATTCTTAGATATATCAAAGTCATAAAAAAGTTTTACTCAGGTATGATGGCTCAAGAAATATTGATCTATTCGGGTATTCTGATGCTGATTGGGTAAGAAATGTTGATGATCGAAGATCCACATCTATTGGAGCTTTCTTTCTGGGGAAAACTTGTGTTAGTTGGCATAAAAAGAAATATAATTCAGTACTCTTAGCACAAATTAAGGTGATTATGTTGCTTCTACTCAAGCTGCAACTCAACAAATGTGGATGAAGTCTCAGCTACAATATCTACTTGTTGAAGTAAAGCTACCATTGATCATGGGTTGTGATAATCATAGTGCAATCAATAATACAAGAAATAAAATACAACATTATCAATGAAAAATCATTGATATAAAGTACCACTTCATCAAATAGATGGTGTATAATAATGAATTGAGGCTGGAGTATGTTCCTACATCAGAACAAGTTGCTGATATATTCACAAAAGCATTACTGAAGGAATGATTTGCAAAATTGAGGTTGAACATGGGTCTCCAACCTCTTTCTCATCATGTTTAAAGGTATGTGTTTCTCTCCCCACACTCATCATTCCTTTGGATAGTGTTTTCAAAGAGGATAATGGTTTCATAAATCTATCCTTATAGATGCATTCATAAATGGGGAGTTTCAGGTAAGCTTTGAATCAAGCATGTATGTGTGTGAACTATTATAACTATTTGTGGAGTTGTTGTAGGAAAAAAATTAGTTTTCTAGGATTGTTGAAGAAGTGATGAATGCTAATGTAAAATATTGAAAGATGTTCTAAATAAGGCTGAGGAGATACGATCATTCGATTTCCTAGTCACTACTTTTGGACAGCATGGTTTTGGTTGTTAATAATTCAAGTTTCCTACAATTAGTTAGATCACGTAGGCTTAGAATTTCTTATAAGTAATCCATTGCTTAATGTTAAAAACTTCAGTGATTTACGAATCATGGTTGAAAAAAATCCAAAGTGGAGATTGTTGAGACCATGATGGACGGATAAGGAAGTACGAAAAGTTTGTTGTTACAGAGTGTGGTCTTTTGTTGTAAAATAAGTTAAATCAATTCACATTCTAAAGGACTTGTAAACTATGAATATTCATTGCTTATTTGTATTACATAAATATCATAAGTTTATAAAACTTTTAATGAAAGCCTTATGAAGAGTAGAGAGAGTAAAGAAGTGATTTTGGCAAAGAAAAGAAAGTGGCACGCAAGTCTAGAGTGGTGCCCAAGTATTGTCGTGCAAGTCAAGAGTGGCGTGCAAGTGTAGGTGGAGTGTAAGTGTAAGTGGCACACAATTAATATTTCAAGATCATCCCATAAAAATATGAAAAAGGTAATATAGTGACACACAATTTAAAAATTGGCGCGCAAGTCATAAACCGACGCGCAAGTCTAGTGGGTGCACAAGTGTATGTTACATGCAAAGTAATATTTCAAACATCATCATATAAAAATATGACGATGTTAAGAAAGTGTCATGAAAGTGCTGGAGTGGATCACAAGTGATGGAGGGGCGTGAAAGTGTTGGAGTGGCGTGAAAGTCACCAAAATTCCTATAAATAGACGACTAGCCTCTTCATTTCATAATGCTAAACACTGAATAGAAAATTAGATCTTTGATCGCGCAACTAGTGGAGGTTGATATGATCACGCAAGTAGCCGAGGGAGGCATGCAAGCTGATGGTTATTTATAAGGTGTGCAAGTAAGGTGTCGTGCAAGTTTTGTTGTGAATGTTTCCAGAGGCGCGCAAGCAGGGAGGTGCTTCCAGAAGTAGACTGTGTGTAAGAAAAAGGTGGTGCGCAAGTTCTAAGCTGTGCTCAATGGTTCCGCATAAGTAGTGAGTAGGCGTGCAAGTTGGTGGCGCACAAGTAGTGAGTCGTACAAGTAGGTTGTATGCATACAGGGAGGCGTGCAAGCAGGGAAAGGAATGCAAGCTGTCTTTAGTAGGAGGTTCTTACCAGCTTATGGGTAGAAAAGTGAAGAATTGTTTTGATAGAATTGATTTTTGAAAGATCATTAAGAAGAACAGAATAATTACATTACACAATTTGTGTAAGAGGGAGCACCCATACTATTTGATTTTTTTCAAAGTGCTACATGAGTGTAAGGGTATATCATACTCGTTGTATTCCACACCAAAGGATTGTTTCCGTACCATACCAGGGACGTAGCTACTCTTGTTGAGTAGTGTACCTTGTCATTCTTATCTTCCTATGGTTGTTTTTGTTCAGTAGGGAGGATACTCTTTAATAGGAGGCGATGGTTGTTTCAAAAACCAGAAAACATAAGAAGAAAAATATATCACTAATTCACCCCCTCCCCTCTTAGTGATACTTGGATCTAGACTGAGAACTTTAGGGCTAACAATCGATGTGAAGATCAATGTGATGACTGTTCTAATGAGATTCTGAATCCACTGGGACCGAGAATCACGAACATTGTCGCGATACTATCTAAGTTAACTAATTCTTGAATGAAAACATTGGATAAGAAGAATTTTAACCCCCCCCCAAGAAAGAACAAGTTGCAATAAATAGATTCATGTGATGATGGACTCCTACTTTTAATGGATCATACAATCCCTCAATTGTCGAACAATGGATCAACTCCATTGAACAGAACTTCTCCATCCTTAAATTTTCCTAACAAGAGAAGCTTCTTCTGGTTACTTATCCTATGGAGGTTGTACCTGGTCAATTGTGTACATTGATCAAAAATATGAATCCTACGTAGGAGATTAAAGCATTGGAATGGAAGGATTTTCATAAAATGTTTTTCAACAAATATTTTTCTCGCACCCTCCGACATAAGATGTAAAGGGACACCCTTGGAATTAAGAAAAAAGACGAAGAATCCATCGGGGTGTAAGTGGAAAAATTCTGAAGGATTGCATGACATTACTAAAGATATGATGTTACCCCCGAAATAATGGTTGACCAATACTTGGGTGGGCTAAAACCAAGCCTTCGGAAAGCCCTGGCCATCTGTGACTTCTATAGCTATGAGTAAATTTTCTGATGTTCCATCAAGGATAAAATGGGGATCGATGAATCTCAGGGGTATCATGGGGATAAGAAGAATAAGGTGGAATTATTTTCTAGTAGTCTGATTGATAAATAAAAATGGCGATATGAAAAATCCAACACTGTACTTTCCAAACGTGTGGAATGAAGCAACCCGAATATTGCCTGAATGAGAAGAGGAAAATTTTTAGGTGTTGATGAGAAGGAAACCAAAACCTGAAATGTCGACAGGTAATACTTGTGGATATGACAGTGGAGAATAATTCTCTATTCGACCCTCAACACGTAGTTCATTTCCTCAACTGCAAGGAACCAAGGATCATTGTAAATGATTTCCCTAAGCCAAGTGTTTTTGGAGTAAAACAATATCCTCCTAACCATAATGGGCGAGATTTTCCATAACCACTACCAAAATGAACCTCAAAAATGAAGGGGTGATAGGTACACTAGTTATTCATTCAAGAATAGAAAATTCTCATTTGATTCTGGTTATACTATTTAACCAATATCCTGAATGATTATTAGTACAATCCCAGCACCACCCCAAATCTAGAAAGTAAAGATGATGGTGTGTACGAAAAATGGGGAAATCATTTCATGCCATGAATATAACTCCTCCCCTATCCAAATATGTGGATTGAACATTTTGAAAATCATTTTCATACTCCCTATCATAAAATTTAATGAAATTATAGACATGTATTGGATTTCCTTGTATTGAGCCATCATATATTTCCATGAGAGGTAAATCCCCCTAAATATGGTGAATCGACACCCGATTCAATATAAGTGAAAGGAAGAAGATTAATCATCTTAATATCAACCATCTCAAGTTTGGATATTACTTCCCAATGAGCATGTTTATTTGGATTTGATGATTGAGACTAAAGAAGAAGCAATCATTGATGATATGCCTATTGTGAGGGAAATCTCTGAAGTGTTTCTCGAGAAATTTCCGAGTCTTCCTCTAAGAAGAGAAGTTGAATTCTCAATTGACTTTATACCTATGGTGCTGCCAATATGAAATACATTATATAGAATTTCTATTGTTGATCATAGGAAATTGAAGAAAGAACTATAGGTGAAAATGGATAAATGATTCATATGCCCAAGAGCTTCACCATTGGGTGCACCGGTCCACATCGTCAAAAAGAAGGATGGGTCAATGCACCATCTAATTGATTATCGTGAGCTCAAGTTAAACGCAATATGAATTCATAGAAATGAATTTCAGACACACTAATCCTCCAAAAATCATCATGGACTTGAGGAATATAGTCTTTAGATATTACCTCTGCAAATTTGTGGTAATCTTCATTAATGATATTCTAATATAGTGAAAAACCAAAGAGTAGCATGAGAAGCATCTAAGAACTATACTAAAGACCATGGGAAATGAGAAAATCTATGGAATTTAGAGAAAGTGTGAGTTCTATTTAAATGATGTCTCATTATTCGGTCATATCATCACATAAAATGGTATATCTAGGGATCCCTCCATGATTTCTGTAATCAAGTGATCACTGAGGCCATCCTTAGTAACGGATATACCTAGTTTTCTGGGGTTAGCGAGATATTATCACAAATTTGGGATACATTTTTCACGATTTTCCAACACTATTACCAAGAAAACAGATAAGTGAGTAATGATTTCATGGATTGATGAATGAGAAGAAAAATTCATGTAGTTGAGAAGGAGGCTTATGGCTTCACCAGTAATCCCACTCCCAATAAGTGGAATACTCTATGTGGTGTACAATGATTATTCAAAGTGGTGTTTAGGATGTTTTCAAATATAAAATGATAATGTTATAGCCTATGTCTCTAGACAGCTAAAAATATATATGAAAATTCATCCCACACATTATCTAGAGTTATTGGAAGTGATCGTTGCATTGGAAATCCGACTCCATTATCTATATGGGGAGAAGTGTGAGATATATTCTAATCATAAGATACTCAAATATATATTCAATGAAAAATTTCCTAATATGCACTAACGAAGATGGATAGATATCATCAAGGATTATGAATTCTCAATCCACTACATTAACGGTAATGAAAATGGGGTGGAGGATGCTCTAAGTTGTAAGGATTCTACATTTTTATCAATGATGAGAATTACAAAGGATCCAATATTCTTAGATTTTCAGAGTTTGGAATTGGGAATCATTAATGTAGGAACACCAAAAATCCTTTCTAAAATGATTGACCAACCATCCATTGGGTAGAAAATAAAGGATTCTCAAAGAAATGATTTGGAAATTATGAAAAGGGAAGAAGATATCAGAAATGGATAATACTTGGAGTTCATGGTTGAAAACTATGAAATTGTGAGATTTTAGTCATGATTGTATGTACCATCCAATCTAGAGATAAAGTAAGAGCTTCTGAATAATTCACATAGCTCATCCTTCTCTATTAACCTCAGGAGAACAATTATGTATCGAGATCTCCGAGAATACATTTGGTAGGAAAATATGAAAATAGTGATTTCAAAATATACTTCAAAGTTCCAGCTATGATAGCATGTGAAGGATGAAAGGGAAAAATTTATTGGGATAATGCAACCACTACCCATACCCACATGGAAATGGGAGAACATTACCTTGGAAATTTTCACTAGACATCCAAGGGAATCCATAGGAAAAAAATGTTTATATTGGTCATTGTTGATCATCATACGAAGAAATCTCACTTTATCACGATTCAAGGGGACTTCTCTTTGAATCAACTGGTGCATATTTACATAAATGAAGTGGCATGGATACATGGAGTAACACTATATATTGTATCAGATCATGATTAGAGATTTACCTTAATGTTCTGGGAATGTCTCCAAGATTCTCATTGCACTAAACTGAACATTATTACAGTCGATCATCCAAAAACTAATTGCCAATCTGAGTGAACTATTCTAAAGCTGGAAGATATGTTATGACCATATACTCTAGACATCAAAGGAGGATACGAAAAACATCTTCCAATGGTAGAATTATCACACAATAACAGTTTCCACTCGATCATTAAAATGACACCATATGAAGCCCTTTATGGTAAAAGGTGAAGAACACTGGCGTGTTGGGATGTAGTTAGTGAGTGTATGCTTCAAAGAACTGAAATGGTTGAAGAAATGGTGTATAAGGTAAGAACCATTCTGCCTCATATCAAGGCATCCTAAATTCGATAGATGAGTTATGCAGATAACCATCGAAGTGACCTCGAGATCAATGTTGGATAAAGTGTGCTTCGATGCATATCTACGTGGAAGATGGTCATGAGTTTTGGAAAAAAGGGAAGTTAAGTCCTAGGTACATCGGTCCCTTAGAGATTTTTGGTCGTGTCAGGGTTGTGTCCTATCGACTAGCATATCCAAATAGCATGAGAATGTACATGATGTATTTCATGTATCCCTCTTATGGAAGTACATACCAGACACCTCACATGTACTCTCATTAGTGTTAGTACATTAAGATGATGATCTTTCTTACATGGTCCGGCTTCTGAATATATTTGATCGTAGAGATACAGTTCTACGCAAGACGACTACACACCTAGTCAAGGTATAATGGAGAAACCATAAGTGCAAAGAATCCACAAGGGTACTAGAGGTGGAAATGAAGGAAATTTACCCACACCAGTTTTTGGCATATAATGTTAAATGAACTTTTGAGGGAAACATTTCATAAGGGGGGAACATTGTAATGACTCAAACATTCATTAATGAAAATTCATATTTATCTAATTTAATGTCTTATTACCAATATATAAAAACGTAATAGATTACATGGTTTTATGTTTTTGGATTTCAAAAAACCATTAAGAGTTGTAACCATTTCTAATATATCCATTAAACAGTGATCACATGATTAGCATAAATATACGTCATTAACAAATCCAATTTACACACACTATGGAAGTGATGGCATCATCCTGTAGAATTTCTCCATATGAATCCCATTTTATGGAGCTTAGAATGGTGGTGGAATCATTGGGCATCACTCTTGATGAAGCCCATTCCCTGATTCAACATGTTAAGCTCGAATTGAACCACCTACATGATAAGTGGAGGTTGATAGAGAATACCACATGAGCGATGTCATCTGAGCCACCCCAAGAGTCTTTCATCATCTCTCACCTTACCATTTTGGATTATTCGGGTGTCAAAAAGGATTATGTAACAAGACCCTAGCACTCAAAATACATACATTATTTTTTTTAAAGAGAATATACATCCAAATAATTAATTTTACTTTGTAAATAGTTTTTAACACAAAAATAAATTTTTTAATTATTACTCAATTAAGAAATATATTTAAATGAATTAATGGATTTTTTGAATTAAATAAATTTTTAATGAAATATTATTACTAAATTAAATTTTATTAAATACAAAATGATAATATAATTTTTATTAATTCAATTGTAATTATTATTGTTATTTGATTGCAATTTTCGTCAAAAGCCATGAATTTTCGATAAATTTCAGATTTTATTTTAAAAGAAAAAATTAACATATATAGAAAATTATTTAGATAAAATGAATTTTATTTTTGGTTTCAGGATGTCAAAATTATCCAATGGCGAATTTTTCATAATATTTTGAGACCGTTGAATTTTTGGGTAAACAAATAAGTACCATTTAAATATTTAATGTGTTTTATGACATCATAATGACCCAATAGAGAAGTAATAAAACACTATAAACACTATTTATAGAGAATATATGCTTTACCATTAAACTAATGTGATTTTGTGTTTGATTTATTTTTGAAAACATTAGTGGACCCTCCAAGAGTAATAAAATATTTTATATTTTTAAATTGATTTCCTTGTGAGTGTGACTCACCTACACATAAATAAGAATATTATTTTCTAAATTTTGGCCATTGGGATTATAAAATTAATTTTACCACTTTATTTTGGAAAAAACCAATGGCAAAAACCATTGTTTGGTTTGGGGTTTTGATTAGTTTAATGTGTGACGTCCCAAACCAAAATAATAATGACATCCATCTCTTTTCTTATATAATACCACCCAACATACCAATTAATATTCACTAAATGCCTTTGGATATCATCAAAACTATTCCCTCCTCTTTCTATAAGCCACCCAAGGCCCCGCAAGCTCCTCAGAAGCATCTCTCTATCATCTCCCACACCTTTGGGATCACACATCCATGTAATGGATTCTTTCCTTTCATATTTTTATCAGTGTTACTTTATGATGGAATAAGAATATACCTTCAATTAAATATGTTGGGGTAAAATTTTTCACCTACCATATTTTACCCTTCATATGTATGATTTTATGAGGGACCTATTTCACTCTCATTAATTTCGTCAAAGTACACACGTTACTATGCCAAAATTCTTTGTATAATTTCTATCACTTCATTTACATACAATCAATTCTTCTGTATTATGAATATAAATTTAATTAAATATGTTGGTACAAGTATCTATATGACCCATGACTATACAATTCATGTAAATATGATGATACACTACTATCTCTTTCATCATCGATTTTTATGAATTCTTATGATATGTCATTAAACTGCCAAAATTGCACCGATTTTCGAAGCCAATGTCATTGTGTTGTGAATATCAATGCCCATTTAACTATCAAGGGTATTCACCATTATTCCCATTTAATTATTTATTATAGATATTTACGTATTTCTTCCATATCCCTTTATCATGCAATTAATGTTGATTAATGATTCCATTTTGTATGATCCATGTGGAACACTTATGCATGAAATGAAATGTTTAAAAATGGTGTGCCCTGATAGAGCTCCAATTCATTAGGTAAAGATTATTATAATGATACATCAAGTGAAATGATGGTTTACAGATACTAATTATAGAAAAATGAGGATTTAATCATTATAATTCATGTACAAAGGGTGTTTACTCATGATCCATGTGCATTTATCCTAGGCTAATGATAATAACATTTTACGTGTTGTTTCCAAATTTCCATTTTATTATAATCTTTCTATATCATGCCATTATGTCAATGTTTCAATTATACTCAAATGATATTCCTATTTCCATAAATGTATTGTATTCTTGATGTTATTCCTTGTTTATTCCATTACAAGTCATTATAGCTCACACTTTTCAAATTTATGTCCTCTTGTTATCCCATGAAATGATAATTACAAGGGAATGTTGTGGTTATGTAAAAGAGGATTTCAAAAATGATGTTGTGTATTTTTTGTAACAAGTTGTTATGTAATGCTATGAATCCCCAAATACACTAGACCCCTAAATATTCATTGTTTCCTCAGTGATGTTTATGTAATAAATAATATTTTAGTGCATAATAAAGAGTAGGGTTTTTATAAAAGTAAGTAGAAGATGATAACTAACAAAACTCCAAGACAACCACAAGATTCCATGATCTATTATCTCCATGATCCAACCTCAAAAAATATCCCACATATCAAAAGGTATGTATAAATATGTTTGATACTTTACCATTTCCCACGTATCAGTAGATGACATCTAAAAAAACAAAGGAGACATATCATGGGTGAGTACTAAAACTTAGTTGGTTTTCTATAATGACTTCTCTATTAATTCAACCTAGACAGAAGTGTTTTCAACAATTATACAAAATAATTTATATAAAGAATTACAATTTTTTAACTAAATTTCAACATGTTCTATAATTGTTTATAACCAAATATAAACAAGTTCCCTATCATCCAATTTTACATTAAAATATAGTCTTAATAAAAGAAAAACAAAGTCCAAATAACTATTTCTAAGGTTTTTTTTGGCATAGACATTCCATTTCACATATCCAAACCACCAATCATGAATGTATCGTTATGAATGTTCCATACTCATTAATGGTCTCTCATCGACCTACCATGTAATCACAAATTAATTGTATAGAATCTTCCATTTAATCTTTTTCATCATCTCAAGGGTCATATTTCACCCAAGGATCATAAAAGAAATATGATAAATGAAACAAATACAATCCAATTATGTAGAAAAACAATTTCAATAGAAATATTCAAAAACAATTTCAGAATGACAACATTATTAATGAAAACCCATTTTCCACCAATTCATTTCAAATTTCCAGAAAATATATATTATGTACCTATCAATTTAAAACTAATGATACTGAATCATTTTGAACAAAAAATAATAACTATTCCTTAATTTTACCCAAAAAAATAAATCATAAATAACGAGGATTTATATCATTAATTTCACCATGATATCAATATCAATTTAAAAATATTTAATCAATATGAAACTGATCCAATCGATTTTATCAATATGTGTTGATATTGAATCCCCTACCTTACTGGTTTTTGAAAAAATTATAAATAACATGATAAACTTGAAAAAAACTAGGTTGAAAATCAATGAACACACATTAGATATCTTCCCCTATCATAAAAAACCAATATATAAACTTATGTGGAATCCATAACCTTTTATCAACCTACAATGTGTGTAGATATATGAAATATAGAATAATAGTGATGTAAATCTAATAAAATGCATCTTGATTGATGAAGAACAAATCCTTTCCCCAAGAACCGAGCTTCAACACACTAAGGGATGACTCTAGATCACATCTAATTAACATAGTGTAGGATCATAAAACATTGATAGGCAAAAATACCATGATACATAAATTTTGTTGAACACAACAAGTGATATCAACTTTTGTTGATCAAACATTCACTCTGCACATGATTGAGTCACACACTTAGGCACATTATGTTCTAACAGTGCGTCTGCTTCAATCTTTAAAAAGACCCATCTTTTTTGGTTCATACAGAATCCAAACTATGTGTCGAATATTATATTTTATTCAATAGAATATATTCCTTCCATGACACCATTTCTCATAGTTTTTCACTTGGGCTGGACGAACAATGTGCTACCCTTGTGCCTCACTTGTAGCTATGTATCATAGTTTAGTACTTCCAACAAGTGATGCAGGGCTTCCACAATCTATGCACCACCCAATATCCAGGATAAATGTTTAAAAAACTATTTAATAGTTCCACATACTCTCTCATGGTTCAGCCTTATACTTTATGTTCTTCTGAATAATTATAAGAGGGTTACATATTAGAAATTTTGGGTGCATCATAATTTATAATTCATATAGTATTTATTATATTTTCATGGAAGTCACTATGATATTATGATATCAAGCTAGTAAATGTCTACAAATTTTAAATAATGAACTGATTTACCTTGTGATTTTTTGACCCTTAAAAGATCCTATTACACCACTTGGATATTTGAGAATAGGATTGATGGACTCACATGGGATGCCAAAATAATCTTCAAATGATTACTACTAAATGTGAAAATGAGAATAATAGGTAAATGGAATTGAAAAAATACATATTTTATGGTTGATAATGAGATTTATATTAGTGTTTTGATTAAAATTAATGAGTTACTGAGATGTGGTTAACTGATGAAAAATTATCAATTGTGATTTTTCCATATTATTCATTGTTTTTAAATTAATGAACAAGGGATTTATTGGATAATTAAAATGGAGAACCAGAATGTGAATTATTAATAATATTCTTAATTATGATGAAAATTTATATGGATGTGATATATTTAATATTTCTGATTTATTGATCAATAAGGTGTGGGATAGAGAATGTTTCTCTAAATTCCCATGGGTTGTCGGGTTAATTTAATAGACCCCAATTCAGGAATTATAATAATAAAGTATACAACATTATTTGAAGCTCCAAATAGCATTGAAGTGATGTGAATGGACTAATGATCCAAATATCGGTAATGTACCAAACTAATTCTCTAGGACCATAGGATGTTAGCATTGGACAGATATTCCATGCACAGAAGAATTTGGTAGTCATGATAATGCCCTATTTTTTCAAATATTAAATTGTAATTATATAAATAAATAAATCCCTAGAATGAACTAATTGTGAAATTTCTTATTATTAATGGTTCAGATTCCAGAACTAGCTGATGTAAGTATCATGTGGTTAATTAAAGAGTAATAACTGTGAAACATGTTTAATGTTGTTTTTGTATTTAATTTTTTATACATTTGTATACACTATTATAGCATGGATATAGATTTATATGTCATTGTGGGTGGATCAAAAATTAGTAATCACACTCCATTTGGGATGGTAGTTGGAACCAAAATTGATATAATGTTTGTAGGACATGATATGTTACATAGCTATGGGTATGATGTATGATTTGGGATTCATGATGTGGAATGGATGAGGTAACCTGACCTAATTTTGGTACCATATTATGATATTTTAGTTTGTCTTTATTTAGTTCCTTCATTTGATGGATGTAAATTTTATGGAATTCCATATTTACTAATTTTTTTATAATGATATTCCATAAATTGGATTGATAATGAGATGTTGATCTTTATTGAATATTTTTTATTATATTTTGGATATTTTATATTTATTTTTTTAGTTTCTATTGTAAAATAATGTGGGTATAATTACCCCATACAAAAAAATTGATCCCCCTGTTAATATCCATCCTCTAGAATATGGTGAGGAATGCAGGAGTTCATGTACGAAATGATATTGTGAACTGGTACATGGCACCTGGGTCAGGATGTTACATAGTGGTATGAATGGTTTTTTCTTTCTTTTAATTTGTATTACTATTTTGGAAAGTAATATAGGATACTCAGATGATTTGAGCCTCTTTTATGAACTTTATCATGGCTTTAACAAACCCATGAATAGGGAAAATCCCAATTACCCATAGTAGGATTACTGTTTATGATTCCTCCTATAACAGAATGATGATATTTCACCTATGGTGATGAAATTATTGTGGGGTGTTATTTTATGAGATGTTTTACAACATGGATTAATATCACACAAGATTTGATTATGCCTACATTATTTTAAGAACTCATTAATTCATGTTATATGCATCAAGTTATGAACATCTAAAAAGTGAGTTATGAATGGGTTAGGGATAATGATGTTTTTTTCTTATGATTAAAATGAATTATTTCTCAATAAATTACTGATAATTATAAATGATCATAAAAGTGGTAACATGAAATATTTACAATTAATTTCTAAAGGAAAACATATTATTTGACATTGCTTTACCCTATCTTAGAATGGACATAAGTGAGCGACTCTTGAGGGTAGTAATAGTGCCTTATTAATGAACATCTTGTCATGTAAGTTGGATGAATGAATATAGGTTTATATGAATTCATTTTATATAAAGTAGATAGTGATGTTTTATGTGTCATAAGAAACATGTTTGCAAAAGACGTTATAAGCATACATAATGAATTTTTTTGATAGGATGGCATGAATAAATTTTGAGAAATATTCCTCTAGTAGTAGAATAAGTTGTCTTGGTTGTATTTGGTAAAGGTATATAAGGGAAATTCAGTAAGAACAGGGAATACTTCTTGATGTTTATGAAGATAGGACCTCGACAGGCTATGCTAAAAATGAATGAATAGAAAAGGGTGATCTAGTTGCATCACCCTCAGACCTTCACTAAAGAGGGTGGACGTGGTGTGGTTTAGTTTTAGATTTTAGATATTTAGAATTTTTTACCATTTATAGACTCTTACTCTATAGAGTGTCATGTTGGATTATTACATGTTTCCAAAATTATCAATGTGTTGGTGGGATATTCTAGCCGAGGATGATCAATTAGAATGAATTTTATGGTTAGAATTATCTATGAAGTTACAATTGAAAAATTTTCAAGATACATAAAGACATTAGACTGTAGACGATTTTATACATTTGACCTTTCAAAGTATGTTATTTATGGACTATGCTAGTCACATCGCTGATTTGAATATAAATGATCCATCCATTTTAAAAGATAAAGAAACTATAGTGATATTCTTCCAGGATGAACAAAAATGTGAGATTAGGTTCACGTTAATATCATCAAATTGATGTATTTTTTTGAAGTTGTGAATTTGGCCCTCATTTATGAGGGGAACATAAAGGATAATTCTAGTGGAGGAAATTTGACTTCAATGATATCCATATATTTATCTTTAATGTGTAGGAAACATGAATGTGAATATGTTAACTAGTGTAGTGTTATGAAGGGTGTCCTGGGGGGAAGGAATGTTTACACAAGAAAATACTATAGTTCTTTTCAGTTATGGTGATTACACGTGTTTCTTTGTAGATAAATCCCTGAACACCTATGGAGTGTTGAGATTGTGGAACAACTGTGCATTTACAATGGATTCGCAAGAACCCATGTCATATTAGCTGTGATGAAGGGTTCATGTAACGCCCCGACCCCATTTACGCAGAGTCGGTGCATTATTACATAACATTGGCATTATCACAAAATATCAAGTCTCGAATAACCGATTAGTTTAGTATCCTTGGAATCACTAGATACATTCATAATGTTTAATTACATTACAAAGTGAAAACTAGAACAACTTCTTGTCTCCAAAATCATTCCCCCTTATAATATCCCTACAGGTCATTCATAAATAACTTATTCACATCTGGGGAAAAATAAAACATAGAAATGGGTGAGCTCAAATGCCCAGTAAAGATAACAATATAGTTGAATCTTTCATAAATAAGCATAAACATTTAAGGCAATTTATAACTAAAACAAAATACTTTTAAACTTGAACTTCAGCATAATATGGCAGAAATAAAATAAAATAATGCCAGTTACTTATTTACATGGATATTCTACTAGTCTAATAATCACATGCAATATCAATAACCACTTTCATAATGATGGAATTCATAACGCCAGACTATCATAACCACATAGTCAAGGCCCTGTGCCCAGACTACAAATAAGATTTTGTCAAGGCCTTCTACCAAGTCACTAGTTTGTCTCATGAGAACTACTGATGAATCGAGGAGATATAGCGGGATCCACACGTCACTTTTTAAGTCTAATTCATTCCTCATATGAATAGGTTTATGCATAACATAAACATTCATATTAAAAACATTATATGAAATGTCAATACTTACTTCATAAACGATGAATGGTATAAAAATAATACATCCACAATAAAAAATATCACAAAACCTGAAATACATTATGGATGTTTTGTATCATAGTAAATAAACTTCAAATAAGCTTAAAATCCATCGAAGGATGTTGACATGGATGAAATAAAAAATATTTGAGAGAAATTTCTCTTTTTTTGAAATCATTTAAAATCCACATAATTATAAAAGAAAACATTTAATTTGAAACTATTCTTATAAGATTTTAAGGTAAGCTTTGAAGATTTTATAATGGCGGAAAATAGCTGCACCCACCATATAAGTAAAAAAACATTCTTACCTTAATTCTTTCGAAAAGGTTAAAAATGACCTTATTTGGAAAATGAAAGAATGATTCCTTTATAAAATTCATATAAAAATTACCAAAAGGGTATAAATTATTTTAACTCATATTCTATAAAATACTAAGAATATTTTTAAATACATTTATGAGAAACATGGATGTAGATGATTATTAGGCCCCAGTAGATAATTACTTATAATCAACCTCGTATAATGAAAAGATTGTGAAACAAACCCACACCTTTTACTTTTCATTGGTTTAGGGTAGGTTAACCTCCTGTATAATGGTGAAATAATTGTTATTATATTATACAAGAATCATATACATTAATATGATATTATATATGATCTTTTAACATTGATTTGTTATTAATATCTTAGTATTATCGTCGTCTCGGGTGTTAACTTACTCGTTTTCCTTTATATGTTATGTTAAATAAGTCGTGTTTGTTATGGATAGGTTGTATATTATTCATATAAAGAATGATATAAAGTCCTTAAACATTATTTTTAATCATCATATGATAATTATACTTGCATGGATATGATGGGGAATGAATCTCATCGCATTCGTGGAGAAGGTAGTCCATACGTACGCACGAGCAACAATATCATTCTATTGATTTTAAAATAATATATAATTGGCTGGTATATAATATATAAAAAATCATTATCATTTTATATTTATTATTTAAATAAATTAAACATCATTATCATGCCCATCCAAATCAGAATTTTTTGAATAACAATTACACCACAACGTGGATACTGTAAGTCGTACGTACGCACGTATGGTGACATGTCATTGAAAGTATGGATAGAATACTTAATATTGTTGTACCATATTTATAATAACATCACAGTATATAGAAGATATTGGAGTTATTATTTTAGAATGGAAATAAAAATGAAAGAAGTAGTTAAAGAAGAAAGGAACATGAATGACGGTGGTGAAAACATTACCTCTTCTTCAGGTTCTTCCTTTTGATTTGATCAAGAGGGATCCTTATGTTGGAATTCTGATCAAAATATGGCCTCTAGGATTAATTGAGGGAAGTAGATAGAATAATTGGGCAGGGTTTGGCCGATCCAAAATGCTTGAATGTGTGAATTAGAGGGTAGTGGAAGTGCACTTTTATAAGAGGGCTGAGGGGCACCTTAGGAAAATCTAGAAATATTATTTTAAAATAAATTAATATTTGGTTTAAAATCTCTCAAAAGAGGATTATTTAAATGTTAATGTTGGAATGGGTCGCAAACAACTCAACAAATAGGTTTTATACAGGTTGGAGTCACTTTATTAACCTTATCTTTTAGTTTGAACTCTTAGTTAATTATTTTGACATTTACCACGCATCTTTGTATTTTTATATTATATGGTTAATAAACATACATTACATATAAGGCTCCAGCCTTAAACCTTACTTAATATTTAACTAAATGAATAATTCATGTTGAGGATATTTTCAGGTTTAGAGTTTTAGAGAATTAGAACATAACTATTACATCTCAAAAGATTACAAAGCAGTCACTTCTACTAAGTTTCCATAATAAAAAAACTCTTAAAATAAACATTCTAGTTTCATGTTTTATATAGCATGACATTCACTTGATCCCATCCTTGACCTTATTCCACATTAAGTCCTGTAAAAAAACATTTCCAAAAAACTTGGGGTGAGCATAAAAAGCTCAGTAAGGGATACACAAAGAATGAAAACTGTTAGTTTTTCAAAATCAAGTAAACCATGTATACTCTATCAAAGTAATACCTTCACCTTCATGAAGTAGTAAAAACACATCACTGAATAAAGTATCATTACTTACCTTTTTGTAACAAAAGTATTACCATAAAACCCATATAAAGAACACAAAACATATATAAAGGTAACTTGGGACATAAACATACTTAAGTGGAATAACCATACGGTCGACTTCCACACATATCACTTAATGGAATAGCCATACAGCCAATTTCCATACATACTTAATGGAATAGCCATACGGCTGAATTCCATACCCAATGCATTGGAGGTTATAACGTAACCACCCGTCCTGGTATTCACGGCACCACCCGTCATATGGTTTATAACGTAACCACCCATTAAAATGACAAAGTACCAATATAAAATCATAAAACATAAAACCAAAATAAAGGAATGATAACATTTCCACATTTCAATCACAATATATCATAAATATATTGACATAATAGAATCCTTTATCAAAACCATTTTCAATAACAAAATACATAAAAGAGTATATGGTATTTATTTTATTTTAAAAACCTTACGGCTTGTTGAGGAAGCCAAAGACCAAATAATACTCGCGGCGGCGGAAAAGGTCATTGTCACCGCGTACGTAAAAAAAACATTCCTTTTTTTCGTTTAGTAAAACTCTTCATAGAAAAAGATTCCTTTTGTATAAAAGTAAAAGTCAAAGGGGTTTATATACCGTATAAAAGAAAGTTGTGTATAAAACAAAATATGCCTCAATGAAAGGAGATTGAGACCAAGTGCCTTACCTCGTATCCGACTTAACTCGATCGTTCTTTAACGTCCTGAATAATAAACTTGAGTTAATTTATACTTGATTAAGAACCTTTTTAAATTCCATTATTCCTTTTATATCACTTATTGCCATGTTATAAACATTATGTAACCATTTAAGTTAATGATGTTTGTTTTGTCAATATTTGGTTCTTAAGTCGAAAGTGGACTTCTTACAATTACATGTTGTTCGTGTGGTCAAAGGTTATTTATATCCAGAATGACATTCCTGATTTGGATATCATATATATCACATATATCCAGTATATACATGTATTTATAATATTACATAATCATTTAGAGGTAATAAATGAAATGCACCGTTCATGGAGACGGTAAGCCGTACGTACGCATGAACGCTACTTTCATTTCTATTTCATATTTTATAGAATGGAATCATAATGATATAAGAGTATGTTATAATTCCAGTATAATAACATATATAATATCATTATCTTTATCCTTTACACATCCCACATATGGTATTAACGAATCAAATCACTTTCAGGGGGCGGTAGTCCGCACTTTCTAAAATGAAGATATCGTGTTTACCCATAATGGAAACAATAATTGTATGCCATAAATGAAAAATACAGAAGCTTAAGGAAAGAATAATCATATTATATATCATATATAAAAATAGTTACATCATAATGGCCACCTTTGAAGGTGTTAAATGAGTATTGAACTATCATCATTTCGGGAGGCAGAATTTCGCCATCCACGGAAACCGTATGTTCTTTAACCATTTGATGTAGTTGTGTGAGAGTTTAGCTCGAATAAATCTTATAACAACATCCTAGTATATTGAAGATACTGGTGTTGTTACAAAATAAGTAAATAAAAAGAGTTTAGGGGGTTGGAGAAGCAAAATAAAAAAAATGAACAAGAGAGAATGAATTAACTTTAAAAGTGTAACTCCTTTTGATTTGAGCCTAAAGGCTTCCTTTGAAAGGATTATGCCCAAAGGGAATCCTCTAGGATGAGGAGAGGGATGTGGAGAGAGTAAATGGTCAGGGGATGGCCGAGCCAAAGGCTTTAGGAGTGTGTGAAATGAGGTAGAGGTGGGGGCCTTTTATAAGAGGAGAGGAGGGGCATTTTTGGAAATCATGAAACTATTATTTTATTTTCAAAAGTGTTTCGAATTTCTAAGGTCCCACATTGATATATTTCGAATATAAGATTATAAGTCTTAGAAATATTCTAATCCAATAGGTTTTGGACATGTTTAGGTTTTAGATAGTACATTATCTTTCCATTTTATTTAAATCGTTAAATAATGGAGTCATCGCTGCATCATAATGATGTCATAAATAATTTAATTTATATAAAGTCTAAAAAGTATAAACAAATACTATTATGTAGCAAATCTTTTTATCTTTCCAATGAATATTTATAATCAAAAATCTGATCTTTATAACCCCATGTAAAAATTGTTTTCGTAAAACATATTATGTTTGTGTCATTTTTACTTTTATTTAAAAAAAGGCATTAAAGTCATTATCTCACCCAAGTGGCTCCATGGGGTCCCATAAATCGACCCATGGGTTGTCTTGGTCGTCCATGACACAACCAATAGGGTTAGGACATGTGTCAATCTCATCTCATTTTATTAAAGCATTATTTTTACCTTAAACTACACTAATTGCCTCTAATCGCGATTAAAAACTTAATATGTTACTATTCACCAAAAAATTATTTTAATCTCATTGAACCACATTTTACATCTTAATGAAAACCATGTATGTCGGATTTTTGAAAATCAAAACACAGTGATTGCAAAATTTCATTTAAACGGAAAATCAGTTTTTATAAGTACCACTTAGTGGTTTCACTATTCATCAAAAAATTGAAGTTTTTCAGAAAAGTACCAAAAATTCACCCTAAGATATATTTGATATTACGAAAAATGAAGTCTATTTTACAAAATTCAAAACATATAAGTCACATTAATTAATTTAATAATTAATTCCTGCTGTCAGAGCAAATAGCGTGTTTTTATGAAACAATAAGTATCAAAAGACTGACACTAGTTTAAGATCGAGTTCAAAGTGAAATTAATTCCAACGACCACTATTGGATTTAATGGTAAGAATATTTACTATTTTCACTTTGAAACCAATTCGAAAGATAATCTAATCATATAAAGAAATTAGATTAAAAAGAGGTTTTGAATTAAAATACAACGTTTTACACTATTCATTATAAAAAGAACTTTATCGGAAAGATACCAAAAATTTACACAAAGTAAATTTTGATGTCCCGATTCTAAAGAAGAGTTATTTTAGGTCCAATAGTATTTATAAGATTGATCAAAATGATATTTAATGACGGTTCACCGTCAAAAGGTGATAAGTGAACCCTTAGTGAAAATTAGGGTATAAATGCCTAAAATTGAACTCTTTCCGTATTTTAAGCCTTTATCTTTTATTGGTTAAATGTAAAAACATTTAAAAACATATATAATCATATTTTAGTTATTTCTATCCATTCCCGCCAGTACAAAGGCTACTTGTTAACTAAAATTTAAAATAATATTATTTTATTACTTGTGTGCAACGTAAGTTTTCAAAGAAAATCATCTTTGCGTATAGAGTACGCTATCGAACGTAGAAAACCCTTTTAATTAAAATTATTATTTAATTCGTAAATATTAATAAATATGAAAATTCTTTATTCTTTAATTACCTGGGAAGTTTCATCCTTCCCCCCTTTTGGGAATTGCGTCCTCGCAATTTTATTCACTTATCAAAATAAGTGGGGGTATTTATCCCTCATAGCATTTTCAGATTCCCACGTTGCCTCTTCAATCACATAGTTTTTTCACAAAACCTTTACCTGTTGAATCACCTTATTCCGTAACACCTGCTCCATGTGGTCAAGAATCTGGACTGGTTGTTCTTCATAAGATAGGTTCTCCTCCAGCTGAACTACCTCTGGACTCAAAACATGAGATGGATCTGGCATAAACTTCCTCAACATTGAAACTTGAAAAACATTGTGTACCTGAGATAAACTCGGAGGTAAATCCACTCGGTAAGCAACTGATCCAACTTTCTCCAGAATTTCAAATGGTCCAATAAACCTTGGACTCAACTTTCCTTTCTTACCAAATCTCATCACACTTTTCCAAGGAGAAACCTTGAGAAAAACATGATCACCTACCTCGAAAGATAGATCCTTCCTCCGGTTATCCATATAACTCTTCTTCCTGCTCTGAGCTATTCTCATGTGCTTCTGAATCAACTGAACTTTTTCTGCCATCTCTTCTACCAATGCTGGTCCCATCAGCTTCCTTTCACCCACTTCATCCCAAAATGCTGGAGTTCGACACCGCTTCCCATATAATTCCTCAAATGGTGCCATCTGTATACTGGAATTAAAACTGTTATTATATGAAAATTCAACCAAAGAAAGATGTTGGTCCCAACTTCCCTGATAAACAATAGAACAAGCTCGTAGCATATCCTCCATGGTCTGAATTGTTCGTTCTGACTGCCCATCTGATTGAGGATGAAAAGTTGTACTAAAATTTAATTCAGTACCCAATGACTTCTGAAGGGCTTTCCAAATGTTAGAAATGAACTTGGGATCACGATCAGATACAATGGAGAGAGGAACTCCATGTAACCTGACTACCTCTTTAAGATACAAATGGGAAAGTTGATCTAGGGAAAACGTATCTCGTATAGCAAGGAAATGAGCAGATTTAATCAAGCGATCAACAATAACCCAGATTGCATTATTACCTCGAGATCTCCTCGGTAATCCCACAACAAAGTCCATGGATATGTTTTCCCATTTCCACTATGGCACTGGTAAAGGCTGAAGCATCCCTTTAGGTAACTACCGCTCTTCTTTAACCTGCTGACAAGTCAGACACTTCACAGTAAAATCAGCAATATCTCTTTTCATTCCATCCCACCAGTAATACTCCCGCAGATCTCTATACATCTTAGTACTGCCAGGATGAACTGAAAACGGAGAACTATGAGCTTCACATAACAACTCATTCTTCGATTGTGAATCAAAAGGTACACACAATCTCTTCCCAAATCTCAAAACACAATCATTATTAATGTTGAATTCAGGAAACATACCTTTCTAAACCAGCTCTACCATTTTCTGCAACTCACTGTCTTGCTTCTGTGCTTGCTTGATTCTGTCTGATAGAGAAGATTTCACTGATACCTGAAACAAAATAGAAGAACTTCCTACACCAACACCTTCTATGCCAATGTTCATCAAATCCTTAACCAAAGGATCATGTTCCAAACACAACATTGCTAATGAAGCATTACTTTTTCGACTCAAAGCATCAGCCACTTTATTTTCTATTCCCGGATGGTAATTAATTGTACAATCATAATCCTTGATTAATTCTAGCCATCTCCTCTGTCTCATGTTAAATTATTTCTGAGTGAATATATACTTTAAACTTTTGTGATTAGTATATATTTCACACATTACTCCATACAAATGATGCCTCCAAATTTTTAAAGCAAAGACAAAAGCAGCTAATTCCAAATCATGTGTAGGGTAATTTACCTCATGAGTTTTCAACTATCGTGAAGCATAAGAAATTACCTGATCATTCTGCATAAGGACAAAGCCAAGTCCCTTCAATGAAGCATCACTGTATATAACAAACTCACCATTCCTGGAAGGAAGTTCCAAAACTGGAGCATTCACCAATCTTCTCTTCAACTCATGAAAACAGTCATCACATTATTTTGTCCAGATGAACTTAACACCCTTACGAGTTAGCTTAGTCATTGGACTAGATAACCGTGAAAATTTTTCAACAAACCTTCGGTAGTAACCTGCCAAACCAAGAAAACTACGGATCTCAGTTACATTTGTGGGTCTTGGCCATTCTTCAACAACTTTTGTTTTAGTAGGATCAACAGTTATGCCATCTTTTGAAACAATGTGACCTAGGAAAGAAATTTGTTGTAACCAAAACTCACACTTTCTGAATTTTCCATATAGTTCCTTTTCTTTTAAGGTTTGCAAGATAACCCTTAAATGACTTTCATGCTCCTCTTTACTTTTAGAAAACACCAAAATATCATCGATGAAAACAACCACAAACTTATCCAAGAACTCAGGGAAAATTCTATTCATAAGGTCCATGAATACAGCAGGTGCATTGGTTAACCCAAAATGAATAACTACAAATTCATAATGGCCATATCTAGTACGGAACGCAGTCTTCGGAACGTCTCCTTCTTTTACTTTCAACTGATGGTACCCCGACCTCAAGTCAATCTTCAAAAAATACTGAGCTCCCTGGAGCTGATCAAACAAATCATCGATATGAGGCAAATGATACTTGTTCATAACAGTAATATTATTCAAGACTCTATAATCAATGCAAATTCTCATTGATCCATCTTTGTTTTTAACACACAAGACAGGATCACCCCAAGGTGATGTGCTAGGTCGAATGAAACCTTTATCTAATAACTCCTGAAATTGTTTCTTTAACTCTAAAAGTTCAACTTGAGCCATTCGATAAGGGGGTTTTGAAATTGGCTTAGAATCGGGAACTAAGTCAACAGTAAATTCAACTTCCCGATCATGAATAATACCAGGAAACTCATCAAGAAAAACATCAAGATACTCATTTACCACTGGCACATCATTAATCTGAACAGTTCCTTTATTTTCAACAATATGTGCAAGGTAACATTCATTTCCATCTTTTACTAGTTTCTCAACTTCCTGATATGTTATCAAAATCAAGGGTTCATTCTTGTACACAAACTGAAAATCTTTCTGAAAAGAAACCATTTTAGCTCTGATGTCAATCTTAGCATGATAAACAGAAAGCCAATCCATGCCCAAAATAACATCAAACTCTACTAGAGGCAAAACAATAAGGTTTGCTGGTAGATTCTTTCCACAAACAAGGATAGGAAGGTTCTTATTATTCTTTTTTGTCTCAACGTTCCCTCCAGGTGTTTTTACCATAATTTCAGCATTCATATCTTGATATGGAATTTCCAATTTACTAGAAAACTTCTCAGAAATGAAAGAGAGTGTAGACCCTAAATCAAACAACACATTGGCATAATCTGAAAAAACAAACAGTGTACCTGATACCACTTCATTCGATGCCCCAATATCTGCTGAAGTTGTTGCAAAGGATTTCACCACCCCTTTCTGCATGTAGTCTGGCTGCATTCCCCCAGTTGAGTTCTTCGTTGGACACTCGTTTGCATAATGACCCATTTCATTACACTTAAAACATCTTACCGTTGGCTTTTCATTGCCTGCTTGATCATCTTCCTTACAGTTACGAGAAATATGACCAGACTTACCACACCGAAAGAACTTACCAGACTTGGTTAACCATTCTCCAGGATGCATTTTACCACACTTCTCACAGTATGGATATTTGGTTTTCTTACCTCCTTGCTTCTTTGATGAATTCTTCCCCTTTTCCTGCCAACTAGACCTCTTATTCTGTTGGTTTTCATAGAACATCTGATAATCGGAAAACTCCATTTCCACCTTCTCTGCACATCGAACAAGTTTTTCATAACTTTTGAACTCACGAGAAGATAAAGCCCTTCAATACTTTGGCTTTAACACTGAGTAAAAATGGTTTATTTTACTATCAAGATCTCGTATGAAGTTTGGAGCATACCTTGCCAATCGAGTGAACTTTGCTTCATAAGCAGCCACTGAATCATCCTCCTGCCTCAATTCTAGAAACTGTTTTTCCATCCTAAGATGAACCACCATAGGAAAATATTTATCAAGAAACATACCTTTCAATTCATCCCAGTGAAGATCCTCAATCTCATCACTATCCCTGATATTTTTCACCATCGACCACCACTGATCAGCTTCACCTTCAAAACGGTAAATAGCAAGACTAACCTTTTGATGTTCTGAACACCCCATGACATCAAAAATATTCTCCAGTGCTTTAATCCACCATTCATCTTGCACAGGGTCAGATGATCCTCTGAATGATGGGGGATGTTGCCTCATTAAATGTTCCACCACTGACAGGTTCCTCTGCGGTTGATATGGCTGATCTCGTGCATGGATACCACCACCATTTATAGCCTGAGTCAACTGTGCCATCACTACAACAAACTGTTCAGTTCCGATTCTGACCATCTCAGGTTGCTGATTTGGAAGGTTTTCTTCCTCCTGATGTCGTCCCAACATAGTTGCTTTGTTTCCTCTGTGGAAACCCATTCTGAACACAGAAATATCTTAGGCGAAGCAACATGGTAATCTGTAAATTCTATATCATTTCAATCATATTATAATTTAACAATTTTCTAACTCCTAAAGTTGTCTAAACCGACCTTTGATACCAACTATAAGGCCCCAGCCTTAAACCTGACTTAATATTGAATTAAATTAATAATTCACGTTGAGGATCTTTTCAGGTTTAGAGTTTTAGAGAATTAGAACATAACTATTACATCTCAAAAGATTACAAAGTAGTCACTTCTACTAAGTTTCCATAATAAAAAAAACTCTTAAAAGAAACATTTCTAGTTCCATGTTTTATATAGCATGACATTCCCTTAATACCATCCTTGACCTTATTCCACATTAAGTCCTATGAAAAAAATTTCCAAAAAACATGGGGTGAGCATAAAAAGCTCAGTAAGGGATACACAAAGAATGAAAACTGTTAGTTTTTCAAAATCAAGTAAACCATGTATACTCTATCAAAGTAATACCTTCACCTTCATGAAGTAGTAAAAACACTTCATTGAATAAAGTATCATTACTAAACTTTTTGTAACCAAAGTATTACCATAAACCCCATAGAAAGAACACATAACATATATAAAGGTAACTTGGGACATAAACATACTTAAGTGGAATAACCATACGGTCGACTTCCACACATATCACTTAATGGTATAGCCATACGGCCAATTTCCATACATACTTAATGGAATAACCATACAGCCGACTTCCATACCCAATGCATTGGAGGTTATAACGTAACCACCCATCCTGGTATTCACGGCACCACCCGTCATATGGTTTATAACGTAACCACCCGTTAAAATGTCCAAGTACCAATATAAAATCATAAAACATAAAACCAATATAAAAGAATGATAACATTTCCACATTTCAATCACAATATATCATAAATATATTGACATAATAGAATCCTTTATCAAAACCATTTTCAATACCAAAATACATAAAAGTGTATTTGGTATTTATTTTATTTTAAAAACCTTATGGCTTGTTGAGGAAGCCAAAGACCAAATAATACTCGCGGCGGCGGAAAAGGTCTTTGTCACCGCGTACGTAAAAAAAACATTACTTTTTGTCGTTTAGTAAAACGCTTCGTATAATAAGATTCCTTTTGTATAAAAGTAAACTTCAAATGGGTTTATACACCGTATAAAAGAAATTTTTGTATAAAATGAAATATGCCTCAATGAAAGGAGATTGAGACGAAGTCCCTTACCTCGTATCCGACTTGACTCGATCGTTCTTTAACGTCCTGAATAATAAAATTGAGTTCATTTATACTTGATTAAGAACCTTTTTAAAGTTTATTATTCTTTTTATATCACTTATTTCCATGTTATAAACATTATGTAACCATTTAAGTTAATGATGTTTGTTTTGTCAATATTTGGTTCTTAAGTCGAAAGTGGACTTCTTACAATTACATGTTGTTCATGTGGTAAAAGGTTCATTATATCTAGAATGACATTCCTGATTTGGATATCATATATATAATATATATCCATCATATACATGTATTTATAATATTACATAATCATTTAGAGGTAAGAAATGAAATGCACCGTTCATTGAGACGGTAAGCTGTACGTACGCATGAACGCTACATTCATTTCTATTTCATATTTTATAGAATGGAATCATAATGAAATAAGAGTATATTATAATTCCAGTATAATAACATATATAAAATCATTATCTTTATCCTTTACACATCCCACATATGGTATTAACGAATCAAATCACTTTCAGGGGGCGGTAGTCCGCACTTCCTAAAATGAAGATATCGTGTTTACCTATAATGGAAACAATAATGGTATGCCATAAATGAAAAATACATAAGATTAAGGAAATAATAGACATATTATATATCATATATAAAAATAGTTACATCATAGTGGCCACCACAGAAGGTGTTACATGAGTATTGAACAATCATCGTTTCGGGAGGCAGAATTTCACCATCCACAGAAACCGTATGTTCTTTAACCATTTGATGTAGTTGTGTGAGAGTGTAGCTCGATTAAATATTATAAAAATATCCTATTATATTGAAGATACTGGTGTTGTTACAAAAGAAGTAAATAAAAAGAGTTTAGGGGGTTGGAGAAGCAAAATAAAACAAATGAACAAGAGAGAATGAATTACCTTTAAAAGTGTAACGCCTTTTCATTTGAGCCTAAAGGCTTCTTTTTAAAGGCTTATTCCCAAAGGGAATCCTATAGGATGAGGATAGGGATGTGGAGAGAGAGTAAATGGGCAGGGTATGGCCGATCCAAAGGCTTTAGGAGTGTGTGAAATGAGGTAGAGGTGGGGGCCTTTTATAAGAGGAGAGGAGGGTCACTTTTGGAAATCATGAAACTATTATTTTATTTTCAAAAGTGTTTCGAATTTTAAAGGTCCCACATTGATATATTTTGAAGATAAGATGATAAGGCTTAGAAATATTCCCATACAATAGATTTTAGACATGTTTAGGTTTTAGATATTACATTATCTTTCCATTTTATTTAAATCGTTAAATAATGAAGTCATCACTGCATCATAATGATGTCATAAATAATTTAATTTATTTAAAGTCTAAAAATTATAAAAAAAATAATATGATGTCTAAAATCTTTTTATCTTTCCAATGAATATTTATAATCAAAAATCGGATCTTTATAACCCCATGTAAAAATTGTTTCCGTAAAACATATTATGTTTGTGTCATTTTTTCTTTTATTAAAAAAAGGCATTAAAGTCATTATCACACCCAAGTGGCTCCATGGGGTCCCCTAAATCGACCCATGGGTTGTCTTGGTCGGCCATGACACAAAAAATAGGGTTAGGACATGTTTCAAGCTCATCTCATTTTATTAAAGCATTATTTTCACCTTAAACTACACTAATTACCTCTAATCGCGATTAAAAACTTAATAAGTTACTATTCACCAAAAAAATTATTTTAATCTCATTGAACCACATTTTACATCTTAATGACAACCATGTATGTTGGATTTTTAAAAATCAAAACACAATGATTGAAAAATTTCAATTAAACAGAAAATCAGTTTTTATAAGTACCACTTAGTGGTTTCACTATTCATCAAAAATTGAAGTTTTTCAGAAAATTACCAAAAATTCACCCTAAGCTATATTTGATATTACGAATTGAAAAATGAAGTCTATTTTACAAAATTAAAAACATATAAGTCACATTAATTAATTTAATAATTAATTCCCACTGTCAGAGCAAATAGCGTGTTTTTATGAAATAAAAAGTATCAAAAGATTGACACTAGTTTAAGTCCGATTTCAAAGTGAAATTAATTCCAACGACCACTATTGGATTTAATGGTAAAAATATTTTCTAATTTCACTTTAAAACCAATTCAAAAGATAATCTAATCATATAAATAAATTAGATTAAAAAGAGGCTTTGAATTAAAATACAACATTTTACACTATTCATTAAAAAAAGAACTTTATCGGAAAGATACCAAAAATTTACACAAAGTAAATTTTGATGTCCTGATTCTAAAGAAGAGTTATTTTTGTTCCAATAGAATTTATAAGATTGATCAAAACTATATTTAATGATGGTTCGCCGTCAAAAGGTGATAAGTGAACCCTTAGTGAAAATTAGGGTATAAATGCCTAAAATTGAACTCTTTCCGTATTTTAAGCCTTTATCTTTTATTAGGTAAATGTAAAAACATTTAAAAACAAATATAATCATATTTTAGTTATTTCTATCCATTCCCGCTTGTACAATGGCTACTTGTTAACTAAAATTTAAAATAATATTATTTTATTACTTGTGTGCAACGTAAGTTTTCAAAGAAACTCATCGTTGCGTATAGAGTACGCTATCAAACGTAGAAAACCCTTTTAATAAAAATTAATATTTAATTCGTAAATATTAATAAATATGAAAATTCGTTATTTTTTAATTACCTGGGATATTACATTACACTTCCAAGAAACATCCATGTGGTCCATTAATAATACACCGATCATTATATATGTCCTTTGGCCGAACCATTGATTTTTAAGAAATGAATATCAATTAATAATATAATATTTGTTTTAAAAACTCATTTTTGACTATTTTGACACTATGTAATAATTGATTTTTGTTAAAGTCTTAACAACTTTGGTAATTTGAAAAAAAATCATTTAAGAAATCCTAACCTATCATATTAAACAATCAAATTTGGGGAAGTCATCAAAATTTTCAAAATATATTTAATTTAACATATAAAATACAAGTATTTTATTCTTTCATTAATAAATAAAATACTATATCATTATTGTGTCATTAATAAATATAATTATTCAATGTCTAAATATTATCAATAAAATACCATTATTTAGGAAATAGTTTTAGCTTTCTTATGTCATATATAGTATAAAATATAACATATATAACCATATGTAAAAATTGTTTTTCTAAAAGATATATGCTTATGTCATTTTTGTATTTACATTAACATAATTAATATAAAGTGTCATTATCACATACGCGTGGCTCCATGGGTCCCAAAATCAACCCAAAGATGCCCATGGTAGGAAATTTATCATCTAATAGGGTTAGGAAACGTTTTATGCTAATTTAATATTATTATAAGATTATTTCATTACCCTTATTTACTGGATTTACCCCTTAACCATGGTAAATAAAATATTTACCGAAATAATTATTCAAAATGTCAAAATATAAAAGTTACCTATTTACACAATTTGGAACTCTTGATTCTAAATATGGAATCCATTTTTCTAAATTCAAAACACATAAGTGGCGGAAATTAGATTAAAATTAATTCCTATTGTTTAAACAAAAAATCGTGTTTTAAGAGATAAAAACTATCAAAAGATTGACACTTGCTTATGTCCAGTTTAAATGTGAAATTATGTCCAATGAAAAAAATTGGATTAAATGGTAAAAATATACTCTAATTATACTCTAAAATCAATTAAATTCATAATTTATCACTATTAATTATTTAGATTAAAAAAAATTAACTAAAATGTTGTAATTTTCACTATTCATAAAAATATCAAAGTTATCCGAAAAGTACCAAAAAATCACCCTAAGCTAATTTCAATATTCTAAATCCAGAAATTAAGTCCATTTTGAAAGATAGAATTTATAAAATTTCAAAAAGTGGGTATTACTATTCCAAACGGCTAGTTTGATTAGTTTTGGTGTGTTTTAGAATTCGAAGTTGCATACAACACACTCTATTGTATTATTCAAAGAAAAGAATAACATGGAAGATTGGGGAGTTATAGGCCAAATAGTACCTAGCTATTGTAAGGGAGCATTAAACCATATACGATTCAGGCAGTTGGAGTCTTACTATCCATGGTAGATAATGTAATAGATTGTTTACTTTAAAGAAAGAGAACAATATTAGTATTGTAGTTCATCATATGGGACTCAAAATGAAACACCTAGAATACATGGAATGATCATTTCAGGTAGTTTCGCATCCACTTATTCATTGTGAGGTTATATCATCGATAGTAACAGGTACTATTTCTTTTTACTCTACTATTTCAATTTATGTATTAAAAATATTATCCAATAACTATTTTATATCTTATTAAATTGTGAACGGATATAGTTTTTTATGGAAATTTGGAGCATGGTTATGAAGATTGACATAAACTTGTGAGTGAAATGCAGGAAATCTATTAATTATAGGGGTGTTTTATGAAGGTTGTTGAGTATTCATCCCTATTGGTTAATTAAATACAATACACAATAAGTTTTTATTGATTTTGTGTATGAACTAGTAGGTCATATATATATCCAAAGTATATAGTTACCATAGTATAGTTACCATTATGTCTCATATGTGTGATAGTTAGGTTCACTATGGGGAACGAGATATCCAGGCTGGCTTTCTCGGTGATGTTTATCAGAAACATGGGGAGCTCACCTCCAAGGTCATAAGACCATTACTAGATTATATGGTTCTAATGCTTGATTTTTTTATACTATATTTTACTAGCATGAGGATCTATTTCTTGATGACATCTTAAGGCTTCCACTTGTCAGAGTTGTTGAGTTCCTAATAGTTCTCAGGTTTAGAACAAGAACAGTATCCATTACACCTTTCAAAATGGAACCTACATTGACTCAAAAGTTTGAAAAATACATGGAAGAGTTAATGGATAATGAATTTATAATTTAATGAATGTATCCTTTGGGTTATCTAATATTTAATTTCATGAAATAAAATGCGTCAGTGATGTTGCAATTATGTTTTGATTATCAGATGGTTCATTAGATAGAAGTGGAGAACCTTTATGTTATTCCATGAATGAAAATTATCCATGAAAATTTTGGATGATCATGTATAATCAATGATGATTTACCTGAGTTCCTGATATCATCATTTGAGATTTTTACATTGTGATAAACCACTAACTAGTTTTAAAATATGGAATGGGCTATATGACTTTGTCATGGTTCCATAGGGATGATGAATAGTACAACTATGTTTATGGGCTTGATGAAATAAATATTTCTTCCAAACATATATTAGTTTTTGGTTGTTTTTTCATGTAATCGTGGTATACTCCAAGACACATGACCATCATGCCCAATATCATGACATCATACAGAGTACATGCATAGATCATTGATTATATTCCATGATATCTAATTGTTAATTAGTGGTACATATGGTAAATTTATTGGGTCACAAAATCTATATTGAAGTAGTGTAAGAGGACCTAGATAATCATTAGGTAGTTATTTTATGGAATTAGTACAAGAATTTTTTTAATTGATTATTTGTGGGTTGGGCATTGTATAACCATAGATTCATGGAATAAATTTCATATTTGGTAGCAGCACATTTGGTATTGACCATGAATTGGGGTCTTGTTTGAATGGTAAGGATAATGTGATAATTCTATTCTATTGTTGAAGAATAATTTCAATACCGTTGTGATTTTTTCACAATAAATCAAGGTGAAATTTATGCCATGTTTTTTAATTATTCAAATATCATACATGGAGTTGTGTTAATGTTGGGAGACGAAGTTGTTGTGTATTTTTAATGAAAGTTGAGGATTCATGAATAATGTTTCACAAAAAAATTATATCGATATAGCTATGATTGGTTATTCAAGGTTTTTCGACATTACATATAGGGTGATATTTTTAATATATATACAGTTCCTAAAATTACTAAATAAATCTTTTTAGAATGATATTTTAAAATCCCAAAGTGGATATGGGTTGACTATATATATATATTCATTTTATTTTGATATATCCTATACACTTGGGAATGAACATGGTGTTTATGATGCTTTATGTTGGAATATATATAGTTTGGATGTTAATTAGTCTTGTTTAGAGTGTATGATGATAAACATGTTGGTTGAGATATATATTGATGTTTTGGATTAACATGGCTAGATAATCCTAATGTCTGAATTAGTAGATTCGACACATTAGAGCAGTTTTATGGAGATGTAGGATAAGATTCAATATGATTATCCTTGAGGGTAATCCATAAAGGTGGATATCCACATTGATAAAGAACTGTATATGAGGATGTGATCATCTATATCTGGAACCATGTTCTTATAAATACATGTATTTTTGAAGAAATGGTGTGTGATTTTTACTAGGTCTATATGCGTGTTTTACCTTGGTTTGATTTTTTTTTCAAGACCTATATCAATAGAAATGGTGGCTAGAAATAAAATGGATTAATGAATGATTTTTTATAGGATTATAAAAAAATTAGTAGGTGAAGTATTAGAATCAATGACAATGTTTGTTTACCATAATTTATCATTCTATAATGGATGTGGGATTATGATACCATGTTTATTTTTGGGGAAATTTTACGGATCTATCAGAAGAATGATGTGACATGGGTGACTGTTGACCAATTGGAAAAAGTATCCCATTTAATGAATATTTGAGATAAGTTAATAGTTTATTAGATGGGTGATATGTATTCTTGGATGATTTTTTATTTACGTGTGGTTCTTATATTATAGTTTATGACTGTGAATCATGTTTTAAATCACACTTCTAGAGAGACTGGAAGATGGATCTTGATATGCCAGTGTTTCAGAGTATGACTTTCCACCCACAGATAGATGGGCTATGAGAATGTACTATCTAGGTTCTAGATGAAATGATAATAGCATTCATCCCAGACATTGGGTGATCATGGGTAAAAAAATTATCCCTCATTGAGTTCTCCTATTATAAAATATATCATGATTCTATTCAGATAACACCCTAAAACTAAATTTCTGATAAGAGATAAAAATTACATCAATGTTTCATGGAGGCAGGAGAGTCTGTGTTTTTGTTTCCACATTACATGAAGTAGATATCATAACATGTTTCGTTAATAATAAATCTTTTTGTTATAGCTCAGATTATATATAATTATGATTCAAATCAAAATCATTGACCCCTTGAGACTATAGTAGGAGATTGTGTATTCCTACCATTGAAGATGAGTTTGGATGACCAATGGATTATGAGACATGGCATTTTGGACCCCCATGTTTGTCAAAACATTTGAGATTAAGGAGTGAATCAGACCAGAGGAATATTGATTTGATCTTCCACATAGGATTATTGATATGATTGATGTTTCTAGCACGTATAATCAATGGATGTATGACCCCAAACAATAACATATGATCTATATTGATGACATTGTGCTTGAGGTTTATGAATCGTTTATGATTTTCTATTTCATGTTGTAGATCACTATGAGAATGTGTTGTGGGGAGAAACTATGTCATTTTTCTGTGTGTTGTGGTAACATGACAATGTTTAGGAAGAAATATGGGAGGGGAGATATGATATGTGGGCCCAATGTCCGGACAATTTTACCATGGAAGCTTAGTGATGCATGGGATCCTAGCTAGAATATGAGATATTATAAGGATGGGAATTTTTATGTTTTTGAACATATTAAAGGTTTCATTTACTCATTTTATATAATTAATTTACAATTTTCTTGATCATACCATTGTTGGGTTATCCTTTGGGGTTGTTTTGGGTGAATTTTGAGAAATTTGGATTCCTAGGGGGTTGTGCATTTTTGGTATAATGTTTAAGAGATCTATGTGGTTTTCCAATGGACTTTTTTAACAATTTTTAAGACAATGGATGTTGTTCATGGTTTCACCAAACCATGTATCCACCCTCCCCAAAAATTATTATCCAATATAGGGTGAGTTTTCACAATTTTCACCCTATTTTCTTAATAGTTCCCTGACTTTGGAGTTACCGTCCATCTCTATAATATGAGTGCTTCGTATAGGTGTAATGTTTGGAATACTATGTGCCCCAAACTAAAAACCATGATTCTAGGATTCTAAGACCTATAATATTTCAAAAAATATTCATAAAACCCTCATTTTTATTACAATTAATACCTTCTATATTGAAAATATTTTCCATTTCTCTTGGAGTCTCACAAGAGTATTCCTAGGATCCTCATAACTATTTTGTGTGAATCAAATATCTGGTGAAGGAAATATATATCTATATGGTATATCATGTATTCCTCATTTTGATTACTCCATCACTCATTGTTATTCCCCAATATGAAAGGATTATTTTCCACTATTTTCAAAAGTTTTTATACAGGTTTTTATGGTTCAAATTTAATTGGGTCATAATCTTAGCTACTGATCTTATATCCCATTTTCCATTATGAATTCGTATGCAATACATTTAATTGAAGATTTTTTTTGGTGAGCGTGCATCAAAAATCTTGAGGTTGGTAGTGTTATTACAAATTCCTATAGTGTTTATTATTATTTAGTGTGTGTAATTGAAATATAGATCATATATGTTGGGTGATTAATTTGAAATAAAATTTATTTATTTATTTACCCTGTGATTGTGATACACCTCACAGATCCAATTGAACTTGTAAAATATTTGAAACTATATTTGAAGGAAACCCATGTGGTGTGATAATACACATGAAATGAGGATTTTTGAAAATAAAAAGGTGAATAATGGATTAATGTAATTGTATTTAATAATTATTTAATAGTTGATAATATGAATTATACATGTGTTTTATTAACATTAATGAGTTAATGATATGTGGTTACATAATAATAAATCGATTGATGATGATTTATTCATATTATTCAATTTTCTAACACTTTAAAACCATGAATTTTTTATTATTGACATGGTATATCATGATGGGACAGATTTATAAGAAGTAAAATGATTTTAAACCTTTTTATGATTGTAATATATGTGATATTTGTTATTTATTGATCAATAAGATGGGGGTCAAGGACCGATGATCCAAATAAACATGGGGTGATAAAATGATGCTCTGAGACCCTGATGCATTAATGAGAACATTAAATAATGGGATATGGATTGATGTTATAGATACCCATGGGGTATCCAACTAATACTCAAGGTCCCTATGATGTTTTCATTAGACTAATGTTCAATGCAACTAATATTTTGGTACTTTTAATGTTGATCCAAGGCACTAAATATGAAATAGGAATTAAATTAATTATGCAATTCATCGTAATAATGATTAGGTAAATTCAGAGGGTATATGATTTTGACACTAATGTGAAACGATATAGGTATGTTGTGGTTGATTAATATATAATATATCTGAAATATGTTTTCATTTTTATTTTTATCTATATTCTATATACAAGTATATATAATGTTATGGGCTAGATATTAAATTAAAAAGTCTATGTGGTTTCCCAATATTTTTTACTCAAACCTTACATAGGCTTCCAAATCCCTAACCGAGTAGACATATTGTTTGGAGGGAAGGATATGGATATACACCATTTGTTTAATAACTAAGTCAGGAATCAGGATTAAGCATTGGTGAAGGGAACACAACACTATTTCAGTTTCACCATTGGATATGTATGTGTGTCTTTATTTCTTATTTTCATTATACATTTTTGACATGTATAGAATGGTATATTTAATGCTTTAGAAATTAAATGTTTCCCTAGTTTGGATTCATAATGTGTTATTGGTGTTTTTCATTATTTTTTTATTATATACACTATATTTTATATCTATTTTCGTTGTTGTTCTTCTTTCAAAAATACGGTATAGTCTCCCCATGTTACAAATTTTACCATTGGTACTAGTTGGAAGACTATGATGTGTAGTTTGGATTGCCTGGTTTAATGTAAAAAACGAAATAGGGAATTATTATTTTGTACCAAGCATAGGACATTAAAAATTTTCATTAACAATTAGTTTATATTTATTTAGAGTAGTCCATAATTGATGGGAAAATAAAACGAAATACAATATTGATGAAGAAAGTATAACTTACGTAAGAATGAACATCATTAACATTATATTAATGAATTAAGGAAAAAGGTATAAACATTATTACTAATTAAGAATAAATTTCATGACATATATTTAACATATATTAAATAAATTTACACTTAATTGCATCCATTATATGATTTATTAAAATGTGAATCATATCACATCGTAAGGTGGTGTTCATGTATAGAAATTAACATGAATATCATATACCACACATAATTTAATGTAAGATGTTACAAGTGGTATATTAATTCAGATGTGTAATTATTTTTAAATTAATAAAAAAAGTTAAGTAATCATTATTGACATCCATGAAAAATGTTAATGAAAATATGTAACATTAGTTCACAAGGGGGAAATATACCGTAAACATGGGCGATGTGTTATTTTGAAAAGGGTTATAAGGTAAGAATATAGATGATTTATTATAATTATATAGGATTAATATTATCATAACTTCCAAATATAAAAATTAAATATATGATTATTTCTATTTTTGGGGATGGTGGAGTAAAATAACTACAATTAGTTTGTGAGGTGGTTTCCACCAGACAAATAAATGATGATTTGTATCCCATTTTATATAATTGTAGAATGATATAGGTTATGAGATGAATGTTATAACATATAATTATATATTAGATACAATGTTATTATTTAACTGCTTTTCTAAAATATTTTAAGGAGTTAAGAGAATAATTAAAATAAAAATACATAGTAAAAAATATTACCTTTCATCTAAACAACCTTTTTAGGTATAACCTAAATGTTTCCTAGATTGGAGTTATTATCTCACCAAGGTCTATATGATGTGGGGAGGTAATTAATACATATAATTGGATTGGTAGTTTTTGGTCATATGTGTACTAAAATTGTTAATATGATAGGATTAATGGTTTCTTTTATATGTGTGGGGAGTGGCACACTTGTACTTATAGAGATGAAAAAGATGTACCCATGTTTTTCTCTTCCCACAGAAAAGACTAATGTCCATTATAAAATATTATATTTTATAGATTCTAAATATAGACATAAAATGATATTTTTAAAAGATTCAAGTTAATTTTACCTCATATATTATAACTTTAAATCCATGGTAAACCTATATTCACATCAACCATAACAATTAATGTTTTACTACATTTACTTTTCAGTATGTTAAAAATTTTAGTTTAACTTTTTTTAAAATATAAATAGTATAATTACATATAGGTATCCATATTTACAATTACAGTTACAAAATTAGAAAATTTTATCTTCTTCTAAATCCCACATATGTGAGGAAAAATTATTTTACAAAAGATAATAGATTAAAAATATTAAACAGTTTTATATGAAAATTATTTATGAAATTTATTCAAATTACTTATATTAGATTAATATACATATTATGAAATAATTATACTTTTAAAAACATATAAAAGTATTTAATATGTATATTCCTAGAATGAAAAGATGTATTTTTAATAAAAAATACATTTCACTATTCAATGAAAAATTCTACTTTTTAGAAATATATCAAAAAATAAATCAAAGATAATTTTGAGATTATCATTTCAGTGATAAAGTAAACATTTTTATGAAACTTTAAAAAAAATTCATAAGTTAATTTTTGTATAAATGAATAAAATTCAAGAAAAAACATGTCTCATCAAAATAATTTAAATTGGAAATTTAGATTTATTCAAATATATATTATATATAGCACATAAAATGAATGTTAAATATTGGATTTTTTATAACAGATTTAATTATAATAAAAATAAGGCACCAAAAATGATTTAATTAATTTACTAATGATCAACACATATGGGAAGATAAGAGTATTTTTTAAAAAATATTTAATTAGCTAATTTTTTTTTCAATTCTAATTAATTGGTTAAAAAATATTTCATTATATATATATACATATGTAAAAAATAAATTTTAATGACTTATTCCATCGTATTCATCCCTCATTTCGAATGTTTAGGTGATAAATATCATATTAAATATTAATATTTTTTTTGTATTTCATGATAATTTTAAACCCATTATATTTTTTTTCTCATTATACACTCAGGGATATGTGTAATGGATGATAAATTCAATGAACTGTGTAAAACATGATAAAAATTATGTTGTTTGTACAAAAAAATTAAATAGAAAATTAATTTGATTTTTAATATACCAAAATTTCCGGGTTGTACGTATTTCTAAATTCAATGAAGTCATGTATGATGAAATTAAAATGGATCAATAAAATCACTCAAGTGATGGATGAATCATTGGTGTATAATGGGGATAATTTTTCATTGTTTTTAAAATATTTGATTCCAAAAATTTGAATTGTGTGTAATTTTTTATTAAAGGAATAACGATGTTCATTTCATATAAAATTTTCAGATTTCATTCCATAAAAATTGACATCACTGAAGTTGGTTGAGATCTATTTTTTCTACAAGGTTATTTGTGAAACCATCACAAACTCATTGATTGTGGTACCACATCCATGTCATGTGGACTTATTTAGTAGGGTACCACATTCTAGTCTCACCCTAGTCAATTGTTTCACGTGTTAACCTTTCACACGTAGGTGGGTATATGTGAATGTAATGATGAAAATATTATAAGAGATTTATGGATAAATAAGTCATTTTTTCGTATAACTATTAGGCGGTCTTATATATTATAGAGCAATAAAATATATAAGGATGTTAAAAATACTTATCCTTCAAATTGGATTTATATAAAGAATAATGTTTCATTAAATTTATAAATGAAGAGGCATGAAAAATTAGTTACATGAATATAGATTTATAAAAATTAAAAGGCGGTAATTTTATTTTAATAATAAGATAGAGCCTTAGATTTTTCGCTAAAAATGGGAATATCGAGAGTTCCAGGGATTATGGAAGAGAAATGTATTTTCCAAAATAATTAATTTGAAAAACACATTAGATAACATTCCTTTAAGAACATAGTTGTTTGAAAAATTAAGGATTATGGAATAATGATGGACATATGTGGGAAAATATCCTTAGGGAATGTAATTTCATGAAGAAATGATAATGGGACACACATTGGAGAAGTGGGATAAATTAATATACATTCTTTTACCAGATCTGATTTAGAGAACATGGGAGGACCCTTCCATTATGAAGGGTCTTGAGTGATCCACACAAGATCGAATGATGATAATTAGGAAACTTCATAGATATTGGAGAAGTTAAGTTGAAAAATCCAAAGATGAAAAAAATACATATGTGCTCAAAAAGTGATATTTTGTAATAAAATTTCACAGAAATATTGTACCAATGAATAAGATTAAATAAAATAATTCAGTTGTTTTGGTATCCTAATCATATTGGGAAGCTATAATATAACAAGATCTGGAATGTGAAACACCCATATATAAAATTATATCGTAGATCTCTTCTAAAATTATGAAATATGAGTAAAAAAAGTAGAATACAATGAATATTAAAATCAGGTGTTATGGTGAAATATGAGTTATATTATGGAAGGATATAGAACATTATATCCATTATCTATTTAGTAGAATGTCAATATAAAAAATTATTATAAATTTATTATATATGTTCATGGAGTAGAATAAAAGGGAGTGTTTATTGGGAATGGTGTACCTAAAATCAAAATATTTAAAATTTATTGGGCATTGCAATGAGTGTCCATGGATGAAATATTGTTCCCACAAAACTAGTGAATCATATTGCCTTTCGGTAAATCATCACATAATCCATGAGTGGTCCATGGACATATCCCATCATGGAGAACAAAGTAAAATTATTCTGTTATGTGTATACTTTTTATTCAAACCCTTTCATATTTATTTTCTTGTAGCTATGTGAAAGGGTAATCTTGAAAGGGATTTAAGAATGGTCCTATGAATATGGGTAAAAGATCATAAAGTATGATAATAAATGAAAAAATGAAATGTTATAATTTTTTTACCTAGTGATTCACTACCTATAATATTTTTTCTAGTTATAAAAGAAATATGAAATAATAGGATAATAGAGGGGAAATATGATTGAGGAATTTAAACAATGATTGAAGATAAGTTATCTGGTGATCATAATAAATATATTGAGAATAGGAATTAAACATCATGATGTTCTTAATATGTGGTATCTATATATACTAGGCTTATGAAAATATAATAATAACGATTTTACCTCATGAAATATTATTTGGGAATCATAAAATGAATTTAAAATCCCTTATATGAGGGACTCTATCAATTAGGAATTCATCTTTTTCTACAATTTAAATTTAGGAACTTTAACCAAACTATATTTCTGACTTATCCTTTTGTTAAGAAACTGCTAATTATTTCATGCTAGGAATGGTACATCTATAGGGAGAAGGGAATCACTGTTTTCACATCATTCTCTTTATTGGTTTTCAGTATTTTATACACTATGTCTCTTTACTTTTTAATTATAACATATTGTAAGTTGGATGAATATATCTACCGTTACCTATTATAAAACATTGAAAACATTATATAGAAGCCTACTAGGTAGTAGGTTTAAATTATACTTGACATTAATGAATGCTCAATGTCACTGATGTGGGATGTACCGAGAGAAGGTGCACATAAATTAATGTCATGGGGATTCGACCCAAGAAAGATAATTTTTGAGGTCAAATATCATTGTTAAAATATTTCAGGGGTTTTTGGATATATAAATTTTATCCAAATGGGTTATAATATATAAAACAAGGGTAAAAAATCCCAATGTAAAAAATAGGGTGACCAATATAAATATTGATGATCCCATAGAGGGGGAACACGTTTTATGGTCACAGTGCACGAATGATAAGTATTCTAGTTTGAGGTATGATGAAGAAGGCCAAGTATCCAATTAGAAATTTTCAAGAGTATAATCAAATCTAAAGGATTTTTTATTTTCAAGTGTTTTATATTTAACTCAATGAATTTGGGAATTAATAGGATATTCAAACCCATATATGAAAGTAAAAAAGGAAAAGGTCTAACAGCCATAGCATATGTAAATTTTGTTTTGCATAAATAAATTTTTATTTTGTTATTTTATTTCACTATATCAAAAATTCCTTTTACATGACACTAACTTGGCCTGCTCTATATTAAACCAACATAGCCTTTGTTACACGCAACACCACATTTTCATCTATTACATGCTACATAAATTGTAAAATGGAATATAATTACTTGAAACTTTTAAATATATTTAGCATCTTAAATAAATTTAATATATTATATGTATTTTACTAAAATCCAAACCAAGTTATCTTTCTCTACATATAAGAGAGACTCTGTTCGATAGCATACACTACAAGAAAGGATGAATATTACAAGATAATGATATTTTATATAATCATTATTATAATATATAATAAGACATAACCTAGCCTTTAAATCATCAGTTATGAATAATATTAACTATATTGTAAAAAATATGGTTTATATAAATATTAAATTAAATCACTGGTTACAAATTCATTATAAAAGAAAATAAAAACCAAATGAATATAAAATAAATATCATTATTTTTTCCATGCTTGTAATCATGATTTGTCTTGATAAAATAAATTAATCACAATTAGTGAGTAATTTTAATGAAATATATATGTTAAAAAATCAATAAAATAATTTTTTATATTAATCCTATAGGATTCATTTTCATAGGATAAGAACGAAATTAATTTTTCACATTAAAACCAATATGTTTATAAAGGAAAAAAGTACCACCATTGATATAGAACCATTTTAAAATACAATTTTTGACCATTTTATAAATTAAATATTTTAAAATTAACATAATATTTATATATTAGGAATGAAAATTAGCTAACGGTGATTTTTTAGGTTTTTATGTGAATATTCATTTTTTAATGAAAATTGTAATATATTGAATATTAGTAAAAACCCACATTTACATATAATTACATTTTAAGGATAAAATAATTTTATATTAGTTTTAACATTTAATTAGAGAATATTTTTATCACCTAGTCTAATTTAGGTAACTGTAATCAATTTCATTTATAAATTGACTATAAAAACCCAACAATCATTAGAACATTTTTTCTTTAGACCATTAATTGTAATCCCACCTACTAGTTGAATATTGAATTAGTTTATACCACTTATGTAACTAGAATTTGGAAAAATGGATTCCATATTTTGAATAAGAATATTTTATAATGTATAATAAGGTGAAATTAGTTTTTTTACGTAAAATATTAATAAATCTGATTAAAATTGATTACAACTCTTAATGTTAAATTATAAATAATAAGGGACTAAACCTGAACCATAAGGTGAAAAATGAACTATAAACTTGTCAACGAGCTACTAAATGGATATATTTAGACAATATATTACTCTGGATCATATAAGATCCATTATTGGATCCACTTTTAGTGGGAAAGACGTGTGTGTAATTCTTTTCCCAAAATAGTAAAAGAGTGCCACTCAACCTCCACTATAAAAGGACAACTCTACCCCACATCCTCACACATCAAAAAATATTTAGTATAAGATAAATAATTCAATATAGTTTCCCAAAATCCCAAAAAACTACCTTTATGCCTCAATTAGGTATGAAATTATTCCAAGGAAACCATTTTTTATAAACGTAATGGAGTTACCTGATTGTAAGGTAACGTTTTCAAACGATCACTTTTCTTCCATTTTTTTGGCAGTAGAATTTTTTTTAAAATAAATAAATAATTAAAAAATTATACTAAATATAATAGTATGTTTTTATTTTAATATTTATTCCTATACATACTAAAAATCTATCAAATAGGCAAAAACATATTGTTTCTGTGTATAGAGACCTACAAGCTCACAAAATGATTATTGTTCATTTTTTCATTACTAGAACTCATTGTTCACATTGTGATGGAAAAACAATTCATATGTGATATATATGATATTTATAATGTAATTATCATTTTTAAATTCTTATTTAGAACATACCTTTATGTTATTCATCTTGTGTAAATATGATAATTTTGTTTGAGGAAGTGTTGACTACCGCCCACTCTTATCGATTTGACGGGTTCACACCAGACATGGAATGTAAAAATGATGGTCTCAATAAACATATGTATCATATATATCATATATATGAAAATTTATTTATAAAATAAATTTATAAATTTATTTTAATTAATATAATATATTAATGAAATAAAAGGAGACTTCATGTGTATGTATGCCCAACTGCCCCAATGAATGATACATTTAATTTCATATCTCTAAACATTATAGATTATTATAAATACATATTAAATGAATATATAAGATAATTAATTTATTGTTTAAATAATTTAGATTATAAAATCATGATACATATAATATTACAAGTAACCAACATGTAAAAACATATTTTAGAAAACATTCAAATTAACGCCAGAAACAATCAAAATAATGAATGATTTGAAAAAAAGGTAATGATAAATTATAAGAAGTTAAAATATCATATTATAAACATGACTATGGTTCTTTTTTTAATTTATTAAAATTTTTTAAACTCATATTAATGTGGATAGAGACAACACAACAATTTGAATGTTAATGTAATGGAATTTCATCTCACAGTTTATTATCATTAGATACTTACCTTATTCACCACTCAAATTTATAGTGTGTTATATAATCTATAATTTAAGTTTTATATCATCAATATTAATTTTTTCATGATATTATATATTTAATAAAATTTATTTTTTCTTACTTTGGGTGTATCATTATATGTTACAATCTTGTAAGAGTCCGTTGAAACAATCTCATCTTTTATCGAGATTTCTAATGATTATGCATTAATTTATGAAGTATCGAGATCCATATCTCAAGACCTCCAATTACATATATCATACTGTTTTTTAACATGATAAAATCATGTATTATTTCAATTATTTCAAATATTTGTTACTTATGATAACTATGAAAATGATTTAATGAAAATCCATCTTTATTTCTCGTTTTGGAGGAATTATTTGTTTTCGAAAACCATGAAGTATAAAAATGATTTATTATTTTCAATTTTATCATTTTTGTAAATTGAAAATTTTTAAACCGGTCTTTACTTATATGGTCTAATATGGAATCAAATTTTCATTTTCCTATCAATAACCTTTTCATCACATTTATGGTAAAAAACAATTCGGCATGTACGGGTCTACCAAAGATTCTACAATAATTTTCATAATTTTTCCATTGTAAGATTAAATATATTATGTAATGGAAATATTTTTTAATTATTATTCACATCCTTTTTTCATTTTAATTTATTTTTTTTTTTAAAAAAAATTTATATGTTTTTCAAAGAATTATTTAAAATGATTCACATTTATTTTCAATGAAAATAGTTTTCAACAATGTTTTATGTTTAATAAATGTTTTAAAAAAATTAAAGAATTCATTATTATTTTCAATGAAAATAGTTTCCAAATGGATTTGTAATATTTAATTTTTATATTTATTATTTAATTTCAAGGAAATGTTTTTAAATGATTTTTCTCTTTTAAAAATTAATTTTTAAATGAATAAATGTGATTTTCCACAATTAGTGTTTCTCAAAGAACATTACAAATTATTTCTCATCTAAGATGAAATAAATTGTTTTAACACCTTTCTTTGTTTAAAAATTATTCAATTAATCCATTCATATTATTTATATTAAGGTTTTCTGTTTTGATAGCATGATTTTTATGGAACATATTTCTCTTCTACATGTTCTATTCGGTTAAAACCAACTTATTTTCACATGATGTGATCATGAAACATACCTTTATTCTATATGTGAAGATATGTTCAAATATTCATGATTCTTATGTCATTTCATTTTCTTTGATATGATTATTAATTATAATCTTGTGGAACTTGTACGTTTGATTTTTTATGTATTTGGGGGGATCTTTAAATGTATCTGATATATTGGGTAATTATGGATGACTCAATAGTATGTATGTTATGAATGAATATAATTTCATGTTCACAATGTTATGTGTGATCCGGAATACATGTTCAAAATGTTTTACAAGAACCTAGTTGCGTGTCAATAAGATTATGTATTAACCTAATAACATGGTTATAATGTTATGGGTGAACCATATTATGAGTTTACAATGTTATTCATGGACATGGATTCATGTCAATAAGATTATGGGATAACATGATTACATGTTCACAATGTTATGTATGAACCTGATTACATGTTCAAAATGTTATGAATGGATCAGGATTCATGTCTATAAGGTTATGTGTTAACTAGATTAGAGGATCAAAATTTTATGTTTGGTATTTTGTTGAATGTCTATAACATGATGAAAGGGACTTATTTCTTGTGAATTACTTAATTAGTGAACCATAATCAACTTATACATGTTCACAACATTATAAACCAATGTTAATGACACAATTTCCATCTCCTATTTATATTTTATGATTTCATGAGTTAGGTTCTTAAAATCAATTATGATCGTTGTCTCATGAAATTAAAATCATTATTATGATCTATGATAGGTAGGGTATGATATTAAAATGTTATTCTCATGTTCCATTCCCTTTGTTAATGATATTGTTATGATGTTCCCTTTTTTACCCTCACTGAGAATCTGACCTCACCTCATTCCTATGTTTTTGTTCCCTAGGTGATGAAGAATGATTTTAGGTCTATGTAACAAATGTAGAGATATTTGTTGAATACATTTAAGATATTTCACAAGGATTGATGATTTTGTATCCTTGTGTGGAGTGACACTATACAATTACGATCCTCAGGCATGTATTTTTTTAATGTACTATATTTACATCTAAAATTATATAATATCCATGTATGTGAATCACATTTGAATATATTTTGAATCAATGGAAAGGATTATTAAACCTTTGTAAACTAGGAATATAAATCCTTAGTGATATCCAGAGGGTTATTTCTATGAATATTTATGTGGTCATCTCTATTGATAAGTTTGTGAATGAGGAAAAGTATATGAAAAATCCCTTTAATTTTGGTAAAGGATAGAGAATGTGGGTTCCTTAAAATAAATAACTTTCTAAATACTATAGTTAGATATTGATATAGCATAGATTATCCTTTCATTAAAAACTCTGAGATGATAATCTAGGCGAGACATAAGGCAATCTGGTACATATAAATAGGCCTTACAGCCCACCTATTTTGACACACCTAGGAGATATGTTTCAAAAATTTACATAATATTCACTAATCATTATGAATAATTTAAAAATAATACTACTATTAATATCCTAGGATAAGCCTATGGGGATATAAAATAAGGAAGGTGTTATAATTTAGACATCATATAAGTAAGGTTTAATTGTTATGTAGTTATGTTCTATGATATGTATTTCTCGACCTGAGCTTTCTGGATTTAGTCAATGGAATGAACTAGAAAGAATATTGAAAACATTGAATGTTTCAGATGTGGAAATTATGGGCATTATGAAAATAAATTTCAGATGTCGAAATCATATAATTAGTATAAGTAAGGTGTTATGAGTATTGGTTAAAATTCCTAATATAAAGAGACTACAAATGACATGTAAAATGAATATGATGTTATTCTAGTATTGTTTACATTAATCATAAGACACAATATTATATTGATGTTGAAAAACTTTTATAATTGATTCATATATTATGTGAATGATATATTAAGGAATAATTTGATAAATAACGAGTAATAGTTTACATAATAAAGATGGATGAATGAAGTACTAGTGTTTTGGAATTCAACTATTATGTAATCTGAAAAATGAAATATATATTTATTTTTAGTATAAATATTTATTAAGGACATAAAAGGAAATTTTCATTGGATATAAATACAACAAATGTTATATTTCAATTATAGGAAGGTTACCCTTAATGTTATAATGTTTTTGAGAAAATTGTGATTCTCTTGGATAAAGAGATTATTGATTTGGATAAAGTAAATTGCGTAACTCTGATTACCTCAAAACATTAAATGGATTTGATTGAAATGTAGTCTATGTTATCTTGGATTTTCATTAAAACAACTTCTAATTAAGGAATATATCTAGTTACCTTTTTAATAAGTAACCATGCATTTCCTTAATAAGGATTTATTGGAATTCAAGACAATACCACGTTTTAAGAAAATATACGATGAGTATATTCCCTTATTTTGGAATGTAACAACAAAGAAATAGTTATTTATATATATAGAACAATGTTAAACTAATTTTTTTCATTATTATTAATATTATTATTTTCATCATTCCGAAGGGGATATAAGTTTAACAATTTGTGGGATGTGTATGTTAGACTTATGACATACTTTGTGAGATTAAAGTGTTATCTTGCCACATGGGGATTGATTCATATTGCTGAACCATCTCTAAAAATTTATTGATAATGGTGATTAAATTGATGAGATTAATTATCAGGGATATCATGAGCTTTTAGTGGTTAAAGAAAGAATAATTCACCTTCAATTTTGGAGAAGAATGTAAAGTGGAAATCGGTCAAGACATTAAAAAAGGGTGAGAATTTACTTTTTATTGAGAATGAAATCAATTAAGTATAACATATCAAGATAAATTAATAAGAATTATTGAAAGGATTTTGTAACTAAAATGGTTGTCCTTGTACTTAATTTTTGTATGAATCAAAATTTACTTTAGATAATCACATATTTATGGATTTCTGTTTGTCATCCTTCTCTTGACCATATTCATATCACTCTCTATTCGTATATGATTGTTAGATTTATCTTCCATGTCAATGTTTTCATTTATCACCTATATTCTCTTATATTGAAACATATTTAGTTGTTCCTTTGTGTATCCATTATGTATCCATATTATCATTTTAAATGAATGTTGTAGTATTCCTTAATATGATATAGTATTATATGAAAGAAACTTTTGAATATAAAACATCTGATAACCCACAAGGATTTTGGGGGCAATATCAATTTAAGGGGTTGGAAAATAACACAGTGTATTTTTTGAAATATTTTATTTGATGAAATTAGTTTTTACTATGTATTTTATTTCACTAAGTGAAACATTCATTTAACATTACACCAAATTGGATTACATTACACAATACTCTGACATGGAGTCTGTTATAAGGAACACCAGGTGTAATAGGTAATATAATAACATGATACATTTAAATATAATTACTATATTTAATAAATATAATATATTATATGTATTTTAATAAAAATCACACCTACTGATCTTGTGTTACCATCAAGAGGGACTTTCTTCAACATCTGACACTATACACAAAACTAAATAATAAAAGATAGTGATATATTAAAACATTATTATTTAATATAAAAAGAAATAAAATTTCAATTTAATATGATTTTATGAATATTATAATCTTAATTATGAAACCATATGATTTTTAGAAATATAAAATTAATTCCTTGGTTACTAATTATTTATAAATTTAATGAATTAGTTGATGAATTTTTAAAAAATATTACTATTAATTTAATGATTCAAAATTAGTACTATCATGATAAACTAAAATAATAAAAACTATTTAGTGATTATAATGAAATATAAATTCTAGATATTAAATTAAATATTTTCAATATTCTTCATATGGTTTGAGATGCATCATATAAGAACAAACCTAATTTCAAAAAAACATATTGTTTCAATAAGGAATGTTTTCCACCACATATTAGTGAAACTATTTTAGTAAAGAGTTATTTTTAATGAATAGTGAAAAATACCGAATTTTTCCTCAAAAAAACATTTTCATTTATTTTTTATATGGTTGAATTATTTTCTATATTGGATTTAAATTTAAATTATATTATATATTTCTTATTTAATTTTTATTAGGTTGTTTTAATCAATTTCAATTTGAAATTGACTATAAAAAAATAGAAAACATTCGAACATTTTTCGTTTATAAACCAGCATTATTTTCACACATGTGGGATGAATTTGAAATTAATTGAAGATAGTTATATGATTGGAATTCAAAAAAACAAATTATTTATTTTTAATAAGAATAATATTTACTGTTTAATTATAACATCATTATATTTTACCAAATGTATTTTTGAAAGCGATTAAAAGAAGTTACAACGATTGAGGTTAAATTAACCATAATAAATGGAATAAACCTTAACCCGAGGGCCCAAAAACATATAATCATTTCTAATATCTATTTAATGACAATATTGAGAGCCTATATTTTTAAGGATATAATTGGTACCATTATTGGGGTAACTTTTAATTTAAAAAATTCTTATAATATTTCTTTTCCAAAGTATTAAAATAGTGTCACTCCTCCTCATCTATAGAATCTCACCACTTATACCACTTCCACAAACCTATAAAACAACACAGGATGAGAAAATATCATCCCAAATATCTTTAAAATATCTATAACCTTGACATTTGTGCCACCAATTGGGCATAATTCCATCCAAGGAATCCCTTTGGTGAACACCAAAAATAGTTTCCTTATATAATGGAAATGTATTACAATGATTTATTTTCATTAATTTTAATATCAAATCACTATAATAATATTATTAAATTATTAGATAAAAAAGTTGCCAAAATATACTATAATGTTCTTATTTTATGAGTTATAGTTACACTTGCACACACATCTATCTAATGGGTAAGGAACATATTGTTTTAAAGAATGGAGATGTACTACCCCATGAAATGATGATAGTTCATTTTTCCATTACCAATCTCATGGTGGAAATTAGGGTGAAAACTCAATTTATATATGATAGGAATATAATTTATAATTAAATAATTATTGTTTAATTTTTATTTTCAACATACCATTAAGTTATCCATCATGTGCAAATACTATATTATCATTTGAGGAATTGTGGACTGCCATCCCCCGAAAAGTGATGTTACTCGTTCATTCCATTCATGGAATATAAAAAATTATATTCATAATAAATCTATTTATCACATATAACTTTGGTATGATAATATAATTATCATATAAATATAAAATTTAATTTTAAATCTTTTAATATAGTAAATAAATGAAACTTTCATTCATACGTATGTACATCTTAGCATCTCCATGAATGATGTTGTTAATTTTTTATATCCTAATTTTTTAAATTATTATTAAAAATATGTACAAAAATATAAAATATAAGTAATTCATGTTTTAATTCACGGTTATGATGAAATAATTATCTAGTTATCATTAGAAATAAATATCCTGTCAAAACATACTTGAGAAAACTATGCAATGAACACCCAAAATAGTGAAAACAAAGAATGATTGATAAGAAATGGGTAATTAAATGTTATAAGACGTTGATATATAATATAATAAAAATTATTATGGTTCTATTATTATTTATTAAAATATTTTAATAAACTACAAAAAATGATACATACCACACAACAATTGGAAGGATAAGGTAATGGAATTTTATCTAAACATTTATTACTATGAGATACATACCTTATTCTCCACTCAGTTTTATTGTGTGGTGTATTCACTGCCCATTAAAATGTTATATCATGAATATTAATGTTTTAATGATATTGAGTCATGAAATTTCATTTTCTTCCATGGGGAGTATAATTTAATGTTACAATGTGGTTTGAGTTTTCTGAAACAGTCTCATCATTTATCGAGATTGATTTTGATTATGATTTAATTGATTATATATCATGAAAATTATATGTGGAACTCCCATGAAATATCTTATCTTATATTTTTCAATGATTTATTTTTTTATTATTACCAGTTTCCATTCTTTGTTACATATGAGGACCAATAAAATATGAATTTATTTATCTATTCTGTCGATAATCAATGTTCTTTGAAAACCAAGATTTCTGAAACTGATTTTAAATTTTTTTTACCATAATATTATGATTTTAATCAAATCTTTTACCCATATTTTACTATCTATGGTCTTATAAGTAATATTGTTTTCATTTTCATATAAGGTCCCTTTTTAGAACTTTAATGTTATAAAAAACCAAATGATCACCACGTACGAACTTACCACAGAGGGAACCACAATTTATATGGTTCTTACATTGTACATGTACAAGTTTAATTTAAAAGAAAATATTTTTTCATAATTTAATTTAATTTTTTTAATTTGTTTTTAATTAATTTTTTCTCCAAAATAATTTATGGTTATTTCAATGATTTGTTTAAAATATTTGAAATCTATTTAAAAAAAACAAATTTCAAGAATGTATTAAGTTTAAGAAATGTTTTAATTGTTTTCCTGTATTATTTATATGATTTTAATGAAAAATGATTCCAATATTATTTAAAATAAATCTTTATAATTTTTTAATTTTACTTTAATAGGAAATGGGTTTCAAATGTTTTTTTTATTTTGTAATAAAATTCATAGAAGGAATGATAGTTTTCCTTATGAAATGTTTTAAAATGATGTTTAAAAATTATTTCCCATATTAGATTTTATCCATTAGTGTTATACATATATTTAAATGGAAATTATTCAACGATTTAATTTATATTATTTCCTTTAATGTTTAATGTTTTTATGGCATGATGTTTATGAAACCTATTTCCCTTTCACGGGTTTTATCCTTTTTAAACCTACTTATTTTCATAGGTGGTGATTATGATACCTATCTAGTTTCCATAGATGTTGATATGAGACAATTTTCATGATGTATATTTCATTTCAAGGGTTGTGATACAATTATTTTTTATAGTATTGTGGCAGTGACATGTGTGATTCTATTATGTCTTAGGTTGGATATATGTCTCTATCAAATGAATTTAGTAATGATGGACGACTAATGAGTATATATTTTTCTACAATACATTGTCGAGATGAGTAATGGGACCAAAAATTATCATGAAAAACCATTTTGATGATTGAAAAGAGATAATGATCCCTGATTTTCGCCTCTTATAGTCCCTAGGGAGACAACCAACACCAAGGGTATAAAAATATCATTAAATGGGAGGTATTTCCCATTTTAAAGTAACCTATATAAGAAGAGACAATTTATAGAGATCAAAAAGGTCCATAATATATATATATATATATATATAAGAATCCAATAATAATCCCACATGAAATTTTAATAAAAAATGCTAAAAATATAATAAAAAACTACAATGTATATAAAAATATAACAAGCTACGTAACAACACAACCACTATCCTGATGCCCAGGCTAGTATGCTCTATCAAGGTCTACATAATCTCCCAAGAAACCTAAAAACAAATTTATTTACGTAGATTGATCATACATGTGGAATTTGTATTAAAAGATATAGTCATTCATCCACATGTGGGAGAAGCATACTAATGGCCCTGTGAGAAAACATCAGAGACTCAAATGGACCTACAAAGGTTTACTATCCACCCCAAACCTCACCATGGCACTCTGTAAAAATAATGAAAGTCGTTTAAAATTAATAGAAAGAACATTAATACTGGGGTTCCAAATAATGCGTACCACTAATTAACTACTCATCCCTATAGGTGATCATTCAGACACTGCCACACTATTTCACATGCTTATCTATCACAACATTCACACACACAGCTGGGCCACGAACAATACCACATATTTCCCGCAAACAATTGTTCCTCAAAATGAAAATATCATAATGAATACACCTAGAAAAATAGAACATATCTCATCCCAAATACACCCACGAAGGACAACTCACTTGCAGACACTAGGGCCTTGAAACATTACTACAACCTACCCGATGATTCTAGTGATACAATTTCCAAGAATACGGAGATGATAAGAAGAAATATCCGATCATACATCCTCCCATAGTTATGTTGGTAAAGGACACCCAACACCATTACAATGGTGATGTTCGTCACATATTTCTCAACACAGATGTAGTGTGTATAGAAAACACAAGGAACATCAAGTATATATATAAGTACCAAACTCTCAGCCCAACCTATTGGTTTTCAAAAAAAACACTAGCCCACATGAAACTTCGCTAGCTACCAACCCTACATTACCACATCAATATGAATGACAATCACTTCCATAATGATAAAAAGGTAAACCTCCTAACAATTAATTTCCATCACAATATTAACCATTTACCATTTATTACAACCCTACCAAGGGAGCGACCAAACACACCACACCACAAGTAACATCATAACCCACAATCACTTCACAAAACACTCTAAATACTCCAAGAGAAATTACCACACAAGGTAACTACCTCTCTCTTCAAAATTATCCCTCCAAACCCATCCTCGACACCCCCGCTGCATGAAAAGCACAAAATAAATAAAAAAACTCATCCAACATGTAGTACCACTACACACTCCCCTCTCTTGAACACCCTAGTTTTCATTTTTCAAATTCAAGCTTCCTTGTCCTTAATCTCAACAAGTAAACCCCTAACACACCTTATCGCAACAACAATTGTTAGTTCCACTGCATAACAACACCACACCAAGTAATATAATAAATGAACAACACAAAATTTCAAACCTAATACACAACCACTACCTAGATTTAGTCCCACTGAATAAAGAGTTCTTCCATTCCACAATAAAACAATTTATCAACCTCATATACCATCACACCTACTGTAATACCCTATACACAAAGCCATACTACTCTCCATAGCATCACACAGCTAACATAAACACACGGTCGAACATAACTATACAAAACACACAACCACACCAAACAACATGGTGTATTCATTTTTAACAATGCTTAATTCATTAATTATGCTTTCACTATTCATGGGTGATCATAAAAACTAGATCAATAATGGGGTAAATATTTATTTAACAGGGATTCCATGGTTAATTAATTTCATAAATATTATTCATTTAATAACGAAACAAAATATATATTCACAAATCTTTTAGGTGTACAAATATAGGCCACCAACAACCATGATTTTCAGAAGGCATATATCCCATAAAAACCCCAACATGGATTAATAAGAGAATATAAAACAAATAGATCATCATAATCATATTCCCAACCACTCATTTATTAAATCTAATTATCTTTGTTAAATTAGTTTCAACCATAACCACAAGAATACAATCGTACTCCCACCTCTCACGATACACAAATAAAGATAGATAAAGGGATCCCTACATAGAATAATAGATTATCAACAATTCCACCTTGTTATAGAAATATGAGGTCACACAATTAGTAGGAAAAGTATCCTAGGATAACTAAATCCATATCTAGAGTATAGATTCCACTCCATGGAAAAATGGTTGAAGGAACATGAAGATGATGAAACAGAACCATACTAAGAAGAAAAGATCTCAGATTAGAAGATCTAGATCTTATATCAATATAATGAAATGGTTTCCCGGGAAATTAAATTTGGATAATTGTGAAGGCCATTATTTTGACTATTTAAAATCCCACATTGTGATAGAATATTAATGAAATAATTAATATCCTTTTAAGTTATATTTGAAACGCTAAAAATATTATTTAAACTCAATTTACATGAAATATATCGTAAGAGGGGAGAAATAGAAAAATGTGGGAAAATAGGAAATGACTCACTGATGGGTGAGTCACCGACACGAGTTACCGAATGTGATTTATACATGGATGTGCCACCAACGCGACTCATGGATAGCAAGTCCCGACACAACTAATCGACACCTAACTCAATAACATCCAACCTACCGACATCCTGACTCATTGATTTACTAACCTATAGATTCCTTGACTTAACAAAACCTTGACCTATCGACCACATGACTCACAAAAATTATAACTCACTAATTTCATGACTCACTGACTTATTGAACACATGAAACCTCAACCAACCTACACCATGACCAACATACACATAGATATATCAATGCATATACCTACAGATGCCCAAACTCACCAATGTTCTGACTCACCACTGTCCTGACTCATCGACATCCTGACTCAGTAAGGGGTGCCAATGCTTTACGGTTGGTCACGTAGGTGACTTGCGCGGCAGTGACTTGCTTGCCGAAACTTGAACGCTAAGGGAAGACTTTTTGGCCATCGCACAAGGTATCAAAATGCCTATAAATAAAGGTCGAACCCTCCTCATTCAGTACGAAGTTTAGCAGTTAGAGAATTTTAGTGCTCCTGTCGTGCTTGTGTAGTGGTCACGCAAGTGGTTGTGGGTCACACAACTATACTTTGTGCGATAGTTGTTTGATGTGAATCCAAGGTGGTTTGGGTTAGAAAGGGTTTGAGTCGTGGAAGTTTGAATTTGGTGAAGGAGGTGTCCCACAAGTGGGTTGATGACACCTTCACACTAGAATTTGAAGAAGTGTGACAGTTGATAGTTTCGTGCTAAAAGTGGTTTGGATATGAAATGGTTTCACTCTCATATGTTTGATGGTGAAGGAGTGAGTGTCATGCAAGTGAGAGAGCTGGACATGTGTTCCATCTTAAAAAATTCATGTTGGGCTTGGATAAGCATTCTAGGTTTGGTCGATGTACACGGGTCTTTTTGGAGCTGCACAGAAGCTGGAAGATTTCCTGATACCTTCGGTGCAATGTGATTTTATTCTACTGGTGAGATTTGGACTTCAATAGAGCATATACATAAAATAGAGGATGCATTATTTTTCAATGATGAAGAGACCTACATGGCTACAAACTGAGTGGGACTTCACAAAAGAATGTGAGCTAGAGGGAGTCAACAGGAGTGTTATGAGAGATGCAGTGAGATATCCCTTAACTTTTGTAAAGGCAGTGAGCCAGGGGGAGTCAACGTGATGACCAGAGGGACGCAGTGATGTATCCCGGAACTTCTTTAAAGGCAGTGAGCCTAGGACAAAGTGACTATTCCAGAACCTTTGTAATCCTCATCTAGTGATATTTAGTGGAATTTGGAACGATCGACAACCAGTCTGCGTACGCTCCTTGGATGTAGCCCTTAGTGGGGAACCATGTAAAAAGTGTTTTTCCATCTCTCTTCATGTGAATGTTTTCTTTCTGATCATATTCATCAAACAATTTTAACAAGTTCCAACCAACATGGGAATAAGATCCATCACATTAAAAGAAATATTTGTCACCCTAATTCTCCCCTCACCTCTAACGGTGTCCCAGGGTCCTACAAGTGGTATCAGAGCGTAAAGGTTGCTGGTGTGGAATTTGTCCTTTGTCATCAAGGAGAATGTAATAAAGGTTAGGGGAGTATCTATATTTTATGGAAGTAATTTCTAGATTTGGAATAATATAATGAGATGTCATCTAAGATCCCTTGGAATTCAGTTTCAGTTTTCCAATTTTCAAGGTATACATGATACTGATCCAACATGGATGGCTATGACTGATGAAGATAGGAAAATTCTTGATGAAGATGCTAAAGCACAAAATGCTCTCACCACATCACTTTCCGATTAGATCTATCTAAAACTGATGAGTTTCACCTCATCAATGTTAATTTGGTATAAACATGAAAATATTTATGAAGGAGATTGAAATGTGAAGGAGGTGAAACTACAAGTCCTGCACAATAGGTTCGATGATTTGAAGATGCGTCCTAATGAGAATGCAGATTCCTTCTTCAATCGAATTACTGATGTGGTTGGAGCAATTCAGGGTCTAGGTGAAGAAATCAAAGATGTAGAAATTTTGAAGAAAATATTAAGAAGACTTCAACCCCTTTATAATGCAAAGGGTTCAATCCTTGAGGAAATAGATCTTTCTAAACTTTCTCTGGATGATCTACTGAGCATCCTGGTGTCATATGAAATGAGGTTCAAACCAGAAGATGCTACGACTCGAGTGAGAAATGAAATGGAATTCAAATCCATTGAGAAACTGAAAATATCAGAAGATTGTAGTGGTGAAGTTGATGAGGAAAAAGAAATTCTTTCTCTCATTTCCAATAAGTTCCAGAAGGGGAAAGAAAAATTCAAAGGGATGTTACCTCTAGCTTGCTGTCATTGTGGAAAAGTTGGTCACATTGCCTCCCTGTGTTCAAGAATGATCGATAATGAGGATATAGATTATGAATACATTGAGAAACCTTAGAAAAGGATTTTCAAAAGGGGAGACTTCAAATCAAGAAATAATATACCAAATAAGAGTTTTGTTTGTGAAGAGGAAGAATATGATAATGAATTCTGTAATGAAGAAGAACCAGAGTTTAAAACTAGGAACTCTGCTTCCACGATTACCACTATTGAAAAATCAGAAGACTCTGGTGGAGAAAATTGTTTAAAACTAGTGCAGATCCCAATTTGAAAATTAAGGATTATGTTAGTAAGATTATTATTAAATGTAAGAGTTGCAATAAGTGGAAAAAAATTGTAGAAGGATCAACTGAATGTGTTGGTCAACTTAAAGATTTAATTGAATGACTGGATGAATTGGTGAAAGTATAGTCTAAAATACTAGAAAGAAATGATGATGTAGGGGATCTGAAGCAGATAATTGATGTGTAGGAAAAGGTCATCAATGACATCACCTCTAGACTAGAGGAAAAGTCCATGACTACTGAGCAACTTGAGGAGGATGTTGTTACTATTAATAGTAAATATGAAAAGGATTCAATTTCAAAAGAATCAAGGATGAAAATAATTTTGAAGGTTCTTAGATGATGAGCTATTATATAGAGAAAAATGTTTCTCTAATGGAGATGAAAATATTTTAAATGATCAAATACCTTCCTGTATGGGAAATAGTGGAATTAGTTGTGAGGCAGAATCGTCAAATGTTGCAAATAAAGGTGGACAAAATAAAGGCATGCTGAAAGTGGGTTAGGTGGTAAAGTCTTCTGAAGTGATGAAATATAAACCCCCAATTCAATATGAAAGATGAAATGATTATTATCCCCGAGCCCCTTGGAAGAAATGGGCCCTCATACTATTATCCCACATAAGAATGAATTAGGATAAATAGAAGTGATAAGAAATTTCTTCTCATGAAATTTCAATTATGTGGATATTTGGACCATATCATGTCTTATTGTGAAAAGGAAAGAAGATATCTGAAACGATAAGATATTGGAGTTCAACAGAGGAGAAAAAATTCATATCGTAATTCTTTTAAAAGATATAATATCTATGGATATTGTTTTTGTTGTTCTAACTTTCTTCATAAGGTTGTTAATTGTAGGCAGAAAAGGGACATGGACACCTCATACCGAAGTTCAAGACATGTCATGCCTTGTCAACAAGATAGTGTTGCTCGTAAAAATAGGTTTTCTCCTCTCAAAGATACATTGACTATGAAGAACCACCATACAAAGATTATATAATTGAAAGTCCATCAGTGCCCTCTACTCAATACAATGTCTCATGGAAAGAAATGATGAAAATTGAGAAATACAACCTTGCATAGGTGTCCCTCATAGCTACAAAATAAAACAGTACCTGGATTCTAGATAGCGGTTGTTCATCTCATATGACAGGTAATGTCGGCCTGTTAACGGATATCAAAAGGAAGTTGATGGTATATTAAAATTTGGTAATGACAGTGCTCTGAAAATCAAAGGTAGTTGAAGTACTGAATTAGCGAATAGAGTGATAAAGAAGACTGAATTCCTTTACGTAGATGGCCTATGTCATAATCTACTCATCATGAGTCAACTCTGAGACTCAGGAATTATAGTTCCTTTTAATCAGAAAGGCTGCACTATCAAGGGAAAGATAGGAAATTCACTTATGACGGGATGCAGAACAGAAGGCAACTTGTATCAGGTTAATAGTGAATAAAATGTATGTTACATGACTGTTGAAGAAGAAAACAATTTGTGACATCAGGTACTGGGACACATCAATCAAAATGACATGGAGAAAATATCAAAATTGTTGATTTTCATGGGCATTCCCATCCTGAAGTGTGAGCATGAAATGTGTTGTGATACTTGCATTCGTGAAAAGATGGTATGCAGTTCATATCAGCCAAAGAAGAAAAGGGCATCTCATCATCTTGACCTAATTCATAAAGATGTATGTGGTCTGTTAAATGTTTCTGAAACTAATGGAGAAAGGCACTTTGTCCTTTTCATAGATTATTACTATAGACTGGCATGTGTAATGGTCATTCACAAAAAATATAACTTCTTGACTGCATGAAAACATATCGGCGAATCGTCGAGAATGATAATGGACAAACAATCAAAGTGTTAAGATCTAGAAATGGAGGGGAATACACGTCTATTGAATTTGAAAATTACCTGGAGAAGCATGGCATACAACATGAGGTAGATGCTGTGAGAACTCCACAAAAAATGGAGTTGTTGAACGTATGAATCGACATGTGAAAAAAATGGCACGAACAGTGCTGATTAAGAGTCGTATTCCATGACATTACTGGAAAGAGGTTGTTCAAGCATTAGTGTATATTCAAAATTCGAACATGACATTATATGGGTGAGATGAAGACACCATATGAATTGTGGCATGGAAGGAATCCCCCTTTGAAATACATTCGTGTTTTTGGGAGTAAATGCTTCACCACAAATAAAGAATGAGATCAAGGGAAGTATGGTGACAATGTAGATGAATGGATTTTCGTCGAATACCCAATGAACAACAACGCCTACAATTGTTTCAACAAGATGTTAGGAAGGATTGTGGAAAGCAGTGATGTTAAGATAATTTAAGAGAAAACGACAAATGCTTCAAGGACGTCATATGATGATGTGATAGAAAGTGGGGAAGAAAGTGAACGTGGAGAAAATAAAAATACAGAGATAGAGAAGGCTTTACAAAACACCTAGCAGTCACATAATGATCTTGACTCAGAAGAATAATTTTAATTATAAACTATGGCTAGAGATAATACAACTGAACCCCACATGAGAAATCAAAGAGCTGAGATTGATCCATCTAACATAAATGGGGATGGGATTGCACCCATACAAACATGGAGGATATGGAATAACACGCAATCTGCATTTCTATCAGTTGTGGAGCCATTCTCATTTGACAAAGCTGCAAAGGATGAATCATGGATGAAAGTCAGGAATGAAGAGTTAGATCAGATTGACATGAATCATACATGGGATCTTGTACAGAGATCCAAAGGTCACAATGTGATTGGTAAAAAATGGATCTTCAAGAAAAGGTTTGATGAGCATGGAAGTGTTATCAGAAACAAGGATCGACTGGAATGTAATGGATAATCCCCGATTAAAGGTGTTTATGATGAAGAAACCTTTGATCCAGTGGCTAGACTAGAGACAATCAGGATATTCCATACCATAGAACTCTAAAGTGGATATGAATTATATCAAATGGATGTCAAGATATCATTCTGGAATGGTTTTCTCGATGAATAAGTCTATATTGAACAACCAGTGGGTTTTGTTCTTGGTACTGATGAAACAAAGTTCATCGAACTGAAAAATGCGCTATATGGTTTGATGCAAGCACCGCAAGCATGGTATTCTAGACTTGGATCATATCTCAAGAAGCTGGAATTGAAAATAAGAGGAGTATACCACAATCTATACGTGAATAATTCTCCAAAAGATCAGTTCATGGTTCTAGTCTACGTTGATGACGTTATATTTGGTGGCCGCAAGCAGAAATCAGAGGATGCATTTTCCAATAAAAAGAAATCGGAATTTGAAATTTCTATGATTGGGGGGATCACAAATTTTATGTTGCTTCAGGTGATTCAAAGGTATGATTACACTTTCATTTCTCACGAAATGTAGGCTAGAGAGATACTGAAGAAGTTTAATATGCAAGACTCCAAACCAATATCAACTCTATTTGCATTTGAAACCAAATTTGGAAAGCATGAGGATAAAGCATCTTTAGACCCAACTATGTACAGGTGGATATTTGGGATCCTACTGTACCTGACAGGTACATGACTAGATATTGTCTTTGCAACTTGTCTAGTGGGCTACTTTTAGTGTAATCCAAAGGAGGAACATATGACAGCTATAAAATTAATCATGAGGTATATTCAAGGCACTCACAATTGTGTTGTATACTTTTCTGTATGAAGAGACAATGAATTACCAACATTTTTTGATACTGACTGGGCTGGTGATGTAGTGCTCAGAAAGTCCACTAGTGGTGGAGAATTCTATATCGGTAATAAATGTGTTTTCTGGTTGAGCAAGAAAGAAGAAATTAATTCTCTTAGTACTGCTGAAGCGGAGAATATCTCTGCCAATAATGAATGCACTCAACTGCTATGCATAAAAAACAACTAATAGATATTGGTGATGAGGTGAAACAACCAATGGTAATTTACTGTGATAACAAGATCGCAATTGATCTTACAAAGAATCATGTTCATCATTCTCGTCCAAAACAAATTGAAATCAGGATTATCTTTATCGAAGAAAAAGTTGAGAAAGGAGTGATTAGAATAGATCATGTGGGAATTGATGAGAAAGTGGCTGATATCCTGACCAAGCCACTACCAGCGGCTGTGTTTGAGAAGCATCGGTTGAACCTTGGTGTTCAGCCACCTCCCTCTGTATAAGGAGGTTACAAAATTCCCCTCTTCCTTGTTATGTTAATTGTTTTTAAACTATTTATAGATACGATGCAGATTATTGGGGGAGATACTATCTAGTGGTAGTGTTGTTTGACCTAAACAATGCACATTTACTAGTCCTTGGGTTTATTTTCAATGGTGGAAAAAGTAATAAATTAAGGCATGTAAGGCTGAATTCTGGAATGTAATGCTTCTGTGACACTGTAAGAGAATTTCTTGGGCATCATTGAGAATTCCAAAACACGGGAACCAAATTCATGATTCCTATCTTGTTTTCTACACCGAGCATTTCTCACGTAGACTTAGAGTCTTGGCTGAGTTGATTCTTCAATTTATGGTTAGCCTATGGCTGGTGCTTTATTGAATTTATTTACTGATTTCCAACAAACCCAGAAGGGGAGATTGTTTGAACTGTGGATGTTCATTGCATAAATTGGAGTATGGTTTGTGTTTATTGTCAATCCTCGGTGGATTTTCAGAATTTGTTCCATCAAAGTGATCATACAAAACAAGCAGATAACAGTATTGAAGGTGGCATCATTTTCCAGTGTTTGCCAAATTTCTAGGCCAAAAAATTGACAAATGAAGAGAAGTGGTTATTGGCGAAGGGACATGTATCTCGTGTACTTAATGGAAAGGAAACTTGTGCGCCAAATGTTTTTCAAGATCAGAACACCAAAATATGGAAAAGGGATAAGGGGCTCCCATGTTTTATGGTTGGTCGCACAAGTGACTTGCGCGGCAGATACATGCATGCCAAAACATGAGCACTGAGGGACGACTTGCACGTCGTCGCATAGGGTATTCAAATGCTTATAAATACATGTTGGCCCCTGCTCATTCAGTATGAATTTTGAGACTTAGATAATTTCAGTGCTCCCGTCATGCAGGTGTAGTGGTCATGAATGTGGTTGTGGGTCGTGCAAGTATAAGTTGCGCGACAGTTGTTTGATGCGCGTCCAAGGCAGTTTGGTGAGAAAGTTTTTGAGTTTCGGATGTTCGGAGTTGGTGAAGGAGGTGTCGCACAAGTGGGTTGATGACACTGGCAGGCCATAATTTGATGAAGCGCCACAATTGTAGTTGCGCATAAAAATTGGATTGGGTGTGAAAGCGTTTGAGTTTCACATGTATGAAGTTAAACAAGTGAGTGTCACACAAGTGGGAGAGCTAGACTTGCGCACCGCCTTGAAACTTGCGCACTTTGCTTATAGAAGCGCGCTAGTTGTGGTTGAAGTACGCTGGTATTTTTGGAGCTTCACAATAGCTGCAAGATTGCATGATACCTTCGGTGCAAAGTGAGTTTAGTCTACTGGTCAGAGTTGGACTTCAACAGATCATCTACATACAACAGAGGATGCATTATTTTGCAATGATGAAGAGACCTACACATATATAAACTGAGTGGGACATCACCAAAGGCAGTGAGTCAGGGGGAGTCAATGGGAGTGACCCGAGGGATGTAGTGAGATATCCCTGAACTTTTGTAAAGGTAGTGTGCCAGGGTGAGTCAACATGAGTGAACCGAGGGACACAGTGAGCTATCACGAAAATTCTTTAAAGGCAGCGAGCTTGGGATAGAGTGACTGTTCCCGAACCTTTGTAGTCCTCAACTAGTGAGGTTTAGTGGAATTTTGTACGAACAAAAACCTGTCGGTGTATTCTCCTTGGATGTAGCCCTTAGTGGTGAACCAAGTAAAAAGTGTTTTTTCATCTTTTTTCATGTGAATGCTTGCTTTCTGATCATATTCATCATAAAGGTTTAACAAGTTTTTACCTATGTGGGAACAATATCCATCACATTAAAAGAAAAATTTGTCACTCTGATTCACCCCTCCCCTCTCAGGGTGTCCTGGGGACCTACAAGTGGTATCAGAGATTAAAGTTTACTAGTGTTGAATCCGTCCTTTGTCGTCATGGAGAATACAGTCAACGTCAAGGGAGTCCCTCTCTTCGAGGGAAGTAATTTCCTGATCTGGAAGAATATAATTAGATATCATATAAGATCCCTTGGAATGGATGTTCTATTTTCCACTATGCAAGCTATATATGCTACTGATCAAATAGGGTTGGCTATGACTGATACAGATAGTAAAATACATGATGCAGATGCTAAATCAAAGAATTCTCTCACCGATACACTTTCGGATTAAATCTATCAAAAAGTGATTAGTTTCACCTCAGCAAAGTCCATGTGGGATAAGCTTGAAAATATTTATGAAGGAGATAGAAAAGTGAAGGAGGTGAAACTACATGTCCTTCACAATAGGTTCGATGAAGAAATGAAAGACGTACACATTGTGAAGAAAATATTATGAAGAATTCCACCCCATTAAAATGAAAATGGTTTTTCCCTTGAGGTAATAGATCTTTCTAAACATTCTCTGGATGATCTACAGAGCAGCCTGGTGGCATATGAAACGAGGGTCAAACCAGAAGATGCTACCACTCGAGTGAGTAAGGAAATGGAATTCAAAGCCATTGAGAAACTAAAAATCTCAAAAAATAGTAGTGGTGAAGATGATGAGGAAAAATTAATAATTTCTCTCATTGAAAATATGTTCCATAAGGGAAGAGGAGAATTCATAGGGAAGTTATATCTACATCACTTTTGTTGTGGCACAGTTGGTCACATTGCCTCTCAGTATTCAAGAATGGTCTATAATGAGGATAGTGATTCTGAAAACATTGAGAAGCCTCAGAAAATCTTTTTCAAAAGGGAAGACATAAAGTGAAGAAAGAAAGTACCAATGAAGAGTTTTTTCTGTGAAGAGGAAGAATATGATAATGAATTATGTGATGAAGAAGATCCAGAATTTAAAACTGGGAACTATGCATCCATTATTACCACTATTGAAAAATCAAAAGATTTGGGTGGAGAAAAAAAGTTTAAAACAAGTTTAGATACTAAGTTGCAACTTAAGGATGTTGTTAGTAAGCTTAAGATAAATTTTAAGAGTTGAAATAAGTGGAAATCAATTGTAGAAAATCAAATAAATATGTTTATCAACTTGAAGATGAAATTGAACAACATGAATAATTGGTGAAATTGCAGTAAAGAATACTTGAAATCAATGATGATGTAGTGGATCTAAAGGTGAGAATTGAAGTACAGGAAAAGTTCATCAATGACCTCACCACCATACTGGAGGAAATTTCTTGGACTTCTGAGCCTCTTGAGGATTAAGTTGTTACTATTAGGAGTAAACATTGAAATGATTCTATTTCCAAATAATTGAGAAATAAAATATAGTATGGAAGGTTCTCATCTGCTGAACTGTTGGAGAGAGAAAAATGTGGCTCTAATAGAGTTGAAAATATTTTAAATGATCAAAGACCTGCCTGCATGGGAAATACTGGAATTGGTTGTGAGGCAAAATCTTCAAATTCTGCAAATAAAGGTGACCAAAATAAAGGCATGTTGAAAGTGGGTGGTGTGGGAAAGTCTTCTAAAGTGATGAAACAGAAACCCCCAATTCAATTTGAAAGAATAAAAGAATATTATCCTCGAGCCCTATGGAAAAAGGGGCCCTCATACTATTATCCCACAGAAGAAGAAATGAGGTTAATTATAAGTGATAAGATATTTCCTTTCCTAAAATGTTAGTTCATTGGATATTTGGGCCATACCATCTCTTATTGTGAAGAGGCAAGAAGCTATCTGAATGGAGAAGATATAGGAGTTAAACAGAGGAGAACAAATTCATATCCTAATTCTTCTAGAAGAAAACATTTCTATGGATATTGTTTTCATTGTTCTAAAATTGGTCCTAAGGATGTTAATTTTAGGAAGAGAAGGTACATGGTACACCTCATACCGATGTTCAAGACAAGTCATGTTTTGTCAACAAGATAGTGTTTCTCTTACAAACAGGTTTTATCCTCTCAAAGAAGACTTTGACTATGAAGAACCAATGTACACAGATGAGATAATTGAAATGCCATTAGTGCTCCATACTCAATCCAATGTCTCATGGAAATAAAGGAAGAAAATTGAGAAATCCAACCTTGTAGAGGTGGCCCTCAAAGCTAAAAAACGAAAAAGTACCTAGATTCTGGAGAGCGGTTGTTTATCTCATATGACATGTAATGATGGTCTGTTAACATATATTAAAAGGAAGGTTGATGGTAAAATATGATTTGGTAATGATGGATCTCTGAAAATCAAAGGCAGTGGAAGTACTGAATTAGCTAATGGAGAGCTAATGAAGACTTAAGTACTTTACGTAGATGGCCTACGTCATAATCTACTCAGTGTGAGTCAACTATGTGACTCATGACGTATAGTTACTTTTAATCAGAATGGCTGCAGTATCAAGGGAAAGACATGCAATTAAATTATGAAGGGATGTAGAATAGAAGGAAACATGTATCAGGTTGATATTAAAGAAAATGTTTGTTACATGACTATTGAAGAAGAAAACAATTTGTGGAATTGGATACAGGTACACATCAATCAACAAGAGATGGTGAAAATATAAAAATTGAGGATTTTCATGGACATTCCCAACCTGAAGCGTGTGCGTGAAAAGTCTTTTGATGCTTGAATTCTTGTAAAGATGGTCTGTAGTTCATATCAGTCAAAGAAGAAAAGGGCATCTCATCTTCTTGATGTAATTCATACAGATCAATGAGGGATGATAAATGTTTCCGGAACTAATGGAGGAAGGTACATTGTCCTTTTAATAGATGATTACTGTAGAATGGAATGTGTAATGGTCATTCACAGGAAAAGACAAGTGCTTGAAAGCATGAGAACATAACGGAAAATCGCTGAGAATGATACTCGATGAACAATAAAAGTGTTACGATCTGACAATGGAGGGGAATACACATCCATTGAATTTGAAAATTACCTATAGAAGCATGGGATACAAAATGAGGTAGCTGTTGTGAGAACTCCACAAAAAAATGGAGTTTTTGAACATAGGAATCGACAAGTGAACAACATGGCACAAACTATACTGATTGAGAGTCGTATTCCATGACATTACTAGAAAGAGGTTGTTCATGTTGTTGTGTATATTAAAAATTGAACAGGACTTTATATGGTTGGGACGAAGACACCATATGAATTGTGTCATGGAAGGAATCCCCCTTTGAAATAATTTCGTGTTTTTGGGAGTAAATTCTTCATCCAAAACAAAGAAGGAAATCAAGGGAAGTATGGTGACAATGCAGATGAAGGAATTTTCCTCAGATACTTAATGAACACAAAAGCCTACAAATGTTTCAACAAGAGATTAGGATGGATTGTGGAAAGTAGTAATGTTATGATAATTGAAGAGAAACCACAAATGCTTCAAGGAATTCATATGCTGATGTGATAGAAAGTGTGGTATAAAGTGAACGTGGATAAAATAAAAATAAAGAGATAGAGGGGGATATACAAAACACTCAGCAGTCACATAATGATGTTGACTCAGAAAAAGAATCTGTAGAGGAAACTATGTATGGACAGAATGCAACTGAACCCCACATGAGAAATTGAAGAGATGAGATTGACCATCTAAGATAATTGGGGACAGGTGTGCACCCACAAAAACAAGGAGGATGAGGAAAAACATTCAATCTGTATTTCTGTCAGTTGTGGAGACATCATCATTTGAAGAAGCTGAAAAGGATGAATCATTGTTGAAATCCTTGAATGAAGAGTTAGATCAGATTGACAGGAATCAGACATGGGATCAAGTACATGTACCTTAAGGTCACAATTTTATTGGTACAAAATGGATCTTAAAGAAAATATTTGATGAGCGTGGAAGTGTTATCAAAAACACGGATCGACTGGTATTTAAAGGATACTCCCCGATTAAAAGCATTGATGTTGAATAAAAATTTTATCCTGTGGCTAGACTAGAGTCAATATTGATTTTCCTTGCCATGGAACTCCAAAGTGGATATAATATATATCAAATGGATGTGAAGAAGAAATACTTGAATGGTGTACTTAAAGAAGACGTCTACATTGAACAACCAGTGGGTTTTCTTCTTGGTACTGATGAATCAAAGCTCTGTAAACTGAAGAAAGCTCTACATGGTTTGAAGCAGGCACCAAAAGCATGGTATTCCCATCAGGACTCGTATCCCAAGAAGTAGGAATTCAAAAGAGTAGTAGTAGAACACAATCTATACGTGAATATTTATCAAAAAGATCATTTCATGGTTCTAGTCTACGTTGATGACATTATATTTTGTGGCAGCAAGAAGAAATCAATGGATGAATTTTCCAATCAAATGAAATCATAATTTGATATGTCTATGATTGGGGTGCTCACTTATTTTTTGGGGCATCAGGTGATTCAATGGCAGGATTACACTTTCATTTCTCAAGAAAAATATTCTAGAGAGCTGCTGAAGAAGATTAATATGCAAGACTCCAAACCAATATCAACAACGATTGATGTTGGAATCAAACTTGGAAATCATGAGGATGGGGCATCTGTAGACCGCACTATGTACAGGAGGATAATTAGGAGCCTTCTGTACCTGATAGCGACACGAACAAATATTGTCTTTGCAACCTATCTAGCGGCCCACATTCAGAGTAATCCAAAGGAGGAACATATGAAAACAAAAAAATAATCATGAGGTATATTCAGGGTACTCACAATTATGGCATATACTTTGTTTTAGGAAGAGATAGTGAATTATCAACATTTTCTAATGCTGACTGGGCTAGTGATGTAGTGGACATAAAGTCCACCAGTGGTGGAGCATTCTATATCGGTAATAAATGTGTTGGCTGGTTGAGAAAGAAACAATAAAGTACTTATCTTAGTACAACTAAAGATGAGTATATCTCTTCCACAAAGTCATGAACTCAACTGTTATGGATGAAGCAACAACTAACAGATATTGGTGATGAGGTCTAGCAACCAATTGTAATTTACTGTGATAAAAAATCACAGTTGATCTTATAAAGAATCATGTTCAGAATTATCATACAAAACATATTGAAATTAGGTATCACATTTTAAAATAAAAATTTGAGCATGGAGTGATTATAATATATCATGTGGGAACTGATGAGCAAGTGGATGATATCCTGACCAAGCCACTATCAATAGCTGTGTTTGAGAAGCATCGGTTGAACCTCGGTGTTCAGCCACCTCCCAGTTCATAAGGAGGTTATGAAATTCCCCTCTCCCCAGTTATATTAATTGCTTTTAATCTGTTTAGGATGCGATGTAGGTTTCTGGGGGAGATACTATCCAGGGGGAGTGTGGTCTGAGATGAACAATTCACATTTACAAGTCTTTAGGTTTATTGTCAATGGGGGAGAAAGGAATAAATTCAGGCATGTAATGCTTAATTCTGGCATGTAATGCTTCTGTGACACTGTAAGAGAATTTATTGGGAGTCATTGAGAATTCCAAAACATGGGAACCCTATTCATGATTCCTCTATTTTTTATACAATGAGAATTTCTCAGGTATACTTAGAGTATTGGGTGAGTTGATTCTTGCGTTTGTGGTTTGCCTATGGATGGTGCTTTATTGAATTTATTTACTGATTTCTAACAAACCCAAAGGGGGAGATTGTTGGAACCATGGTCGTTCTATGCATAAATTGAAGTATGTTTTGTGTTATTTGTCAATCCTCGGTGGATGTTCATAATGTGTGCTAGCAAAGTGATCATATAGAACAAGAAGATAACAGTATTGAAGGTGGCCCTGTTTTCTAGTGTTTTCCAAATTTCTGGTCCTGAAAATCGACAAATGATGAAAAGTGGTTTTTGGAAAAGAGACTTGCGCACTGTGTACTTAAAGGATAGGAAACATTTTCACATATTGTTTTTCAAGATCAGAACATGTAAATATGGAAAAGGGATAAGGTGCGCCCATGTTTTAGGGTTGGTCATGCAAGTGACATGTGCGGCCGAGACATGCGCGCTGAAACATGCATGTTGAGGGAAGACTAGTGCACCATTGCGCAGGGTATCCCAATTCCTATAAGTATATGTCGACCCCTCCTCATTCATTATGAATTTCTAGACTTAGAGAATTTCAGTGCTCCTGTCGTGCAGGTGTAGTGGTCGCAAAAGTGGTTTTTGGTGGTGAAATTATAAGTTGCGCGACAGTTGTTTGCTGCATGTCCAAGACGGTTTGGGCGAGAAAAGATTTGAGTCGCGCATATTTGGAGTTGGTGAAGGAGGTGTCGTTCAAGTGGGTTGATGACACTTTCATGCCAGAATTTGAAGAAGCGTGATAGTTGATAGATGCGAACCAAAATCGGCTTGGGTGTGAAAGGGTTTGAGTCTCGCTAGTTTGATGTTGAATAAGTGAGTGTCGCGCTTGTGGGAGATATGGACTTGCGCGCTGTCTTAAAACATGCATTCCAGGTTTAGAGAAGTGTTCCAGGTGAGTTTTATGTACACCGGTCTTTTTGGAGCTGCACAAAAGCTGGAAGATTGCCCGATACCTTCAGGGCAAAGTGAGTTTAGTCTATTTGTGAGAGTTGGACTTCAACAGAGCATCTACATACAACATGTGATTCATTCTTTTGAAATTATGAAGAGTCATACATGTATATAAACTGATTGGGACTTCACCAAAGGCAGTGAGCCTAGGGGAGTCAAAGGGAGTGACCCGAGGGACGCATTGAGATATCCCTGAACCTTTGTAAAGGGAGTGAGCCTGGGGGAGTCAACAGCAGTCACCTGAGGGACGCAGTGAGATATCCCTGAACTTTTGTAAAGGAAATGATCCTGGGGTAAAGTAACTATGCCCGAACCTTTGTAATCCTCAACTAGTGATGTTTAGCGGAATTCGGCATGACTGACAAGCTGTCGGCGTATGCTCTTTAGACGTAGCCCTTACTGGTGAACAAAGTAAAAAGTGATGTCTCATCTCTCTGCATGTGAAATTTTGATTTTAGATCTTATTCATCATGCTGTTTAAAAAAGTTCCTACCAATTTGGGAACAAGATCCATCACATTAAAAGAATAAGTTGTCACCCTGATCACCCCTCCCCTCTCATGTTGTCCCGGGGACCTACACAATGAACCTCAAAGGGAACTCCCTAATTCATTTTAACTATGACTAATAGATTCCCATAAAATTTTTTTTTTTGACCTTCTTTTGACAATCCCACTAAAGCATCATCATTCTCAATGCCATCATGAATCACCATCGCCTCCATGTCTCCCCACTAAGTCACTTACCCCTGCTGCCTCAAGAATGAATACAACATCATCTAAAACCGAAATTCTATGCCGCCATCTATTCCTTATTGTAATTTAATGGCATCCAACTCGTCCATATCCCTCAATGAATCCATAGATTCTCGAACTAAATACTTTTATGACTTCCTACTCATGTTATTGGCCACAACATTCCATTTTCCAATGGTGTAGGAGATTTCCAAATCCTCATCTAGAAGAATATCCACCCACCTCTACTATCACAAGTTCATATCCCACTAGGAAAAGATATAACTCAACCACTTGTGACATTTCAAGACAAAAATCACTCCCTAATGAGGTAATTCCACTAAAAAATTAGAACAAACATGTCTTCTTCTATCTCTAAATCATGGGTGGAATAGTTATGTTCATGGGGATTTAAAATCGTAGACCTATAAGAGATCACTCCTCATGGATACATTATCACACACCCTGTGCCCAAAAAATACGCATCGCAAACCACCTCGGACATCCTCCTTTATTATGAAAACATGGCCACTAGATCACTAACCAACATCTCTTTTAGATATCCTAACGCAGCCTGGCACATCATGCTCCACAATAAATTTGGGCCATTAAAATTAAGAGCCTAAGGATTTTCTAATCTAGAGCAATCAAGTATGAATATCTGGTAATAGTCTTCTATACCAAAAAACTATGATCCATTGACAAATTATTGGGTTCTTCCTAAGATACAACTACATCATCCTTCAACAGTTCCACTGCTACATCATGTTATGTCACCACATGTACAATAAAGTGGACCTTCAATGTCCAAAACAACCACATTGGCAACTTTTTGTTGAGCTGGTGGTGTTGAAGGACCAACAGGAATGTTCGGAGATTCTCGGTATGTTCCCCCTCATACATGAGTAAATCAAAATGTCATCTATTATTATGATGAAGAACCAATACATGAACTAATGATAGATGAAGTTCATGTGACCCGTAAACATATAGGTTGTGTTTGTAACATCAAAATAAATAACAAAAAAATCAATGTGCTCATACTTGCACCTAAAAGCATTCTTTAGGATATCATCCTTCTTCACCCACAATTGTTGATATCCAGAACGCAAATTGATCTTAGAGATCTAACCTTCTTTATTAAACTATTTGAAAAAATAATATATCTTTTGGAGAGTCTAGTGATTCCTTATCATTTCATGGTTCAACCTCTAGTAGTCAATATACATCATTTACCAACTATTATCCTTTTTCAAAAACAAGACCAGTGTATACCATTGAGGAAGTCTATTACAAATATATCCCTTATACATGAGATAGTCAATCTTAATTCATAGATCTCGTAGCTCATAAGGTTCCATCTGATAACGAGAAAAGGAAATTGGAGAAGCACCAAGTTGCATGTCTATCAGGAACTCAAAGTCATGTCAAGGGGGTAGAGTCACAACCTCCTTAGGAAAAACATCCATGAACACTATGACATATCTGGGAACCCTCAACATACCAACATCCACCAATCCCATTGATATCTCAACCAATAAATAAATAAGAGTCTCTATAATGATACATTCCATTAGGAAACTCTACTAGCCCTCAATACCCCCACATTGTCTAATAACATCTAAAAATAAGAATCTTCCTTGGAAGAAGTAAATAACATCATGAATTGAGTACAAATATTTTATTACATGTATAACACGATATGGTTGATTCTGTTGTAATAAGAGATCCCCACAAGACTAATTCCTCCACATCATCTATAACACCCCAATATTCCACAGTACGTCTCCCTTTTAATAATTTAATAGCTTTCAATGTACGCAACTTCTAGATTTTAACACACCATGACCAATCAAAGTTGCCGTTATGAATAGTAATACCAAATTTTTCAAATTTTAAAAATTTTATCATTAAAAATGGACTTCATTATTAGATTTGGAATATCGAAATTATCCTAGGGTGAATTTTTTGTATTTTTTAGAAAACATTCAAATTTTGAGAATAGTGAAACACACTAAACGTTAATTAAAAACAACTTTTTAAATAAAAATAATTTATAGTGATAAATTATCTTATTGAGAGGTTTTAAAGTATATTTAGAATATATTTTTACCATTTAAACCAATATTTGTAATTGGATGTTATTTAACATTTAAACATGACATAAACAAGTGTTAATCTTTTGATAATTATTATTTCTTAAAAACACGCTTTTTATTTTGACAATGGGAATGAATTTTAAATTAATTTCTACCACTTAAATGTTTTTAATTTAGAAAAATGGATTAAATATTTAGAATCATGGGGTCCAAATTGTGTAAATATGTAACTTTTATTTTTAGACATTTTGAATAATTAATTTGGTAAATATTTTATTTACCATGGTTAAAGGGTAAATACAGTAAATAAAGGCAAACAATTAATATTTTAATAATGTCAAATTACCCTCAAACGTGTCCTATCACTATTGTATGATACATGTCTGACCATGTTAATCTTTGGGTCGACATTGGGGACCCCATGGTGCCACTTTTAAGTGATAATGACACTTTATATTAATTAAGTTATAGTAAATACAAAAATGACAAAAGCATATATCTTTTAGAAAAATATTTTTTACATAGGGTTATATATGTTATATTTTCAACTATAAATATTCATTAGAAATATAAAATGATTTTCTAAATAATTGGATTTTGTTTATAATTTTTATACATTTAATAATTAAATTTATTTATGACACAATAATGATGGAGTATTTTCCTTATTAATTAATGAATCAAATAATTAGTATTATAAATGTTAAAAAAATATAATTTGAAAGTTTTTATTCCATAAACTAATTTAATTGGTTAAAATGACATGTTAGGATTTCTAAAATAATTTTTTTTTGAATAAATAATGTTGTTACAACTTTAACAAAAATCAATTATTAAATAGTCTCAAAATAGACACAAATGAGTTTTTTTTAAAAAAATATTATATTATTAATTGATATTATATTCATAAAAATCTATGGATTGGCCAAAGGACTAATATAATGATTGGTGTATCATTAATATACCTCTTGGGGGTCTCTCGAAAGTATATAGTAATTTTATTATCCATATTGATAGAAAATAAAAAGAGACATGGTTAATGTCAAACTAATTAACTAAGAGTTAAAACTAAAAGATAAGGTTAATAAGGTGACCCAAACAAGTCTACTACCTATTGGTTGAGTTTTTTGCGACCCATCCCCATCTTAGACTCTAAATGAATCAGTTTGGAGACATTAAAAACCGAATATAAATTTATTATAAAATAATATTTCCCTCTTTTCCTAAGGTGCCCCTCACCCCTCTTATAAAAGGGAACTCCTCCTTTTCAATAATTCACACCTTCAAAGCCATTTGGATCATCCAACCTCGGGCCAAATATCCTATAACCTTCCCTCAATCCATCCTAGAGGCCCTAATTTTTTCATAAAGCCATCTTAAGAAGCCATTTTTATCAAATCAAATGGAAGAACCCGAAGAAGATGTAATTATTTCACCACCCTCTTCCAAGTTCTTTTCTTCTTCCACTTCTTATTTCATTGTTATTTCCTTTATAAAATAATAAATCTTGTATATTAAATATAATTTGGTGTTATTATAAATATGGTACATCCCTCTTAATTATTCTATCCATCCTTTTAATGACATGTCACCATATGTGCCCACATCGTGGTGTAATTGTTATTCAATATATTATTATTTGGATGAGTATAATAATGATTTATAATTCATGTAAATAATACATATAACATGATAATGATTCTATATATATATATAATATACCATCCAATTATATATTATTTTAATATAAAAAGAATGATATTGTCGCTCGTGTGTAAGTACGGATTACCGTCTCCACGATCGCGATGAGATTCATTCCCAATTGTATCCATTCAAGACTAAATTTCATTTTATGATTAAAATAATTATTAGAGACATGATATAATTCTTTATGTGAATAAGATAAATCCAATTCATAATAAATATGGCTCACATAACAAATAATATAAAGTAAAATGAATCCGTTAACACCTGAAGCGACGATAATACTAAGATATTATGAAAAAATCAATGTTAAAAGATCGTATATGATATCATATTAATGTATATGATTATTGTATAATTAAATAACAATTATTTCACCATTAAACATGAGGTTAACCTACCGTCTACCAAGGAAAAATTACATAGTAATGGGTTTCTTATCTCCCTTTTAATTCCGTGAGATTTCCATTGTTCACCACTAATTTATTGCATGGGGTGTGTGTACTGCCTATAATTGTATTCCTTGTGTAATATAATTTAATTTATGGATATTTACATCATCAATTTATTATCCTTATTTCATGGGTGTATGTTTCGTATGTTACCAAATTGATAATGGAATTTGAAATTTCAATTTCCACTCGTTCGACATTACACATACTTCATTGATTATTTAACTCTATGATTATGTGTGGAATCACTATTAAATTGATTATGTATTAATTTACACTCCCCTTTATGAGTATATATTTTGATACACATAATCACTCCATTTATAAATACTCAAGTCATTTATATGAACTTGATAAGTGTAATTTTAACTCAATCTCCATTTGTTGAGTTAAATATCCAATTCATTGGTGTTGTTTTTACAAGAATATATGTGAATGTCCTCTGATTGATTAAAACTTAATATCCAATAATATTGAGTGTATTTATATTTTCCACACATAATTATGTCTTTGATTTATCCTTAACCTAAGGATACTGTCTTTATAAGATTTTTCATCTAAATTTACATTCCATTGACACTTATTTTTTATTACAGACCAAATCACTTTTATATGGTGTATATAATGCACTTTGACATAGTATATCATGAATCCATTTATTCTCATGAAATTATAATTTTTTGATTACCTCAATTATTTTTATTCAAGTGTCTCTCTTTTGGTTAAGAACTCTAACTAAAATATCATTTTAAATGTTTTAATGATGTATTATTCTAAATCATTCTAAATAATGTCCATGTTTTAAAAAAAGTTTTAAAGATTTATTTATATGGACATTAAGGTTTTAAAATTAAAACTCATTTTAAATTATTCAAAGTGGTATGGGACACTTTTATTCATAAATCAATTTTTAAATGGCTTCTTGACAAATAGTGAAAATTTTAAATGTTTTCTAGAAAAAGGGAATACTTATCTAAAATAATTTTGTTGATTATTTTCATCTATGTCAATATCCTTCATTATTCTCGATTGAGGTTACTGTGATACAATAAAATATTCTATATTGTATCGAATGAGTTATGATTGACTGCAGATGTAATATTTTTATACCAGTCAAGGTTTGTGGATAAAGTATTGAGATTTAATATGCTAGTTTTAGTATAAATTTTTACGTTTTGTTTAAACCTATTCATATGAGGAATGAATTAGACTTAGTAAGTGATGGGTGGAGCCCACAGTAGATCCTTGATGCATCGGTAGGTCTCATGAGACAAACTAGTGTCTTGGTAGAAGGACTTGACAAAATGTTATTTATAGTCTTGGCATGAGTCCTTGACTATGTGGTAATGATAGTCTAGCATTATGCATTCCATTTTTATGAAGGTGGTTATTGATATTTCATGTGATTATGTGACTAGTAGAATATCCATTTTAATAAGTATGTGTCAATATTTGAACTTATCTTTTCCATATTATACTGATGTTCATGTTTAAAAGGCTTTTGTTCTAGTATTATACACTGCCTTAAATGTTTATGCTTATTTATAAAAGTTTCCGTTATAATGTTATCCTTACTGAGCATCTGAGGTAACCCCTTTCTATGTTTTATTTTTTCCTGGATGCAAAGAAATATATTATTACAGATCTTCAGGGATAGTATATGGGATCTCAGTTTTGTCTTTGGAAACAATTTTGTAGTAGTTTTTCATTTTATGATGTAATGTAATCCTTATAAATGTATCTAGTACTTTTAAGGCTACTAAACTAATCGGTATTTCGAGACTTGATCTTTTGTGATCATGCTAATGTTACGTAATAATGCACCAACTCTGGGCTTCTAAGGGTTGGGAAATTATAGTTGGTATCAGAGTAAGTTTAGTAAAATCCTTGGAAACTAGATTTAGATAAACTCTGATTAGAGAACATAGCCCTAAGATAGACTTTGAGGATTATTATAAGAGAACTTCCTAGTATTTCGAAATTGTATAGATTTTATGAGTTTTACAAGAAATAAATCCCTATAATGATATGACTAGGTGGAGGCGGGTCTAGAATAGATGTACTTATGGGTAAAATAAGAAAACATCGTCTTGAGCTAGACTCGAATGGGAACTGGTGCACTATAACGGGCCTTGCTGCACTATAGGTTACGACACTCTTGGGGGATATTATTAGGATAATTTAAATTTTCTTTACTAACCAATTTGATGTATTTTAATATAATATGAGAATAAATGAATATGGTTAATCCTAATGAGTTTAATATTGAGAATATGGTGTCATGATAATCTCTAAATAATTTTATGACAACTGTTACTCACACAATTCTTTCTGGTTTTAGTCAATGGCTGGATTACAATGAAGTCATAGTAACTTTTAGAATGATGTAAAATGTGGTAATGGTGGTGGAAATGAGAAAATAATAGATTGTTGATAGGCTTAAAGGATATCATGTTCATGCCAAATCTGTTTTCCAAAAATATGATCAACAACTTATATATTAACCAACTCCTGGACTCTACAACGAAGAGAAAGGTGATGAATGATAAGAGCTCCAACATTGGATACCATTGATAAAAGAATCCTAAATTTCCATCATACAAGAAATGTGGAAGGAGACACCCAGGAAATTGTATCAATGGAACAAATATATTCTTTACGTGAGGGAAAGAAGTACATAAAGTGATGAATTGTTGAGGAAAAATGAATTGTACTATGGAGGAAAATAAAAATGGTCCTAAGAATCCATTTACAGTCATTTTCCGTAAATGAAGGGGACCTAGCCATTACCCGATTTAATTCCATATTCAATTCGATATTTTCTTGGTCAAAGAAGAAGCTATGTAGAAATAAATGGTTAGAAAAATGTTTAAAAATATTAGTGCTCCTTGTTGATGGGATTAATTTGGAATAATTTTCTCTTGTATTTGTAACCCTGTAGTTTTCCATGTGAGAAATATATTTGATGAAGACATATCTTTTCTCTTGTGGAGATAGCTATAAATAACCATTTGATTTTATATGATCATTGGGTTTGAGGCAATTACATGTTATTATATTTTGGGATGAAAATGCATGGAATGAGATAACATTTGTGGTTAAATTATGTTATGGTTATTTTGAGGAATTTATCTCATTTTTTTAATGTTATAAAATATAATTTTTGAAAAAGGACAACACGCAAACTGTGTAAAAACTCATTGTGTCGGACAAAGCTGTAGTAATCTAACCCACATCCAAAGTGTGATTGGGATTTATCTCCTACCACTAAACTATGTGAAGTCCCTTGTTAGTGTGACTAATTATTTTTAGTTAAATAATTTTATTGATAAATAATAAGTTTATTTGGGATCTTATGTCTTATCAAATTAATACCCTATGTATAGGAAAATTATTTGGTGATTAAGTGTTAAATGTTATTTTAGAAGATGTTTGCTTTGTTGGGAACACTATATGCCCAAGGAAAATATAATACTATGGGATTTCATTTGAGGAGTAATGGTGGATTTTTATCTATGTTTTTATTGGGATTTATAGTGATTTGGGTTATTTATGTAAATGATTAGACTATAATATAGAATATGTGATTAGATTAATTACTTTTAAGTATGTGACTTTAAGAGTAGTTGATGTCATTTGGAGATACAATTTAACATGGAAGACTATATAAACAAATTCTTCTATGTTTTGGGTTTCAATATTAGTTTGGATTACATTGAAGCATTTTAAGGAATATTTTTTATTGAATTTTATTTATTTAACTTTGGGGTATTGTTTGTTTAATTTTGGAAAATAAGATTAGTGTTTATTTCTCTAAAAGAATATCATTTTGGGGGATCATTGGATCTTGTACTAACTGTTTTGGTTTTGATTAATCTTTACATACAAGGTAAATATATAGTTTATCCTTTTGGGATCATGTGATTCTGTAGAAGTTTATTCTAGCTCTTCCAGTGTGACCAAGTCTTCTTGAATACTCATTGTTTAAAAAAATTATTTATTGGTAGAAATTTATTAAAGAATTAAACTCTACTTAAAAAGTAAGTATATATCTTTATGTTCTTAGTAAATATCATCAATAAATTCCTCATCTTTATGTAATGTAACTTAATTTTTTTTTCGTATACTTTTCCTACTGGGAATCTAATGACTATTTGCCTGATCACATGTTTGTGGCTTTCTTATTGTTAACTTTGTCCTGATCATGTTTTCTATCCCTCTCCATTAAGACTTGTCCCTTAGTTTAACATTCATATCCATGTTTTCCTACATGGAATCCTAGTATGGGTTATCATGGCTGACCATTGTATGTCTCTTTCTTTCTTTTAAAGTGATAGTTTTATTTACTCTTTTTCCGATGTGGGACCTTCCATTATATTCTCAAGCCTAATTTTAAAAATTGTGAGGACGCAATTTATTGAAGTAGAAGAGAATGTAACACCCCAAAATTCCATGGTACATTTCCCTTTGAATTATTCAACATCTTTCATTGTACGCAACATCGAGATTCTAACACACCACGACCAATCAAAGTAGACATTATGAATACTAATACCCATTTTTTGAAATTTTATAAATTTTATCCTTTAAAATGGACTTAATTTTTGTATTAATAATATCAAAATTATACTAGGGTGGATTTTTGGTATTTTTTAGAAAACATTCAAATATTGATGAATAGTGAAAAGACTAAACATTAATTAAAAACAACTTTTTTAATCCAAATAATTTATAGTGATAAATTATACTATTGAGAGGTTTTAATGTATAATTTGAATATATTTTTACCATTTAATATAAATTTTTAATTTGATAAAATTTCACATTTAAACTATACATAAACAAGTGGCAATCTTTTGATAGTTTTTATTTCTTAAAAACACACTTTTTGTTTTGACAACGGGAATTAATTTTAAATTAATTTGTTCCACTTCTGTGCTTTGAATTTAGAAAAATGGATTCCATATTTAAAATTAGCTGGTCCAAAATGTGTAAATAGGTAACTTTTAATTTTATACATTTTGAATAATTACTTCGATAAATATTTTATTTACCATGGTAAAAGGGTAAATCCGGTAAATAAGGGTAACAAATTAATATTATAATAATATTAAATTACCTTAAAACATGTTCTAACCCTATTGGATGATACATATCCGACCATGGGAATCTTTGGGTCTATTTTTGGGACCCCATGGTGCCACTTGTGAGTGATAATAAAACTTTTTATTAATTAAGTTAAATTAAATACAGAAATAACATAAGAATATATCTTCTAGAAAACCAATTTTTACGTATGGTTATATATGTTATATTTTTGACTATAAATATTTTTTATAAATCTAGAAATATTTCCTAAATAATGATATTTTATTTATAAATTTTAGACATTTAATAAGTAAATTTATTTATGACACTATAATGATGCAGTATTTTCCTTATTAATGAAAGAGTCAAATAAATGATATTATAAATGTTAAAATAAATATAATTTGAATGTTTTGATACCATCCACGAATTTTATTGGTTAATATGACATGTTATGATTGCTTAAATAAATTTGGATTGAATTAATAAAGTTGTTAAGACTTTAACGAAAATCAATTATTAAATTGTGTCAAAATTGATATAAATGATTTATTAAAACAAATAGTACATTATTAATTGATATTTTTTCCTAAAGAACTTTGGTTCGGAGAAAGGACTTTTATAATTATAGTTTTATCATTAATGGACCACTTGGGGGTCGCTTGGAAGTATATAGTGTGTTTATTAACCATATAATATATGTAACGACCCAACCCCAGTTACCCAGAGTCGGTGCATTATTTAAATACACCGGCATGATTACAAGGAATCAAGTTAAGAAGGACCGATCAGTTTAGCAGTCTTGGAAAAAATAGATCACATACATGAATGTTACATTTGAACTTTAAGACGTACAAAACAACATAAATAATCTTTATGAACGCCATTATTCCCTTATCTTAACCCTGTATATCAATCGCATTACACTTCTTGGAATCCTGGGAAAAATACAACATAGAATGGGGTGAGCTCAAATTCTCAGTAAGGGTAATAAATACAGAGGAAACCTTCAAAAATAAGCATAAACATTTAAGGCAATGTATAAAAATAAAAAAAGTCTTTTAAACATGAACTTCAACATAATATGGAAGAAATAAAATGAAATAATGTCATTTACTTATTCAAATGGATATTCTACTAATCGAATAATCACATGAAATATCACTATCCACTTTCATAATGATGGAATACATGATGTTGAACTTTAATTTCGGTGTCGTGGCCTCGTGCCATGACCGAAGGGATAACTGTAACCGGAACCCATCCCGGAGAGCCTTTGTAACCGGACTCCATCCCGGAGTGACTCTAATAACCGGACACCAACCCGGAGTGCCTCTAATAACCGGACACCAACCCAGAGTGCCTCTAATAACCAGACACCAACCCGGAGGGCTTACTTTTACTAGTCCCCAACCCGGAACATACTAGTCCAACACATTCATCTTAAAAAGAGGATGAAATATAACATAACCATTCGTATTAAAACTAAAATACAAAATGTAAAAACTTTAATCATAAACCATTAATGGCATAGAAATAACTCATCCATAGTCAAAAATATCACAAAACCTTAAATAAAATATGGATGATTTGTATCATAATAAATCAACTTGAAACAACTATAAAATTTATCAAAGGATGTTGACATAGATGAAATCAATACTATTTGAGAGAAATATCTCTTTTTTTTGAAATCATTTAAAAGTCGCATAATTATAGAGAAAACCTTTATTTTGAAAATATCTTTATAAGCTTGTAATGGAAGCTTAAAAGGTTTAATAATGGTGGAGAATAACCGCACCCACCTTATAAGTTATAAAAATACATTCTTACCTTAATTCTGTCGAAAATTTTAAAATGTACCTTGTTTGGAAAATGACGGAAAGATTTATTTAAAACCCACTTAAAAAAAGTAAAACAAGGGTATAAATGACTTTAACCCATATTCTTGTAAATATTAAAAATGTTTTGAAATAAATTTTTAAGGAACATGGATGTGGATGACAAAGAGATCCCAGTATATTATTACGTATAAAAAACCTCGGATAATGAAGAGATTGTGAAGTAAACCCTTACCAATTTGGTAACTTACAAAACATACAACCCATGAAAAAGGTATCATACAATGAATATGTAAATACACATAAATTAAAGTGTATTACACAAATAATATAATTATGGGTAGTACATACACCACAAAGAATGTAATGGTGGCAATATGGCATGAATCTCACGGGAATAAGGAGTGAGATGAAAACCCCTTACCTTGCACTTTCCTGTAGTCAAGGGTACGTTTAACCTCCTGTACGAATATCGTAGTATGTTATTAAATTATAACAGAACCATATTGATATTTATTATATCATACATGATTCATTTATGACTTTATATTACCCATTTAAAAATAATTCCCATGTTAAGTTAACATTTCGGGTAATAATCACTTTTTCTATCATACGTGCTTTAACTTGTCACTCATGGTTGTATCACTTAGATCATGATTTAAATACTTCCAGAATATAAAACATGATAAATATATCATATATATTTAGAATATAAATATGTATAATAGACATATATATGAAATGGAAAACACCATTTATAGAGACGGTAGTCCATATGTACGCATAAACGCTGTTTCTGTTTTCATATAGTATTGAACGGATGTAAGTGAATAAGATATATGTAAGTACATTATATATATATATATATCTCCAGTAGAATTAATATGTCATATATTACATAATTTTTATTAATATATATTTTTATAACCGTCGATGAATTGTGAACTTAGAAATGAATCTCATCGCGTCGTGGAGACGGTAATCCGTACGTACGCATTAGTGAAAATATCATTCTTTTGATATTGAAATAATATATAATTGGATATTATATAATATATACAGAATCATTATCATGTTATATTTTTTATTTACATGAATTACAAATCATTATTATACCCATCCAAATAATAATATATTGAATAACAATTACACCACAACGTGGAGACAGTAAGTCGTACGTACGCACGTATGGTGACATGTCATTCAAAGGATGGATATAATATTGAATATGGTTGTTACATATTTATAATAATATTTAAATTATATAGTAGATACTGGATTAATTATTTTAGAATGGTAATAACAAAGAAAGAAGAAGTGGAAGAAGAAAGGAAAACTTTAAAAGGGGTGGTGAAATCATTACCTCTTCTTCGGGTTCTTCCTTTTCATTTGATCAAAAGGTTTCCTTAGGATGGCTTTCTGACTAAAGGATGGACTCTAGGATGAAGTGAGGGAAGTTGATAGAGTATTTGGGCAGGTATGGGGCGATCGAAAAGGGTTTTATGGTGTGAATTAATGAGAAGGGTGAGTGTCCTTTTATAAGATGGGTGAGGGACACCTTTGGAAAAGCTAGAAATATTATTTTATAATAAATTCATATTCGGTTAATAATGGATCAAAAGTAAATTATTTAAATTTTAAGGTGGGGATGGGTCGAAAACTACTCAACCAATATAATTTAGATAGGTCTGGGTCATTATATTAACCTTATCTTTTAGTTTCAGCACTAAGTTAATTAGTTTGACACTTACCATGTCACTTTGTATTTTTATATTATATAGTTAATAAACATTCAATATACATCGAAGCGACCCCGAAGTGGTCCATTAATGACAAAAATGTCATGATATATGTCTCTTGGATGAACCATATATTGTTAAGAATTTAATATCAATTAATAATATAATATTTGTTTTAAAAACTCTTTTTTGACAATTTTGACCCTATTCAATAATTGACTTTTGTAAAAATCATAACAGAATGATTATTCAGAAAAAAGTTAATTAAATCAATCCTAATATGTAATATTATCCTATAAAAGTAGTATAATTCATCAAAAGTCTAATATTATATTTATTTGGGTATTTATAGTATCAATTATTTTAATTTTTCACTATTATGGTAATTACTGAATCATCATTCTGTCATAAATAGATTAAATTATTTAATTTCTAAAAATTATAAATAAAATACCATTATGTAGGAAATATTTTTAGATTTCTAATGAATATTCATAGTCTAAAATAAAACATATATAACCTTATGTAAAAATTGTTTTTCTAAATGATATATGCCTATGTCATTTTTGTATTTATTTTAACTTAATTAATATAAAGTGTCATTATCTCTTACAAGTGGATCCATGGGGTCCAAAAATCGATCCAAAGATTCCCATGGTCGGACATGTATCAACCAATAATGTTAGGACACGTTTTAGGGTAATTTATTATTATTATAATATTATTTTTTAACCCTTATTTACCAGATTTACCTTTTAACCATGGTAAATAAAATATTTACCGAAGTAATTATTCAAAATGTCTAAAAATAAAAGTTACTTATTAACCCAATTTGAGCATCCTGATTCAAAATATGGAATTCATTTTTCCAAATTCAAAACACAGTAGTGGCATAAATTAATTTAAAATTAATTCCCGTTGTTAAAACAAAAAATGTGTTTTTAAGAGATAATAACTATCAAAAGATTGACACTTGTTTATGTCCGGTTTAATTGTAATATTGTGTACAATGACAAAAAATTTATTAAATTGTAAAAATATATTACAAATATACTTTAAAACCACTCAAATTCATAATTTATCACTAATAATTATTTTGATTAAAAAAGTTCTTTTAAATTAAATTTTAGTAATTTTCAATATTCCTCAAAATATTAAAGTTATCCGAAAAGTACCAAAATTTCACATTAGGCTAAATTCGATAGTCCAAATCCAAAAATGAAGTCCATTTTGAGAGATAAAATTTTTCAAATTTTAAAAAGTAGGTATTACTATTCATAACAGCTACTTTGATTGGTCGTGGTGTGTGTTAGAACTCGAAATTGCGTACAACACACGCTACTGTATTATTCAAAGAGAAGCGTACTGTGGATGTTCGGGGTGTTACATTCTCCCCTCCTTCAATAAATTGCATCCTCGCAATTTGATATTGTTCTTTGAAAAAATAGTTTGAAAATAGAAAATTTCTTTGTGGAAAAACCCACATCGGGAATTTGGTTAATAAAATTTAGGCTTAACAAGATGAAAAGAGAAATGAAAGGGTCACCAAAAAATTATGATCTCGGTTAGGAGGACATCAGTGGAAATTATAGAAATATAATTGGAGTAAAGACATAAATATTTATAGGTAGTGATTGAGGTCATCAATCACAAAAATGTTTATAATTGAGGTCCTTAAATTCATCAATCTATGATGATTTAAAATACCATCGGTTCAACAAAACATAAGGTAATAGGATAACACATTTTTGACGTTTCAAAATATCTTAGTTGAAATCCCACATCGAAAAATGAATTAATGATTCCTCTATTTAAAATAAAGAGTGTAAATTCTGAATGTACCGAAAATAACACATACTAGGGTTTCATGTAGGAAAATATGGATATGGAAGAGAAATCTAAGCATCAATTATCTGATGGGGAGTGGTAGAGAACATGTCTATGAAAAGGCCAAAATTCCAAATCCATAAATTAGTGATGATCTAAGGTACCATCTAGGACAACAGTTTTGTTCTAAGTTCCTTTTCTTAACGTTGTGGAATTTATTTATGAGATTGGCTAAGATCATAAAGATATATACTTACTTTATAATTATAGTTTTATCCATTAATAAATTTCTACCACAAACTCATCTTTCACCCCAAATCATAAATCAAAAATACTCTATTTTTTCTAATAGTATAGGGTTCCAAATATAATGAATTTATAATTCACATATCATACCATTTATGTAAAAAACTACATTATACCATCCAGGAACTTCATGTAGCACAATGGTAGGCGATAAATCCCAATAGCACTATGGTTTTGGGTTTGATTCCCGCAGCGTTGTCCGACACGATGGGTCGTCACATGGTCTGCGTGTTGTCCTTTTATAAAAATCCAAAAAAATAACCTTTCAAACTTAATCCATTCCAACCATTAGACTTATCCAAAATACTATTATCCAAACTCACAATCCAAATTTTACAAGGAAGTTAAACATAATGAGGATCCTTTTTTCCAGGTAATAACATGTGAACGCCTTCCTCCTAAATTTCTTTTACAACACCACAACATCCTGAATTACCAAAATCAACCATCTCTTATTCCAAAATCACTACCTCAATATTAAGACCATATTAAGGTTTATCATTCCTTCAACCATGTAATTTTTTAAAAAAAATTAACTCGTTGTAGAGTAACTTTTCTTAGTACCATAAAATCTAAAATCCTTAATTAAATAGTACTGTAGTACAATCCTTATTTATTTCCAGAACATCAATGATACAACACTTAAATGAAATAATTCTAAAATAACAACATAAGAACACTAGTCATTCCTCTTCATCTATTGTAGTATCATAACTTGATTATTATTCAATAGAATCATTTGCGGTATAGCCAGATGACTGGGACAATGGTTCGCGTAGTGTCCAAACTCCATGAAAATGCAGCATTGTACATTTGAAACCATTTTCTTACCCATGTAGTCACGTACTTTGTGCCCTTTTCCTCCACACTTATAACAAACTCCCATTCCTTTCAGGCAAGTTCCATGGTGTTTCTTCCCACATTTATCACATATGGGAAAATTCTTCATTTCCATCTTCCATGTATCCATCATTCTCTCTTCCATTCTTTTCTTCTCTTGTTTCCCTTCAAAGCCATAGGACTCCGAGAATTCTTTACTCATTTTATCAACACACGATACTATTTCTTCATATGATAATAATATGTGGGAAACTATTTCACTTCTAAATTCTGGTTTAGGACCGCGAAATATATGATCCTTCTTACTCTTTGGATCATACGTAATACAGGAGTTCACATTCCTTATAATGGGCGCCATTTCTATACAATAGCATAAACTAGTTCATGTTATGAATTGCAATGAATAATTACCAAACTTGTAAAATACCTAACACAAATTGAACAGTTTATGGATATAATCCATAATCATAAAAATGTTTTCTTTGAGTAAGTATATACTCATAAGCCCTTCATAATGGTTTTTAAAGAAAATGAGAATTATCCCCTAGGATTGTCATAACCAAGAGTGCAGCAAGGCCCATTGTCGTTCACCAGTTCCCGTTCGAGTCTAGCTCAAAGTGGTGTTTTCAGGTTTTACCCCTAGGTACATCTGTGCCAGAGCCACCTCTACCTGCTCGTATCCAGACATGGATATATTTCTCGGAAAACTCACAAAATCTCTACAATACCAAAATTCAAGGAATTTCTTCTATACTAATCCTCAATGTATATCTTAGGGCTATGTGCCTTAATCAGAGTTTATCTAAATCTAGTTTCCAAGGTTATTTCTAAACATCCTTTGATACCAACTGTAACGCCCCGACCCCAGTTACCCAGAGTCAGTGCATTATTTAAATACATTAGCATGATTACAAGGAATCAAGTCCTGATGGACTGATCAGTTTTGCATTCTTGGAAAAAATAGATCACATACATGAATGTTACATTTTCACTTTAAGACGTACAAGACAACATAAATAATCTTTATGAACGCCATTCTTCCATTGGCTTAACCCTGCATATCAATCACATTACACTTCTTGGAATCCTGGGAAAAATAAAACATAGAAAGGGGTGAGATCAAATGCTCAGTAAGGGTAACCAATACTGCGGAAACATTCAAAAATAAGCATAAACATTTAAGGCAATGTATAAAACTAAGACAAAAGCCTTTTAAACTTGAACTTCAACATAATATGGCAGAAATAAAATGAAATAATGCCATTTACTTATTCTCATGGATATTATACTAATCAAATAATCACATGAAATATCACTAACCACTTTTCTAATGATGGAATGCATGATGTCGAACTTTAATTTCTGTGTCGAGGCCTCGTGCCAATACCTAAGGGATAACGGTAACTGGAACCCATCCTGAAGAGCCTCTGTAACCGGACTCCATCCCGGAGTGCCACTAATAACTAGACACCAACCCGGAGTGCATCTAATAACCAGACACCAACCCCGAGTGCCTCTAATAACCGGACCCCAACCCGGAGGGCTTACTTTTACCAGTCCCCAACCCGGAACATACTAGTCCAACACATTCATCTTAAGAATAGGATGAAATATAACATAAACATTCATATTAAAACTAACATACCAAATGTCAAAAATTTAATCACAAATCATTAATTTCATAGAAATAACTCATCTATAGTCAAAAATATCACAAAACCTTAAATACAATATGGATGATTTGTATCATAATAAATCAACTTTAAACAAGTGTAAAATTTATCAAAGGATGTTGACATTGATGAAATCAATACTATTTGAGAGAAATATCTCTTTTCTTTAAATAATTTAAAAGTCTCATAATTATAGAGAAAACCATTATTTTGAAAATATATTTATAAGCTTGTAAAAGAAGCTTTAAATGTGTAATAATGGTGGAGAATAACCTCACCCACTGTATAAGTTAAAAAAAGACATTCTTACCTTAATTCTGTCGAAAAGGTTAAAAAGTACCTTGTTTGGAAAATGACGGAAAGATTTCTTTAAAAACCACTTATAAAAAATAAAACAAGGGTATAAATGACTTTAACCCATATTATTGTAAATAGTAAAAATGTTTTGAAATACATTTTTAAGGAACATGGATGTGGATGATAAAGAGTTCCCAGTAGATTATTATGTATAAACAACCTCGGATAATGAAGAGATTGTGAAGTAAACCCTTACCAATTTGGTAACTTATGAAACTTACGACCCATGCAAGAGGTATCATACAATGAATATGTAAATACACATAAATTAAAGTGTATTACACAATGAATATAATTATGGGTAGTACATACACCACACAAAAGGTAATGGTGGAAATATGGAATGAATCTCACGGGAATAAGGAGTGAGATTAAAACCCCTTACCTTGCACTTTCATTTAGTCGATGGTACGTTTAACCTCCTCTACGAAGATCGTTGTATGTTATTCAATTATACCAGAACCATATTAATATTTATAATATCATACATGATTCATTTATGACTTTATATTACCCATTTAATAATAATTTCAATGTTAAGTTAACATTTCAGGTAATAATCACTTTCTTTATCTTACGTGCTTTAACTTGTCACTCTTGGTTGTATCACTTAGATCATGATTTAAATACTTCCAGAATATAAAACAAGATAAATATATCATATATATTTAGAATATAAATATGTATAATACACATATATATGAAATGGAAAACAACGTTTATGGAGACGGTAGTCCGTACGTATGCATAAACGCAGTTTCTGTTTACATATAGTATTGAACGGAAGTAAGTGAATAAGATATATTTAAGTACATAAATCATTATATATATATATATATATATATCTCCAGTAGCATTATTATTCCATATATTACATAATTATTAGTAATATATATTTTTATAATCGTCGCTGAACGGTGAACTTGGAAATGAATCTCATCGCGTCGTGGAGACTGTAATCCGTACGTACGCACGAGTGAAAATATAATTTTTTGATATTAAAATAATATATAATTGGATGTTATATCATATACACAGAATCATTATCATGTTATATATATTATTTAAATGAATTAAAAATCATTATTATACCCATCCAAATAATAATATATTGAATAACAATTACACCACAATGTGGAGACGGTAAGTCGTACGTACGCACGTATGGTGACATGTCATTCAAAGGATGGATAGAATAATGAATATGGTTGTACCATATTTATAATAATATTACAGTATATAGGAGATATTTGATTCATTATTTTATAATGGTAATAATAAAGAAAGATGAAGTGGAAGAAGAATGGAACTTGAAAAAGGGTGGTGAAATCCTTACCTCTTCTTCAGGTTCTTCCTTCTGATTTGATCAAAAGGGATCATTAGGATGGATCTATAACTAAATGAAGGCCTCTAGGATGAAGTGAGGTAAGTTGAGAGAGTATTTGGGTAGGGTTTGGCCGAACAAAAAGGCTTTTATGGTGTGAATTAATGAGAAGGGTGAGTGTCCTTTTATAAGAGGGGTGAAGGGCACCTTTGGAAAAGCTAGAAATATTATTTTATAATAAATTTATATTAGGTTTATAATGGCTCCAAATTGGATTATTTAAAGTTTAAGGTGGGTATGGGTCGAAAACTATTCAACCAATAGAATTTATACAGGTTTGGGTCATTATATTGAACTTATCGTTTATTTTTAACACTTAGTTAATTAGTTTGACACTTACCATGTCACTTTGTATATTTATATTATATAGTTAATAAACATACAATATACATCTAAGAGACCCCCCAAGTGGTCTATTAATGATAAAAATATCATGATATAAGTTTAATGGCAGAACATCATATTTTTAGAAATTTAATATCAATTAATAATATAATATTTGTTTTAAAAACTATTTTATTTCATTTTTGACACTATTCAATAATTGACATTTTTAAAACTCATAACAGAATTATTACTTCTAAACAAGATAATTAAATCAATACTAATATGTAATATTATCCTATAAAATTATTTTAATTCATTGAAAGTCTCAAATTATATTTATTTGGGTATTTATAATATCAATTATTTTAATTTTTCACAATTATGGTAATTACTAAATCATCATTCTGTCATAAATAAATTAAATTATTTAATGTCTAAAAATTATAAACAAAATACCATGATGTAGTAAATACTTTTATCTTTCTAATGAGTATTCATAGTCGAAAATCCAACATATATAACCCTATGTAAAAATTGTTTTTCTAAACGATATATGCTTATGTCATTTTTGTTTTTATTTTAACTTAATTAATATAAAGTGTCATTATCACATACAAGTGGCTCCATGGGGTCCAAAAATCGAACCAAATATGCCCATGGTCGGAAATGTATCAACCAATAAGGTTAGGAAACGTTTTAGGATAATTTAGTATTATTATAATATTATTTTGTGACCCTTATTTACCAGATTTACCATTTAACCATGGTATATAAAATATTTACCGAACTAATTATTCAAAATGACTAAAAATAAAATTTACCTATTTAAACAATTTGAACATCATGATTCTAAATATGGAATCCATTTTTCCAAATTCAAAACACAGAAGTGGCATAAATTAATTTAAAATTAATTCCCGTTGTTAAAACAAAAAGCGTGTTTTTAAGAGATAATAACTATCAAAAGATTGACACTTGTTTATGTCCGGTTTAATTGTAAAATTATGTACAATGACCAAAGTTTTATTAAATGGTAAAAATATATTCTAAATATACTTTAAAACAACTCAAATTCATAATTTATCACTAATAATGTTTTTGATTAAAAAAGTTGTTTTTAATTAAAATTTAGTAATTTTCACTATTTATCAAAATATTAAATTATCCAAAAAGTACCAAAATTTCACCTTTGGCTAAATTCGATACTCCAAATCCAAAAATGAAGTCCATTTTGAGATATTAAATTTCTAAAATTTTAAAAAGTAGGTATTACTATTCATAACGGCTACTTTGATTGGTCGTGGTGTGTGTTAGAACTCGAAGTTGCGTACAACACACGCTACTGTATTATTCAAAGAGAAACGTACCGTGGAATCTCGGTGTGTTACAATATAAAAATACAAAGAGACATTGTAAATGTAAAATTAATTAACTAATAGTTAAAACTAAAAGATAAGGTTAATAAAGTGACCAAAACCTCTCTAAAACATATTGTTTGAGTTGTTTTCGACCCATCACCACCTTAGCCACGAAATAAATCAGTTTGGAGACATTAGAAACTAAATATGAATTTATAATAAAATAATATTTCAATCTTTTCCTAAGGTGCCTCTCACCCCTCTTATAAAAGGTAACTCCCCCTTCTCTCTAATTCAAACCTTCAAATCCATTTGGTTCAGAAAAACCCTGCCCAAATATCCTCTCAACTTCCCTCACTTCATCCTAGAGGCCCACATTTGGTCATAAAGCTAACTTAAGGAACCATTTTTATCAAATAAAATGTAAGAACACGAAGAAGAGGTAACAATTTCACCACCCTCTTCCATGTTCTTTTCTTCTTCCACTTCTTCTTTCTTTGTTATTTACATTCAAAAAAATCCAGTATCTTCTATATACTGTGATGTTATTAAAAATCTGGTGCATCCATCTTCATAATTCTATCCATCATTTGAATGACATTTCACCATACGTGCATACGTACGGATTACCGTCTCCACGTCGGGGTGTAATTTTTATTCAATATATTTTTATATGGATGTGTATAATAATGATGTGTAATTCATTTAAATAATAAATATAAAAAGATAATTATTCTTTATTTATGATATAACATCCAATTATATATTATTTTAATATAAAAAAAATTAGTGTCGCTCATGCGTACGTACGGATTACCGTCTCCAGGAACGCAATGAGATTCATTCTCCATCGTATCCATTCAAGACTAAATTTCATTTGATGATTAAAAATAATATTTAGAGACATGATAAAATTATTTATATGAATAAGATACATCCCATAAATATGAAATATGTCACACATAACAAATAATATAAAGGAAAACAAAAATGTTAACACCCAAAACGACGATAAATCTATGATATTTTTAGCAAATCAATGTTAAATGATCATATATGATATAATATTATTGTATATGATTCTTTTATAATTCAATAAAAATTATTTCACCATTATACAGGAGGCTAACCTACCCTTTACCCAGGAAAAAGTACAATGTAATGGGTTTCTTATCTCACTTTTAATTCCGTGAGATTTCCATTGTTCACCACTTATTTATTGCATGTGGTGTGTGAACTGCCCATGATTTTACTCATTGTGTAATATACATTAATTTATGGATATTTACATCATCATTTTATGATCCTTCTTTCATGGGTGTATGTTTTGTAAGTTACCAAATCGATAATGGAATTTGAAATTTCAATTTCCACTCATTCGCCATTACACATACTTCATTAATTATTTTACTCCAAGATTATATGTGGAATGACTATTCATTTGCTTATGTCATAATTTCCACTCCCCGTTTTGAGGATATACTTTTGATTCTCATAATAACTCCATTGATAAATTCTTAAGTCATCGATATGAACTTGATAAGAGTAATTTTAAATCAATCTCCATTTGTTGAGTTAAATATCCAATTCATTGGTGTTGTTTTTACAAGAATATGTGTGAACGTCCTATGATTGATTTACACTAAAAATCCAATCATACTGAGTTTATTTATATTTTTCACACATAATTATTTCGTTGATTTATCCTTAACCTAATGATATGTTTTTTTAAGAGATTTCATCTCAATTTATATTCCATTGAGAATTCTTTGTTGTTATACACCAAATCACTTTTATATGGTGTATATAATGTACTTTGACATAGTATATCATGAATACTTTTCTTCTCATGATATTACAAAGTTTTGATTACCTCAATTATTTTTATTCAAGTATCTCTCTTTTAGTTAAGAACTCTAATTAAAATAAAATATACATGGTTTAAATATGTATTACTCTAAATCATTCTCATTAATGACCATGTTTTAAAAATTGTTTTAAAGATTTATTTATATGGACATTCAAATTTTAAAAATAAAACTCCTTTTAAATGTTTCAAAGTGGTAAAGGACACATTGATTCAAAAATTTATTTTTAAATGGCTTCTTGACAAATAGTGTGACTTTTAAATGTTTTCAATAAATAGGGGCTATTTATCTCAAATAGTTTTGATAATTATTTTCACCTATGTCAATATCCTTCATTATTCTCGATTGAGGTTATTCTAACACAATACAATCTTCCATACCGTATCGAATGAGTCATGTTTGACTTTGGATGGGCTATTTTTATACCATTCATGGTGTGTGGATAAAGTATTGACATTTCGTATGCTAGTTTTAATATGAATGATTATGTTATGTTTAAACCTATTCATATGAGGAATTAATTGGACTTAGTAAGTGATGGGTGGACCCTGATATAGATCCTCGATGCATCGATAGGTCTCATGCGACAAACTAGTGTCTTGGCACAAGGCCTTGACAAAATCTTATTTATAGTCTTGGCAAGAGGCCTTGACTATGTGGTTATGATAGTCTAGAATATGCATTCCATCATTAAAAAAGTGGTTATTGATATTGCCTATGATTATTCGACTAGTAGAATATCCATTTGAATAAGTAAATGTCATTATTTGATTTTATCTATTACATAATATTCTAAAGTTCAAGTTTAAAAGGCTTTTGTTCAAATCTTATACATTTCCTTAAATGTTTATGCTTATTTATGAATGTTTCCATTATAATGTTATCCTTAATGAGAATCTGAGCTCACCCCTTTCTATTTATTATTTTTCCCAAGATGCAAAAAATTATATTATGGCTGATCTCTAGGGATAGCCTATGGGATCTTAGTGTTGTATATGGAAACATTCATGTTGTAGTTTTTCATTTCATGATGTAATTTAAACCTTATAATTGTATCTAGTACTTCCAAGGCTACTAAAATAATCGGTCTTTAGAGACTAGATCTTTTGTGACCATGAAAATTTTACATAATAATGCACCAACTCTGGGATTCTAAGGGTTGGGGCATTACATCGTCAACCTACATCTCCAGAAAACATCAATCAAGATGGTCTCCCTACCAACTTGTTTACTCAACACAAATGTCATGGAATGTCTTTATATGTCTAATCCTAGTGCTTGGACTATTCCAGGTTCAATAAATGAGTGAAAAAACTCACAATCCTAATAAGAAATATGAAAGAGTACTAAACGCATAGATCATACCACAAACGATCTATCAATCCAATGGAACTACTCCCTCTTGTGAGGGTTGGTGTCCTGAGAACCAGCTGTTTTGTACTTTGATTACATGAATGTTCACTTATTAAACATTGTTTATTGTTCTGCATAACTATGATATAATAATATCCCAGAATATTTGTTGCATTGATAAGGTCATGGCTGATCCCCGCTTTGATGAGAACCTTGAAATGCTATAACAATATTCTTAAATAAAGTTATACGGTTTGATGACATGCTATGATAGGACACATAGTATACATATCGTCATGTGTGAGTACTCGTAAGAAGACGAGACTCTATCTCATGGAGTTCACACTTGATAATCTCCAAGATGGGAGATTATGAGAACAGACCCGCCAATAGCAATTCTGAATGTCTTGGTGTCAACGTACATTGCTATCTATGAGCGTGTGTAATGGTCCTTAGACTGGAATATTATCATTAACTCATGTCATGACTCGTGCACTTAGATTTAATGACAAAAACCTTCACGTAGATAGTTGGTGGGAAGTAGGGTACGTTGGGTGCGTCATGAGTGACATGTTGTTAATAGATAATTCGAGGAAGGATTTTTACCTTCCATTTATGGATGTTGATATCTCGGCCCTTTGATTGAAATAGAACTGTCTCATTGAATTCCATGGTCATGGTGTGAATGACGAGTTTATTTCAGGTATTCAAAGAAAGACGGATCAAGCATATAGGTTTATGACACTATCATGAAACCTTCTTGATCAGATATCGAGAAAAAGGGATTAAATTACACAATAAGCGTTCGTATGAGGTGATACGTCAATGCAGCGTCAAATTCTTTCTCTTGGGTTCCTTGACCCATTGCTAGATAGTAATCTTGGACTTTAGGCAAGCCCACCTAATGATAATGAGAAAGAGGCCTAGAGGGTCACACACTAAGTGTATCCAAGTATCTCAAGTTGAATAATGATTATTCCCGTACGTGGTTTCATAATTATTCAAGGAAGCCTATGTTTTTTTAAATGATGGAGGAAAAATAAAATAAAACAAGTACACGCTGTGTTTTATTAAATATACACGCCATGTAGTTTTATTTTGGAAAGGAAATTAATAAATGAGAACAAGATATACACGCCATGTACATTAAATCTACACGCCGTGTAGTTTTCAATGAAAAACTAGTACATGTCGTGTATTTATTATTACACGCCGCGTTGTTTTTCCAGTCGGGATTTTGAGAATATAATATCATTTTATGAAATTATATTTATTATAATCAGTGTGAGTGCATGTCAAGGAATTAATTATTCAACATGGGAGTTTTCAAAAAGAGATAATGAAATAAATGAAACGCATAACGCATTTATTTATTGTCATAACTCTACAACCTAAAACTCGATTATAAATATCCTCACAATGCCAACTCTTTTCCCACACAAGAGAATCATGGTCTACAATATCCCTGGAGAATTCTTTCAAGGCCGAAAGAACCTCTTCCTCTAAGAACTCTCTCAATACTGAGAGAGATCCTCATCCATTGGATCAAGACGATCTAAGGCGAACAATGGAAGAAAAGGCTTCTCCATGCTAGCACCTGGAGAATCCTTTAGTGACGTCCAGAGATATGAGGTACACGTGTGGATCACCGCTAGAGGGAGACTACACTTGGCTTCTGCGACACAACGACGGATCACATCGACAACGTGATCAAGAACATCAACGAAGAAAGAACACCCAAAAGGTATTTCATTATAATTAATTAAATTAATTATAATCAACCTGTAACGATCCTTGTTTGTGGTTCCGGGACAAACCATCTATTTTGTCTTTTTCTGTGATTTGATTCGTGGAGACTTGCATTTTTCGTCGTATTGATCCGAGATTGATCATTGCTAATGACAAAAACCCAAGTGGGAACATCCACCCACAAGCTTCCGATGTTCCCGGAACCTTCAAATGGTATCAGAGGGAGGTTACAACGTTGATTAGAGGTATTTAATTTTCATTGATAATTTACACATTTATATTTTATTCAATTTGAAATATATAATTCTATTAATCTGAATAAACGATATCTATTATTCCTCCTTCGTTTATCGATTCATATCATAGAAATGACTTTTCAATTATGATTAAAATAAAAACGAGGAATTCATCCAGAGGGGTCGCTCTTTCTGTCTGTACAACACGGGATTAAACGACGTGTAATTATAACTACAAGTCATGTACCTAGGTTCAATGAACTGGCACTCGTCTGCCAAACCACGTCGTGTGAATTGATTATGCCTAAGTAATAATCACACCGTGTGGACCAGAATTGAACGACCCGTGGGAACCGGAATACACGGCATGTATGTTGGAACAACACGCCGTGTAGTCCGATCCGGTCCAGGTTAAACCATGTACAAGGAGAAGTTGTGTTCCACGTACACGGGATTTCCAAGCCGGTTACCGCGTAACAAGGAAGTACACGCCGTGTATGATTCATCTACACGCCGTGTACTCCAAAATTTCCAAAGTAGAGAAAACACACCAAAGCCCCGGTGTGTACTTTGAAAACAAGGTGAAAAGAAATACACGCCATGTAAATATAAACTACATGCCGTGTACTTTCCATAAATGGAATTTCACTAGGTTTCCTCCAATGTACAAAGACCCGTACAAGGAATATGGATGAGAAGAATCTCAAGGTAATTTAGAAAGGAATTTAAGATAACGAATTTATTAATTATAAGATCATAATTAATTGAATTCAAGTGAAACATATCTTAAATGAAAGAGAAATTAAAATAATTTGAATTCTAAATTTGTGTAAATGTTGTTCCATGCTGAGGATGATCATGGGCTAGACCAAAGACCCTTTGTATGTGTATGGTTTCATTTAAATTTATTTAATTTAAATTTTTTGGCATGCGATCCTTCTTCCAGTAAAATGTAGGGCTTACGTGCCCATGGATTCTTTAATGTAAACCCATGTAATGGAGGATCTCCCAAGCCAGAGGAGACAGTTCAAATCCCAAAGTCGAGTCGAAACCGACGCAAGAACCTACAAAGGTGGAAAGGTGGGAGATGGAAAACATGAACCAACAGGTTCAAGGTGGTTTCCCTAGGTTAAGGTTATCTTATAAAAACCTCTATATAAGCTAACCAATAGAAGCTCATGATCATGCCATATTATTTTATTTCTGTCTCATTGCATGGTTTATTTATTATCTATGTGTTGTTGCAATCACATAATTAATAAAATGAACAAGCATGCAAAGATGGAATAAAATAAAAACCGGACTATGCGTAAACATTATCAGAACATGGTTAATCACATAAACAAGCATCACTTAATATTAACAAGCATGTGATAATGAAAAAATAAACATAAAGGAATAAAATTCCGCAATACCATATTAAGTCAGACCAAGCCTTCTGTTACCTGATTAAGGGAAAGACTCAATAAAACTATGTGTTTGACCAAACCTTGTTGAGACACTTACTTTTATAAAGGAAGCCCTTATGAAAGGTTTCGGGTTGACTTAACCATATTAAATCAAGAGAAGTATCCCTTAATAGACATGGTGTAATATTGGAGGCAAGAGTTGAGGAAATCCAAGTCAGGATTTCAGGATTGGGGAGTCCAATCAACAGATCAAGGAACTGTAAGCTTATAGTTGGCAAAGACCCGCCTACCTAAATACCTTCAAATAGCTTGACCAACCCTTGTCGGGGTTATGCGAAGGGAAATATGGATCCTTGCCACTAGAATGTCAAAGAAACTGGACATTCCATGTTCAATGGTGAAAGCCATTGGGACTTGATAAAATAGTGGGAGAATTAATTAATTTATTATTTCTAATAAAAATGTAATCAAGAAAGTACTGATAAATATGCTCTTTTAATTTGTAGAATCGAAATGACAGACTCATCAACCACATTTTCTCTACGATCAATACTGGATAAAGACAATATCCTCACCGGCAGTAACTTTCAGGAATGGTTTAGGCACCTTCGGGTTATCCTACTCCATGAACGAATGTTTTACATGCTGGAGTCCTCACTTCCTGATTCTCCTGCCCTAGGGGCGAGTGATGAAGATTTCTTGGTCTATGATCAACACTTGAATGATGCTCTCGACGTTCAATGTTTGATTCTATCATCGATGTATAGTGAGCTCATGAAGTCTCATGAACACATGGATGCCTATAGAATGCTCGAGCACCTCTGTGGTCTATACCAGGAGAGAGCAAGATAGGAAAGGTTTGAGATCTCCAAGGCTCTATTTCAGAGCAAGCATGGAGAGGGTTCCCCAGGCGGGCCTCATGTAGTCAAGATCATTGGATACATTGAGATCTTGGAGGTTCTAGGGTTTAAACTCCCCGAAGAACTGTGTACCGATCTCATTATTGCATCACTCCCCTAGAGATTCTCAAACTTTGTTGTGAACTTCAATATGAACAACATTGAGAAGTCTCTTTCTGATCTTCTCATCCTCATTCGCTAAGTGGACACTGACATGAAGCGTGAAAGCCTTCTGTCCTCATGGTGAATAAAAGGAAAGGGAAGGCGAAGAGCATTAAGCCCAAAGCATCTTCAAGGCCTTCCAAGAAAAGGAAGATCAAAGGGGAGGAAAAGGAACAGGATGTTGTTTGTTTTTCATGTGGAAAGAAGGGCCACTGGAAGAAAAACTGCACCCAGCCAAGGAAGCAAGGGGAAGCTTCAGGTGTGTTTGTTATCGAATGCAATCTATCTATTTCTACTAATTGGGTATTAGATACTGATTTTGGTTCTCACATATGTATCCAAATACTGGAACGAAGTAGATTCAAAAAGATTTATCGAGGTGAGGTGGATCTACGAGCATCCAACTGAGCCTGACTCGCTGCTATAGCTGTCGGAGACTAACACCTCACATTACCTACTGGGATGGTCTTGGTTTTTAAAGGTTGTTATTATGTGCCTCTGTTACTAAAAACATTATTTTAGTATCCAGATTAGATACTGATGGATACATATTCAAGTATGGAAATTAATGTTGCTACTTTAATAAAGATAGCATTTGTTTTGGTAGGGCACATTTATATAACGGCCTTTATGTGTTAGACTACACAAACCAAGTAATGGAAATCGATAACAATGTTAATTCACATGACTCATACCACAACCAACTTTGGAATCACCGGCTAGGTCATGTCAATGAGAAACATTTGACAAAATTACATCAAGATTGGTATTTAGATTCGTTCGAACTAAAACCACTTGGTTTATGTCATGCAGGTCTACAAGGCAAAATGACCAAATCCCCATTTAGTGGGAATGGTGAAAGAGCTAAAGAGCTTCTAGAATTAGTTCACACAGATGTGTGTAGACCATTTCCAGTTGAAGCAAGGGGTGGGTTCTCATACTTCATAACTTTTACTGATTATTTTAGTAAATATGGACATATATACTTAATGTGGTATAAGTCAGGTTATTTTGATCGGTTCAAATAATACAAGAACGAAGTTGAGAACCAGATTGGTAAGAAGATTAAGAAACTCTGCTCAGTCAGAGGAGGAGAATATCTTAATCAGGACTTCATTGATTTCTTACGGGAGTTTGGGATTCTATCTCATCTCACTCCTCCTTACACGCCACAATGGAATGGTGTAAGCGAAGGGAGGAACCGCACCCTGTTGGACATGGTGGGATCAATGATGATTAATGCGATTCTTCCATTATCCTTTTGGGGATATTAATTACAAACAGCAGCGCACATACTAAACCAAGTACCAACTACATTGATAAATGGTATTCCATATGAGTTATGGAGTGGACGCAAAGCCATGTTATCGAATATACATGTGTGGGGTAGCGAAGCATTTGTTAAGGCCTCTTTAGGTAACAAACTTGCACCCTGAGGCACAAAGTGTAGCATTATAGAATATCCCAAGGAATCAAGGGGATATTACCTATACAACCCCTTAGACAAAATGGTTGCAGTGGCAAGACACGCCATATTCCATGAGAGGGAGCACATCTCCAAAAGGTATAGTGGGAGCGAGATAGACATTGATGAAGTCGTGGCTCAAGATACACATGAGTTGGTACAAGAACAGATTCCAAAAAGCCCCATGGATGAAAAATCTATTACAAAGACACAAGAACTGCGTAGGAGCACGAGAGAGGTGAGAGAACCAGAACGATATGATTTTCTTGTCACTAAGGATGGTAACTCGTTATTGGTTGACAATGATGATCCTCTTACCTACAAGGAATAAGTTGAAGGCATAGATGTTTCCAAGTGGAAAGAATCCATGAATTATGAAATGGATTCCATGTACCAAAACCATGTCTGGATTTTGGTAGATCCTCCAGTTGATGTAATGACTATTGGTAAAAAATGGGTATTCAATAAGAAACTGGACATGGAGGGGAAGGTCAGCACCTAAAAGACACGACTGGTTGGAAAATGTTTTAGACAGCGTCAAGTAATTGACTATGATGAAACCTTTTCACTGGTTGCGATGTTGAAATCCATCAGAATCCTATTGGCCATTTCTACTTACAATGACTATGAAGTTTGTAAAATGGATTTCAAAACAACATTCCTTAACAGGAACCTCCAGGAAGATGTCTACATGACACAACCTGAAGGGTTTGTGACTCCAAACGATTCCAACAAGGTATAAAAGTTTCATAAATCCATTTATGGATTAAAGCAAGCATCAAGATCATGTAACATTTGTTTTGATGAAGCTATAATGGAATTTGGATTTGTTATGAATGAGTGCTTGCCTTGTGTCTACAAGAGGTTTAGTGGGAGTGTAGTCATTTTCTTAATAGTATATGTTGATGACATATTACTAATTGGAAACGAAGTAACTGTCTTACAGTCAGTTAAGGCATGGTTGCCTAAATGATTCTCCATGAAAGACTTGGGCGAGGCAGCATATATTCATGGGATCTAGATCCATCATGATAGATCCAAGAGGATTCTAGGCCTGAGTCAAAGTACATACATTGACAAGATACTAATGAGATTCAGTATGGAACAATCCAAGAGGGGATTGTTACGAGTGTCACATGGAATTCATCTTTCCAAGAAAATGTGTCCTCAAACACATGAGGAAAGAAAGGGGATGGCAAGGATCCCTTACGCATCCGCAATTGGGTCAGTCGTGTATGTTATGCTATGTACGAGGATAGATGTTGCTTACGCATTAAGTGTGGTAGGCAGATATCAAGATGATCCAGGAGACCTCCATTGGATGGAAGTTAAGACTATCCTTAAGTATCTGAGGCATACTAAGGATATGTTCCTGGTTTATGGAGGAGATGAGGAACTAGTCATCAGAGGACATGTAGATTCTAGTTTCCAGACTGATCAAGATGACATGAAGTCACAGACTAGATACATATTTAGTTTGAATGGAGGTGCAGTGAGATGGAAAAGCTCAATGCGAAGTGTGGTGGCAGATTCTATAGAAGAGTCCGAGTATATCGCATCTTCTGAGGCAGCTAAATAAGAATTATGGATGTGAAGCTTCGTCCAAGAGCTGGATGTGGTGGCGAGAAGTAAAGACACTATCACACTCTATTGTGATAATACTGTAGTGGTGGAACTTGCAAAAGATCCAAGGTCCTATCAGCGGACAAAGAACATACTTCAGAAGTATAATATCTTGAGGGATTTTTCTCAGAGAGGTGAAGTTGCGGTGAACAGTATTTCCATGGAAGACAACGTGGTAGACCCCTTGAATAAAGCCTTGACTTAGTAGAAACATGATCATCATGTGAGGTCTAGTGGACTAAAAGTCATAGGCAGTTTCCTCTAGTCCAAGTGGGAGTTTGTAAGGGATGGTGTCCTGAGAACCAACTGTTTTGTACTTTGATTACATGAATGTTCACTTATTATATATTGTCCATTGTTCTGCATAACTATAATATAATAATGTCCCGAAATATTTGTTGCATTGATAAGGTCATGGAAGATCCCCTCTATGATGAGAACCTTGAAATTCTATAACAATATTCTTAAATAAAGTTATACGGTTGGATGACATACTATGATAGTACACATAGTATACAGACCATCATGTGCGAGTACTCGTAAGAAGACGAGACTCTCTCTCATAGAGTTCCCACTTGGTAATCTCCAAGATGGGAGATTATGAGAATAGACCCGACAATAGAAATTCTGCATGTCTTGGTGTCATCGGACATTGCTATCTATGAGCGTGTGTAATGGTCCTTAGATTGGAAGATTATCATTAACTCATGTCACGACTCACACACTTAGATTTACTGACGAAAACCGTCACGCAGACAGTTGGCAAGAAGTAGGGTACATTGGGTGCATCACCAGTGAAATGTTTTTAATGGATAAGTCCAGGAAGGATTTTTCCCTTCCATTTATGGAAGTTTATATCTTGGCCCTTTGATTGAAATAGAATTGTCTCATTGAATTCCTTGGCCATGGTGTGGATGACATGTTTATTTCAAGTAGTAAAAGAACGACAGATCATGCATATAGGTTTATGAAACTACCATGAAACCTGCTTGATGAGATATCGAGACTAAGGGATTAAATTACACATTAAGTGTTCGTATGAGGTGATACGTCAATGCGGCATCAACTTATATCTCTTGGGTGCCTTGACCCATTGTTAGACAGTAATCTTGGACATTAGGATAGCCCGCCTAATGCCAACGAGAAAGAGGCCTAGACGGTCACACACTAAGTGTATCCAAGTATCTCAAGTTGAATAAAGAATATTCACCTACGTGGTTTAATAATTATTCAAGGAAGCCTAAGTTATTTTAAATTATGGAGGAAAAATAAAATAAAACAAGTACACGTCATGTATTATTAAATGTACATGATGTGTAGTTTTATTTTGGAAAGGAAATGAATAAATTAAAACAAGATATACACGCCGTGTACATTTAACGTACACACTGTGTAGTTTTCAATGAAAAAAAGTACACACCGTGTATTTATTATTACACGCCGTGTAGTTTTCCCATTCGGGATTTTGAAGATATAATATCATTTTATTAAATGATATTTATTATAATTAGCATTAATGCCTGTCAAGGAATTAATTATTCGACATGAGGGTGTTCAATAAGAGTTAATGAAATAAATGAAACGCGTAACATGTTTATTAATTTTCAGAACTCTACAAACTCAAACTAGATTATAAATATTCTCACAACCCCAACTCTTCTCCCACACAAGAGAATCGGTGTGCACAACATCTCTGGAGAATTCTTTCAAGGCCGAATGAACCTCTTCCTCCAAGAATGCTCTCAAGACCGAGAGAGATCCTCTTCCATCGGATCAAGACGATCTAAGGCGGACAACGCAAGCAAAGGCTTCTCCAAGATAGCACCCAGAGAATCCTTTGGCGACGTCTAGAGATTCAAGGTACACGTGTGGATCACCACTAGAGGGATTCTACACTTCGCTTCTGCGGCGCAACGATGGATCACATAGACAACGTGATCAAGAAAATCAATGAATAAAGAACACCCAAAAGGTATTTATTTATAATTAATTAAATTAATTATAATCAACTTGTAACGATCCTTGTTTGTGGTTCCGGGACAAACCATCTTCTTTGTCTTTTTCTGTGATTCGATCCATGGAAACTGGCGTTTATCGTCATATTGAGCCCAAATTGATCATTGCTAATGACAAAAAGACAAGTGGGAACCTCCACCCACGCGCTTCCGCTGTGCCTGAAACCTTCACCTCTATGGTGTAAAATTGACCACTCCTAGATCTTCTAAACCTATTTTATTTTCCACCTCCTTGACAATTCCTAGCTCGAGCTCCCTGAGGAATGCCCTGAGGCTGTCCTCTACCTACTCAGTCTCCCCTCAGTGGAGCAGGAGCCTACAGTCCATGAGGTTAAAATGGTCCGATCGACAACTATTGTTGAGTAACACACTAAACATTCCCACCCCCACCATAATGATATCATGATGGGCACTGACTATGAAGGTTCTAGTGGGCTCTGGAAGTGAACCACCATGGCACCAAGACTACAGGAATAGTATGTGGTCTAGAAAATCGAAACAAAAACTACTATGGTGGATTTCTTATTGGCCACCACCATAAATAAAATGGCACTTAAGACCTACTATGGGAATCTTTTCCCAAAATAGAACCCTTCTGGATCCCCTCCCATTGTATACCTCCTCATGATGGCATCCTCTAAACCACTTCTAACATATTCTAGGCCTTTGATATGTTTGAAATGTAAATGGAGTAATTACATAGTAGAGGGTATCACAGAGTTCCACCTCTAAGAATATCCCCTGAGAATCCCCATAGTGAAAGATATTTGAAATAAATAGAAGGAGAACCATGAAATTAATCCCTACACCCTTACGGACATACTCACCTATGGGATATAGAGTATCTCTTGTCTCTTTCCAAAATTCATGATTGAAATAATGAATTCTGCACAATGAACCTTCTCATAGACAACACACATAACATCACTCACCTTCCTCTCCCTTAGGTAGAGCATCAACCACTAACACAAAACACCCCACATCTAACTAATTGAAAACTGAACCTTGTACATTGTAGGAGCCCGAATCAGGCTGAATGTGTTCACCATATCTTCATGCCAACACTCCATCTATGCATCTGAAAAGAATCCTTCTTTTTTCTTAGATTTTGTTGCAATAAATCATGAATAATCTAATATCATTGTTTTTACTCCCACTATAGATCAACCCTTTAATAATAAGCTGGATCAGCCTTATGAGGCTCCACTACTCATACCACACATTGAAAATGACTGGGTTCCACAGATAAAATGTAAAAGGGGCTCCTAAACCCAAGTAGTATGGAATTTTATTTGGGATTCAATTTAACTCATTTTTATCTAAATTTCCAAAAAACACAAAAAAATAGAACCCAATTCATCCTGATGAATTTACATTCCCTAGGGTCACTACACCACAAATGGTGTAGCCTCACCTAGTTTTTCGATCTTATCAGAGTTCATGCATCACATCAAGAGGGGCCCTAATATCCAATGTCCAATACAGTTTTCCATAAACTATATTAGGCACCAAGATCTCATAAAACTATTTCCCTACCCACCCATTAAATCACTATAACCTAACTACAAAATCCATCCAATCACTCAACAATCTCACCTACAATACCATTTCACACTGACCTTGTTTAATCATGATGAGGGAGGGGATGGAAAAGTGATGTGACCTTCCTTCTACATAATTAAAAATAGATAATGGACCCATATTCTTACAACTTGTAGGACCTTGGGTGGCTACTAGAACAAAGGGTATACAAATCTCATAAAAAGGAAGGCATTTACATTTTTATAATAACCATGATTGGGAGATAATATTTATAGACCTCAAAATAAATCAAATAAACACACACACACACACACACAGATATATATATATATATAAGAATAAAAAATCTATCCCACATGGATTTTTATTGAAAAAATATATAAATAAAATGAAAACCAACAATGAAAATATAAAATGAACATGATAAGCAGTGACGCAACAACTATCCTATCACTCGAATAAGTAAGGTATAACACGGTTTGCGTAATCTCCCTAGAAAAAAAAAACTGTTTTATACATGTTGGGTGGACAAACATGTACAAACAGTAGAAAAATCCAATGTCACTCATGCACAAGTTGGAAAGCATACTAATTTCCCGCTAAGAAATCAAAGGATTTTCAAATGAACCTAAAGAGGTATATTATCCACCACAACCTCAACAATGAATTCCCTATGTATAACAAAAGTCATGAAAAGTAATTAGAAATCACATAGATATTTGGGTCCCCCAAACAACATCCCACTTGTTAATTGCTCATCCATAATAATGAATGTCTTGATGCAACCACACGCTTCAACAAGCCCCACTATCACAAAATTCCCATAAACACCTGGGCGACAAAGCACACCACATCCTACCTACAAATACATGGGCCGCAAAACAAAAACCTCTTCATGAAAAAAATGGGAAATTATATCATATCTCACCTCAAAGACAACTGGGAAGGACACCTTTCCAGTAGACACCTAGTCCTCACAACTACTCTAGATCCTGGATGAAGAGTATACGACTACAAATTCCTAAAATATGGAGCATAGAAGATCCAATAATCAACCATCCATCCTCTCATTGAGATTTTTGAAAAGACACCCTCCCCCATAAAAATGGGCGTGTTCATCACATAGTGATCGACATGGATGGTGTGGTCATAAAAATAGGTGGAAATACACACACACACACACAATATATATATGTATATATATATAATTATATAAATCACTCATCACATCCTATGGGTTTACCAAACGAACAAACCAGACCATGAAAAACATCTCTTACTGTCAATTCTACATGCATGCTTCACCATGAATGATTGTAACATCCATAATGATAAACATTGATCCACCTAATATTTAATTTTGTTGATGATATTAGGAATTAAACATTTATTCCATTCCTACCTAAGAAAACACCAATCACACCACAACACAAGTAACATCATAACCGAAATTCATGTCAAAAACTTATTTATAATATATTGGTTAAAGGCCCATGAAATGTAATAGAATAATTCTTTAAAATCATCCCTCCAACATCATCCGGGGAAGACCCTATACATGAAAAGAATTGCATCCATCAAAATAGAAAAACTCTACCAGCATGTAGTCCATCTACACAGTCCCCTGCCTTGAACACCCCCATAATCATTTTTCAATGTCAGGTTTCCATGCCCTTCCTCTCAACGAAAAACCCCCATACCACTTATCCCAACCCAATCAGTAGCTTCACTTCATAAAAAAACCACACACAATAATATAAACCTAAAACAACAAAAAACTATAACCCCTCTACACGACCACTTCCTAGAAGAAATCTTACAGAATAAAAAGTTTATCCATTACACTATCAAACAATCAATCAACCTGAGATACTATCAAACAACATGTACCACCCAATAAACATAGCCACACAACCCGCCAGAACATCAAATGACCCACATAAACACATCATCAAACAAGAGCGAAAACAACATACAACAACATCAAATAGCATGGTGTACTTTGATTTAAAAACCCTTTATTGTTTAATTACACTTTCAATATTCATGGGTGGGAAAATAAACTAGTTCAATCCAATGGAAATTATTTATTTCACCGGGTGTATGTAGTTAATAAATCTCCTAAATTTTATACATTCTATAAGAAAACTGCCACAAATATTCCTAAGTCGTACATGTGCACAACAAAAGGAAACTAAATGTTATGATTTATTAATTGTTATTATCTACAATAAATTGGTTTCAACTAAAAGAACATGAATAAATAAGTAATCCCACAACTCGTTATACCAAAATAAAGAGAGTCCAATGGATCACTACTTGGAACAAATGAGTATAAAAATTTCCTCCATGCACCGAAAAATATGGAGTCTCTCATGTGGCATGAAAAGAATACATGGAAAAATGAAACCATATCTATAGCACAGATTCCAACCCTTTAGGAATAATGGTTTTAGCTGCATGAAGTGGAAGAAATAGAAACATATTGGAGAGAGAAGATCTCTACTTAGAAGGGACGTAACATATATAAATGGAATGAAATAGTTTAGAGGGTCATTAAATTCATATCATGATTAAGACCACAAGGATTCACTATTGGAAATCCCTTGGATCATTTGGATACTAAAGATATAATTAATATCTATTGAAAAAACATTAGATATGCTCAAAAAAGGCATTAAATTAGATTTATATCAATTAAAACATAATAGGTTTGAAACTGAAAAAACTGGGAAAAATTGGAAATGACTCACTGATGAGGGATTAAGCAACACGAGTTACTTACACTAAGTCACCGATGGATGATTCACCGAAGCAAATCACTAACATCAAGTCATCAGCATGACTCATTGACACCTAACTCACTGACACTTGATGTACCAACATCATTACTAACTAATGTTCTGACCTACCCACATGTCCTCCTACTAGTGCATTGACCTACCTATGACCCAAACTACTGATGCCTCTACCTATCGACGCCTTCAACTATAGATTACCTAACTCACATGCATCCTGAATCACCAACATCCAAACTCACTGACATCCTTACCTACCAATGCCATTACTTAATGACAACTCAGACTACCAATACCATGATATATCAACACATTGACTCTCCATCATCCCCACTCACCAATGTTTGGACACACCGACGTTGATCTATTGATACCACCAACCAATGAAAAAACAAACATTTCAAAAACTATTGGATTGAGATACTATTTCTTCCTATAACACACTAAACTCTAGATTTTGAAATATTTATAGACTAGGTAGGTTCAGTACATTACAATTAATGATATGTGTGAACAAAATTTCGTGTTTAAAATGTGATGCATGAACCTGATTACAAGTTCCCAATGTTATGCATGGACATGGTTTCATGTCTATATGTTTATGTGTGAACTTGATTACATGTTCACAATGTTATGAGTGAACGTTTATACATGTTCACAATGATATGAACGGAACTAGTTGTGTGTTCATATGTGTGTGTGTCATTCTAATTACAAATTCACAGTTTTATTTGTGAACATGATTACATTTTTATAATTTTATGCATGGAACTGGTTTTAGGTTCATAATGTAATGTGTGAAACTAATTACACATTCAAAATGTTATGAATATACCTAGGTGCATGTCTATAAGTTTATGTTGGGGACTAATTTCATTTCCTCAACTTAATGAGTGAACATGATTCTACTTATACATGTAAATAAAGTTAATAGAAATGTGAATGCTAGAAATTCTATGTCTTATTACTATATTATGTTTTCATGACTTATGATCTTAATTTTATTATGATCCATTTCATATGAAGAACCGATCTTATTTATGATCTATAATATTAAGGTTTTGATCCTAAAACGTTATTCTCAACTTACATAGCATTTTTTCATGTTATGCTTATACATCTCCATTATTTATCATTATTGAGCATCTGTGATCACCCCTATCATATGTTTCCTTTACCTTGGTTATGAAGAAAATATTTAGATATAATTACTAAATTTGGAGATATTTATGTGATATATTTTATATCTTTTAGCAGGATATTAGATTTTTTTTTTGATGTTCCCAAAGTAACTAATAAATTATGGTCCCCATGGATGTATTTTTTAATGCACTATATATTCACTAAAATGATATATTATTGTTGTATGTTAATCCCAGGTCTCTATAATAGGATTACATAATATTATTTTTATATTGATTATAATTCTAAAATGTGTAATATCTTGTTTATTTGAATGAACATAAATAGTTATCTAAGGGATAGGTTAAGTCTTAACATAAGAACTTTTCAATTAATGGGAAAGGTAAATATGTAGGAATGGGGGGACCATGAAAAATGGAAGAACCATCCTCTAACATTATAGAAATAGAAAATGGGTTTGGGGGTCTTTTCACCATGAATAAAATCTTCTCATGGGGTTTATATATTTATATAGAGGAATCTGTGAAATTAACTATTCAATGGGGAACAATTCAGATTAACCAATAAACCTATTACCAATTTAAATTTAATGGGGAAACAAAATAATATTTCGAAGGTTATTGGTTACAAAGAGGAGATAATTTTCTTATTGAATTGAGTTGGTGATGATTCTAATGATAATTATATAAAACATGTACAATTGAAAAAGTAATTAAAGAAGTTTTGATCAATCTAATAGTTATGTCACTATCCATTGGACATATTTTCAAGGTGATTATTTATAACATGAAATTTATCATATAAGAAATTACTAGAATTGTTGTTCTAATCAATGTGGTGATGTTTTCTTGTTATGGATAACATAGTGACCATGGAATATCATAATCTCACATGGATGGGCAAAATAATGTCTCCACTATCTTTTTTCTATAATTGTTTTTATAATGACAACCAAATGATATTCCCTAATTCCACATGTTAGTTCATAAAATATTTATTTCTTTATTATTTGCTTCCAAAAATTTCCCTCAATAATTTAAATTGAATGGCTTAATAATTAGATACTTTATCATTTCATAGGTCACCCTTTATGGGTTTTCTAATTTTTAATTTAAGGAATTTAAATTTTGGACATGATGTGGTGTTGTTTAATGTCATATAATATCTAAAAATAATTACTATATATAGGATCATATATCTACAAATAACAGTTTAGGTAATATATATATATATATATATATATATTGAAATATGGTAATGGAAAATTGGACACAAATATAGTATCCATGCTAATATATATTCCATGAAGTATAGGTTCACAAAATCTCAATTAGATAGGATGATGATATTGAAGAATGGGACTTATGTTTTTATCTTGGATTGGGATAGTAGATATGGGAATCCATGTAGTATATTTTTTATAAGAATCAAGAGAAATAAATTTTTATTTATGATATCTCATCCTAGTGTTGTTTCTTCAATGAAAATACCTGGTGATAGAGGAGAGACAATAAATAGGAAGTAGGTTGATAACGATGAGAGTTGAGGATGACCTGAGGATAAAAAATATTTATATGAAAATATATCCCAAAATAAAAAGAATCGAGCTGCATATATATATATATATATATATTATATTCATAGATCTATCACATATGTATGAAGTGGAATATTTTACCATAATATTACATTATAAGAGGAATCGTTTTATGGATAGATCCCATGATATTTGTTCTTAGATCGATTAGAAATGTGTCATTTTATTCATTTATTTATTTATTGAAATAATCATTACACTGGAAATCCTCACATTCCACAAAATTACATTGAAAGATGTTTGATTATACCTGATTAACCACTCATGGATTTTTTTGGATTTTATGAAAAACCATATCTCATTTAATGTATACCATGTCACGAGGACTTAGGTGCCATGTAGATAATGTTTTTTTTGTAAAAGTACATATATATGGGGGTATTTTTAAACATATGGATGGTGTTCATGATGAGATAATCATGATAGAAGAGCCACACATGACATTATATATATTTTTAGTTGGAATCAAGAATCAAATACTTATCATTTGTGGTTAGTTATCATCCTGGGTAAGGTGAACCATGACAGGATAATTAACTCCAGTGTACAAAACTATAAAATTATAATGGAAATAATAGAAACCCTAATATCAATACATCTCTTAAATAGTGGGGGGGAATTTTTTATCTAGCTCTCAAATAAAATTCAATTCTATTTAATTTAGTGTTCTGTGGGATGGAAGAGACTAATTACTGTTAGGTGATGTGGGATGGAATATATGATTATCAATCAAATGTTATACGATTAGGTATAAATATTCATGTTATTTAAGTATTTATAATGAGAAATTTCATACTAAGTTTTTTTGATTTCATAAAATATGAAATTTATATCATGAATATTAACATCCTGAATGAAGTTAATATTTAATGTTGTTTAAATACATTCCAAAAGGAATATGTTCCTCAATTAATGGAATGTCTGGAATGGTTCCCTTTTGAATGACTAAGAAGTAATACTATATAAATTTCCCTAATCTCAGGATTCATTTTTTCAATATAGAATCTATTTACTTTCTTCTAGTTAAAATTATTAATGAAATAACATTTATCAATCATATGTTCCCAAAATGATCTAATTGAGAAAATTATTTAGATGATATTTCACAAGATCATCCATTGGTCTCTCAATTTTCTTAAGCTCAGTATGGATATTATATATAAAATTCTTTAAAACTATAAAAACATTATCAATCTGAAATGAATAGAAACATTTTCACCTATTATCAAAATATAGATGTCCACGATTATTTTTTACACTTCCATTGTTCTTCTATGGTATATCACGTCGATGATTTATGGAATTGGATTTAATTTAATTTATATTTCTCTTATATATACATGATTCTAAATCTAATCGTTAATCTTGAAGCTTTGGAAAATTTTATTTTATAATAATCATTGGGAGGGATACTAATTAAAATTATATCTCATATCCTACACATTTGGTTCCCTACACTAGTTCATTGGGATATCACTCTACTCATTATTCTAGGAAATGGAATAATATCTTGAAACATTTAATGGATGGTGGTAATATAAAACATTTCATCAACCACATTGTGATTGATTGAATTTATTGTTCCATTGAATTCCTGTAATTATATTATTATCATAGAGCTTTGGTTTCTTTATTTTGGGAAATTATTTAACCTCTATCTATTCATGGGTAGATATTGATTCTATTACCAAATATGGAATTTATGAATGTACACAATTACTAGAGTAATCTAATCATATTATTGATCAATATGTTTGAACAATCCCGAAAATTGACATTGGGATGGTGGGAAAATTTGAAAATTAAACTATCCCCATGGGATAATATAAGGACACGACCTTAAACAAAACCTAATCTTGAAATAAATGAATAAGTTGCACTGAGGATATTTTCAGGATTAATGTTTTAGAGAATTAGGTCATAAGTATTACATTACATCTCTTAAATTTCAAGGTAGACACTTCTACTTTGTTTCCATTTTTTTAATAATATAATTACTCTTGAAAATAAATGTCACGTCTAGTCCCATGTTTTAAATATCATTACTTTTCCTTGATCCTATCATTGGCCCTTTTCATCTATTGGTCCTGTGAAAAAAATTTCAAAATCTGGGATGAGCATAAAAAACTCAATAAGTGTTATAAATTAAATGAAGAAAACATTATTTCATCATTGCGTACATAACATAAGATCTTTAACAAAACTCATGAAATCATAAGATTTTTTAAAAACACATGGAAACCATAAATCATAAAGGTAACATTTGGCATCCATATCATACTTACATTGTAGCTATCATAGCTATGTAGGGAGTTATGTTTGGAATTACCATCAAATTATATTCCCCAAAATTATTAGGAAAACATTCACATTTACCTCTATCACATTACCCAATGAATTGGAGAGCTATCTCACGCTCACCCACCATATGTTTATCACAGAACCACCCATATATGTAATAATGCCCAAGAACCATAACATATTCATATCACATAATAAAAATATAAAGAAAATATAACATATAAACATTTCAATCAAAATATACCATTTAAATATATTGAAATAAAAAAATCATTCATAAAATTAATTATCAATACCAAATTACATAAAAGAGTACATGATATTTATTTTCCTTTAAAAAAAAATACAGCTTGTTAATGAAGCCGAAGTTCAAATAATACTCGCACCAACGGAATGGTCATTGTCACCGCTTATGTTGAAAAGATACATTAAGTTATGTAATTTAGTAAAATGATTCATAGAAAAAGATTATATTTCAATGAAATGAAATTCCAAATGTGTTTTTACATCTTATAAAAATAGTTTTGTACTAAAACAAAAAAATGCCTCAATTAAAAGAGATTGACACGAAGTCCCTTATCTAGTGCCCGACATGGCCCATTCATTATTTAATCAACTAAATATTAAACAAAATTTAATTAATAATTTATTAAGAGAATTTTTCAAATTTATTATTTATTTTATATAAATTATTACCATGATATAAACATTATGTAATCATTTATGTTAATAATTTTCATTTTTCGATATTTGATACTTAAGTCAAAAATGGACTTCTTATAATTATAATTTGTTCATGTGGTGAAAATATATTACAACCAAAATCATAATAATAAATTATTTATCATATATATCAAATATATGTAGTATATAATTGTATTTATACTAGTACATAACATTTGGAGGTAAGAAATGAATTGCACTGTTAATGGAAACGGTAAGTCATATATACGCATGCACGCTACATTCATTTATATTTCTTATTTTAATGGAATTAAAATGAAATTTCACATAGGAATATTATAATTTCAGTATAATATCATATATGATATCATTAACTCCATCATTTATGAGTCCCACATATGACATTAATGGGTCATATCACTTTGAAGGGGCGGTAGTCTACACTTCCTCAAATAAAATTATCATGTTTACCCATAATGGAAACCATAATGGTATGATATAAATAAAAAGTATAGAATATTAAGAAAAAAACATAATATATATCATATATAAATACAATTCCATCTTAATGGCCACTATAAGAGGTGGTAGGAGATTATTGAACAATCATCATTTCGTGAGGCGTTAGTTTTACATCCACAGAAACAGTATGTTCTTTACCCATTAGATGGGGATGTGAGAATGTGTAGTTCCAACAATTAAAATACCAAAATCCTAGTATATTTAGGATTATGGTTTTTTTATAAAATAAAGTAATAGAAATAGTTTAGGGGCTAGAGAAGTAAAATAAAAGAAAATAATTTAAGGGAAATCGTTACCTTTAATTCGTGTAAATCCCATTGGTTTGAACCTAAATGACTATTTGATATGCCTTATGCCTAATTTAAGGATTATATGTGGAATATAGGGATCTTGGGTACTTATTTGGGTTGTGGGTGGATGATTTAAGGGGAATTAGAGGTGTGGGAAATGGGTTTGATGTTATGGCTTTTTATAAGGGGGAGGAGGGGCTCTTTAGGACAGTGAAAATATTTTTTTTATATAATTATTTTCAGTTTATAAAGGTCCCAAACTTATTAAGGTCGAATATAATATGACCCATGGTCAAAATTAAATCAACCAAAAATAATTTTATATGTTTTAGATATATTTAAGCTTTATAATATTAATTATTTAAACGATTTATTAATGTGGTAAACACAACATCATTACTGTGTCATAAATAATTTTATTTATTTGATGTATAAAAATTATAAAAAACCCATAATGTAAGAAATCATTTTATCTTTTCAAATAATATTTTTAGATTAAAATATAACATATATAACCTTATGTAAAACTTAATTTACTAAAAGATATTTGTTTTGTTCAATTTTTCCCTTACTTTTAGTTAATTATAATAAAGTTTCATTATCACTATTAAGTGGCTCCATGGGGTGAAAAAATAGACCCTTGGATTCCCATGGTCGTCAATGACTCATACAATAATGTTAGGACATGTGTTATGGTAATTTTGTATTATTATGATATTTTTTTTCCATTAAATTACCTTATTTACCATTAACTGCGGTAAATAAAAGTCAAAAGTTACTATTAACCAAAAATTATTTATAACTTATTGAACCACATTTTAAATACTAATTACAAACATTTATGTCATATTTTATATATTTAATTCATAGTAGTTGTAAAATATTATTTACATGAAAAAAATCAGTTTTTAACTACTACTTTGTGGTTTCAGTATTTATCAAAACATGATGTTTTTATAAAATTACCAAAAAATTCGGCCTAAGATATATATGATATTCAGAATTCAAAAATGATGTCTATTTTATTAAATTCAAAACAAATATGTAGGATTAAATAATATAAAATTAATTCCCATTGTAAAAAGAAAACACTTGTTTTTAAGAAATATTAACTATCAAAAGATTGACAGTTGATTATATCAAATTTCAAAGTGAAATTAATTACAATGAACTCAATTGGATTAAATGGTAATAACATAATCTAATTACACATCAAAGTAAATTATAAAAATAATCAAACCATATAAATAAATTATATTAAATGGCAGTTCTGAATTAACTTACGGTATTTTTAAAAATTCATCAAAAAATGAATTTAATCAGAAAAATACCAAAAACATACCCAAAGTGAAACTTGATGTCCCGATTATGAAAAAGAATTTTATTTAGTCGAAATAAAAAATAAAAGTCATCAAAACTTGATCTAAATAGGGTTGTCCATCAAATGGCTGTAAATCGGTCTTTTAATGAATACCACAGTATTTATGCTTGAAATTAGATTCATTCACATTATAAGACTCTATATTTATTGGATAAATGTAAAAACATTTAAAAAAATTGTATAATCACAATGTAGATTTTTCTATTCATACCATCCAATACAATAACTTGGAGTTAACTACATTTAAAATAATATTATTATATTATTAGTGTGCAACATAATATTTCAATGAAACTTGTTGTTGTGTATCGCATATACCATAGAGCATATCATCCACATTAAAGTAAAATTAATATTTAATGCAAAAATATGAATAATTTTTAAAATGTATTATTTATTTATTTACATGGGATGTTAAATAATTCCCCCCTTTTTGAAATTGCATCCTCGCAAATTTTATTCAACTATCAAATAAGTTGGGGTATTTATCCCTCATTAAATTTTCAGAATCCCACGTTTCATCTTCAACCGTATGATTTTCCAAAAAAACCTTTACCTAGTGATTCACCTTATTCCAAATCACATTCTATCTTCAGTCAAGAATCTGGAAGGGATGTTCCACACAAGAGAGATTCTGTTCCAACTGAACTTCCATTGGACATAAAACGTGAGATGGACCTAGCATATACATTCTCAACATTGAAACCTGAAAAACATAGTGTACCGGGGATAAACTTGTAGGAGAAGCCACTCTATAAGTAAATGATCCAATTTTCATTAGGATTTCAAAGGGTCCAATAAACATCAGACTAAAATATTCTTTCTTACCAAAACACATCACACTTTAACATGGAGAATCTTTGAGAAATAAATGCTCACCTACCTCAAATGGGAGATCCTTCCTCCGATTATCCGCATAACTTGTCTTCATGCTCTGAGTTGTTCTCTTGTGTTTCAAAATCAGCTGAACATTTTCTGCCATCTCTTCTCAAATTCTGGTCCCATCACCTTCCTTTCAACTACATCATACCAAAAAAAATTAGATCGACCCCAATTTCCATATAATGTCTCAAAATGAGCCATCTATATACTGGAATGAAAACATTAATTATAAGAAAATTCAACCAATAAAATATTTTGGTCCCAACTTCCCTGGTAATCTAGTGAACAAGTAGGGAGAATTCTTTTCCAAGGTCTGAATTGTTCATTCTGGCTGCCCATCTAATTTTAGATGAAAATTTATAATAAAATTTAATTCATTACCCAATGACTTCTAATGGCCTTCCCAAATGTTTGAAGTAATTCTGCGATCATGGTCACAAACAATAGAGAGGGGAACTCCATGAAACCTAGAAATCAATTTATCACATAATCAAGAATTTTGATCGAGATAAAAATTATTTAGAATATGTTGGAAATGAGAAGATTTAGTAAAATGAACAACAATAACCTAGATTTCCTTATTACCTAGAGATTTGTTAGGTAATTCCATGACAATGTCCATAGATATATTTCCCCATTTTCACTCTGGCACTGGTAAATACTGAAGCATCCGTTTCATTAACTACCTCCATACTCTAAACTGCTGACAAGTTGTACACATCAAATTAATATCAGCAATATATATTTTCATTCCATCCCACCAGTAATAATCTTGATGATCACCGAACATCTTTGTACTGCCAGGATGAACAGAAAACGTAGAACTATAATCTTCACATAACAACTCATTCTTAAACTATGAATCATAAGGAACACATAATATCTTCCCAAACCTCAAAAAAAATCCTTAAGAATGAAAAATTCCGGAAAATTACCCTCCTGAACTAACTCTTCCTTTTTCTACAACACACTATCTTCCTTCTGCACTTGCCCTATTCTTTTTGTTAGAGATGATTTCACTAACACCTAAAACAAAAAAGAATAATTTCCTTCACACAAAAAATCTATGCCAAAAGTCATCAAATAAAAAACCAAAGGATCTTGTTCCAAATGTAGAATGGTTAATGAAACATTACAATTTCGACTCAATGAATTAGCCACTATATTTAATTTTCTCGAATGGTAAAGGATCCTGTAATCATAATACTTGATTAATTACAACCATCTCTTCTGTCTCATGTTTAATTATTTCTGAGTGAATATATACTTGAAAATTTTGTGGTCAGAATATATTTCACATTTTACTCTATTAAACTGATGCCTTAAAATTTTTAAAGAAATAAACAACTGCATCTAATTCCAAATCATATGTAGGGAAATTTAACCCATGAGGTTTCAACTGACGTGAAGCATAAGAAAATACATAATCATTTTACATAATGAAACAACTAAGTCATTTCAACGTAAAATCTATATAAATAACAAACTCACCTTTACTGGAAGGTTGTGCCAAAACTGGAGAATTCACCAATCTTATTTTCTATTCTTGAACAAAATTATCACATTCTTTTGTGAATAAGAACATAACACATTTTTGAGTTAACATGGTCATTGGAATATGTAACCATACAAAATTCTCAACAATCCTCCATTAATAAACATTCAAAATAAGAAAAAAATAAATCCCAGTTATATTTATGGGTCTGTTCCATTATTCAACAACTTTTTTTAGAAGGATCAATAGTTATGGAATTTTTTGAAACAATTTGACCATGTAATGAAATTTTTTGTAACAAAAACTCACACTTTATAAATTTTCAAAATAGTTTCTTGTATTTTATGGTTTAAAAGACAACCATTAAATGACTTTCATTCTCTTCTTTACATATATAAAAAACCAAAATATCATCAATGAACACAACCACAAACATATACAAGAACTCACGGAAAATTCAATTCATAATATCTATGATTACATCAGGTGCATTGGTTAAACCAAAAGGAAAAACTACAAATTCATAATTCCCATATCTAGTACGAAAAGTGGTCTTCAAAATGTCTTCTTCCTATACATTCATCTGATTGTACCCTGACATCAAATCAATCAACGAAAAATACTAAGCCCTCTAGAGTTGATCAAAATAATCATTGATATGAGGAAAATGATACTTGTTTGTTACAGTGATGTTATTCAATTCTCTATAATCAATGAAAAGTCTCATTTAACCATTTTTATTTTTCACAAACAAGATAGGAGAACCCTATGGTGATGTGCTAGGTCAAATGAAACCTTTATCTAATAACACCTACAATTTCTTATTTGACTCTAAAATTTCAATTTGATCCATTCGATATGGGGGTTTTGAAATTTGATTAGAAATATGAACGATGTCAATAGTTAATTCAACTTCCCAATCCGGTATAATTCCAGGAAAATCATCAGAAAAAACATCAAGGTAATCATTTATCACTGGAACTTCATTAATCTGAATAGTTTCTTTTTTTCAACAACATGTGCAGGGTAACATTCATTTTCATCATTTACCAGTTTCTCGGCTTCCTATTATGGTAACAAAAGTATGGATTCATTCTTGTACACAAACTAAAAATTTGCATAAAAAGAAACTTCTTTAGCTCTTAAGTCCATCGTAGTATGATAAACAGAAATCCAATCCATACCAAAAATTACATCAAACTCTACTAGAGTAAAAACAATTAGGTTTGCAGGTATATTTATTCCACACACAAGGATATAAAGGTTCTTATAATATATTTTTGAATCAAATTTCCTCCAGGTGTTATTACTATAAGATCAAGATTCATATCTTGATATGGAATTACCAATTTACTAAAAATACATCTCAAAAATGGATGAATGTGTAGACCCAAAAACAAAAAATACATTGGAATAATTTGAACAAACATATTTTATACCTGATACTACTTCATCTTATGGACCAACATCTAATGAAGTTGTTTCCAAGGACATCACCACCACTTTCTAGTTTTATTCTGGTTGGTTCCCCTCGGTTTAATTCTTAATTGGACTCTCATTTGCATAGTGACCCATACCAATAAACATAAATTTTTTTACGGATTGTAAATTAGATTTTTTGTTACCATTACCCTACTCTTTTTCAGTGCAATTATTAGCCTCATGTCCCATTTTACCACATGGGTAGCACTTAGTAGAATTCAAAATTCATTCCCCAGCATGATTTTTACCACAATTTTGACAAACATTAAACTTATGTTTCTTACCATCAAACTATTTTGAATTGATATTTCCTTTCATCTACCACCTTGACCACTTATTCTATTGTTTTTCAAAGAACACTTGACTATCATCAAACTCCATATCCACCTTCTCTGAACATAAAACATGTTTTTCATAACTCTTGAACTCATGAGAAGAAAAAGTGATTAAATACATTGGATTTAATCCTGAGTTAAAATGGTTGATTTTACTATCTAGATCTCTGATGAAATTTGAAGCATACCTTTCCAGTCGAATGAATTTTCTTCATAAACAACCACTGAGTCATCCTCCTGCTGCAATTCAAGGAATTTTTATTCCATCCTATGATGAACCACCTTAGGAAAAACATTATTAGGAAGCATACCTTTGAATTCATCCCTATAAAAAGAATAAATCTCTTCAATATCCCGAATATTTTTCACCATCGACCACCATTGATCAGCTTCACCTTCAAAATAGTATTCAGCGAGACTAACCTTTTGATGTTCTAAACACCCCATGACATAAACATTTGTCTCCAGTGTTTTAATCCAACCTTCAGCTAGTAAAAGGTCAGACGTTCCTTTGAATGATGGGGGATGGTGACTCATTAAATGCTCAACTACTGACATGTGCCTCTGTGGTTGATCAATCGGATCTCGTGCATGGATACTACCACCATTTATAGCCTGATTCAATTCTTTTATCACTGGAACAAACTATTCTATCATGATTTCGATCAACTCAGGTTGCTGAATTGGAAGGTTTTCTTCCTCCTGATGTCTTCCCAACATAGCTGCCTTGTTTCCTCTCCAAAAAACCATCTTGAACACAGAAATATCATAGGCGAAGCAACATGGTAATCAATAAATGATATATCATTTCAATATCAACATAAATTAATTTATGGATATTAATTTAACAATAAACTAACTCCTTAATTTATCTAAAACGACTTCTGATACAAACTACTAGGACCCAGCCTTAAACATTAAATAAACTTAAATTTAATGAATAATTCACATTGTGGATATTTTCAGGTTTAGAGTTGTTGAGAATTAGGCTATAATTATTATATTACATCTCAAAAATTGCAAGGTAGACACATCTACTTAGTTTCCATTATTTTCATAAAAGAAATACTCATAAAAAAGAGTCATGTCTAGTCCCAGGTTTTAGATATCATGACATTTCCTTGATCCCATCCTTGACCAAATTCATCTTTTGGACATGTGAATAACATTTCAAAACTTCGTATGAGCATAAAATGATCTATAGCTGTTATGAAACAAACAATGAAATAATTAGTTCTTCATTGGATACATAACATAAGCTCTATAAAATTCCTGAGGAAATCATAAGATTTATTAATAACACATAGAAATCATAAATAATAACAGAAACATGTCACATCCATATCATACATACATTGTAGCTATCACAGCTACGTAGGGATTTACATTTGGAATACCCATTACAGTATATTCACTAATGCTCTTATGATAAACATTCATGTTTACCTCTGTCACATTACCCAATGCATTAGAGAGCTATCTCGGGCTCACCCGCCCAAGGTTTTTCACGGAACCACTCATATACGTAATGCTTCCCAAGAACCATAACATATTCATAACACATAAAAGAAATATAAAGTAAAGATAACATGTCATCATTTATATCACAATATATCATTCAAATATATTGAAATAACAAATCCATTATCAAAATAATTTTCAATACCAAAATAAGTAAAATAGTATATGGTATTTATTTTCTTTCTAAAAACATTATATCTTTTTATGTAAGGCTACTTTATTATAATATTCATGGCGGCAGAAAGGTCATTGTCACCTCTTATGTTAAAAAGAAAAAATATTATTTTTTAGTTTAGTAATACACTTTGATGAAAAATATTCTCTTTGAATTAAATGAATATTAAATTTTGTTTATAAACCGTATAAAATAAAGTCATATATTAAAACAAAATATTTCTTAATTAATGATGATTGAGACAAAGTCCCTTACTTCATTCCTGACTTTTCTCGTTCGTTCATTAATCTTTTGTATAATAAACTAAGGTTAATTTCTAATTTTAAGAACATTTTTCATGTTTATTATTATTTTTATATCACTTATTACCATGCTATAAACATTATGTAATTATTTAATTTAATAATGGTAGTTTTTTCGTTATTTTGTACGTGATTCAAAAATAGTCTTCTTACATTTACAAGAAGTACACGTTGTTAAAATTTATTATATCAAGAATGGTATTCATGATATTGTTATCATATATATCAAATATGTAAATCCCCAACCCCAGTTACCCAGAATTGGTGCATTATTACATAACATTGGAATGATACAAGAGATCATGTCCCAAAATACCAATCTATTTAGTAGAATTGGACGTACTCGATACGTACACAAGTTTTACATCACATCATTAAATAAAAACAACAACATCGTGTCACCATTGAACACTCTTATCTCCCTTAGCCTATTCCAGAAGGATAATGGTAATATAATTATTTATCCTAGGGAAAAATAAAATATAAGAAATGGGTGAGCTCAGATGCTCAGTAAGGATAAATATATAGCAGTAACAATCATAGATAAAAACTAACATTTAATTCAATGTATAAGACTATAACACTATCATTTTAAACATAAACTTCAACATAATATGGAATAGATAAATCAAATAAAGACACTTACTTGTACACATGGATATTCTACTAGACGAATAATCACAAGTAATATCAAAAACCAATTTAATAATGATGGAATGCATAATGCTAGACATTATAACCACATTTTCAAGGACTTGTTACAATACTAAAAATAAGATTTCGTCAAGGCCTTGTGCCAAGACACTAGTTAGTCTCATGAGTCCAACCGATGCATCGAGGAGCTATAGTTGGCTCCACCTGCCACTTAATATGTCTAATGCATTCCTCATACCAAAATGTTGAAATATAACATAAAAATTGATATTAAACTAGAATATTAAATGTCATCACTTTAACCATAAACCATGAATGGTATAAAAATAGAACATCCACAGTAAAACATAACCCATTAAATACAATATGGAAGATTGTATTATAATAAATTAACCCCAATTGAGAGTAATAAAGGATATTTGCATAGATAAAAATATTCATCTAAACCATTTGAGAGAAAAATCCCCCTTTTTTTGAAAACATATAAAGTATAACTATTTATCAAGAAGATGTTTACAATAGATTTTTTAATCACACTGTTCCATGCCATTTTGAAACTACTAAATGGAATTTTAATTTTAAAACATTATTGTCAATATAAATAAATCATAAAAATATTTTTAGAACATGGAAATTAATGAGAATGATTTAGCAGAATAATTTTACAAAACTTTTTAAATAATATTTTAGTTAGAGTTACTAACCAAATGAGAGATGGTTGAATAAAATTAATTGAGGAAATAAAAACATAATAATAACATGAGAATAAAAGGACTCATGTTATATAATGTCAAAGTATCATATATACACCAAATCAAAATTAATTGGTCCAAAACTTCAAATATGTCTCAATGGAATGTGTGTTGAGATGAATTCCCTTTTAAAGCTTTTATCCCTAAGATAAGGATAAATCAATGAAATAATTTTGTGGGAAAAATATAAATATACTAATGATGATTATATATTTAGTGTAAAACAATCTTAAGAAATTCACACATATTCTTGTAATAACAACACCAATGACATAGTTTTTTAACTCAATGAATGATAATTGAGTTAATATTACTGTTATCATGTTCATATAGATAACATGAGAATTTATAAATGGAGTGATTATGTGTATAAAAAGAATATAAACACATTGGGGAGTTGAAATTACTACATAAATAAATAATTTGTGTTTTCACACCAAATCATTGAGTAAACTAATCAATGAGTTTTTCGTAAAACCCAATGATTGGAAATCGAAATTAGAAATTACCTTACCGATTTGGTGACAAATGAAACATAAACCCCATGAAAGAAGGATCATATAATGAATATGTAAAACAAATAAATTATATTATATTACATAAGTAATATAATCATGGGAAGTACATACACCACATAAAAGGAAATAGTGTCAATATATCATGAATATCAAAAAATAAGAAGTGAGATTAAAACCAATGTCCACATTTTTATCAATCGAGTCGTATGACCAAAAGTTAATGAAAACCTAATGAATCACAGAAATCCATGAATATAAAGGTAATCATGATAATATATATGAAATGGTAGTACACAATACACCTCATTCAATAAATTAGTGGCAAACAATGGAAATCACAAAAAGATAAAAGTGAGATAAGAAACCCCTTACCATGTTTTTTTCATTGGTATAGGGTAGGTTAACCACTAGTATAATAGGTAAATCATTTTTAATAAATTATTCAATAATAATATACATAAATATGATATCATATTTTATCTTTTAATATTTCTTTGTTAATAATATTTTTGTAGTATTATCATTTACGATGTTAACTGTTTTGTTTTCCTTTGTATACTTAGTTACGAAATCCATGTTTTTTATGGATATGAGGTATTTAATTAATATAAAGAATGATATTATATTTATAAAAATTATTTTTAATGACAAAATGAAAATTTTTCTTGAATGGTTACAATAGGAAATGAATCTCATCGCGTTCATGGAGACGGTAATCCGTACGTACGCACGAGCGATAATATCAATATATTGATGGTGAAATCATATATAAATGGATGTTATATAATATATAAATAATCATTATCATGTTATATTTATTATTTACATATGTTATACTCATTATTATACCCATCCAAAAAATGAAGTTTTTGAATAACAAACTACACCATGACATGGAGACGGCAAGTCGTACGTACTCACGTATGCTGACATTGTCATTTATAGGATGGATAAAATAATGAATATGGTTGTAAAATATTTATAATAACATCACAGTATGTACCAGGTAATGTTTTTATTATTTTGGTTGGGAATCAATAAAGAAAGAGGAAGTAGAAGATGAAAAGAACTTAACAGAGGGTGGTGTAATTATTACCTCTTCTTCGGGTGCTTCCTTTTGAGTTGATCAAAAGGGCTCCTTATGATGGATTTCTGGAAAACATAAATCTTATAGGTTTATAGGAAGATATTTGGGGGGATGTTTGGGCTGGTTTTGGTCGAAATAAATCGATTTGGAGGAGTTAAATTAAGATAAAGGGAAGTACCCTTTTATAAAATTGGTGAGGGTAACATTAAAAAATGAATGAAATATACTTTTATAATAAAATCATTTATGTTTTCTAATTGCCCAAAAATGATTTATTTAGAGGATAATGTAGGTATGGGTAGAAAAATTCATAACCAATAGGGTTTAGACATTTTTAAGTCACCATATTAACCTTATTGTTTAGATTTAACTCTTAGTTAAATTGTTTGACATTTACCATGTCTCTTTATATTTTTATATTATATAGTTAATAAAATTACAATAACAAGACAAGAGAACCCCATGTAGTGTATTATTAATATAACTATAATTATATATGTTCGTTGGATGAACTGTAGATATTTAGGATTATTATATAATTGAATAATATAATATATGTTTTAAAAACTCAATTCGGTCAATTTTGACACTATTTAGTATTTGCTTTTTGGGAAAGTAATAACAACACGATTACTTCAAACCAAATACATTTAATAAATAATAACATGTCATATTCACCTATAAGATTCATGGACGTCCTAAAAACATTCGAATTATATATATTTAAAAATTTACAATACCATTTAATTTATTCATTCATTAATAAGGTAATTAATGCATCATCACTAATTCATAAATAAATTTAATTATTTAATGTATAAAAATTATAAATAAAATATCACAATGTAGAAAATATTTTTATATTTATAATGAGTATTTATATTCAGAATGATATCTTATATAACCCCAGGTAAAAATTGTTTTACTAAAAGATATATGTTTGTGTCCTTTTTTTATTTACTTTAAATTAATTAAAATAAAGTGTCATTATCACTATCAAGTGGCCCCATGGGGTCCCAAAATCAACCCAAGGATACCCATGGTTATACATGTATCAAAAAATATAAATATTAAATGTGTTAGTTTAATTTAGTATTAATATAATATTATTATTTACCCTAATTTACTAGGGTTTACCATTTTACCATGGTAAATAAAATATTTACTGAAGTAAATATTTAAAATTTCGAATAAAAAAAGTTACCAATTTATAAAATTTGGACTTTATGATGCCAATATTGAATCCATATTCTCAAATTCAAGTCACAGAAGTGGCATAAATTTATTTAAATTAATTCCTATTGTTTAAGAAGAAAGTGTGTTATGAAGAAATAATAACTATAAAAAGATTGACAATTGTTTATCTCCTTTTTAAATGTGAAATTAAATTAATTGACCTAAATTATATTAAATGATATAAATATAGTATAATTATACTTTAAAACAAATATAATTTATCATTTAACACTATAAATTATTTTGATTAAAAATGTTATTTTTAATTAAAATTTAGTATTTTTTTCACAATTCATCAAAATATGAATGTTATCAGAAAAGTACCAAAAATTTATCCAAAATTAATTTTGATGTACCTATTCTAAAAAATAATTTAATTTTACTTATTTTAAAATATAAATGTGTCAAATATTGGGTTTAAAGGGGTTTCCAATATAATGTGATAAAATTGCATTTTTTTAAAAATACTTATTTTATCTAAAAAATGCATTTGTTTTTATATTATGTATAGGAAGCACATGATATGGATTCTAAAATTATATGGAATTTATAAAATTAAATTTTAAATTAATACAATTCATAAATTCTTTTGAACGACTAGTATTGTATGTTGTGGTGCACTCAAACTCAACAATGTGTAAAGCGCAAGCTATTGAATTATTTTAAAGAAAATAACTTACTATGAAATCTTGGGGTGTTATATTCTTCCCCACTTTTGAAAATTACATCCTTTCTATTATTAAATTGGCCTTTGGAACATCATTTGAAGTCACACATTAGATAAAGAGTCAATAAAACTATCACATTAAATGAAACTAAGAGATGTACAAAGGTCACCCATGATAACCCATACTAGGATTACATGTAGGAAAACATGGATAAGGAAGACAAATAATTGTCAAGTTATGATGGAGAGTGATATAAAACATGATCAGGATAAAGTTTTTGGAAAGAAAACCATAAACCTGTGATGGGATAAATGGTCATTTTTTCCCAGTAGGAAAAAAAAATGGACAATTTTTTTTAAGTTACATTTCATAAAGCTGAGAAATTTATTTATGAGATTGACTAAGAACAGAAATAGATACACTTAATTTTTAAGTACAGTTTAATCCTTTAATAAATTTCTACCACTAAGTCATATTTTTATTAAAAGATGAGTATTCATGATTACATGGAAACCTGAAGCGCTAGAATCTACTTCAAGATAATCACATGATCCACAGAGAATAAACTATATATTTACCTTATCTCAAGAGATTTACCAAAACCAAAATGGTTAGTACAAGATCTGATGATACCCAAAAAGGATAATCCTTTAGAGAATGAAATACTAATCACAATTTCTAATATAAAACAAACAATACCCAAAGTTAAATGAATAACATTAAATTAAAAAATTGTCCATAAAATCCTTTAATATAACCCAAACTAATATAGAATCCCAAAAGATATAATAATTAGATTATCTAGTCTTCCACATTAAATTGTATCTCCAAATAACGTCGACTACTCTTAAAGTCCCATATATAATTTAAATAAACTAATCACATATTATCTTTGATATGTTAGTCATTTCCAAAAATAACCCAAATCGCTATAAATCCACAACAAAAACATTAACAATCCACCGTTATTACTGAAATGAAATATCATAGTATTCTATTTTCCTTTTTCATATAGTGTTCCCAACAGAGCGAACTTCTTACAAAATAACTTTTATGACATTATCGCCAAATAATTTCATTATACTGATCATATCCATTTGATAAGACATGAGATCCCAAATAAACAAAATATTGATCAATAAAATCATTTAACTAAAATTATGTAGTCACAATAACTAGGGACATCACGTAACTAAGTGTTAGGAGATAAATCTTAATCTCCCTCTTATTGTGGGTTTGATTCCCAAAGCTTTGTCCGATGCGACGGGTTGTCACACAGTGTGTGTGTAATCCTTTTTTAAAAACTATATTTGATAACATTCCCAAAATGATAAAATTTATTAAAAATAACCATAACATAATTTCACCACAAATGTTATCTCATTCCTCTCATTTTTACCGAAAAAATTAATAACTTATAATTTCCTAAAATTGAAGGATCATATAAACACAAATGTTTAATTATAACTATAATAGAAAAGATAATTCTTCCAAAAATAGCATTTTTTACATTTCCAACAGCAGGGTTACACGTACAAGAGAAAAGTCATACTCTATAATCCCATCATCAAAGAGAACTAATACTTTTATACATTTCTCTATCCATTTATTTCCAATAGGTTCCTCCTTGTCCAAGATGGGATCCTAAAGAATTGGGTATTCACTCGGGTAATGCACAGGTCCCCTACATTTATGGAAAATTAATGTAAATGGATTCATGGGATCATTTTTTTCTTCCATAGTACCTTTCATTTTTCCTCAGCAATTCTGTACATTATGTCCTTCCTTCCCACACATAAATCATTTCTTTGTTCCATTCAGACACTTTCCTCAGTGTCTACTTCCACATTTCCTACATTATAGAAATTGTGCTTTATATTCTCCGCGGTCTCCACTTATGGATATCTTATCATTCACCGCCATTCCCTTATTTGTTGAGTTTGAGAGTTGGTGTAACACCCCAAGATTACATGGTACGTTTCTCTTTGAATAATACAGTAATGTGTGTTGTACACAACTTCAAGTTCTAACACATCATAACCAATCAAACTAGTCATTATTAATAGGAATACCCACTTTTTGAAATTCTTATAATTTTTATCATTCAAAATTGAATTCTTTTTTGGATTCGAAATATCGCAATTATTTTAGGGTTAATTTTTGGTATTTTTCTGAAAACATTCAATTTTTGTTGAATAGCGAAAAATACTAAGTTGTAGTTTAAAACCGAATATTTATTTAAATATTTATTTTCTATATAAATTTATTTTAGGTAAAAATTGATACGTAATACCTATATATTTTCAGTGTAATTCATTGGAATGAGTTTAAAAAAAATTATATATATATAAATTTTATTGACCTTTTCACCGTCTTTTACACACCTCCTAGGAGAATTTGCAAATTCACATAAAACAAAATTTTACCACTTCTGTGAGTGGAATTTCAAAAATATGAGAGACACGGTTGATATCAGTAAGAAAAATGTGTTTCAATAAGATGAAAATAATTTTTGGTGAATAGTAACTTTTTACTTATATTTAACACGGTTAAAAGTAAATAGGGTAATTATGGGTAAAAAAAGATATTATTATTAACCAAAAGAATATCCTAATTATATTTGATATGTATAATTAGACAAAAAAACCTTAAGAATAAAACATGAACCTCTTTTGTCCACGTGGATTAGATTAGGACATTTATTATTATTAAATTCAAAGAAGAGTTAAAATAGTTAAAACCAATGTTCAATAACTAAAACATTTTTAATATGAAGATAAACATAATATAAATTAGACTATAAATATTAATTATAAAGCCAAAAATATTTCCTACATAATGGTATTTTATTTATATTTTTTAGACAATAAATTATTTAATTTATTAATGATACAATGATGATGCAGTAAATTTCTAATTAATGGAATATTAAACTAATTGATACTATAAATATACAAATAAATGTAATTTGATACTTTTCATGAATTAAATTAATTTTAGAGGTTGATATGACATATTAGGGTTGTTTATATTAATCTTTTTCGAAGTAATAATGCTGTTATGAATTTAGAAAAAATCAAAATACCCAATAGTGTTCAAATTGACAGAAAAGAGTTTTTAAAACAAATATTATATTATTAAATGATATCCTATTTTTAAAAATTTAAGGTTCTACCAAAACACTTATATATCGATATATGTATCATTAATTAACCACTTGGGGTTATTTATAAGTATAGAGAAATTTTATTAACCATATAATATTAAAATACAAAGAGACATGGTAAATGTCATACTTTTTAACTAAGAGTTAAATATAAAATATGAAGTTAATATAGTGCCCCAAACATACCTAAAAAAAATTGGTTGGGTGGTTTTCAACACGTACCTACCTTAAACGTTTTATAATCCATTTTGGAGCCATTAGAAACCGAAAATGTTTTTATTATAAAATAATATTTCTAGTCTTCCCTAAGGTTCCCCTCACCCCTCTTATAAAAGGGAACTCCCACTTCTCTCTAATTCACACCTTAAAAGCCATTTTTCTCCACCCAAACCTGCCCAAATACCCTCTAAACTATCCTCCCTTAATCCTAGAGTCATTCTATTAGTCTGGAAGCCACCTTATGAAGCCCTTTTGATCAAATCAAATGGAAGAACCCCAAGAAGAGGTAAATATTCCATCACCTCTTCCGAGTTCCTTTTTCTTCCTTTTCCTTTTTCATTGTTGATTCCATTATAAAATAATAACTTAATTATATTATATATATTGTGATGTTATTCTAAATATGATACAAAAAAAATTATTATTATATCCATCCTTTGAATGACATGTCACCATACCTGCGTACATACGGCTTACCAACTCCACGCCGTGGTGTAATTGTTATTCAATACATTATTAATTGGATGGGTATAATAATGATGAGTAATTGATATAAATAATAAATATAACATGATAATTATTTTTTATATATGATATAATATCCAATTATATATTATTTAAATATCAAATGAATGATATTTTTGCTCATGCGTATGTACGGATTACCATCTCCACCAACGCGATGAGATTCATTCCCCATCGTCGCCATTCAATGAATAATTATCATTAGATGATTAAAAATAATTTTTAAAGACTTGATATCATTCTGGATATGAATTAGATACATCCCATCTATAAAAAATATTTCTTACATAACAAAACATATTAAGGAAAACGAATCACTTAACACTCGAAACGGTGATAATACAAAGATACTAGTAACAAAACAATGTAAAAAGATCACATATGATATCATATTTATTTATATGATTCTGGAATAATTTAATAACTAATATTTCACCATTATATAGGAGGTTGAACTACTATCTACCAAGGAAATCTACATGGTAAGATTTAATTCTACAATCTATTCATTATCTAAGGTTAGTTTTACGTAAGTATGTACTGAGACCTCTTTATCATCCACATCCATTTTTCTTAAATATGTATTCTAAAACATTTTTACTATTTACTAGACTATGGGTTAATGTCATTTATACCGTTGTTTTACTTTTTATAAAATGGTTTGAAAGGAATCTTTCTGTCGTTTTCCAAACAAGGTACCTTATGAACTTCTTAACATAAGATATTTTTTCTAACTTATACAGAAGGTGCTTCTATTTTCCACCGTTATAACATCATCAAATATTCCCTAACAAGTTTATAATAATATTTCCAAAATAAATGTTTTCATTAATAATTATATGAATTTTAAAAGATTTCAACAAAGAAAGAGATATTTCTCTAAAAAGGATTGATTTCATCTATGTCAACCTCCATTGATGGATTTTAAGAATATTTGTAGTTGATTTATTATGATACAAAACATCCATATTGTGTTGAATATTTTTTGATATTTTTGAATTTGGATGTGTTGTTTTTATACCATTCATGGTTTATGGATAATGTTTTGACATTTCGTATGCTAGTTTAAATACAAATGTTTAGGTTATGTTTAAAACTTTTCATGTGAGGAATGCATTGGACTTAGTAAGTGACGGGTGGAGCCCGCTATGGCTCCCCGACGCATCGGTAGGTCTCATGAGACAAAGTACTGTCTTGGCGCAAGGCCTTGACAAAATATTATTTTTAGTATAAGAAAAAGGCCTTGAATATATGTTTATGAAAGTCTGGAATTATGCATTCCATCATTATGAAAGTGGCAATTGATATTGCATGTGATTATTCGACTACTAGAATATCCATGTGAATATGTAAACGACATTATTTTATTTTTATCTTTTTCGTATTATGCAGATGTTAAAGTTTAAAAGGCTTTTTTTAGTCTTATACATTTCATTATATTTTTATTATTAATTATATAAGTTTCCTCTATATTGTTATCCTTACTGAGCATCTCAGCTCACCTCTTTCTATGTTTTATTTTTTCCATGTTGCAAAGAAGTATTTTATGACTGACTAGTAGGATTTGTCTGAGAGGATATGTGTGTGGTCCATGGAAAAAATGTTGTTGGAGTTTTTCATTTTATGATTAAATGTAAACTTGATAAATGTATACAGTACTTTCAAGGCTACTAAACTAATCGGTCTTTCGAGACATGGTCTTTTCTGGTCATGACAATGTAATGTAATAATCCACTGACTCTGGGTAACTGGGTTTGGTGCATTACAGTTGGTATCAAATGTTGTTTAGTACAAACCTTGGAAACTAGACTTAGAGAGACTTTGATTAGATCACATTACCCTAAGATAGACTTTGAAGACTAGTGTAGAACAACTTCCTTGAATTTTTTTATTGTGTAGATTTTGTGAGTTTTATAAGAAATACATCCCAATCTAGTTAAGAGTAGGTAGAGGCGGCTCCGAAATAGATTTATCTAGGAGTGAAAACCTTGACAAGAAGTTTTGGGATTGACCTGGGGTATCCCGGTACACGACAACGGGCCTTGCTGTACTCTTGGTTACAACACTCCTGGGGGATATACTTAGGATAATTTTCATTTTAATTAAAACCCATTATGAATGGTTTATGAGTATATACTTCCAAAATGAAGACATTTTTTTAGGATTATGGATAAAATCCAAAAACTATTCAGTTTATGTTAAGTGTTTTACAAGTTTGTATTTATGTATTCTGATTCATAAACTAATCTAGTTTATGACATTGTTTAGAAATGGAGCCTAGTGGAAGGAAGGAAAACCTTATCAATTCACACACTCCATGTAGGGATTTTCATCCTACTCAAAATAATTATAGTAGATATGGTGAAGAAATTGGTGTTGATCAGCTTATCACCATACCGGGACAACTCACTCAGGTTATGAATAATAACATTACCCGTATGGAGCAACCTGATCCACATCATGGAGGATAAATGTTAGATCGCATCATGATGAAACAACCACAAACATTCAATAGGAGTAAAAATCCATTAGTGGTGGAGAAATGGATAAATTCCTTAGAGAAAATATTCCACACCATAGGGAGTAGAAAAAGGAAAAAAGTTGTCCTGACAGTTTACCACCTCACTAGTGATGCTGGTCAATGGTGGTCATCGATTCAAAACACAATGGAATATGATGATGTATCAAATAAAGAATGGAGGGATTTTAAAGGTCTTTTATTAGAAAAATACATTCCTCGTGACCATCGAGCAGATATGGAAAGGGATTTTTTGACTCTGAGGAAAAAAGAGGATGAGAATGTCACAAAGTATGAGGCTAAATTTAAAAGGGTAGCGAGGCTTACTGTAGATTATATACGTAACCCAAGAAGTAAGATTGATAATTTATTTGATGGGTTAAATCCATTTCTCCATCGAGCATTAGTCTCAAAATCCGTCTCGTCGTATGAAGATATTGTCTCATGTGCTATCAAGACAGAAAAAGAATTCTCTAAGTCATGCGACTTTAATAAAATTAAAGAGAAGAAGTGATCTACTGAATACTCTAGAAATTTAAACAAGGGGTAGAAGGGAATAGTATAATATCCATCCTTTAGTAAATGTTGGAAGAAACACCCTGGTACTTCCCTGATGGGAATGGGAGTCTGTTACATTTGTGGGGAAAAACCAACCCATCTTGTGATTTCATGGGGAAGAAAAAGGATGTTGATGTTGAATGCTAAAATTGTAGAGAAAGGGGGAATTATGCGAATGAATTTCCTAATCTTCAGGGGAACATTCCTTTGAAAAGGACAAGGGATAAAGGCCAAGCCTATTCTATCAATATTGCTGATGTTGAAGCTCTAAAAGAGGCGGTGGAAGGTAATTTAATGGTTTCCTTGAGTTTAGAAAATGTTTTATTTGATTCTGGATCATCGCATTCTTTCATATCTTCCCATCTTTCTAATAAAATTAGATATTTTCAATTTGATTTAACAAAGGATTTGTCAGTCAAAACTCATAATAGATGTATCATTGAAACAATGTTTTGTGCATCTATCCCCATTAGGGAATATAAATGTTCTTTATCTATTTATCTCATCATCATACACATGATTTAATTTTATATAATCATCGATATGGATTGTCTTTTAGACCATGATGCAAAATTTATTATAAGATGAATGAGGTCACTATTTTTTATGATAATGATAAAGAACACCTTATCTTTAGAGCAAAATCGTCACCACATGATTCATATCTTGATCCACCCCCAGTATGTCAACTAAATTCAATTATTGTGGAGGAAGAGAATGAAATAACTATCTATGAGGAATGGAATGTTCAAATAGAGGATTTAATTATTGTGAAATAATATGTTTATGTGTATCAAGAAGATATACCTGGACATCCTTTAGAATGAGAAATTGAGTTTTCCATTGATTTAATTCCTAGTTCAAGGACCATATTGGAGACCCCATAAAGAATGTCCATTGATGAATAAGTGGAACTAAATAATCAAATAGAAGAATTCAGTACTAAGAGATTTATTTGGCCTAGTGTTTCTCCATAGGGAGCCCCTGTCCTTTTTGTTATGAAGAATGATGGATGTATGAGGTTGTGCATTGAATACATGGAGATCAATGTTATAACAATAATGAATTAGTATCCCCTACCATGCATTGATGATTTATTCAACAAACATCATGGTACTCAAAACTTTTCAAAGATTGACCTTCGATCTTGATACCATCAGTTTTGCGTGGAGAAGAAAGCCATTCTGAAGACAGCATTTCAAACCAGGTACGAGCATTATGAGTTTGCAGTAATGCCTTTTGGATTGACTAAGGCACTCTCTATCTTCATGGATCTAAAGAATAGAATTTTCAAGGAATATGTTGATGATTTTGTAGTGGTATTTATTGATGAAATATTGGTATACTCCAAAATCTATGAAGATCATGAAAATCACTTGCGCATTATCCGAAAAACTCTTAGAAGACATGAATTATATGGGTAGTTTATCAAGTGTGAATTCTTAATTCAGGAGATTTATATTCTTGGCCGTATTCTCTCGAAGGATGTAATCTACATTGATCCTTCAAGGACCAAGTCAATCCATGAATTTACATCACTAACAAGTATAACTGAGGTACACAGTTTTATTTGTTTATCATGTTATTATCGACGTTTCATCCAGAATTTCTCCCAGTTGGCTATCCCATTAATAGGGCTCAAACAAAAAGGGGTTAAATTTGTTTGTACAACAGAGTGTGAATAATGCTATGAAGAACTGAATAGAAGATTATTCAATGATCTTATATTGACTCTACGATTGGGGATTGATGGGTTTGTTATTTATAGTGATACTTCAAAGAAAGGACTTGGTTGTGTCCTTTTGCATAATGATAGGGTTATTTCCTATGCATCACGACAACTTAAAATTCATGATCTAAACTATCCTACTCATGATATTGAATTAGCAGCTATAATCATTACTTTAAAGATTTGGTGACACTATCTCTATGGTGAAAATGTGAGATATATACTGATAATAAGAGTTTGAAGTATAATTTCTCACAAAAAAACTCAACATGAGGCAAAGAAGATGGCTTGAACTACTTAAGTATTATGATTTCACTATACACTACCTCCCTGGGAAGGACAATAATGTAGCAGTTGCTTTGAGTAGAAAGGATCATGGATTATTGAACAAGATCAGATATTAAAAGGATCTGATATACATGGATCTAGTAATGATGGAAATGGGAATAAACATGTAAGGTTAAACATCAATACTTTTTCAAATGGTTTCAAAACCATCTTTACTAGAAAGGATAAACAGTTCTCAGACCGGCGATGAAGAGTTTCAAAAATAGATTAATGTTGTGAATGATGGGAGATTAAGGGACTTTGTGTATGATGAAGGAATTTTTTAAATTTGGGAAGAGTCTTTGTGTTTCCTATATACCAGATCTAAATAGTGAATTTTTGAATGATTCTCATATTTCCAATTTCCCTATACACCATAGGAGAACAGAAATTCAAATAGATTTGAAGGAACATTTATGATGGGACAACATGATGATGGTTTTTGGTGATTTTGTGTCATGAAGTATAGTTTTTCAACAATTGAAATCTAGAAGGAAATAGCCTGGAAGAGTTATGCAACCTCTTCTCATACCAAATTGGAAATTGGATAATATTACGATGGACTTTTTCATTGGACAACCAAATACTCCTAGAAGGAACAATGCAATATGGGTCATTGTTGATCGTCTTACCAAGTCCGCATATTTTCTTTCTATAAGACTTGATTTACCACTTAAAATTCTAGAAAAATTATATATTAATGAAGTTATAAGACATCATGGATTGCCCTATCGATTGTTTTTAATTGGAATCCACGTTTTACATCAAGATTCTAGAAAAGTCTTTAGAAAGACCTGGATACTGAACTTCATTTGAGCACTCCCTACCACCCACAAACTGATAGAAAATCAGAATAGACTATTCAAACTGTAGAAGTCATGTTGAGATCATGCTCACTTGACTTTCAAGGTATGTGGTATCAATATTTACCTCTGGTAGAATTTTCCGATAATAATAGCTTCCATTGAAGTATTCAGATGGAACCAAATGAAGCGTTATATGGAAATAGAGGTCGTACACCAACCTGTAGGGATGATGTTGGGGAATGAAACCATGTAGGCCCAGAACTGGTGGAGGAAATGATGGAAAATATGAAGGTAATCCAAAAACCACATCAGAGAAGCTGAATGTAGGCAGAAGAGCTATGCCGATAACCGAAGGAAGGATTTGGAATTTCAGGTAGTAGATCAAGTTTTTTGGAAGGTATCTCCATGGACAAGTGTTATACATTTCAATAGTAATGGAATATTGAGTCCTAGGTACATCATACCTTTCAATATTCTAGAACTAATTGGGGTTGTAGCATATCGTTTGGAAATGCCGCCAAGTCTCTCCGAAGTTCCCGATGTCTTCCAAGTATCACTGTTGAGAAAATACATGCCTGACCCAATGCATGTAATCACCAATGGTGAATTAGAACTGGAAACTGATCTGTCTTATTGTGAAGATCCTGTCAACGTTCTTGATACAAGAGAACAAGTGCTGAGAAACTGAATGACTCGTCTAGTAAAAGTTCTATGGAGAAGCCATAAGATTGGAGGGGAAACACGGGAACCCGAGGAACATATGATGAAGAACTACCCGAGTCTTTTTTTGTAGTAAAATTCTAAAAATTTCATGAATGAAATTATTTTATGCAGGGTAGAATGTAACACCCCAAGATTACATGATATGCTTCTCTTTGAATAATAAAGTAGTGTGTGTTGTACGAAACTTTGAGTTCTAACGCATCACAACCAATCAAACAAGCCGTTATGAATAGTAATACCAACTTTTTGAAATTTTATAAATTAAATCTTTCAAAATGGACTTTATTTTTTGATTCGGAATATTGAAATTAGCATAGGGTGATTTTTTGGTATTTTTCTGAAAACAATCAATTTTTTATGAATATTGAAAATCACTGAGTTATAGTTTAAAATCAAATTTTTATTTAAATAGTTATTTATTTTATTTAAATTTATATTTGGAAAAAATAGATACATATTAGCAATATTATTTCAATATAATTCATTGGTGTCAGTTTATAATAATTTTAGATATATAAAAATTTTATTGATCTTTTCACCTTCTTTTACCCATCTCATAGAAGAATTTTCAAAATCACATAGAACATAATTTTATCACTTCTATAAGTGAAATTTCAAAAATATGAGAGAAACGGTTTATTTCAGTAAGAAAAATGTGGTTCAATAAGTTAAAAATAATTTTTCTGTGAATAGTAAATTTTTACTTTTTTTTACCATGGTTAAAAGTAAATAGGGTAATTAAGGGTAAAAAATATATTATTATTACCCTAACACTTGTCTTAATTCTATTGGATTAGTATTATTAGATGATAAACAACATTAAGAATAAAATATTTACCTATTTGGTCCACTTGGATTAGATTAGGACATTTATTATTCTTTAATTCAAAGAAGATTTAAAAAGAGTTAAAATGAATGTTTAATAACTAAAACATTTTTTTATATTGGTATAAAAATAAGCTAAATTATACTATAAATATTAATTAGAAAGCTAAAACTATTTCATATATAATTTTATTTTATTTATATTTTTTAGACATTAAATAATTAAATTTTTTTAATGACACGATGATGATGCAGTAATTTTCTAATGAATGAAATATTAAATTAATTGATAATATAAATATCCAAATAATTGTATTTTGATACTTTTTTTTAATTCCTATAATTTTATAGGTTACTATTACTTATTATGGTTGGTTAGATGATTTTTGTTGATGGAAAAATGCTGTTATGAGTTTAGTAAAAATAAAATACCTAATAGTGTCAAAATAGACATAAAAGAGTTTTTATAAGAAATATTATAATATTAAATGACATTCTATTCCTAAAAATCTAAGGTTGTGTCAAAAGACTTATATAATGAAAGGTGAATCATTAATGAACCACTTGGGGTTCTCTTGGAAGTATATAGTAATTTTATTAACCATATAATATAAAAATACCAAGAGACGTGGTAAATGTCAAACTATTTAACTAAGACTTAAATCTAAAAGATAAAGTTAATATAGGGACCCAAACCTATCTAAAACCTATTGGATGAGTGTAATTAGACCCATCACCATATTATATTTTAAATAATCCATTTTTGAGCCACTATAAACTAAAAGTGATTCTATTATAAAATAATATTTCTAGCGTTTCCTAAGGTGCCCCTCACCCCTCTTATAAAAGGGAAACCACATTATCTATAATTACCACATTCAAAGCCATTTTTCTTGGGAAAAAACATCCCAAATACCCTCTCAACTATCCTCCATTAATCGTATAATCCTTAATTTAGTCATAAATCCAACCTAAGGAGCCCGTTTGATCAAATCAAATTGAAGAACCCGAAGAAGAGGTAAATATTCCATCACCTCTTTCAAGTTCATTTCTTCTTCCACTTCCTTTTTCAATGTTGTTTCAATTATAAAATAATAACTCCACTATCTTCTATATAATGTGATGTTATTATAAATATGGTACAAAAAAATTAATTATTCTATCCATCCTTTGTACGACATGTCACTATACGTGCGTACGTACGACTTACCGTCTCCATGTCATGGTGTAATTGTTATTCAATACATTATTTTTTGGATGAGTATAATAATGATGTTTAATTGATATAAATAATAAAACTAACATGATAATGATTATTTATATATGATATAACATCCAATTATATATTAATTTATTATGAAAATAATGATATTGTTGCTCGCGCGTACATACTGATTATTGTCTCCACGAACACGATGAGATTCATTCCCCATCATATACATTCAATGATTAATTTTCATTAAATGATTAAAAATAAAGTTTAAAGACTTGATATAATTCGAGATATGAATAATATACATCCCATCCATAAAAAATATTACTTACGTAACAAATCATATAAAAGAAAACGAATCACTTAACAACCGAAACGACTATAATACTAAGATATTATTAACAAAACAGTGTTAAAAGATCATATATGATATCATATTAATGTATATGATTCTTTAATAACATAATAACAACAATTTCATCATTACATAGGAGGTTAACCTTCCCTTGACCAAGGACAAGTACAAGGTAAGGGTTAATTCTACAATCTATTCATTATCAGATGTTGTTTTTACGTAAGTATCTACTAGAACCTCTTTATCATCAACATCCAGGTTTTTTAAAAATTTATTCTAATACATTTTTACTGTTTACTAGACTATGGGTTAAATTAATTTATACCCTTTTTTAAAATTTTATAAAATGGGGTGAATGGAATCGTTCCGTCATTTTTCAAACAAGGTAACTTATGACATTTTTTATGGTAAGAATTTTTTTTAACTTATACGGCGGTGCGGCTATTTTCTGCCGTTATAACATCATCAATGATTCCCTTAAAATATTATCAGAATATTTCCCAAATAAATGTTTTCATTTATAATTATATGGATTTTAAAATATTCCAAAATAGAAAGTGTTATTTCTCTAAAATGGTATTGATTTTATCTATGTCAACATCCTTTGATGAATTTTAAGCATATTTTAAGTTGATTTATTATGATACAAAACATCCATAGTGTATTGATGGTTTTGTGATATGTTTGACTATGTATTTATTATTTTTATACCATTCATGGTTTATGGATAATGTATTGACATTTTGTATGCTAGTTTTAATACGAATGTTTATATTATCTTTAAATGTTTTCATATGAGGAATGCATTGGACTTTGTAAGTGACGTGTGGAGCATGCTATAGATACTCGATGCATCGGTATGTCTCATGAGAGAAACTAGTGTCGTGGCACAATGTCTTGAGAAAATATTATTTTTAGTCCTGGAACAAGGCCTTGACTATGTGGTTACGAAAGTTTAGCATTAAGCATTCCATCATTATCAATGTTGCTTTTGATATTGAATGCGATTATTCGACTAGTAGAATATCCATGTGAATAAGTAAATGGAATTATTTGATTTTTATCATTGCCATATTATGCTTATGTTCAAGTTTAAAAGTAATTTTTTTTAGTCTTTTACATTGCCTTAAATGTTTTTTCTTGTTTATGAAATTTTCTGCTATATTGTTATACTTAATGAGCATTTGAGATCACCCCTTTTTATGTTTTATTATTCCCTGGATGTGAAGAAGTACTGTATGACTGACCTGAAGGGATAGTCTCAGAGAATATGAGTGTGGTCCATGGAAACAATGTTGTTGTTGTTTTTCATTTTATGATTTAATGTAAACCTTATGAATGTATCTAATACATCCAAGGCTATTAAACTAATCGGTATTTAGAGACATAATATTTTTTGATCATGCCAATGTTATGTAATAATGCATCGACTCTAGGTAACTAAGGTTGGGGTGCTATAGTTGGGTAATATAAATGTTGTTGATCATATGTTTGGAAAACTGATTCGTCATTAACACCATATCTTTTACACCTATCAACAATCAAATTATTTTATTATTTTCACCAACATGCCCACCTTGTACATCATGTCCAATGTTACAATGACTTCCTTGAAATCCACCCATTGACTAACACAAGAAAATATAATGTTAGTCTTAAATTTAAATAATATTATAACACCTTACTTTCAATCTAAAACTCCTTAGGATTAACCACGTTTATTTATTCTCATCTTATATAACAATTTTCAAATCAATTTGGATGAAAATGTAAATTATCCAAAGCATATACCTCGAGTGTGTCGTAACCAAGAGTGCAGCAAGGCCCGTTGTCATGTACCAGGATACCCCAAGTCAAGCCCGAAACTCCTGGTCGGAGTTTTCACTACAAGGAACATCTAGGCCAGAGCCGTCTCTACATGTTCATATCCAGTCAGGGATATATTCCTAGGAAAACCCACATAGTCTTTACATTACCAAATTGTTGGGATGTTCTTCTATATTAATCCTCTATTTATATCTTAGGTTATTTTTTCTTAATTCGAGTTTTTTCTTCTAAATCTAGATTCCAGGGTTTGTACTAAAATTCTCTAATACCAACTCTAAGGCCCCAACCCCAGATACCCAAGATTGGTGCATTATTACATAACATTGGAATGATAGAAGAAATCATGTCTCGAAAGACCGATTAGTTTAGTTATCTTGGAATTAATATATACATAAATAAGATTTACATTACATCATGCAAAAACAACAACATTGCTTCCCCTTTGAACACTCTTATATTCCTTAACCGATTCATATAGGTTAATCGTAATATACTTCTTTTAATCTTGGGAAAAATAAAACATAAGAAAGTGGTGAGATCAGATGCTCAGTAAGGATAACAATATAGAGAAAACAATCATAAATAAGAACTAACATTTAAGGCAATGTATAAGGCAAGAACACAAGCCTTCTAATCTTAAACTACTTCATAATATGGAAAAGATAAATCAAATAATTCCATTAACTTATACACCTGGAAATTATACTATTCGAATAATCACATGTAATATCAGTATCCAATTTCATAATGATGGAATGAATAATGCCAGACTTTGTAACCACATAGTCAAGGCCTTGGGCCAAATCTAAAAAAAAGATTGGGTCAAGACCATCTGCTAAGATACTAGTTTTTCTAATGGGACCTGTCGTATGCATCATGGAGCTATAGAAGGATCCACCTGTCACTTACTAAGCCTAATTCATTCTTCATACGAAAATTTTGAACCATAACATAAACATTCATATTAAACTAACGTACGAAATATCAATACATTAACCATAATGAATGAATGGTATAAAAATATCACATAAACAGTCAAAAATAACTCATTCAATACAATATGGAAGATTTTATTATAAAAAATTAACCTCACATGAGAATAATGAATGATATTTTCATAAATGAAAATAATAATAATAAACTATTTGAGGGAAATATCCCCCATTTTCCTGAAAACATTTAAAAGTATTACTATTTATCACGAAGCTCTTTAAAATAGATTTTTTAATTGAAGTGAACCATACCACTTTGAAACATTAAAAGGAATTTTAATTTTAAAATGTTAATGTCTATATAATTAAATCCTTAAATCCATTTTTAAAACATGGAAATTAATGAGAAAGATTTAGAAGAATTAATTTTTAAAACATTTAAAATGATATTTTTGCTAGAGTTCCTTTCCAAATGAGGAGACGCTTGAATAAAAATAATTGTGGTATTAAAAATTTAATAATATAATGAGAATAAAAAGATTCATGATATATTATGTCAAAGTACAGTATATAAACCAAATAATGATTTATTGGACCATAACCACAAATAAGTCTCAATTGAATGTAAGTTGAGATGAAATCCCTAATAAAGATTGTATCCTTAGGTTAAGGATAAATCACTGAAATAATTTTGTGTGAAAAATATAATTAAAAAAAATATAATTGTGTGTTTAGTTTAAAACAATCATAGGACATTCACACATATTCACGTTACAACAAAACCATTGACTTGTATGTTTAACTCAATAAATGAATTTTTTTTAAGATTACTCTTATCAAGTTCATATTGATTACTTTAGAACTAATCAATTGGGAGATTATGTAAATCAAATTAATATCAAAACAAAGGAGAGTGGAAATTACTACATAAATAAATAAATAGTGATTTCACACACAAACCTTGATTAATATAATCAATTAATATTGTGTAAACCCCAATGAGTGGAAATCAAAATTAGAAATTCCCTTGCTGATTTGGTGATTTAAGAAACTTACATCACATGAGAGAAGGATCATACCATGAAAATGTAAATAACAATAAATTAAAGTATGGTTCATAAGGAATTGAATAATGGGTAGTACATAAACCACACAAAAGGAAATAGTGGCAATATAGCAAGAATATCACAGAAAAAGAAGTGAGATGAAAACCACTTACCAGGTTGTAATCAATCGAGTCAAATGAAAAACAATTAATAACCACCAAATGAATCAAAAAATAAATTTAATATTAAGATAATCAAGATAATGTATATCAAATGACAGTACACCATACACCACATGCAATAAATAAGTGGGAAATAATGGAAATATCATGAAATTAAATGTGGGATAAGAAACCCCTTACATTGTAATTTTACTTAGTATCGGGTAGGTTAAACTCATTTATAATAGTTATATAATTTTTATTAAATAATACAAGAATAATATACATAATTATGATATCATATTTGATATTATAATATTTCATTAAAAATAATATTTTAGAAGTATCATCGTTTCAGATGATAACTGATTCGTTTTCATTTATATTCTTGGTTATGTAATCCATGTTTGTTATGGATATGATGTATTTTATTAATATACATAATGATATAATTTTCAAAAACATTATTTTTAATCATAAAATGAAAATAATTCTTGATTGGTTACGATGGAGAATGAATCTCATTATGTTCGTGGAGACGGTAATCCGTTCGTAGGCATGAGCAACAATATCATTATATTTATTGTGAAATTGTATGTAATTGGATGTTATATCATATATACAGAATAATTTTCATGTTATATTTATTATTTACACCATTTATACTCATTATTATACCCATCCAAAAAAGAAGTGTTTGAATAAAAAACTACAACACGATGTGAAGATGGTAAGCTGTACGTAAGCACGTGTGGTGACTTTGTCATTTATAAGATGGATTGAATAAATAATATTGTGGTAAAATATTTATAATAACATCATAGTATATATAAGTTACTGGAGTTTTTATTTTTGTTTCGAAACTAAAAAAAGAGAAAGTGGAAGAAGAAAATAACTTTAAAGATGGTGGTGAAATTATAACCTCTTCTTCAGGTGTTTCCTTTTGAGTTGATAAAAAGTGCCCTTTAAGATGGATTTTTGATCATATTAAGGCATCTAATTTGAAGGTAGTATATTTTAGAGGATATTTGGTAGGTTATTGGCTGAAAAAATGGTTTTCGTGGTGTGAAATTAAGAGAAGGGGAAGTACTATTTTATAAAAGAGGTGAGGATCACTTTCAGAAAATTTTGAAACATTAATTAATAATAAAAACATTTTCGATTTTTAATGACTCAAAAAATATTTATTTATAGAATAAGGTGGGTATTGTTCAAATACCTCTAAACCAATTTGTTTTATACTAGTTTATGTCCCAGTAATCACCTTATAATTTATATTTAACTCTTAGTTAAATTGTTTGACATTAACCATGTCTCTTTGTATTTTTGTATTATATTGTTAATAAACATACTATAAATAACCAAAAAAACCCCATTTGATTCATTATTAATATAAATATCATTAAATAAGTTCTTTGGATGAACCTTTGATATTTAGAAATATTATATAATTTAATAATATAATATTTGTTTTAATAACTAATATATGTTAGTTTTGACACAATTTAGTATTTAGTTTTTGTGAAAGTCATAACAACTTGATTACTTCGAACCAAATACATTGAATCAATACTAACATGTCATATGCACCTATAAAATTCGTGGATGGCATCAAAAGTCTCAAATTAATTTTATTTTAATATTTACAATACCATTTTTTTGATTTATTCATTAGTAAGGTAATTACTGCATGATAATTGAGTCACAAATAAAATTAATTATATAATATCTAAAAATTATAAATAAAATACCATTATTTAGTAAATATTATTGTCTTTATAATGAGTATTTATTTTAGAAAATAAATTTTATAAAACCACGTGTAAATTTTTTTTACTAAAAGTTATATGGTTATGTCATTTTTCTCTTTAATTTAAAACAATTAATATAATGTGTCATCGTAACTCTTATGTGGCTCCATGTGGTCCCAAAATAGACCCAAGGATTACCATTTTCGTACATGTATCTACCAATAGGAATATGACACATGTTAGGGTAATTTAATATGATTATAATATTATTTTGTTACCCTAATTAACTGGATTTACCCTTTATAATGGTAAATACAATATTTACTGAATTAAATATTCATAAAGTCTAAAAATAAAAGTTACCTATTGAAACAATTTTGAATTCCTGATTCCAAATATGTAATTAATTTTTCGAAATTCATAATATAGAAGAGGAAGAAATTAATTTAAAAATAATTTATGTTGTTAAAACAGAATGTGAGTTTTTATGAAATAATAACTATTAAAAGATTGACACTTTTTTATGTCCAGTATAAATGTGAAATTATAGTAAATTACCTAAATTATATTACATGATAAAAATATAGTCGAATGATATTTTAAAACAACTCAAATTGTTAATTTAATAACATAAATTATTTCGATTAAAATAGTTGTGGTTAAGTAAAATTTAGTATTTTTTCACAATTCATCACATTATGAATTTATAAAAAAAGTACCAAAATTTTTATAAAAACTAATTTTATAAGTCCCTATTATAAAGAAGAATTTAATTTCACAAAATTGATTATATAAAAGTTCTAAATATTGGTTTTAAAAACTGTTTTGCATAAGAAGGTGGTAAAATTTCATTTTTTTGAAAAATACATCATTTGTCTGAAAAAATGAATTTTTGCAAATAGTATGTATATGAAACAAATGAAATGGATTTTATAATAATAAAAATTTAGTTAATATTATTCATAACTGCTATTGAACAACTAGTTTGTTAAGTCGTTGTGCTCTCAAACTCGACATTGCGTGTAGTGACTGCAATTGAATTACTTTAAATAAAATTACTTACTATGAAATATTGTGGTGTTACAATATATATATATCCAGTATACACATGTATTTATAATATTACATAAAATTTGATGATGTGAAATAAAATGCACCATTCATGGAGACGGTAAGTGGTACGTACATATGAACGCAACATTCATTTCTATTTCTTATTTTAATGGAATTCAAACATAATGATATATAGGTATATTATAATTATAGTATAATATCATATATAATTTCATTAAAACCATCTTTTAAAAAACTCACATATGGCATTAATGAGTCATATAACATTGAGGGGGCGGTAGTCTACACTTCCTCAAATAAAATTATCGCGTTTACCCATAATGGAAACCATAAAGGTATGATATAAATGAAAAAATAAAACTGCAAAAAGATTAAATTAAAATAATATATATAATATATAAAGAATGTTGTATATTAATTTCCACCATGATACGAGGTAGGAGATAATTGAACAATCATCTTTTCGTGAGGCGTTAGTTTGCTATCAATAAAAACAGTTTGTTCCTTATCCATTAGATGGAGGTGTGTAAAAGTGTAGTTCGCATAATTATCAGAAAAACATCCTAGTATATTAAGGATAGTGGTGTTGTTTTAAAAATTTATAATAAAAAATATTTTAGGGTTTTTAGAGGTAAAATAAGATAAATGAATTTAAGAGAAACAGTTACCTTTAATTCGGGTAACTCTCATTGGTTGGAAATAAAAAGACTTCTTGATGTGACTTATGCCAATGTCAAGGATTCTAAGTGAAATAGAAGGATCTTGTTAGATTATTAGGGGAGGTTTTTGATGAGATAAGGGGCTTGAGAGATGTGAGGAATGTGTTAGAGATGGGGGATTTTTATAAAGGGGAGGAGGGGCTCTTTAGAAAGGTGTTCAAATATTATTTTATTATATAATGATTTTAGGATTATAAAGATCCAAAACATATTAATGTAGATTTTACTATGAATCCTAGTCAAATAAAATCATCCAATAAGAATTGTACCGGTTTTAGATATTTTTTTAATCTTTATAATATTTTTTATTTAAATCATTTATTAATGAGGTAAACACTCCATCATTATTGTGTCATATATAATTTTATTTATTGATGTCTAAAAATTATAAATAATTCCATAATGTAATAAATCATTTTATATTTCCAAATAATATTTATAGTTGAAATTATATCTTATATAACCCAATGTAAAAATTTATTTACTAAAAGATATTTTTTAATGTCATTTTTCCCTTACTTTAAGTTAATTAAAATAAAGTGTCATTATCAATCATTAGTGGAACAATGGGGACCCAAAATAGAGCCAAGGATGACCATGGTCAGCCATGACTCATAAAATATGTTTATTACTAGTTCTAAAGTAATTTATTATTATTATGATATTCTTTTTACTTAGAATTACCCTATTTACCTTTAACAGTGGTAAATAAAAGTCAAAAGTTACTATTTATCAAACCTTATTTTCATCTTATTGAACCAAATTTTATTTAATAAAAACAACCATGTTTTAAGGATTTTTGAAAGTCAATTCACATAAGTGGTAAAATTTTATTTAAATGAAAAAGTCAGTTTTTATCTACTACTTAGTGGTTTCACTATTCATCAGAAATTGAAGTTTTTCTGAAAACTACCAATATTTTTGTTAATGATATATTTTATATACCGAATTAAAAAATTATTACTATTCTAAATAATTAAAAACATAATTCTAGGATTAATTAATTTAAAATTACTTACTATTGTCAAAACAAAAAGCGTGTTTTAAGAAATATTAACTATCAAAAAATTGACACATGTTTATGTCCAATTTAAAAGTGAAATTATTTCCAATGACCGAAATTGGATTAAATGGTAAAAATAAAATCTAATTAAACATTAAAACCGAATAAAAAGTTAATCAAACCATATAAATAAACTATATTAAAAGGCAGTTTTGAATTAAATTACTTTATTTTTCACTATTCTTCAAAAAATTAATTTTATAAGCAAAATAGGAAATATTTAACCAAATAAAATCTTGATGTCTAGATTATGAAGAAGAATTATAGTTTTTTCAAAAAGAACATATAAAAGTTACCAAAAATATATTTTATAAGGGTTCTCCACCAAAGATTATAAATCGTCATTTTAAAGATTATTAGAGTATTTCTGATTAGAATTAGATTAATTCATATTTTTAGCCTATAAAATTTAATGGAAAATTTAAAAACATGTATAGTCATATTTTATTTCATTATATTCATTCCCTCCAATACAATTTCTAGGATTTTACTACATTTAAATTAATATTATTATATTATTTTTGTGCAATATAAGATTTCAATGAAACCCGCAATTTCGTATCAGGTACACCATCGATCATATCATCCTCTTTAGAGTAAAATTATGTTTTAACTCACATATATGAATAATTATGAAAATTTATTATTTCATTATTTACCTGGGATGTTACATATACAGTACATCACAATAAGGATAACCACCATTGAAGGGAAAAAAATCATTCACATAGGGAAAATAACTACAAAGTAATTTTAAAAAATAATGTTGTATTTTTTCAATTTTTAATTGTATTTTTTTATTCCATTATTAATTATATATAGTCCTTAAATAGTTAAGAGTAAAATTTTAGGGGACATTTTTAACCATTTACATGTATTTCATGGAAAATAGATTGAATATTCGTTAGATCCTATGTGTTGTCAAATGTGACCAGATTTCCACTGGAAAACACAGCTCCATTTTGAAAAACAAAAAAAAATCAACTAGATTAAAAGGTGAAATTTTATGAGAAAACATAATCCAATTTTTATTTATACATTATTCACATTAAAAATCAATGAATATGACCTTTAGATGAAGAAATTTGTTTCAAAAATTTAAACCATGTGTTATAAAAGGATAATAACAAATAAATAATTGATATTCCTTTATAATGTAATACATAGAACATGTGAAGTATAATACATGTCTTAAGGACTATCTTGGATTTTTTATGTAAAATATTCAAAAGATATAAAAGATAACTTACGGGTTAATTCATGTATGAGTAAAATTACGTATGAGTAAATTCAAATATGAGTAATATTGTGTGAGTGAAATCATTTATATGTAAATATACATATGAGTGATACTATATATGATTTAAGTTATGAATTTGTGAATCAATGTATGAGTGATACTATCTATAAGTAATCACATATAATCCAATTTGAGTAATCATATATGATTGATCAGGAATCCACAATATAGATATCGCCTTCATAATAAATTAGTTAATTGAAATCTTTATTAAATTATTATATATAATAATTACAGTAAATAAGATATGGTTTTAACAAGTACATAATGTTTTTAGAAATCGTAATCTCCAAAATATAAAATTAAAGTACAATATTGAAATAAAATTTTATTATAATCATTAAAAAACATTATATTGAAGCAGATCAATTAGAAACTGAAAAATGTTATCCTTTTTAACCATTACAAAATCAAATATAAATATAATTTAAAAATATTACCTATCCTTTCAAAATAATCCAAAATGTCTAAAATGATTAAAATATATGTGTCTAATCATGTGTGGAAAAAACATAATTTCAAAAAACCCATGTAGGAAAAGTATAAATATTTATATGATAGAATATGTTTCACATTTAAAGAAGTATTATTCATATATTATAAAATAATCAATTGAAAAATAATTTAAACATTAAAACACCCAATAAATTGATGAACAAGGAAAAAATTTGTGAAATTAAATAATATACAATATCTTTATTAATCATTGAATCATTTTCTTCAATTGAAAATCGAAACATAAAATATATTGTATATATATTAATATATTCTATATATGTATGTTTGTAACTCATCCATTAATTTACTATAAAGATACTTTGTTAAAGAAAACATAATTTTATATTTAATGACTTATATAAATATTTGTTTTGAATTAAAACAATACAAAAAAAATTAAATCGCACTCATGTAAAAAAATTGATCAAAATAATATCTCATTCTCACTATAAATATGTCAAATAATTAATGAATTCCAAACTGACTTATTTGACATGAACTTGAATTTCTATAGGGAAAATATATATTGTTATGTAAGGAATCTAATCTATATATGAATAGATTATGGATATAAAAATAATGTTCAATGAATGTAAAATATTTAATTTTCATTTAGACATATAAAAATAAAATTTATTGACATAGATTTTACATGTATTATTTATCAATGTTATATAATTAACTTTATGGAATAGGTTATTAAACAAAGTGTGATTCCACGGAGTTGTGGGGTTATAATAAAATTATGGAATATATTAAATAATTTAAATAGCATGTGTTCAAAATATTCCTAAAGTTTTTGAATAACATTTGAATGAGGTCTTAAATTTAAAATATGAGGGGATCAATGAGTTTATAATATGGGATTTACCCAAACAAAAAAAATAATCTTCTGTAGTGGGAGTTGTTTTTTAAAAATAATTCATTGGAATAAATGAAAAATTAAAAAAAAAATCTATTTTTCATAAAGTGGCCAAATTCCCTTTAATGAATATGATCAGAAGTATTTCCTCAGGGTTATCCACTCAAAAAAATGATATCAAGACAATCTTTGGAGAGATATCATGAAAAAGAATGATAGACTGAGATTGAATCATGGATTGTTGGTCCAATGGTGTTTTCAGATCTCATCAACGATTGTAGCATAGAACCTTTCATCATCAAATATCGATCCAGACTTGATGTAAGATTCTTTAATTCAGTTTTCAACCATGACTCATAATCACATATGAATGAGGATAAATTCACCAAATTTAATTGATACATGCATCATTAGTATATTTAAATTGATGAAATTATATATTTCTATTGAGATTTATTCTTATTTGTTAATATTCTTCCATTTAAGGAATCAAGGATGAAGAATCAAAGTCATAGGTTCATTAATCATATTTTTTGTATTTTGGATTTCTTATTTTGTTATTCACACATTCATTATAGGTGATTGTTTTATCCTGTGTTTCAATGAAAACATTGTATTGGATTGTTGGGTAACCATTCATCAGTTCAACCATTCAATACCATGGGTGCAGTTCATGATTGATAGTGCAGTCAATGTGTAATGGATGTTGTGGATAATTATATGTGGAAATGAAAGAATTTTTTCCTCGTTCATGTTGGTTATGATTTTCGGTTATGGGGTTTTCTAATGAAATAATTTTCTATGTAGATTTAATCCCAAATAACATATATACATGATTAAAATTATTGACCAATGCCCAATATACATGTTTTCGCTACAATAGTGTCTGTGACAATAACTAGGAAAATGAATTGGAAGATATATTGGATCTATAGAATCTTGATCTACATAGTGTTTATATTGGGATTACATGTCATTTGGTACACCCTGGTTGCTACACTATAGTTTAGGATGTATTTTTTTCACATTCCATGTTATATGATATCATGACATGTGGACCTTCCCTTGTAAATAGACATATACATTAGAATATACATATACACATCCTGGATTACATGGTTTTTATAATACCATCTACTCATACATGGACATGGTTAGGTGTACATTCGAATGGCCATTTTCACATGGTAAGGATAAGGTTTACACATGTTGGTAAACAAGCATGGATAGAGAAACAAGAACATGAATATATGATAATGTCAGGTGTTTGTAGACCACTACAGGTTGACTAATTCAATCACACACTATATTTATCTCAGATTACATCCCACATGATGATTTTCCACATAATAACACTTGGGGACCTCATGAAATGTTGTTTTACCTAATTCCATGCCTATACCATTTAATGATTGTTTATAAGTTTCCATTTCATTAGTCTAAACCTTTATTGGTTGACTGAGTTCCCTTGGTCAATTACATAGAGTGTCCAGTGTGGCCTTATATCCACATCACAGGTTTGTGACCCCAAAAATGGTTGATCTTCATATATAATCTATGGAATCCTATGTTAGTAAATATGGATATCATCTATCATCTTTTTACCCTTGGTGGGTTTTTTTTTGTAATTATTGTGACATCCATAAGAATGGAGTTGATCATCCATCTTGAATGTTGTATCGTTATGGTTGTTGGTATCATTAGCATATGATCCCATATATAAATGGTTAATTGATATTGGTTTAGTGGTGTTTCCAAATGTTTCGTGGAGTTACCTCTTATATGAGAATTAGGTTCTTCTGAGAAAAGTAATATTTATTTGATGGGGAAAATCTCAAGAACATTTCAGTGAGAGTCTCTAGTGATCTCATGGATAATGGAGTGGATTCTCCATGAATGGTTGTTTATTGAGTATAATCCTATGGTTATATACTGGGTATGGCTGACATGAGGATCAATGTACATTATGAGTATGTCGGGGTGCTTTTATTTTACATTTATTCTTATATATTTCCATTAGATGGATATAATTCTTACTTTAGGATTAGTATTTTCAAGTTGTCCCACTGATTATTGTTATGGTCACTCCTACATGGGATTTTCCAACACGTGTCATGTATTATTAAAAAAAATACCCTTAATGGAATCCTTATATGAATGGGAGTGGGTGGAGTATTTATTGAGAATGAAATACTAAAGTGTTTTCAAAGGGTATGAATTTGGCCATAGTCATTTTCTATGGTGAAATCTGGACTCATTAATATTTTGGGATGGGATTTTATTAGCCCCATTTTCACTTTTAGTATTATAAAATTTTATTCTCTTATGGGATTATGTATATATATATATATATTCATGTGTTAGTATCTTTTGATTTAAATTTCATCACTATGTGGTCTTGGAGATTTTTTCATGTGTAAATTTATTTTGGCTAATTCCACTCATTTATGGTATATTCAAATTCGGTGCAATAAACTATCAAATTTCAAAGTGGATATGGGTTAGTGTAGTCAGAGGATAGAACTCGGTGGGTCGGTTCATGACAGAGTGGTATTAATGAATATTGTTCTACTTTAGGACATGAGTAAGTGTGACTATTCTTGCGAAATAGTGTTTAGTGTTTCATGTTTTTCTACTAGGTCCAGGATTATACTATTGGTGAGGCATTCTATGTATCGATACACCATTCCTCTTATTTTATTCCATTGTACATGGTACATGTAGACATTGGTTGTATGGAATGCTATTGTTAACCATTCATATAGGAATGAGATACATTTTCAATGTCCCTCTTGATTTAGTTCCCTCGATATTCCATTTTGACCTTAGTATGTCCTTTTTTACATCATGATTACCCCATGAAAAATATCTAGTTGTGATTCCAATGTGTGATCATTAGGATGATCCACATATTGATGTTATTTTAAGACAAGGTCTTGTACTGGAAATAGAACCTCCATGGGGATTTCCAACTAAACCCCAACCCACTGAGAAGATTTTTCCACTGGTAGCGACAGCAAAGGATGTATGTAGACTGAGTGTGCAACATGAGATTAATAGGAAAAGAACATCCAGGTTTTTGATTGATGCATATATCTATGTGGATGAGGAATATCTAGTGGGTGTTACATAAATTTTCCTCCTTCCAAGGACTCCTATAGATTCAATGGTGGTCCTCATGGTTAGTCTTTTTAGGTCTCTTTTTGGAGTTGTTGGAGATTATTAAACTAGTCACATAATTAGATATACCCCTACAAGTTAAACCATTTTCATCTCTTCGGGGATTAGTTATATCTGGAAACATTGTGTTTTTTGTACATACAAATGTTTCTAAATCATTAATAGAAAACTTTGACTATGGTGAAGTGTTCAAATTAGTTTATTGATATCTTGTGTCGTACCATGTATAGAGTGAGGTATCCACTCTTCAAACCATAAAACATTGAGCATGAATAGTGATTGAAAAAACATGGATTCATTGGTTTCCATAATCATTTTAACATATATTTGGGTTCTTGGGAAATGGTTTTTGGTTGAGTGATTTCTTTTAGGGAACACACTGATAGTGGGTTCATGTAACATGGACCTAGTTACTAAGACCACATACAAAGGAAGGCAATGGTAGTCACAGATATTCATGCCTGAATAGTTATTTATGAGGTGATTCCATGACACATGTTCTACATTACATGTTTAATAGGTTGATTTGAATAATCCAAGGTACAGATAATGCTTCTACTATAATTTTTGGGGGAATTATAGAATGAGATTCTCTATCTCGTCGTACAGCCGATCATGAGTTGGTTGAGGGACAATCGATGTAGATACTAAGGCAGGAGCACAATAGTTTGTATGGTGGTATGTGTAGTAGAAAGGCCATAATATTAAAAATAAGTTGTCATATGTTGACCTAATACCAAAACTACAACTAGGTCTTCCATTCCAAGAATATGAAGTTTGTGGTAAAGGAAAGACCTATCCAGAGGCTATAATGCCTACATTCTAGATGCTTTTTGGATGATACAATGTATGATATGTTTATTTTATTATTTTTTGACATTATTGACATACAATTTGTGTGTCATTTATTATTTTCCACATCTATGATTTGAGACATAGAGAATATTATTGATCCATTGGATCGATCATTTTTGTCAGAGACTCGTTTAAGTGGGGCAATATTGATTACATTCTTTTACTGATAGTGAATCATGATGATTCAAGGTAATATTTTGGTATTATATATAATTTCAAAATTGATGAGGCTATACGACATCAACATAGGTTTGTACTGCACATCAACAGTTCATGGAAAGATTTAATATTTTAGGTTCAAGATGCTATGTATTTGTACAGATGGCACTAATTGCTCCTTCATAGGTGAAAAGAAACACTTGTTGTTGAAGGATTAGCTCATGTATGTTTGATATCATTAGAATAATCACTATTTGGCTATCAGGAATGTTATTTATGTCGACTATTTAGGTTCTTAGTTTCCTACGGTAGTGGTGGGGTGTGAGGACATATTTATGAGGAAAACCAGGTTTACCTACCTGAGGAGATCTAAACATCAATTTTTATAAAATCTCCCTAATTTCCCAGATATATAATTAATCTTATCAGATATATAATGTAGATGATCATGTGTTGAGGGTGTTGTTATAGGGCTTATAGGAGAAGGGTTAGGGGAATCCCAATATCTCCCACTAGGCAGCCTCTATGTTGTCCACAAAGATGTAATTTGGAATCATGATGGTATATATGTACTATTGGAACATAAACTAGGAAAATGAGAATAATTGGTATCCCCTAGCATGGATTGATGACCTCGTAGATAGTTTTAGAGGGATGCTATGGTTATCAATGATTATCCAAAAATTAGTCCATCACCACGTACTAGAACATGAATGTGATATACTAATGAAAACATTCCCATGATTCTATGGTTATTGTGAGTAATATTTGATGTGGTTAAATTAGAAAAATTACCTAGTAGTGTTCATGGAACTCATGAACATAATCTTTTGGGCATTTATTACTAGTTCATGGTGGGTTTTGTTGATGAAATCCTATAGTATTTGGCCTATGAGGTAGATAACAAGAAAAGAATCATTTATAGTATGAGATAACGTATTATATCACCAACTTTTATAGTAATCACTATATGTGTTATTTTGTGGATCTGAGAGGTCCACAAACTGGGACATTTAATCTTAGATGAAATGTAGTAGTAAACCTGGTGATGTTTAAGGCGGTGCTTGATTGGGGGCCACCCAATAGTGTTACTAAGGTGCAATTTTTACTTCTATTGCAATTTACAAAAAATATTTTGTATATAATTTATCTAGAGTAGAATAACCCATGATAGCATTGACCCTAAACCAGTGACCACTCATTTGTAAAGAAACGTGAAAGCAATGTTTTTTGGAACCGAGGAAGATATGAAGAAGTGTTCCCTTCTTTAGATTTCTAGAGGTGGTAGTCTTGTATATAGTGTATTATGATTAATTAGTGACCATTAATGGTTGAGTTATAATACAGTGGAAGAGGTTTATTGCCTATGGTTCATGTCAGTTGAGATCACATGAGGATAACTTGGTGAACCATATTCTTGAGTTCACATTTATAGTTTCTACAATAAATAAGTAATGACACTAACAAATGGGCAAGTGGTCTATAATTTACTATGAACGCAAAAGTATCAACAATATCTCAGTTTGAATGATTTTAACTTAATATAGAGTTGATGGATATATTTCTTACAGAACTAATAATTCGAGATTTTCTATACTCTTATGAAGGGGAATATGGTGGTAGACTCCTTCAGAAGGAGATCTTTATCTCAGTTGTTTACTAAGGCATCAAATAATTTATTCTCAATGTTGTTTTACATTGTGGGATTGGATTGTTAATCATACATATAGTGAATGGTAGTCAACCCATTAATTTTATATTTTTTAGGGATGAACCATTTGGAAATAATTATTGTTAGAACTTACATTCTTATACGTCAACTAGACGTAATACCGATGGATATTCCCAAGGTGTGGAATATTCTGTCATTTTTAGAGGATACATGATTGAACCATTGATGTCATAGGATGAGGTGATGCATAAGGTTTAGAAATACCCTTTGGTGGTATATACATGTGGGTAAAGGATGTAATTGGACAAGTGAAGTTGGTTCTGCTATCCAATAATGGAGAAGGGAGTGGCGTAATGTTCCTCTCGATGCCTTCCCTGTCAACAAGTGAAAGATGAGCACTAGGTTCTTGATGGCTTAGCTCAACCCATTGAGGTGATGGAGTAGAAATGGGATGTGAAACCTATTGACTTCATGATGGGGTTCCCCCATAATTACAAGGGACATGATTTCATCTAGGTTATCATAGATTGACTCATCATGTATTCTCACATCCATTTTATTCAATATAAGAGTTCAATATAGTGATTGGGATTCCTCTACGTAAAAGAGGTAGTCTTGAAGGAAGACTTCAAGACTCAGTTACACCTCATAACATTTATTCACCCCCAGAGTAATTTCCATATAGAGAAATAAATTCTGGTCTTGGAGGACATGATTTGTGTTCCATGTTTGATGATTTCTATAGTTGAGAGTATCATCATACACTAGTGATGATTATGTAAAACAAAATATACCATTATAAAAATGGTACAAAACTATTCGATGACTTCTATGGGAGACCCTAAGGGTCACAAATTTATTGGATTGATCTAGTTAATTCAGCACTCTTGAGGCCATAGTTGGTGCATGGTATTATAGAGAAGGTAAAAAACATCCTCGAGTGGATGAGGACTGTACAAAGGCATCTGATGACTTAAGAGGATCGCCAATAAAGAACTCCAGGGTTTAATGATGGAGACTATTCCTCCATAAGGGTATCACATTTATATGGATTACTAATCCTTGCCTATCATGGGGAATGGAAAATGAATTTTTAATATCACCTATGTATAGTCTAGTGGGTAGGCTATGTAGTCAATTGAAGAGGAGTGGACACAAAATAGTTTTCAATTTTATTTGATAAAGAAGTAGAGTTTTTTTTGGAATTGTTCGATTTTTAATTCAAAGAAAAAGGTAGTTTATAATAAGGTAAGAAAACAACTGATGGCGAGAGTGATGGGGTAAGGGAAGGATCATCATTTTTATTTTCATTAATGTCCTAAAAATAATTTCCCATCTCATCATATTTAATGATATATTAACGACTCCACTATTACATTTTCCATCCCCCTTGGTTGGAGGAAGAAATGAAAATTATTACAGTGTGTATAAATGATCCCAATCATTAAAGGAAAGGCCCAATCAAGAATTTTGGATCCCTTGAAATATAGAAACAATTTACTTATTTCACCCATGTTCCAATGATTTCTAGACACTCACTACCTAACACAATTTTCTCAATCTTGACAAACCACACAAGGTAGATGGAGTTTTATGTTTTCCATCAACAAATTAATCATTTAACGAAAATTCAAATACAAAATCACATTAATAGAATTCTATTCCACTGCAAATATAGATCATTCAATATAAAATAGTTTTTTTATATTAAATAACAAGAATCTTACATTACAAAAGGAAAACTATTCATTCGACCATCACTCAAAATCGTTACTTGTTTTATAAGATCCATTATTTCATTTTAAGGCATGTTCTTGTTGAAGATTCAGTTTAAGTTTCAGTTTATGGTTAACTATGGTGTCTCATAAGTCATTGAGATGTCTGGGGGTGTTTCGATGGTTCGAGACATGAGAAAGGGGGAAAAGGGGTTTCTAGGCAATTCACATTGTTTGCGAGCATTTGAGAAAACCAAGCAAGGGTAAGGGTTTTTTAGCAGTAGCCTCATTACAGTTTTCCCGCTCTATTTGGAAAATTGTGTGGTTAAACCGTGCGGCAATAGAATTTGTAAAAATAAATTACAAACAAAATCAATTACAAGATTTCTTAAACAACTCTGAATTTTCATCCCCTCCTCCTCCTCCAGACCTAGTACGGCCCCAAAATTTCAAAAGTGATTTCAAGGACCAATCTCCCTAATTTGGGGGCCTTTTGAAGTGTCGTGGCTTGAGGATTGAAGATTCAGGTAAGCTTATTCTCCATATTTCTTTTCTTTTCGTTTTTGGGGTTTGATTTCCTAACCATATCAATATAAAGCTCTCAAAACCTCCTTTTTGGTGATATTCATGGAAAATCATTATGAGTTAGGTGATTAGATATCTAAAGATTTAATTGAGAGGGAGTTTTCCAACAGATTCTATGTAGGTGTTCTACAAGTTTTATACCTTGTGTTTTGTGTAGAATTATGCATATAGGGTTTTTTTCATTCCATATTTTGATACTTTTTTGTGCCATTGACATGGTTTGATAGATTTGGTGTCTATACATCCAAATTGGTCCCTCTTTATTCCCAAGGAATGCAAATCGGATGACTCTACCCAATTTGGGACACCCATGGGATGTGGCAATATTCGTCGGGCATAGGGTTTAGCTAAGTAAGTTTATGCTCATTGTATGATAACATAGATACATGTTTATTTTTTTTAATATTCTTGAAATATGTTCAATGAGAGTTTTAATAACAAACTTATGTTGGGTAATGATCTAATTGGGACTATGGTTGGAATAAAAAGGAGTTAAATGGATTAATGAAAAAATGCTAGGGAATTAGATTTATTGTTGAATATGATTAATGAGATAGGAACAAGAAATGGAATGGGGATAAAGGGGTTAAGTAAAACCAATGATTAATGTGTTAATGGATTGAGGAATGAATGATAATTTCCCATTTATGAATATTGATGTTATACTGTGAATGATGTTTTATAGGTTGTTGTGATATGTTTAATTATGGTTAATGATATATAAGCATGTGAAAATGGCATGAAATAGTTGGGTGTTGACATGATGTTCTACGCCCATGAGTTGAGTTTGCCAGAGGTTCTAGATATTCCACTACATTCATGGGTTCGGGAAGAGGATTAGGGTCTATTCCCCAAACGGTTGTATTCCACCCGGACTGAGGCTTAGAGGTGAGGAAAATGAGATTGTTTTAATGTGATTCCTGGTGAGATAGGGATTGATCTAATTTTCATATGCATGAGAACTTTGAACATTTAAAATACATTGATCACATGAAAAGTTATGATTAAACCATGAGGTGACTAAGTAGTGAACCTGCATTCAATGGTAGAATAAATTTAATGATCATTGTCCAGAATAACCAATTGAAACGTTTACATTTATTTTTCCATCATTATAATTTTCATGCAACATCTAAATTGCTTGATAATTTGTATAAAATTATGGTGGTGGCCTACGGAGTAGTACCCACACCCTTCTTGGGTCACCACTGGGTATTTGAGTAGATTTCATGCTTGTAGGTCACAACCAGGGCAAGGGCCCTATGATTGGGAGTTGAGTGGGGCATGGGACATGTATGGGTGATGTTCCAAACCTGTATTCTGGACCATTTTGGGGATCCATATATTTTCCTTTATTTTGGGTTTTTTCTCACATGGAACTATGGACTATCATGACATATTCGCAGTCTTATATGGTTGTACACAATTTTGGGAATTGATTATTTATGCATTTTATAAATTTTTTTCTATTGTTTCCATTATTTAATTTATTATCTGATGTGGATTACATAGGTAATGAATGTATATTATCCCCATGTGACCTATTAGACCATTGGTGATAGTAAAAAACTTCTGGCATATGAATAAGTGCACTTGCGTTCTTATAGCGACCCAACTCGGGGAACCAAATTAGTGGATCCTGGATATAGTACATTATAATGTGGTATCAGAGGAGATATTTTCAATTTCCAAATATTTTGGAATGGTAGAGAGAAGGTTAAGAAACTGTTAGTCCTTGGTAAATAGTGCTTTTATGGGAGTAGTTATCCCATATATAGGGGGAAAACCAAGTCACCATGGGAGGTGATTGTTTTTCTTGTTGTGTGTTATTATATTCGATGATATTTCACCCTGGGGTGATTCCCTTGTTGTGTGATTTTATTGTTGTGTGATATTTCTCTTCTTTCGATAATGGTATGAGGTTGTGCATTCAGGCATCATTCTATCCACCGCTGTTGAAAAGTGACATACCTCAAGATAGGAAAACACATAAGAAGTGTCTAGAGGATATAATGGTTAGGCTACATTTGTTTGTTAAAAGTAATTAAATTGTTCCTGATAAGATGGTATGATTGGATAAAAAGGGATGTGAAAATGTAATGATTTAATTACAAAATGGTTCTTAATAAAGATGTAATAATGGATAAACACGTGGTATGATTGAATAGGGATATGGGAATGGTTATAGATGGGTGTAATAGATAAGCCTCATAACCATGTGAAATAGATACCTGTGTTAGCCATGACCTTGGGAGAGATGGCCAACATAAGTGAACTAGATGCGAGTGGAATCATTTAGGTAGTGTATGTCAATTGGTTGGGTTGTGGATAGTGGTGATCATACCTATATTGCAATTATTATCATAAAATCATTACATTATAATTCTAAAGATCTTGTTGGGAATTGTAGATAAATTCCACCTCGAATATGTGTACAAGTTTGGATACAGAAGTTGTTGAGAACTCTCCTAAAGTAGTGGTTCCAGAAAACATGGTGATATAGAAAAATTGGGAAGATCAGTTCTTTGATAACATCTCTTATTTAATGAAAATTATGGAATGAGACAGAGGGGGTTGTGTTGATTATGTTAGAGTTACCCATGGAGTTTCACCTATGCACTATAAATCCTTTATCGGAGGGGGAGGGACAATGGCAGGAGAGTTATGGATAGATTCCATATAAATTATTCTAGAATATCTAGGGAATCCTCTGCATAATTGAGTTAAGTTGGCAGCCTATATGACGAGGGTTCTGCAAAAATGTTGGTGGGACATCCTGGTCCAAATAGAGAAGGAATAAGTAATGATGTAGAAATATATTTAGAAGATGTTCCTTGAACACTTATACTCTGAAACATTGAGGAAGTAGAAGGATGGAGGTAATATGAGGATGACTTTGGAAAAAAATTTCTAATAGACTATTCTAGTCATTTCACCAACCTAAGATGCTTTGTCCTGACGTTGATGGGAGATAAAAAAGTTGTGATAAAAAGCTTCCAGGATCGGATGAGAGACGAGATCAAATCTCATGTGAATATCTTACATCTGAAAAGGTTTTCTAAAGTTGTTGATCAAGTACTTTTCTTATAAGGGAACCTAAAGGGAGGTTTAGGTAGTGAACATGTTGCACCTGTTGGGTGAGCATGTGGTATGCCTTCTAATAGTAGGAATCACTACTTCATCACCTTTAAGATAGGTGAAAGCACATAGAGAAATCAAAAGAGGGGTAAAATTATCAAGGTGGTTACCATGTCTTCTGTTATTAGTGTGGCAGGCCAGAGCACAAGTGTGACTAGTTTCCCCACCTACAATTTGAGTACAGAGCATACGGCAGTATATTCCATTTGCAAAGGATCTATTGAAACCCATAGAAATTAGGAAATTATGGAGGTACGAGATAGATGATGAGTGTAGGTAGGGGGTCGGTTACCTTGTATCAGGTAGGCGGTTGGGTCTCCATAGGTCACACTGGTAAAGGTTGTGGATATGGAACTCTAGGGTGAGGGAATCCTTACAAATAGAGTCGTGCAGTTCATGGAATTTGGGATGGGGCCCTGGGTAAAGCGGATTGTCTTCTCAATGCTCTAAAGGATAACCTTTTGGTTGGTGAGGTAGTAACTTCTAGTGTTCGAGGTTCGATTCTTGTAGCTTCCACACATTATAGTGATTTATTTGATATTTGTGCTACACATTCCTTTATATTACCTCAGTTTGTAGTTGTGTTTGTCTTAACCATATAAACTGCATGTGGGGTAATGTCTCATGATACTCCTCAAGGGGTATGAGTTTAAGACATCAAGCATTGTAAGGGTTGGTCAATTGAGTTTGGTGGATATCATTTTATTTTGGATTTTTTTCTAGAATAAATTTCTTCTTTTCCCCTAATCATGGTAATGGATTGGTTGGCGTTATATCAAGAGCATATTGAATATTAATAACATTAGGTATCGTTCACGTCTCTCGATGGGAGAAAATATGTCCTTCATGGCTAGTGGGATACTTGAGCGGGTCGTGCAGGGCCACTATAGCAGTAGGAGAAGAAAATCATATCTCATGTGGCATACCATAGGTTAGATGGTATGGAGAAGGGACAAACAGTCTTCCCTTATGTTGCGTTCCATATTATGGATGTTTTTCCTGAAGACTAATAATGGTTACCACTAGAGAGAGGTGTCGATTTTACGATCGAACTATTTCAAAGAGTGGAGCTAGTTTCCATTCCACCATACCAAATGTCACTAGTAGAGATCCAAGAAATGAAGGATCAATTTGAGGAATTGGAGAATAATAGGTTTATAAGATCTAGTACATCACCTTGGGGATCTCCAGTGTTGTTTCCTTGGAAGGATGATGGATAACTGAGGATATGTGTTGACTATATGATGATGAACCAGATGATTGTTAGGAACCAATACACTCTTCCTAGAATCGATGAACAATTTGATCTGCTCAGAAATTCCATGTTGTTTTCTAAGATAGATTTGAGATCGATATACAACCAGTTGAGGGTGAGACCTTCGAACATAACCTGTACTGCATTATGAAACTGGTAATCGTTCAATAAATTTTTTGAGATGATGTTTGGATTGACCAATGAACCAGCTATGTTCATGGCATTGATGAACCATATAATTCACTTGTATCTAGATTAGATTATAATTTTATTCATTGATGACATCTTGACGCACTCCATAACTCATAAAAATCATTCCAAACAAGCTAACATAGTCTTGAGTACACTAAAAGATCATAGACATTACAACATGAAATCAAAATTTCAATTTTGGATTGATGCGGTGCACTTTCTGGGACTCATAAACTCTGAGTAAGGTGTGTTAGTGCATCCATAAAATGTGAAGGGTGTGGTGTCTTGGGAGGAGACCAAGAATTTATATGATATTTTATATTTTCTTGGATTGTATTTTTATTACCGAGTGTATATTAGTGATTTATATAATTTGTAAAACTTCCTCAAATGGCTAATAAATAAGTGAATTATGTTTGATTGGTTAGAGGCCTATGAGAATGCCTTTCAGGATATCAAGAAGTGTTTGAACAAAATACCATTTTTGATCTTACCTAAACTAGGTAAGAGGTACACCATTTCTACGTCGTGTCTCTTGTTAGACTTGGGGAAGTTTTGATACATGATGATCAAGTTGTCTCTTATGGGTTGATGCAGTTGAGACCATATGAATGGAATTATCCTACTCATGGCCTCAAGCTAGGTGCTTTGGTTCATGCCTTAATGTATTGGAGGCATTACATGTTTAGAGAACCCATTACGGTGTTTAATAACCATAAATGACTTATATATTACTTCTCCCAGTAGGATTTGAATCTTTGACAGTGAGAGTGGATTGAGTACCTACAACATTTTTATTTTCATTTGGTGTAAACACTAGGGAAAGGGAATAGTGTTCCTAATGCTCTGACAGAGATGAATCAAAATTATGTAGTTTAGAAATCCAGTTTAGAATGGGTGATGATGTATTTCTTTTCTGAGATGAATTTGGAGGTATAGGATAGGAAAAAGCAGGTGAACCTGGCATATGTAGTAGTTTAATTTTCACTTTTGAACTGATTTAATGAGATTCAGCTAGTAGACTTTGAGTATTTGGGAATAAATGAATATCTTAAAGGTGGAGAGTCACCTTCTGATAGACTTTAAGTGCTGATGGATTTTCTTATTGTAGTGGACGTTTTTTTGGTAATGAAAGATGAATGAGAGGAGTTTATGCGTGACTTCCATTATCCAAAGTGGGATGTTCATCAAGGCTTGACTAAGATATATGGTGAACTTTGTATCCACTTTTGGTTCCTAGGATTGAAGAAAGAAGTTTCATGCTTTCTGGCACGTTGCCTCACCTGTCAGCAGTGAATTTCTGAACATCGATGTCTAAGTGGGTTATTTCAATCATTGCATATTCTGGAGTGGAAGTTTAATGATGTCACTATGGAAATTATATTTGGTATTCTAAGGATGCCTCAGAAGAATGATGCAACTTGGGTGGTGGTAGATCGTCTGACCAAAGTGCCTCATTTCATGCAAATTCTAGAGACCAATACATTCAACCAGTTTGCAGAATTATTTTTACAAGAAATTGTACATTTCCATGGAGTTTAGAGGACATTATTTTTTGATCCTGATATATATTTCACCTCACACTTAATAAAGGGGATACATGAGGCACTTGGTACTGAGGTGTTTTTGAGTATGGGTTACCAACCGTAGACTGATGGGTAGTCAGAGCATATAATTCTAGTATTTGAAGACATGCTGGGAGCGTATGTTCTGGAACATGGAGGATCTTGGGAGAAACACTTAACATATTTTTATTTTTATTACAAGAATAGTTTTCATTCTAAAATTCAGATGAAACCTTCCTAGGATATTTATAGGAGACCATATAGATATTTGTTGTCTTTGTTAGAGACTTGAGAAACTAAGATGTTAGGACTAATTCATGTATAGGAGATGTCAGAAAGGATCATTTGATTATAAAGTGAAAGAAAGTATCTCAGAGTAAGAAGAATACATATGAATATTAGCATCGTAGACCTCTTGAATTCATGTTGTGGGATAGGGTATTTCTTCAGTTGTCGCCAAGGATGGGTCGCCATCAAAAGTGAAAGTAGGCCAAGCTAGTTCCTAGATATATGTGGCAATTTGGGATTGTAGAGAGGATCAGAATAATGAACTACCAATTGTCTCTTCCACAATGGAATAGTGAAATGCATGATTTTTCCATGTTTTTAAATATCAACAATATGTTCCTGATACATCACATGTGATAAATGATTAATATGTCGACTACAAGGATGATGCATCCTTTGTGGAGAACCCAGTCCATATTTTAGATCATAGTGAGAATTTTTTTTGGGGAAATGTTTAGACTTTTGATTGTGTTCTATGGCATTATCGAAATGTTTATGAATAATCATGGGAGAGGGAATTAGATATGTGGGCCCAGTGGCCTGATATCTTTTCTTTGGGAACTCAATGATGTTAAGAAAGGGAATCCTAGGGACAAGAAATTATAATGTGGGGAGGTTTTAAGATCCCGGATTTCACTGTATGGTTTTTTATTGTTTATTTTTTAATTAAATGTCCCATTTTTATGTAATTTAAGGGTTCTCTCATGACCTTGAGAAGGCTCTGGGGTGTTCCGGGTGTTTGAGACATGAATAATTGAAATTAATGTGCTTTATAGGAAATCCACATGGTTTTTTGCATGATTGGGAAAACCATGCAAGGGGGGACCATGTGGGCTGTAGTAATCCTAATGGTTTGAACAATGTCTCGGAAAGCATGAAAAAGAGAAGGGTGTGAGAGAAGTAGCCTATGAAGAGTGTGTGCATGATTTGGGAAACCATGTACGTATACTGTATGGCCTACAAATTTCATACTAATTAAAAAAATGCCATTATGTAATTTATTATACAACTCAAGACTTTTTTCATTTCATCCTCCTCTGATCCTAGTGTCACACAAAAGTTTCCATGAGCTTCCAAATATCAATCTACATATTATGGCCATTTATAGTGTTCTTGGATGCGGATTGAAGATCCTATTACGTCCAATCTCCCTCTTGATTTCCTTTTTTGGTATAGGGTTTCTATTTCATTCCCATATCCTTCTGAAGATCTTAAACCCTTCATTTTTTGGTTATATTTAGGGTAATTCAGGAATATTTGGTTGAAAAAACATCTAAGTCTTCGATTGAGGTTGTGTTTACCAATGGATTCGTGGTATGTGATCTACAAGATATATTTATTAGGTTTTGTGTAGATTATTTCTTATAGTGTTTTTTTCCATGCACTATTTTTTTGTGTTCTTGGTGCCATTAACATTAGGTGATGGATTGGTTGTCTAAAAAACCGAATTACACCGGATTGAATATAGTGGAATGCAAGGAGGATGACATTAAAAAGTTAGGGTGACCCATGGGGTGTGCCGATATTCTTTGAACTTTGGGTTTATCTTTGTAAGTATAAGGTTGTTGTGTGAGATCATAGAGACATGTATAAAAATTGTTAATATGATTTAAGTGTTGTTAACGGGAGTTTTAGTAAAACACATAGGTTGGGTAATGACATAAGTGGGTGTTTGGTTGGCTGAAAAATGGGTTAAATGTATTAAACAGAAAATGCTAGAGAATTATCTTTATTCATGAATATTCGTAGTGAGATGGGCATGGGAAATAGATTGGGGAAAAGGGGTTAAGTAATAAAATTATGATTTTGTTAATGGATTAAGGCAATAATGTTAATTTCCAATTTATTTATGATTTCATGATGTTATAAATGATGTTGGTTTTGTTATTGTGATATTGTTAATTGTGGTTAATGATAAACTAACATGTGCACATGGTTTTAATGAGTGGGTTATAGTCATTGGGTTCTACACACATAGGTTGAGTTGGGTGGAGGTTCTAGATCCACCCCTAAATGCAAGGGTTAGAAACCATGCTTTTATTTCACAATTAAAAATGAATTATTACATAAAACCTTCACATCATTCAACCTGGTAGATCGGGAGGTCTAGTATCATTGGATATTAGAAACATTAAATAACAAATTAAAACATAGAACACTACAGATTATTGAATACTTCCTCTATATGAAAACTTCATTCCCTCGTACCTAGCATTACATGGGATAACCTGAGGGAAAGCATAAGAAAATGGTGAGCTATAAATCCCAGTAAGGGAGTAAAAAATGTATAACCTGAATATTACAAAACATGTTAGGAAATTAGAATACCAATGGAATGCAATAAAATCTCGAACATAAAGACAAGATATAGCATGATTATAATAACATGAAAATGTGGTAACAATCCTTAACATTGAATTAGAATGAGAAAAGTCTCGTTGCACATGAATCAAGAGTAAACCCTCAGTGCACATAAAGCACGATTAAAACCACATTGAACTTGAATTATCATGTGTCAACACCCATTGAAGATTAAAAGGGACAATGATACTATAAGCATGAATGAAGTTACCATTATTTGACAAAAACATTATGGGGGTTGTATTATGCAGATCCAACTAGGACATATTCTGCATTACTAAATATTGGAATATTTTGACTGACAGACCTATTTTTTAGGCAACTAATACATGGCTGCCTAAAGGCACATACTTTATAGTAAAGAAAATGTGTTCTTAGGTTTTAGAAACATTGTTACCAGAAATCGTTAGACAGATTATGAAGAATTGAAAATATTCTAGATTAAGAGTATGAAATATGGAAATGGTTTATGTTCAACGCATACGAGAAATATTTGAACAAGTATTTTCCCTGAGTTTGACATCCTTTGTGTAGATATTACTACTATATAAAATGGAAACTTTCTTTGTTTCATCTGAATTAATATTATGATATGCATTTTAAATTCATGCAACAAAGACATTATACCATTCATTATTAATTCATACAGTGAAGAAATTAATAATCCCATAATAAATTGAGACACCTTATTTCTATAATGAATCCATTTACCAAATTCATATGCCCTAGTGAGTTATGCTCGGTGTTAGAAACCAGGAGCAGTAAAGGTTTCTTTTACAGTTCAAAGGTGACATAATGGAAGAATATGGATATATATTTCCACGGAGTTTAATATCATGTTTTGAGGACGATAATGAACTGATATAAAAGGAAAGACATATTGAAACTAAATTAATGGTTAATACTCAAGTGTCGATATATATATGTTTTGGGAAAGAATAAAGTCATACATTATTCATAAAATATTCTCAATGCAGATTTAACTCTTAAAAAGAAATAAAGGGGTTTTTTATTACGGATGGTACCAAGATTAATGATCTAGGAATCTCTACGTATCTTTAAATATATGATAATCAAGTCATACGTAGTTATTTAAAATATCATTCCTCTTACTAATGGAGTTTGACATGAAGAATTGGGGATTTATTACATGATCTGAGAGATACGTAAATCTTAAGACATAAAATTGTATAAAGACCCAATAATATATCATAAGGAAACACTTTTTATAGATCTGATTCATATACAGGATAAGAAAAGAAAATAAGATGATCTTGTGATTGTGGATGGGACAAAAATTGGAGATTTAGGAGTCTCTATGTATCTCACTGAAAATGAGAATCATGCCATACATAGTTCAAAAAATATAGTCTCTATGTAGATCTGACATAGACATAGGATAGTGTTGGACCCATGTACTACTTAATGAGTAGTGTTTATTTCAATGATGTCTACTTTTGGAAGCTTATACCGTCAAATGGAGAAAAAATTATTTGTACAAATGATGAAACACATTTTAATATCTTGCAGCATGGATGTTGATGGTAGTTATTCATTTTTAATGTCAGGTGACGAGGACATGGGGGCAGTTCAGTTTTATGTCTTATAGCAAGGACATGGGGGCTATGTCGTTATATGTCTTACAGCAAGGACATGGGGTTGTGCGGTTTTTTGTCTTACAACAAGGACATGGTGGTTGCGCGATTTTAAGTCTTTCATCAAGGACATGTGAGATGTGCAGTTTTAAGTCATAGAACAAAGACATGGGGGTTGTGTAGATTTATGAGTTGAAGCAAGGAAATGGGGGCTCTATGGTTTTAAGACTAATAGCAAGGACATGGTGTCTATGTATTTTTATGTCTTATGGCAAGGACATATTATTATGCAGTTTAAAATCTTGAAGTGAGGACTATTTTTAAAAAACTACACCAAGTATTTCTTCAAAAATATCACATTGGTTGGAGTTGTGATAAGCTATACATCCATTGAGAGAAAGACATAGGATCCATTTGAATATAGCTTCTGTTTGGAATATGGTCTTTCCCATTTAAGTTCATGTTTTTTGAGGATTCTATCCTGATATCATTGGAGTCTTAAGGACCAATACCAAATCTCTTGGAAAGAATGAACGAAGGTGAACTTTCATATTAAAAGCATCAGTTATTCTATTATGATAATATTCTAAATGATGCAATGTATGTAGTCTTTTCTCAATTAATCAATCCAACTCATCGAACCATTTTTGAGATCTTTCATCTGAAGAAAACTGATCACTGATTACAACTCTATGTGAAGGCAATTATTTTTCAATTGGTAAAACTACTTTAGTTCCATATACAAATGAATAAGGAGTTTTTTGGGTAGCAGTATTAGTAGTTGTATGATAAGCCCATAATTCATTAAAAATTTTATTAGTCCATGATTTCTTATCTTTATCCACAATCTTCTGGAGTATATTTGATAGAGTCTTATTAAATTCCTCTATATGTCCATTGGCCACTACATGATAGCGAGATGAATGGGTGGACTTGATATTATGTTTCTTATATAAATTTTTTTACTTCTGTAGAACAAACATTTGTACCATTATCTGAAACAATATTATGAGGTACGCCAAATCTGGTGATGATATTAGTTTTGAAAAAACTAAAAATGCTTCTGGATCCAACATCCTTGAGAGGTATTGCCTCATCCTATTTAGAGAAGAAGTCAGTAGCAGTGAGAATATAGTTGAACTTCATAGTTGTGGTTGGAGTATATGGCCCACTACCTCCATTCCACATGTGGAAAATAGAAAATCTTATTTATATATATTTAGAAACTCTAGGGGTTGAAGAATTAATATGGCATGAAATTGACAGGGATGTAATTTTTTAGTGAAATCATTACTATAATGTGTCATTGAAGGTCAAAATAATCCACGATTTCAGATATGATCGGAGAGTCTGTTCATAGATTGGAGGGCACCACAAGCTCCTGAATGTACTTCTTTCATGATTGATATAATCTCTTCTCCATAAATACATACGAAGAAAATTCTATCAATTCCTCACTTGTAAAGAATATTTTGGTTGTCTAGACTATCATAAAGAATATAATTATCCGATCGTCACCGAATCTATTCTTTCTCAGCCTTTTCTGGTGGAATCATCCCATTTAGAAGATATTCCATGATGGATGTTCATCATCCCATGGTATGAACATATATTTCAGAAATAGGGAAAATTTAAGAAATTTCCTATATTCTAGTTTGAACAAAAGGCGAGACCCCATGATGATGGGTTATGCTGATAACTGTCTCCTCCTAATATAGATCTTCCATGGATGTAGCTGTCTTAGCCAGCACATCTTCTTGAGAATTTTGTGATTGTGGGACATAAAACATTGTTAGCTATGAGGGAATTTTAACCATTAACCCTCTGAAAAAATCACACAAAGGAATTAATTCATCTTTTCGGATAGAATATTCCCAATTAATTTGATTGATTACCAATTTTGAATCTCCTTTTACCTTTAAATGATCAATTTTCACATGAAGGGACGATTCCAAACATACGATGAGAGTGTGATATTATGCTTCCTTGTTGGTACCACCTTCCGATAATAGGGAAGAATAAGGCAATACTTCCTTTTCGGGGAAAATATAGACAATTTCGAATCCAACATTGTTATGTTTAAGGTTTTCCATTCTCTTCCATGTTGGACTACTGTAATCAACATCAAAATACCTTTACCATGTTTGAAAATTATCTTAAATAGAGAATACCTCTTCATTAGGAAGCTCAGTATTAAACGATGTATCTTTCGCAGATGGATTCTCAGCAAGGAAATCAGCCAGAACATGGCCTTTTATTGACTTTTGATGTATAAATTGGATATAAAACTGTAGAAAAATAACCTCCCACCATGCCATGCATCCAGTATGCTTAGGATTACTGAGGATAAATTTGAGCGGGTTATTACGAGATACCAATTGGAACTCATGAGTTTTCAAGTAATGTCTCAATTTTTGAACTGTAATGATTAATGCCAGGTAGAACTTTTGAATACATGAATATAGAGTTTCCAAATCAAGCATAGTTCGACTGAGATAATAATGGCTACTTTCGTTTTCAGCATCATTCTTTTTGGGGAGGAAGGTACCTAGTGATCACTCTAAAGTTGTCACATATGTAATAAGTGTTCTTCGTTCAACAAGAGGCATCAATACTGTTGTACTCAAGAGATATTTCTTGAGGTTATTGAATGATTTTTGGAAATCTTCTGTCCATTGGTAGGTGACTCCCTTCTTTATTTATCTGGTGAAGGGTAAACACTTTCCTACCAAATTGGTGATAAAGCATCAAATATATGCCAAGTGTTTTGGGGGTCCTCTTAATTATATTAAATTTTGAGGAGGTGACATACCAAGGACTGATTTTGTTTTCCCAAGATCAACTTCGATACCATGATGTTGTAAAATGAAGCCATGGAATTATCCTGAGGTTATCCTAAATGCACATTTCAAGGGATTCATCTTCAAACTGTGTTAGCGAAGCTTATAGAATGTGGAATCCAAATCAGACTAAGGATTGGAACGTTATTTGAATTTGACTACCAAACCATCCACATGACATTCATCAAATTTCTCTAGAAAAGGTTTGAATATATGGTTCATGGAATATTGGTATGTTGCTCTTGTATTCATTTAGCCAAATGGCATATAACATCTCACATTTTTATCACATTAACTTTCATTACATTATACAAAACTGAGGATCTTTAAGGTTTAGTGTCTTGGAAACCAGGAACATAATACATGACAACATAAAACATTCTTCTTAAACACATAAAAGGCTTAATCATTGTTCATCCTAAGTTCATTACAGCATCTCATAAAATGGGTGCACACATAAAAGCAAAGGGTGAGCAGAATTCCCTGTAAGGGAATCAAGGGAAACATTTTATATGTGAACTTGAGATACATCAAAAAGTCATGAAAACTAACTTTATGGAAAGAGAAAGAGATCATGAGGAATATCATAATAAAAATAACATGTTTCATAACATGGAGATGTGGCTACAACATTTATCATAGACAATCATTTCTGTTTCACCAATGTCCATCCTCAAGGTGTCATTAAATAATTACCAATGTTATTCACCAAGGTATCGTTAAAAATGTTCATCTCTAGATATTAAGTCTTTACCCAATGCATTGTAGAGATATCGGGGAGAACACTTGAATTCCCCTTTATTATCATGTGATCTACATATATCATCATCTATCATTTCATTAACAACCCATATAGCATAAAAGAAATGGGTTTCATTTCATAGACATCACATTTTAAAAACTGCTTTAAAGAGGTGATCTTTATGTCACTTTAAACCCACAGAACAAGGAAAGTGGGTTTTATGTATTTAAGTCCCAGAATTAAAATATAACATTTGATATATATGTGAATACCCCTATAGAAGAAATATCATTGAGTATTAACTTAATAAATTAAAATAATTTCAGATAAAGAGAAAGAGATTTTGAGACGAAAATTTGACAGCATAACGACTATGTTATAGGGTTTTAGAAAATACTGAAAAGAGAGGGGACATGGGTCACCCACTCATAAATGATCCATAAAAATTAGGGGGAAATTATATAAAGTATATAAGAAAATGTTAATGAAATTTTAATAACATACCATATGAAATTAAAAACTCGAAAGAAAGACAAAAATAAGATTTCTTTTATGAAAATTCGGCAGCCTAATGGCGTCACTTAAAACATAAAAAAAAATTACAAGATAAAATAGGGTATCTCATAATATGAACATAGAATATCAGTATGATATCTATAGATATAATACCCCAACATATTAAAAAAGAACTTGAAAAACTTGACATGAAAATAGAACTTGAAAATGAGAAGGGTGAAATAATCCCTTACAAATTCGGCAGCCTTACGGCGCCACTTAAACATTCTTAAAACGAATTGATGAGAGAAATAGGGGGTATCTCATCATATGAATATAAAAAAGGATAGTAGGATGTATATAAAATAACATCCACAATATAAGAACATGGAGCAATACAGAAGTGACATAAAAGAGGGTACTTTTAAAGAAAGAGAGAGACAGGATCCCTTACCTTAAAATGAATCTCTTAAACCATGAAGTTCGGGACCTTGATGTCTTGGGGGAACCTTGGTAGGACTCCATGGGAGGTAATGAGACCATAGAATCGTTGGGGGAGAGTTGGGAGTGAAAACTAAAGGAGGAAAGGGTGGGTATTTATAGAGAAAGTGAGGGGACAAGGCATTAATGGCCAAGGGACACCTCATTGGTGGTATTGGAAAAAACATGGGCTTGCCCATGGTATTTTCCCATGGTATTGGCCACTTGGGACACCTCATACCTTATATTACTACTCATAAGTCGACCATATTGATTACATTCATAATACATCATTTAATGATGTCATTAAACACCTGTAACTTGAAAACTGTATGTTTACTATTCATCAAACATTCAACTTTCTCAGAAAAATCCAAAAATTTCACCTTAACAAAATATCAATGCTCTGATTTCAAAAATTAACTCCATTTTATAAAAATAATTTTCTAAATACTTTTAATTTAATATTTAAATAAATACACTATTCACCGAAATTCATTTTTTTCAGAAAAATCCCCAACAATTACCTTAACATAATATCGATGCTCTGAGTTCAAAAATGAAAACCATTTTATAAAAATAAATTTCTAAATATTTTTAATTTAACTTTTAATTAAAAACACAATTCACATGAAAAAACTAATACTTGAAAAATAATTAATAAAATAGTTATTTACCTATTTTATTGAATCACACTACTTAATATAGGTCCCTGAATTAAATTAATACTTTATTTAATTGAGATTACTAATCCATTTGGTCACATTACTAATCCTAAGCATAAAATAACTATTCATAATTTACAATTCATCAAAAATTTCGTTGATCTTATTAGACTCTAAATTTCATACTAAACATAATTATAGAAGACCATTTTTCAAAAATCATTACACATAATTTGTTATCTAAGGTTTACATAAATATTTTCAAATATCCTTTTTTCTAGAATTCATCAAAAATATGCATACTATATTTATCCGTACATTTGAAAATTCACAAACCTCATCATAAGAAGATATCATAATTTTTATTTAAATCAAAGGGTTACACAAGGCTATTACAGTCTCGTTACATAGCACCTTATAACACCAGCATAGGACCTATGAGTAAGGTGTGATAGGGTGATAGAATCTTGGGGTGGCTCGACAAACATTGCACGAGTAGTAATTTCTATTAGTTTGAACTTCTCGCGAAGGCGATTACATTCTAGCTTCTCATGATGAGGTTCGGATTGGGTTTGGTTCAGAGCAAAGCCCAGTGGTGCTACCTCCTTCCCATGTTCAGTTATATGTGATTCGATTTTCCTGAGACTATTGGATGAGGCCATCAAATATTCTTTCTATATTAATTAACCAAGATCACTTGTATTTAGAGACAATAATCGAAACGTTTCGTTTCTAGCAGTCATATTGACCAATGGTCATATAACAGTCGAAACCCAACAGTCTCATTTAAATTATACTCATGTTATCAAATGAGACAATTTTTTTGAGTATAAAATAAAATATCACACAAAATTAGGAAAAAATATTTATTCGAAATTTCGGGTTGTTAATTTCTTCCCCCCTTAAGAATTTGTGTCCTCGAAATTTTTAAAATTGGTTTTAGAAATTTCATTGAATGACCCACAACGGAAAAGGAGTCAGTAAAACTATTACTTTAAAAGAAATAAAGGGAAGTACAAAGGTCACTCGATTTAACACATACTAGGATTCTATGTAGGCAAACATGGATATGGAAGAGAAAACAAAGGGCCATGTTCTGATGGAGAGTGATAGAAAACATGATTAGGAGAAAGTTAACAACAAGAAAATCACAAACTTATGATGTGTGTAAACGTTCTTTGTTTACCCAGTATGAAACCTACACCAACAAAGTTTTTGTTTTGTGTTCCTTTTTCATAATTATGATGAATTCATTTGCTACATAGAATAAGAACACAAGGAAATATATTTACCTTCAAGTATATTTTCATCCCTTAATATGTTTCACCAAGACTAATCTTTTCTCCAAACAATGAGCATTCAAAACTACTTGGTCTCATCAAATCACAAGATTCAAATTCTAGAGAATCAGATAATCCACAAAATATTAACTATATATTTCTTCTATCTTGAAACATTATCCCAAAAATAGAAAGTGTAAGATAAAAAAACTCTTCAAAAGGAAAGAACCTCATAGGAAGGGAAACTACTTTTAAATCTTCAAAATTACACGGTACTACCAAAAGGTAATCATAGACCATTCCATATATAACTGTCCTTAAAATTTCTCATAATAATCCAAACTAAGATTAAAACCTAAATACAAGAAGGATCTGATAACATAGTCTTCCAAAATAAACTTTATCGTTCATCTCCAAACAACATCAACCAATCCTAGAATCTTACAACAAAAGTAACTAACCTAAACATATTTTCCCCAAGATAGGTTAATCATTTCCATAAGTAACCTAAATTACTATAAGTTCTCCTTAAATTCAACGATTCTTCAATATATAAGTCATCCTTTACTCCTCAAAGAAAATACCATAGTAATCTATTTACCTCGATCATATAGGGTTCCAAAAATAGAGAACGTCTTCCAAAATAATATTCATATTTTAATCCCCTAATCATCTTCTTTTTTCAAGAAGAACAGCTTCATAACATCAGCATGTGATACATAACAATAGATGTTTTCCTTAATGATATAAAATCATCTTAAGTAGTGACTCTATGTTCTTAAAAAACATTAAGGATATGCTCATAGAGAACAAACTAAAATACAACATGACATAGAAAATTATTGTGAAGAAGTTGCATGTACTTTAGTCATCATGATCTATCTCAGCATAGGTCATGCATTGTTCCCTTGTCATTGATGATTGATGATCCTCATCAGGCTTCCAATCCCTTCCAAGAGAGCATATCCTTGGATAATGTCCAACTTCTCCACATTTACTACATTGAAAAATATAAGGTACATTAGATCTAACCTTATCTCTATTCATCACATTATCCATTTTTTGAAGCAATATGATACTTTATGAACTATCACCCCGCACTTAAAACATCTCCCTGTTCCTTTGTGACATTCCCCTTAGTGCCTCTTTCCACAGTTTTTTCACAAATAAAATTGGGTCATATTTCCCTTATCAACTTTATCATATGAACATCCTTGATACTTCTTCTTCTTCTTCCCTGATGAATTTAGGCATTCAACTAGGTACCAATTTTTAATTGTGATTTATGATAGCTGGTTTGGAACAATCACAATATGTTCAACTTGATCTCTCGTCATCTCTATCATATTAATAGGGTAATCGTCACATTTCATATCACATTGGTTGTTGGGATATGTTCTTTTATTTCCCACCATAAAATAAGAAAAGAAAGTATAATTAGGGGGCTTAAATACTTAGCCAATAATCATGAAAAGGAAACATAAATCATGGAAGGATAAACTTGTAGAAGAAAAGTATACCCTAACATGTGATCCCCTAGGTTCCAATCTAGGTTATTCATGATCATATATTCTTATGTGAATCATTATTTTATTTTATCTTTGTTCCTTTCATAATGGTTCATACTAAGCTTATGAATTTACCAAAGCATATCCCCCAGAAGTTTCGTAACCAGGAGTGTAGTAAGGCCCATTGTTGTGTACCAGTTCCCATTCGAGTCTAGGTCATGTAGTGTTTTCGGGTTTTACCCCTATATACATCTATTCCAGAGCCACCTCTACCTACTCATATCCAGATAGGGATGTATTTCCTTGATAAACAACTTACTTAATACACACCAAAATACCAGGAAGATTTCCTATATTTAAACTTCTCTATAGGGTTCTTCCGAACGTTTTTCTATACTAATTTCCAAAAATAACTAAACCATCCTTTGATACCAACTGTAACATCCCACCTTTTTATCACATTAACTGTCATTACATTATACAAAACTGAGGATCTTTAAGGTTTAGTGTCTTGGAAACCAGGAACATAATACATGACAACATAAAACATTCTACTTAAACACGTGAATGGCTTCTTCATTGTTCATCCTAAGTTCATTACAGCATCTCATAACCTAGAGGCATACATAAAAGGAAATGGTGAGGAGAAGCCCTAATAAGGGAAACAATTGAAACATTTTACATGTGAACTTGAGATACATCAAAAAGTCATGAAAACTAACTTTAAGGCATGAGAAAGAGATTATGATGCATATCATAAAAAAAGTGTGTTTCATAACATGAATATGTGTCTAAAACATTTAACATAGAAAATAAATTTTGTTTCAAAGAGGTCCATCCCCAAGGTGTCATTAAAAATTTACCAATGTTATTCACCAAGGTATCGTTAAAAATTGTCATCTCTAGAGATTAAGTCTTTACCCAATGCATTGGAGTGCTATCTGGGCGCACACTTAAATTAGAATTTATTATGATGTGATCCACATATACCATCATCAATGATTTCATAAAAACCACATATAGCATAAAATAAATGGGTTTCATTTCATAGTCATCACATTTTAAAAACTGCTTTAAAGACGTTATCTTTATGTCACATTAAACCCATAGAAAAAGGAAAGTAGGTTTTATGTATGTAAGTACCAGAATTAAAATAGAAAATTTTGATATATCTGTGAATACCCCTATAGAAGAATGATATTTCAGTATTCACTTAATAAAATAAAATAATTTGAGATAAAGAGAGAGATATTTTGAGATGAAAATTCAGCAGCATAACGGCTATGATATAGGGTTTTATAAAATACTGAAAAGAGAGAGGACATCGGTCACCCACTCATAAATGATCCATAAAAAATTAGAGGGACATGATATAAAGGATATAAGAACATGGAAATGAAATTTGAATGACATACCATATGAAATGAAAAACTTGAATGGAAGAAAAAAATAATATTTCTCTTATGAAAATTCAACAGCTTAAAGGTGTCACTTAAATTTCAAAAAAATGAATTTAAGAGATCAAATAGGGTCTCTCATCATATGAAAATAAAAGATCAGTATGATAGATATAGATATAATACCCCAACATAATTAAAAGTAACTTGAAATACTTGACAAGAAAATAGAACTTGAAAATGAGAAGGGTGAAAGAATCCCTTACAAATTCGGCAGCCTAACAGCGCCACTTAAACATTCTTAAAATGAATTGATGAGAGAAATTGGTGGTATCTCATCGTATTAAAATGAAAAGGACAGTATTATTTATATAAAATAACATCCCAAATATAATAACATTGAGGAATAAAGAAATGACAAAAAAGAGAGTACTTGGAAAGAAAGAGTGTGGTAAGATCCCTTACCTTAAAACGTATCTCTTAAAACTCAATGGTCGGGTCCTTGATGGCTTGAGGGCACCATGGGAGGACTACTTGGGATGTAATGAGACCAGATCTTCGTTGGGGGAAAGTTGGGAGTGAAAAATAAAGGTGGAAAGGGTGGGTATTTATAGGGAAAGTGAGGGGACAAGGCATTAATGGCCAAGGGACACCTTATTGGTGGTATTGGCAAAACCATGGGCCTTCCCATGATAGTTTCCCATGGTATTGGCCACTTGGGACACCTCATACCTTATAATACTACTCATAAGTCGACTATAATGATTACATACCTAATACATCATTTAACGATGTCATTAAACACCCGTAACTTAAAAACTGTATTTTCACTATTCATCAAAAATTCAACTTTCTCAGAAAAATCCAAAAATTTCACCTTAACCAAATATTGATGCTCTAATTTCAGAAATGAACTCCATTTTATAAAAATAGTTTTCTAAATAGTTTTTATTTAATATTTAAATAAATACACAATTCACTGAAAATTTTTTTTTTCAGAAAAATCCCCAAAAATTACATTAACATAATATCGATGCTCTGAGTTCAAAAATGAAAAAAAAATATAAAACTAATTTTATAAATATTTTTAATTTAATTTTTAATTGAAAACTCAATTTACCTAAAAAATAATACTTGAATAATAATTAATAAAACAGTTATTTACCTATTTTATTTAATCACACTACAAAATCAAGGTCCCTAAATTATATTAATACTTTTTTTAAGTGAGATTACGAATCCATTTGGTCACATTACTAATCCAAAGCTTAAAATCACTACTCATAATTTACTATTCATAAAAAATTATGTTGATCTTATTAGACTCTATATTTCATCATGAACATAATTGTAGATTACCATTTTTTGAAAATCATTTTACATAATTAGTTATCTAAGGTTTACATAAATATTTCAAAATATTCTTTTTCTAGAATTCATCAAGAATATGCATACTATATTTATTCGGGCATTTGAAAATTCACAAACATCATCATAAGATAAAATCACAATTTTTTTTAAATCAAAGGATTACACAAGGGTATTACGGTCTCATTACATAGCCCCTTATAACACCAGCATAGGACCTAAGAGTAAGGTGTGCTAGGGTGATAGAATCTTGGTGTGGCTCGACCAACATTGCACGACTAGTAATTTATATCATCTTGAACTTCTCGTGAAGGCGATTCTGTTCTAGCTTCACAGGATTAATTTCAGCTTGGGTTTGGTACAGAGTAAATCCCAGTGGTGCTACCTCCTTCCCAAGTTCTATTAGATGGGCTTCGATTGGCCCGGGACTGCTGGATGAGGCCATCAAATATTCTTTCTATATTAATTAACCAAGATCACTTGTATTTAGAGACCATAATCGAAACGTTTAGTTTCCAGCAGTCATATTGACCAACGGTCATATAACTGTTGAAACCCAAAGCTCTCATTTAAATTATACTCATGTTATCAAATGAGACAGTTTTGTTGAGTATAAAATAAAATAACACACAAAATTAAAAAACAAGATTTATTCAAATGTTCGGGTCGTTAGAGGGCATTACCTGATAGTAAAACATACCTTGAGGGGATCTAAAGGCTGTATATTATTTATACTCTAGGGAAATATGGATTTTATTATACCCATAATGTCCATAAATGATGGAAAGAGATTCACATATAGTTGTTCCATCAATAAGATGTTTTATAATCAGGACTGGAAAGTCATCTTTAGGAAAATACCGTTTAAGATCTCTGAAATCAATACAGACTCGATTTTTACCATTCTTGTTTTTCACTAGGGGAATATTTCCCAGCCATTTTGGAAACTAAACTTCCCTGAAAATGTTATCCTTTATAAACTTATCAATATCGGCATCAATTTTAGTGGCATGAGTTGGTTGTCTTCTCCTTACAGCTTTCTTAAATCCATGATGTTCTTCTAGAAACCCAAATGATGGGTGGATGAATCAATATTACGCCCCAGAATTTCATTATAATTCCAAACAAATATATCTCAATGTTTCTTTAGAAAGGAAGTATACACCACTTTATCTTTAGTGGTCATGGCCACACAATATGATTGGGGATTGGATATTCATATGTACCATGATTTATTTCTCTACATTTATCAATGGTGGTAGAGAAACCATCTTAAATTACTAGAGGAGAATCCCCGAGATCTTCCACTTCTTATTCATTATGTGTTACCTCTTCTGTTCTCATTTTTATTGAAGATGACAATATAAAACTCCGAGATTTATGGGAGGAGTCAATATTTGAACGTCCCAAATAAGAGGCCATGACATCTAACCCTACTGATGACAAAGAGTCTTATTGTGGTAATAATGGGGGAATTATGGATTGATAATAAACATCTTTGTTATCCCCTAGAATTTCTAAATTTTCTTCCACTATGATTGACGATGTAGAGGCTTGTTGTAGATCAACATATGAAATGAAAACATCTATATTCAGGCTTCTATCATTGCTTGGTGTATCAATAATTTATATCATGTTTCCAGACTTAATTGACACAATTGACATTATGGAAATTACTGGATAAGTCTTTGGATTTGGTTTTACCCTCTCTACCCGATTGATGGGATGCACATAATCTATACTCAAATTAATGAATAGATTATATGGAATCTTTTATAGTCCATTTGGTGAATTAACCCTTGTTATTTCATTAATCATGGACTTTTTTCATTTTGTGTGATAAAATTATTCCTCAATATATTGAGATTTACATGTTCTGAATGGAGCCTTGTCGATATACAATGTTCCGATTTGACCATTGAAATTTTTTTAAGACATTGGTGGTATGAAGAGGTTATGGTGGCATGTTGATGCAGCCAAGGCCGTATAATAAAAATATTGATGGCTCTGCCCTGATGAACAACCATGAAATCTGAATTAGAAACAAGATCTCCAAACTGAGCTCTGAGTGTAATCTCGCCCAAAGGTTCTTGTTCATTTTTATCATATGCTTGAAACATTAAAATTTATGGAGATAAGTCGGATTCGGTTCTCCCTAATTGACGAGGGGTATGAATGGGAATGATGTTGACCCCAGATCTGTTATCAATGATGGATCATCTGATATCTACGTCATTGACCTTTCCTGACAAATAAAAAGGTCTGATATGTCCATGTACCACATGGTCTTCATCTTCATCTGTAAAAGATATGACTACATGAAATTATGTATAATCATTCTCTATACAGTAAACCTTAGCAGTAGCAACTTCTGTGTCAAATTATTGAGTACTTAGAAAGGCATTAATGAGTGATTCTAAAAGATCTTTTGATAGATTCAAAAAAAATTGAAAACTTGGTCGGTATAGGAGCCAATTGTTTGAAGATATCATAGTTTTGGTCCAATGGTCTTCCTTTCCTAGAATGGAAATTTGGTTTTGAATTTTCTTTGGATGTTGACTCTTCTGATATAGATGTACTCTATATTGGAGCACAACCTGAAAATACAGGTGGAATTGGTAACTTAGATTGACTTAGTCAATTCATTTGCTGAAAAGAAGATGGTGTGGCTTCTAATCAGTCTTCCAAAATAATTATGTTAGAACTGAACCAATCATTATGGAAGGAACTCCCTATTCTTGATGAGCCTGCTGATGGTCCCTTCAACGAGATTATTCCACATATATGGTTTGATCAGGGGTAAAGTTAAAATGGTGGTTTCTGGAATTCCCACATCTTCCCCTGTATCCTCGACTTTGGCCACTTCCTTTTGTTCCCAAATTAGATACATGTAATTCAAGCTCAATATAATCATAATCATCATTTTCATAAGTATTTGATAGATGGATAACATTAATAGATCCAATGATAAATTATTCCTCTGAAGAAGATTCTTATTTACAGGTTAATTCTGGATATACTGTATGGCAGATTGGTGCCCGTGATTTTGGAACAGATGGCATAAAATCTTCCAAGGATAAAGATAACTTTTGGCTTGATACAATGTCATATTTTTTTACTACACTTTGTCCTGATGATCACATTTCTTATTTGAGGAATGGACTTTTGATGAAGATGGGTTTTCTATGGAATGTGTGGTAGAAGACACAATTTTTTGTTTCAACTGTGTTAGTAAAATAACATGAGTCTGGTTGATCATTTTCCTAATCACCCAATCATCATGTTTTTTCACATTTTTACATTTAACCTCTTTCCATTCTCCCTCTTCCTCTAGATTGGTAGTAGTAACACATGCTACTTCAGGTGATGAACTTTTAAATTTCTCTTCTCTAGAGTCTACCATATTTTGCATAAATTATTTGAAAATAAATCACTCTTGTATGGGGTGACCCAGTATCTTTTGAAAGGGACAATAATTTGGATAATCATCATCTCCATATTTATTTTGCTTCTTCGGCCACATAAACTAAACCAAATTGTTTTCTAAGGTTGATATGATGTATCCAAGAATGTGCTAATTCTTGAAAGAAGAGAATGTATTCTTTAATTCCTAAAATTATTTCCTCGTATGATCTCTTGGATCATCATGTCAAGTCGGTCGTTTCTGTTGATGCTCTAAAAGTAGATCCCTTCGTTGTGATGACGGTTTTTAATTAGAAGAAGGTATAGGTGCTTGCATGATTGTAACTGTAGCAACTTCTGCCTTTCCTATCCTCCTTCTCTGAGCTGATGGAATTAAATGAGTTATAGACATAGTTTCTATAATAGAATCTTTAATCTATTGGGCAATCAAAGTAATATCTCGAAACCCTTCTGTGTATTTCATAGAGATCAATTTTGAGCATATCTCCTCACACATGTTTTCAACACATATTGGAAGCAACTATTCTTCAGGGAGTGATATATGTAAGGAATATGTTAACCCTTTACATCATGAAATGAAGTCTAAAACTCTTTTATTCTACATTTGTTTACAATTAGTAAGATAAAAAACTATCATCATAGGTAGGGTTGAGCTAAATTGGAGAATAAATTTCTGATAGATTTCTTCCCATCTAGTAATTGATTGAGATTAGAAATTGTGTATCAGAGAAAAGATGGTCCTTGCAATGACCACACAAAATACCTAATATTAACTACTTCTTGTTCTTGAGATGTTCCCATCATAGGATCACAACCAGGAAAAAAATGTGTTATGTGTTGTTCTAGATCTCACGAACCATCATAGATTAGGAATGTGGTATTCGAAAAATTTGTTGGGGGAGGAATTGTATACACACATTCTAGGAAAGATCTCTTTTCTAGCTGAACTAGTGCACTCCATTCCCCTATAGCTTCCAATTGAGTTGTTAATGCCTCAATTTTGTTCATAAGAACGTGGGGAATATCCGAATGAGCTATATTTTGTGCAGGTATAGCAACTGGAGCTTGAGCTGGTGCAATGACAGGTAAAACCACTGATGGTGGTGCATATTTCTACATTGGAAAACCCATAAGAATAGGTTTATCAATATGTATACCATACTTCCTTGATTGTGTACCCAATGGAGGTAATTCATTATTTTCATCTGTAGTTACTCCAAATACCCTTTTCTATGGAGCTCCTACAAGATTTTCATGCTGAGGACTTTCCTGTGGAGTATTTTTAGTAGACATTTTCTTTCGATGTATGTCTATATTGAGTCTTTTAAACGTTATCATTTCCTATTCTTTCTGTGAAAATCTCTTTTAAAGTGAAATATATTGACCATATCTAGTGGAAAATTAAAATACAATCTAACTTTTTTCATTCCCTTTGTATGATGACATTTAGAGAGGGGGATTTGGTTTTTTGAAGGCATACCTTAATTCTTTGTAAGCCTCTAATTTTAGGTACAAACACCTTCTTCAATTGCCTCAGTGTGTACCATATTATGGATAAGAACTTCATCTTATGATTCCCATAAACTAGAATTATTTTTGGAGGATCTTTTGCAATGGTGTTAATAACATTCACTGACTCATAATGCATTGATGGAATTCTATCATTGTTTCTTCTTGATCGTTTCCCTTTTTTTCTTTCATGAGACTCCGTTATCATATATTATGAAATCCATTGAATTTTTTTGTGGATAGAAACATTAAGTGAATCATTAGATAGTTCAGTTGTATGGTTTCCCTATGGCTGCTTCCCTAATCACTAGAAAACTGTCTTCCATTGAGGAGGGGATTGTGGATGTGAAAACTGTCTTTCATTCTTTATTTCCATTGACTGAATATAGTTTGTGATATTAATGGAAAATTAAGAGGAAATATATTTTATATTAATTATATTTATAATTTCATATTATTTTATTTCATTTCTGATTTTTAAGTTACATTCTAATAATTTTTTAGGTTATATCATGATGTGTACTTTCCTTTCATATTAAAATGTATCGTCATTTATTTTAGATCAGTGTTGAGTGTGAGACACATTATTTATCACATTATATATTTAGATAAAACATTATAGAGTAAAACAAATTGGTGTTGTGTAGAATGCCTTAAATAAATTGAATCATCTAAATTTTAATTATATCACAATAAAGAAAATAATTGAAGGTTCCCATATGATATTCTTAACTTTTTTTAAAGGATGGGGCCAAAGCCTCAATTTATAATTTAAAGCAAAGACCTATTTAAGACTGGGTAGAAGGAGACCCATTCCATATCCGGAAGGCCCAAGGCCAAGTGGCCTGAATACAAGGCTTGAAAGCCCATAAGATGCCCCAAAGGACCCCACGGTGAACAGTACTACTACAGTACCCGCTATAGAGAATGTTTATCAATTCCTAAAATCACATCAAATTTTACCAATGGGAGGTTAATATGATTACCATGAACAACATTTCATAGTCTTCAATCAGATAATGGTTATAGACATGATATATAATCATTATTATATTATTTGTTTCACCAATAATTATAAATAGAATATTTGGTGTTATAATTTTTCCACTTAAAAAATTTTATAAATATAAATATGTGGGATGATACATGTTCAAAAAATAAATTTTCAATTTTATATTTGACTAAATTTCTACATTTATTTTATTAATTTTAATGATCAACAGTGGTATATTATATTTACTAATAATTACATTGTTCTCTATTCATAGAATTTTTTTATGTTCATTATCACCCTTAACTCTTAATTTACTAGGCGTTTTGGGGAGGTTCTCACAATAATTACTACTAAACCAATATATTTTTGGTTGTTAATTTGGATGATTGATTTGTATAACCATTTTATTGGTTGGACTATTCATATATCTTTATTAGTAACATTATATTGGGATTTCCTTTCCACACATAAAAGAAATTACATATCCTATTGAGGAAGTTATCTCACGCTTATTCATAAAATTTATGTATTTTTTAAAATATGTAATATCTTATTAATGGTTTTAATCATTTCATATTCTCTAAAAAAGAGTTCTCATATTCTCCAAAAAACATGAGAGTAATTGGTGTTTCCAACTTTCATTTCCTCCTTTGTATTAAATCTAATATCATCTTCATAACCACAAATGTATTTTATAGATAATTTTTTTAGAAAAACGATTTTAATATTTTTAAGAAATTATATAATTTTATTTTAGAGATAATGATGGAACCATATATATAAATTTAATTTATTTTAATTTTTTCATAGGTACCAAGGGATATTTATAATTTATTGAATCCCCTGGAATTCCATCTCTATTTTAGTTCTATGATTATCAAGAATATATTTATTAGAAGATTTTCATAATAAACACTTCTCATTATATGTAGTGTATTTTATCATGGTCCCCAAAATATATAATTATAGTGTTCCTCTTTGAAATTTAGTCCCCAAAAAATAATAATCTAAACAATATTTTCATGCCAAATGAGTTAAAGAACATAAATTGTCTTCTCTATTTCATGGATACATTTCCCTGAAATAATTTATTTTAATGTCCTACTAAATGAGGGTGTTGATTTCACAATAAAAACTCTAGTAAAATTTTCCCCGATCTTATATTATTTGGGAGATCATCTATACTTTTATAGTATTCATGGAATGAGATATTTTATTGAAGAAGACAATGAAATTTCTCCAAATGTTTTTTATCTGGCTTGGTTTCATAGGAGAAAAATCATCACATAATCAATCAAATAAATGTTTTCATATGTATTAAACCTTCTTATAACCATTTAAAAAAGTAAAATTTTATAGTTATTATTAAGAAAAAATATTAAAATAACAATCCTTATGATAGGGAATATTAATCTATATAAATCTTAAATTCAGACAACATCAATTAAACATAACCCATTTAGGTTCATCCAACATCACAATTCATTCATCATAGAAAAATTTATGGTAAATCGTTTTTTATTTTATTTAATGATGAAAAATAATATCTAAAAATGCTCTAATACCATCTTAGGTGAAACTTGTATAACAAACATGAATATTACATTATTTTATCTTAATACTCGTTACATTTTACAATAAAACACTCCACAAAACATATAAATTTTATGTATTTTGAGACTATATATATTTTTCCATGTGTTAAAATAATTCATTTGTATTAAAAAATAAATATTTTATACATGATAACCTTATATAAATATATAAGTAATAATTTTCAATAAATAAGGGGTAATTTGGAACACAAAGAAGATCTTTGATGCTCATTAAGTGTAGTAATGACATAAAATTATCGAGGATCATATTGATGTATTCTATAAACATATGGGCTTCTTAATTAATTATTGGTTATCAAAAAACATATATTAAACCATACAAAATATCTAATATGTCATAAATCAAGTGTCATGATATGAAGCTTTTATCATAACATAATGAAGTATCAGCAGAATTGTGGAAATAAGAGAAAAAAATTCTGATCTATGATAACCTAATATAATAATAAAAATTATTCATATATGTAGTCATAGAAAATAATTTCTTATAGAAAATTTCCCTACCATGTTAATCGTTTTATAGTTGGAAGTATCCAATACTGTATTGGGTATCGTAATCATTCCATTAAACATTTTCTTTTAAATTATATATTTCATTGAGTTCACTACATAATAAAATAAATTAAATCTCACAATATATAATAAAATATCATATAAATTTGTGGGATATAAAATTATAGACCTATTGGTCTCCTTTTTGAAAAAAATACATTTTTGTGACACATGAAAGGAAGTTTAATTTCATCATTGAAAAATTATCCAATGAAAAATATGTGTGTTTCATGAAGACATTCAAAAAAAATATCATGTTCACAAGAAGGGATTTTTTTAGTAATTAATAGAGAATATATCTAGTAAACCATAATATATAGTTTGGCTGTTTATATTGATGAAAAAAATAATAACAAAAATAATATTTAGTTTTGATATAAAAATAAACACCATTTTTTCTTTTTTGTACCATTTATTCTAAAAATAAAATTCATTATAAATCATTGAGAATAGATATTACATTAAAAATCATAAAACCAAGGATAAAATTTTTCATTATTAAAATTAATCACCAAATTTAGAATATTAAATTTAAGGGAACTTATTTAAAATGGTTTTCTATCATGTATTTTAATGAAGATAATTTTTTTTAGAAAATAATTGTTCCAAACAACAAAAATATGATTCAATTTATAATTAATGTTAATTATATCAGAAAATAATTATATAAATAAATTATGTTGTTTTTTGAATATCTATTGAACAATAGATAAATTACATACATGGAGTACGTAATGACACAAAATTTTGTTAATTAAAATTCTTCTTGATCTAATTAACAGTCTTATTATGTATGATGGTTATAAAACATATGAACTTCCTGGGTTTTATGCTTTTGTGTTTCAAAATACCATTAAAAATTGATACTTTTAATAATATAGATGTTGAATAATGATCACATTTTTAGTATAAATATAGGGCTTTAAAAAATCCAATTTACCCATACCAAGGAAGCGATGGCCTCGTCTAGTAGTCTTTCCCCTTATAAAGCTCATTTGTCGTAGTTTGTAAAGGAGGTGGCATAATTGGGCTTCACACTAGACCATTCCCAATCCATTTCAATATATATTCTGTTTTATGACATCATAATGACCCAAAAGTTAGGTAATAGAAAACTTTAAACATTATGTTCAACAAATATATATTTTACCATTAATATAATGTGATTTTATTTTTGTTGGATTTATTTTAGAATTCTTTAGTGTCCCCTTCAAGACTTATAATACATTATTTCTTTTAAATTGATTTCCTTGAGTGTGTGACTCTCCTCCAAAAACGAAACCCTATTATTTTAATAATATATGACATTGGACATATAAAATATTTTTTTCCACTTCCCATTGAAAAAAAAACATTGGGAAAAAACCATTGGCTAGTTTGTGGTTTGGATTAGTTTAATTTTCCACGACACAATCCTTAATAATAATGAAGTTCCTCTCCTTTATTATATAATCCAACCCTTGATCCCACTTCTTCTTCACTAAAAGACCTTGTAGTTCATCCAAATTGTTCCATCCAATCTTTAAAATATTACCAAGGAGCCCCAAGATCCCAAGAAGCATTTCCCAAGCCTCTCCCGATAAATTGGTATCACACTTCCATGTATGAGATTTCTTTCATTCTAATTTTTTTTCATGTTTCATTTTATTGTTATATCATTCTTATTTAAAAAAAATTTGGATTATGATTTCTCACCACCCCCGTAATTCCCTGTTTATGATTGAATTTATGAGATACCTCTATCTATCTCAATAATATTTCCCATGTACGCACATTACCAAGTTGAAATTCCTTCGAAATAAGGCATGGAATTTCTCTATCATCATTTACATTCATTAAATTATTTTGTATTATGAAACCAAATTCCATTACTTATGATAGGACATGTATCTATATGAACCCTTACTATACATTTCATGTATGTATGATGAGACACTCTTTTCTCTCTCATCAACCATTTTTATTAATTTTCACATCAGGTCGTTACGTTGTTGAAATTGCACTGATTATCCAAGCCAATGTCATTGTGTAGTCAGTACCATTCCCATTTCTCTATAATGGGTATTAACATTTATGAACATTTACTTATTGATTATAAATCGTCATGTATTTATTCCACATCCCTTTAATGTGGAATAAATGTTGATGATTGATTCCATGTTGTATTATCATTGTGGCACACATATGCATGAAATGTAATGTTTAAGAAGGGTGCATCTCAATATCTCTCTAATGCACTGGGTAATGATTAATATCATGTTACATTAATTGTAGTGATGATTTACTCATGTTAATTCAAGTGGAATGAGGATTTAGTCATGCTAATACAAGTAAAATGATGGTTTACTCATTTTCCATGTGCAATGAGCCTTGGCTCATGCTAATTCCATGTTAAGTGTTGTTGTTACATCTACATGTTATGATTATCATTATTTATCATGCCTTTATATTCATGTTTATATTTTTCTCCATTGATCTGCATATTATCTATAATGTATTTTATTCCTTATGTTATTCCATGTTTATTACCTTACTGGGCTTTATACCTCAGTCCTTTATGATGTTTGTCCTCAGTTATCCCATGAAATGTTATGTATGATGGAATGTAGTGGTCATATAAAAGATGTTATCAATAAAGATGTTTTATTTCATGTTTTAAGTTGTAGTGTAATGATCATAAAACCCAATTACACTTGACCACTCAATATTCTAAGTTGTATTATGTGAAATTTCTTGTAAAAATTATGTTTAATTCTGAAATAAATGTAGGGTTGTTATAGTTGGTATTAGAAGATAGGATTAGATATTTATGGGATTATGATTAGAAAATACATGTAAATCCTTAGGGATAAGACTAATTATATTAATAACATCCCAAACTTTGGGTGATTATTGATTAATTTGTTTATCATAAAAAAAACATCCCTATCTGTATACGAGCAGATAGTGGTGTCTCTTGCACTAATATACCTAGGAGTAAAAACTCCAACATTGAGATTCGAGCTTGACCTGGGGTATCCAGGTTATCGAAAATAGGCCCTCCTACACTCTTGTTTATCACACTCCTAGGAGATATGCTTTGGTAAATAAAAAATTATTATAATCCATTGTTAAGTGACAAATAAACTTCCATAATAATATATGTTGGGAAGTATATCTTGGATAACATAGATTGAAGTATATAGATTAATAAGTTAATGAAATAAATGTAATTTATATATCATTTGTTTATTTCATTGGATTTCCCTTTATATGTTTTACTCTTTAAGATACTCATCCCTGAGAATATATTATATAGAGTAGAACCAGGATTAAAAAAGTGAAAGTTATGGTTATCTTTTATTATTCTATGCAATCTTTTATATCCTGAATGTTTAATAGAACAATCCCAACACCACCACAAATCATGGAAGTAAATATGTTGGTGAGTATAAAAAATGGGGAAATCATTGTATCCTTTGAATATAACTCCTTCGATGTCATTATTTCTGGAGTGAACTTCCTGAAGAACCTTAGAATACCCCCTCTAGTGTAAATTGATGCATTTCATATCATGGATTGGCATTACTTATATAAATCCAATAGAAATTTCTATTAGAGGTAAATCACTCTCCATATAGAGCATCGACCCCTGATTCTAAACAAGTGAAACGTGGAAGATGAATCTTTTTTACCACCATCATCTCAAGAGTGGACATTTCTCCCATTTAGGAATGTGTATCTTACTCAGATGATTTATTTTAAGGAAGCAACCATCCTAGAAGACATGCATGTTGTGAGGCAATTCACTGAAGTTTTTCCCGATGAATGGCCTAGTATTACCCCTATAAAAGATGTTTAATTCCCAATTTACCTTATACCTGGGTTGTTACCAATATCCATGACTATGTATGAAATTATTGTCGTGGAGCTTTATGAACTGATAAAACAACTACAGGTGAATCTAGATAAATGATTTATATGCCCAATTTCCTCACCATGGGGAAAACTAGTCATCTTCATCAAAAAGATAGATGGGTAAATACACCTTTTCATTAATTATCATGAACTCATCAAAATCAAGATAAAGAACAAGTTTCATCTTCCATGAATTGATGACATCTTTGATCTGTTGTGTGGAGAACTATACTTCTCGTGGGTGGACATGCAGCTGAGATAATATTTTGTAATTGTGAAAATGGAATATATCCCCAAGAATACTTTTCGTATGAGATACGGGAACTATTAATTCGTAGTAATGACTTTTCAACTCACTAATTCTCACACAATATTCATGGACTTGATGGATAGAGTCTTTAGACTTTCATTCAAAAAAATTGTTATTGTCTTTATAGATGAAATTATAATATAATCCAAAACCAAGGAGGATCATGAGGAGTATCTAAGAACTATACTAGATACCTTTCAGAAGAGAAGATATATGTAATGTACAACATGTGTGAGTTCCTATTAAAGGGTGTCACATTCTTATGCAATATCATCACATGCAATTGGATATCTAGGGATCCTACCAAGATAGCTAAAATTTAGGGATGGTTGATTCCAACGTTTGTAATTGATATCCATAGATTCTTGGGGATAGCTGCATAATATCGATGATTTTTGAGAATTTTCTCTGTATTTTAGAACCCTCTAACTAAGATAACTAGGAAAGAAGTAATGTTTTCTTGAAGTGATATATGTGAAGATATCATCAAGGAAATACAAAAAATTATTATCACTACACACATGCTCACTTTACCCACAACTAGGGAACTTTTTGTGGTATTTAGTGGTGATTAGAAGAAGGTCCTAGGTTGTGTGCTGATGAAAAATGAAAATGTAGTTTCATATGATTCAAGGAATTTGAATTTTCTGGAGCAGAACTATCTAAAACATGATATGGAGTATTCTGTAGTGATATTTGTATTAAAAAACTTTCAGCATCATCTAGTTAGGGTGAAGTGTGAAATATATACGGACCACAAAAGCCTCTAGTATATATTCTAACAAAAAAAGTTGAACACACACCAATGAACATTGTTAAAAATAATCAAAGACTATCACTATCAATCCATTTCCACCCTAGGAAAGCAAACAAGATTGTGGATGATCTATGTAGAAAGGAACCAACAACTATATCATTAATGGGATTTTAAAAAGATATAATCTTCTTAGATTTGATGAATATGGACATAGGAATTATATAGAATAGAAGATCATCAATCATTTTACAAATGATTTATCAATCGTCTCTTTTAAAAAAGTTATTGGATTCTCAAAAGGAAGATGTGGGAATGTAGATAAAAGTGGAAGCTATCATAAAAGGTAAATCCTTAGTGTTATATGTTAATGAATATTGAATTGTATGATTTTGGAAAAGACCATGTGCTATATCAAGAACGGAGCTGAAAAATGAACATTTGGATGATGCACAAAGTGTGAATTTATCTCTTCACCCAATAATCACAATGATGTATTGAGATCTCTGAAAGCATTATTGGTGGGATAACATGAATAAAGGTATTTCTAAGTATTCATCAATGTTCCTGGTGTGTCAGTATGTAATGTATTAGAGGAAAATGTATAAGGGGATGATGCAACCATTACCCATACAATAATTGAAATGGTAGAACATCACAATGGACTTTGTCACCAGACATCAAAAGCCATCCAACGGTTACAATGCTATCTTGGTTTTTGTGGATCATCTTACAAATGGTTCACACTTCATTTCTCTACAAGAGGATTTACCATTGGATCAACTAACAAATATATATATCGGGAATGTGGTAAGGATGCATGGAGTACCACTATCTATTGTATATGATCAAGATCCAAGATTCAACTATATGTTTTAGAGGTGTCTTCAGCATTATTTGTATGCTAAGTTGTACATTAGTAAGGCATATCATCCACAAACTGATGGCAGATCTGAGAATACTATCCAAACACTTGAGTACATGTTTATAGCATGCTCAATGGACTTTAAAAAATAATGGGATCAATATCTTAATCTTTTTGAGTTCTCATACAATAACAGTTTCACCTCAAGCATCCAAATGGAGCCTTATGAAGCTATTTATGGGAAAAGGTGCAGAACACCAGCATTTTGGGATGATGTTAGTGAGAGTAATCTTCTAGGACATGAAATGGTCGATTAAATGGTCGAGAATGTGAAAACCATTTAGTAGAATATCAAGGTAGACCAAAGACGACATAAGAGTTATGCAGGCAACTATTGACGAGACATTTCATTAAAAGTTGGAGATATGTAATTTATACACATATCGCAATGGAAGATGATCGTTATTATTTAGACGAAAGGTAAGATAAGTCCTAGGTACATCCACCCCTTTGAGATTTTGGATCATGTCGGGGTTGCAGCTAATTGACTATCACATGCACCTATTATGGCCAATGTACATGATGTCTTTCATGTATCTTTCATTATGAAGTACATACTAGACCCTTCACATGTAGTCTCTTCAAAGGTAGTACAGTAAGATGATTATCATTCTTATGATGAACAACAAGTGAATATGTTATATCGTAGATAAAATGATGTATTAAATAAGACTATTCCCCTCATCATGGTGTGGTGGTGAATTCAAAAGTTTGAAGTAGAGATGTGTGAAATTGAGGAAGTGATGAAGTTGAGTTACCCGCATCTGTTTTAGTATGGGAAAAAAATTTAGGTGATATTTCCCAAGGGGGGTGGACTATAACAACCCAAACTATTATTAATGAAAATTAATCTTGGTCAAATTAAATGTCTAATTTTGTAATATGGTTATATGACATATGAAATTCTTTGGTTTAATGTTTTAGGATTTTAAAATACCATAATGAGTTGTTAACATTACTAATTTAGATTTTGAATAGTGATAATATGAATAGTATAAATATTGGGCTTTAAAAAATCCAATTTACTCACAAAAAGGAAGAAATTGCCACATCCAGTAGACGTTCCCTGTACGAAGCCCATTTTTTAGATCGTGGTAAAGAGGTGGCATCATTGGGCTTCACTCTTGACCAATCCCAAGAAGAGCTTCAACATGTTAAGCATGAACAGAACCCCCTATGGGAGAAGTGGAAGTTGATAGATATTACTATTCGGGCGATGTTATCCTAGCTACCAAATGAGTCTGTAAACGTCGCACAACTTACCCTCTAGTATTATGAGGGGATATCGAACAAGAACTTATCACTATTATTATGTGCATTATTTTGGTATATAATAATGAAAATACATTCATTTAATTATTTTTGTTAAATTGTAAATAGTTTTTAAATCAAAAATAGTAGTTATAGTTAATATTCAACTAAGGAATCTATTTTAGTAAATTAAAGTATATTTGAATTAAAAAGTATTTTAATAAAATTTTATTATTATTAATTTACTTTTTATTATGTATAAATGATCATATAATTTATATGAATACAGTTGTAATTTTTATTAAGGTTTGAAAGTTGTTTTTGTCAAAACCCATGATATTTTTATAAATGTTTGTTTTTATTTTAAAAGAAAAAATTCACATATTTAGAAAATGATTTTCATATAATTTATTTAATTTTTGAATTAGGACATATGTATTATCAAATTGTTATTTGTTTCATAATTTTCTGAGATAGTCATATTTATTGTTCAAAATTTAATACCGTTTTAATATATAATGTGTTTTATGACATCATAATGACACAATAGTTATTTAAAAAAATAATATATACATTTTTTTTCCAATATATGTTTTATCATTAATATAATGTGAATTAAATTTTTTGTTTTATTTTACAATGTTTTAATGGAAACCTCAAGATTTATAAAAAGTTTACATTTTAAATGGATTTCCTTGAGAGTTTGACTCCCCTAAACATAAGAAACCCTATTATTTTAAGAAGTTCAGACATTGGATTTATAAAATATTTATTTCTACTACTCTTTGGAAAAAACCATGGTCAAAAACCATTGGTTGGTTTCTGGTTTCGATTAGTTTAATGTGTGGTGACCCAAACCTAAATAATAAAGCATTCTTTCAAATTTCCTATAATAAACCACCAATGATCCCACTTAATCTTCACAAAAATCCCTTTGAGTTCATCCAAACTCTTCCCTCCTCTCTAAAATCCTCCCAAGGCGCCTAAGTCTCCCAATAAGCCTCTCTAATGCCTCTCCTAAGCCATTTCGATCACACATCCATGTAAGGGATTTCATTCCTTCAAAAGATTTTACATATTTCCTTATAGTGTTATATCATTTGGATTTCAATTAAAAATGATGGAGTATGATTTCCAACCTCCCCCATATCTACCTACAAATGTTTTATTTCATGGGATACCTCTTTATTTGTCATTAATTCCTCCCATGTACACACGTTACCATGCCAATATTCTGTAACAGATTTCTCTCTCTTTATTTACAATAAAGACATTCTTTTGTATTATAAATCCAAATTCCATTACATATGTTGGGACATGTATCTATTTCACCCCCATAATTTCCATTTCATGTATATATGATTACACACCCCATTCTCTCTCATCATCCATTTTTATTAATTCTTATATCGTGTTGTTACGCTGCAGAAATTGCACTGATTTTCCAAGACAATGTCATTGTGTAGTGAATACCATACCTATTTCTCTATCAAGGGTATTCACATTTATGAAAATTTAATTATTTATTATAAAGAGTAATGTATTTATTCCATATATCATTATTGTGTAATAGGTGATGATGATTGATTCCAGGTTGTATGATCCCATTGGCACACTTATGAAAGAAATGAAATGTTTAAGAATGGAGAACCCAGATAGCTCTCCAATACATTGGGTTAAGATTAGTATCATGATATGTCAATGGAAATAAGGATATACTCATGATAATTCATTTGAAATGAGGATTTACTCGTGATAATTCATGTGCAATGTGGGTTTACTCATGCTCCATGGAAAATGAGCCTTGGTTCATGGTAATTCCATGTTAAATGTTGTTTCCTCTCTCCATGTTATGATTATCATGCTTTATCATGATTTTATATTCATGTTTTTGTTGTGCTCAATTGATATTAATATTTAAAACATGTATTTCATTCCGCCTTTCATTCAATGTTTATTCCCTTTTATGGGATTATAGCTCAATATTTTCTTATGTTTTCCTCCTGTTATCCCATGCAATGTTAAGTATGGAGGAATGTTGTGGTCATGTATATGAATTTTTCATTAAAGATGTTGTATTTTATGTTTTAATTTATTATGTAATGATCCTATGATCCAGAGACACTAGACCAAATGATATTATATGTTGTATTAAGTGAAATTTCATGTAATAAATAATGTTTATGTGTTATATAAATGTAGTTGTGTTATAGAGTAATACGTTTCAGGTTAAAAATAAGAGATCGAGATGGATCTTCTTTCAAACATTCATTCAATATAATTGAGATCCAAAGGGTGTTTATGTTTAATGAATACATTTATACAACTGTAATAACCAATGATGTGGAAATTTATTAGTTTTATAGAGATTTGTATTATAATTCCCTAGATGAATACTCATACAAAAACAATATATATATTAAAAGGAGATAGGTTAAATCTCTTTACATTAAGACCTAGAATCAATGAAATACAATGATCTTCCTTTAAAATAATGATATCTTTCAAAATATATTTTTAAAAATCCATAAAAAATATTTTTTAAACTAATAAATTATAGACATTGATTACAAATACATTGGTTAATTATTGTATATTTTTTATTGGATCTATTAATTAAATTTTTTTATAAATGTTTTACAATAGGGAAATAAATTCAAAATATTGGATAATAATATCATAAATCCCATTCAATACATGGTAATGAATGAATTTTTTATATCGATTTATTCAGTCCCATTACCATATGATAAAATTGTTGATGCTCCTCTCCGTCACAGAGTCTAAATGAATGAAAATGGAAATACCTTGAACCCAAAGTAATTAATCGTTTGATGAAACATCAAAAAAAGAGAATGCGATGAACATGGAGAACATTGCCTATAGGTCGCGCAAGTTCTAGCATGGTCGCACAAGTATACTTGCACGCCGCCCAAATGGTCGCACAGGTGACTTGAGCGCCCTCTTTGAAAATCACCCAGGGCCTTCTCTAGCCTATAAATACCCCCAGTGGGCCCCCCATTTGAGGAGAAATTTTTTCAGAATTCAGATACAAAGCTCTGAATGACCAAGTCTCTTCTTCAAGTCTTCCAAACCCTTCTAAGGTAATTTTTTACGTAGAATGGAAGGTCTATACTATAGAAATAAGGTCTAAGTGTTAGAAATCACTAACACTTGCGCGCCTAAAGTGTTTTACCCTTAAGGGAAATGAACATACTTGTGCGCCTCCTTATCTATTCATTTAAACTTGTGCGCCCCTATTCTGGAAGTACCTCAGGATAATTATAAAGGCTTTGGTGAAGTATCACCCAAGTATTACCAATCTGGTTAACAATCGTGCAAGTACCCATGTGTCGCGTAGGTATACCTGCGTGGCCAGGGACTTGCACGCCCACGCAGTACCTGCACGCCTGCCAGGACTTGCGCACCCCTATCTTATTGGGTGCCCTTTCTTGCCCATTTCACCCCTCTTATGTCATTCCACCTCTCCTATTCAAGATTCTGTCTTCAAGACACTCTTCAAATACATTTATGTCGTGATTTCTTGATTTGACTTCCTTATCTTAAAGGATGTCCATGGAACATCTCTCAAAGCCTAGTGATTTACACATCTTTATGTCACTAAAGATTGATATTTCATTCATTCAACCTCATCCTTTAAGATGAAATAACCCCTTAACCAGGGCCTCCTTTTCATGAATAATCCCGAGTCATAATTCCCATTAATTTTGGGCATCCTTATTAGGAGTAAGCCCCATGTCCTATAATCTGGGCATCATTTTCATGAGTAAGCCTCGATCTTAAAATTACCAAATATGGGCATCCTCCTTAGGAGTAAGCACCAACCATAATTCTCTTAACCTGGGCTTCCTTTTCAAAGGTATTCCCCAGTCTCAGATATGGGCCTCCTCCTTAGGAGTAATCCCCAAGTCCCTTTAATTTTCAAATTCCTTTAACCTGAGCCTCCGTTTTAGGAGTAAGCCCCAGTCTTAATTTCTTTTGATCTGGGCTTCCTTCTCAGGAGTAAAACCCAATCATAAGTCCCCTCCTAACTTGTAAATATTCCTTAGGAGTAAGCCCCAAGATTAGATTATCAAAATCACCATGAAGCACATATACCTTTATGGACCTTGTTCCTGGATTTCTTCCCTGATGAAAATTTTAATCCTCATCTATTTGGGCAGTCATACACACATAAGCCCCACATCATTGCATCTTTCGTGGCACAATTGTCTGGTTTCACCAATACCTCTTGTTCCTCACACCGAGCATGACTCACGTGAGCTAAGAGTGTAAAATTAATCATGACATATTTCTTTGATACATCAATCCGGCATAGACATCATACTCCCTTACTCAGACTACGTGGGTTCCGATTCCTTTTCCAAAAAAAAAGGATATGTAGGCAGCCCATCTGCGGGTAAAATTCTGACTTTGAAATAATCCATGTCCTTCTGAATGAAAATAAACTTCAAGTGCCCCACTAGGTGGCTTTAAAACTAGTATGGTCATCATAATGACCAAGAGACTTTTATGTATTGAAGGATACCAATGGTTAAGAATCTCTAAACAAATACAGATGATTCTCTATCAATGAAGAACCTAGAATACATATAAAAGATTCTCTAAATTTCTTACATATCAATCATTGATTTTCAGATCTAATGGAATGCTCATTTTATAAATGGTAATGTAATAAGGATTCATGAACATAACTGTTGGCGCCAAAATATTGCACGAAAGGAAGGGCTGAAAAAGAAGCCTTGCACGCTGCCGCGCGAAGCACCAGCGCGAAGCACCCCCGAGCAGCGCGGTACCTCTCCATGAATGGCCTGACGTTTGCAGGCCCGCCGCGAACCACCGGAGGTAGTACCTCTCCACAAATGGCCTGACGTTCGCGGGCAAGCCACGAAGCACCGGAGGCAGTACCTCTCCGTGAATGGCCTAACGTTCGCGCGCCTACCACGAAGCACTGGCGGTGCCGCGTGAGTTATGCTTCGTGGCGCCCCTTTCCTATAAATACCGGGCTCCCCTGAGTCCAAAAGGACGGACAATATGACCTTTTGGCATCTCCACTCCCGAATCGCAAAGCACCCTTTGCCCCGGGAATCATGTGCTCCACGAGGTACTTCTACATCGTGTGACCCCTTCGCTTTGTCTCGGTTTGATCCCCTCTTCCGAGAGGGATGCCCTTTGCGAAGCTCAAAGGCATTCGTTAAGGATGGGGATTCCCAAGGGAACCTGGGCAGCCATGGAACGTCTATGATTCGCGATACACCCATCTTGTACTAGTGAACCCCATGCTAAGGTAGGATCGCTACACATCACAAAGAACACTGCTTCACAATACCTTGCTTCGTGAGGCACCTCCTCTTCATGAGGAAGTGCTCCGAGAATACTATTCCACTTCACGAAGCACTCTCCACTCACACCTTTTCCCCATGTTAAGGCCAAGGCACCCCACTTCGTGAAGTACGCTCCTCTACTTGGCAATTCCTCTCCCCATGCGACCCTCCAGGTTTGCACGATGTAATTTTAAAGTCCCACGGACAACACCACTCATAGCATTGCATTGACTAATGCTTCTTCACTTAGGCACGCTAACGGTTATTGCTTCTTCGCATAGCCACGCTAACATGGACCCCTCGATGGTTCGCTCTACGAACCCCCTTGACCACGACCTTACTGGTACCTTCCCTCCCCCAAGGAGCAAAGGGTGTCGGTCATGTAAGTCTTAGGGGTGTGGAGTATACCCACCTCGTCTGAGCTGCAGGACGTTAAACTGCCAAGCACCTCGTCCTCAACACATGATGTTAAACTGTGATTCGGCCCCATGCTTCGCAGGTAGGGTCCCCCCAGCTCGGACATTTTTTACGCCACCCGTCTCCACAGAGACGGGGTCACCCCCTCCACAGGGGATGATATCCTCCTTCTCGGAGTAGCGTATCTCCATGGGAGAAGGGCAACCACCTTGGTGTAAGCCCCTAGCCCCTCTTGCGGAGGGATATAACCCTGCATGTCCATACTTCCCCACTACCAAGGTCAGTGGAGGGCGTGATAAGGAACAAGGAACCTCCCATCATTGGTCCCAAATCCCTCTATCGCTGTGCTTTGTCAAACTTTGGGCCTCCATCCTGGAGTAAGTCCCAGCACCATGGGCCTCCTAACGCGTAATCCCCACTTCGTTTATCACGGATTCACCCTTTGTGACATGATCGTCAGGTCCTTGCTACCTCTTGTTTCTCACACCGAGCATGACTCACGTGGGCTTAGAGTAAGCATCGGCCATGGAAATGCCCTCATCCAGCATGACGTTAAACTGTATGCCCTTGTCCTGTATGACATTAAACTGCACACCCATTTGAACTACGAGGTCTTTGATCCATGTGAAGGCATGGTACGCAGGAAGCCTCCCCGAGGCTCAAGCCCATCTCCCATTGGACCAATGTCCACCTTCACGTTGGTTCGCTGATGACTTGCATCCTTTAAACTATGAGGTCTTTGATCTATGTCATGTCATGGTACGTAGGAAGCCTCCCTGAGGTTCAAGCCCACCCATCATTTATTCACGTCGAGGTCATCCTCGTCCAGCATGAAGTTAAACTGCATTCCAGTCCGATAGCAAGCTGTTGTGACCATCCCGAACTACAAGGAATTTGATCCATGTCAAGGCATGGTATGTAGGAAGCATCCCTGAGGTTCAATCCCACCACCCATCGGACCAAGGTCCACCTCCAAGTCGGTTCACTGACGAATCCCCCTTCGAACTACGAGGTCTTTGATCCATGTCACGGCATGGTACATAGGAAGCCTCCCAGAGATTCAAGTCCACCATCTGTTGGTCATCCCGACCCACCTTCATGTCGGTTCACCAGCACCCAGGAAACCTAGTGTGTAAGACCCACACCATCAGGAAAAAGGTCCTTGATTACGTCGGCCTTCTAGCGTCCACACCTGAACTATAAAGTCATTGATCCATGTCAAGGCATGGTACATAGGAAGCCTCCATAATGTTCAAGCCCATCTCTCGGTCGTTCTGACCTCACCCACGTTGGTTCACACACATCCCACATGACGTTAAACTGTATTCCACATCATCCGGACCAAGGTCCTCGCTCACGTCGGCCTTTCGGCGTCCACATTTGAACTACGTGGTCTTTGATCAGAGTCAAGGCATGGTACGTAGGAAGCCTCACGTGTTTCAAGCCCACCACCATTGGACCAAGGTCCACCTTCACGTCAGTTCACCGGCACTATCCCGAACTACACGGACATTGATTCCCTGCCACGGGGATACGTAGGAGGTCTCTTTGAGGCTCAATCCCAACTTCATCGTCTCCCTTGCGATGGTCCCATTTCATTCCCCCTCCACTTCATTCAACTCTCCATCATCCACCCTGATTCTCACTCGGACTGCCATATCCCGGCAAGATCATACCATTCCGCTCCTCTTCGCAGCCGCCCATGGGATGGTCCTGGTATCAGCACCCCTTCAGGGGAAATTCCTCAATCTGATCCATTCTAGCTAATTCTCCGATCAGGATGATCCGTCTCCGATGGACATTAAACCTGCGGGATACCCAGTGTTAAACATAGGAAGATGAGGAAAACCTCATATATATTTCTATGGCATATAATTCCCCGTGCTCAATGTGGGATGCCTCAGGATTCCATGCCCTTGAGAAGCCCCATGAAAAGGGACAAAATATAGACACGCTAGTTCCCCATCATCCAGACAGACTACTGATGCCTCGATGTGACTACTCCCCTGTCTGAAGGTTGCTTCCCTGACCGGACCCTTTGGAATGTCCCGACAGAAGCAGTTTAATTAACCGGCGTCCATGGAATCATGGCACTGGGAAGATTTTCATGAACAACGTATTAAATCTATGAGGGAGACCCGGATTAGGTGATGAGTTCTGAGGAGGAATCCCCAGAAGGAAGAACCAACATCCCATCATCCTGTTTCGATCAAGGTGCAGACGTCCCTGAATAAGGAGTGAATGCCTCCCGCCTTTGGAATGCAGGAATTCGGGGAAACAATACAGCGTGTCCTCCTCCGCAGACGGATGCGCACGCGCCCCGGCGAAAGCGTCAGAAAAATAAATGGTGAATCCGACGTTAAATTATTCTCCTCAATGTAGAGATTAGTAGCATTTTAGACACCATAAGATTGATGTGTCACCGGATCCAGATATCTAGCGCCGGGTCCCGCCAAGAAAATGGAAGATCTGGCGTGAAACTCACCGGAAGTTGGGGCAGTAGAGTGTGCGTCATTCTATTATGCAACGTGTTGGCATGGATCCATCATACAGATGTGGAGAATGGAATGACGTTGGGGCACTGGTTTTCAATCCTCTTCCTCGATGTACTGATGAGTTGATCTCTCCGTTTTCCACGAACCAGGTTGCTGTTGTGGAGACATGATCCCTGCCTGCTCCCCTACGCAGGGGTGGGGGAAATGCTGACACAACTGCCCTGCGTGGCTCCATTACCGCCACGGCGGCCTCTACATCCGCGAATACAGGGCGCCAACGTCTCATTTCCCCATCAGAGGTCATACATCAAAGGGTGATCAGCAGCCTTGTATGCAGGTACGAGTAGGAAGGGGTCATCCCAACTCAGGATATGGGCCTCCTGTACCTGGAGGCATCCAGTCCCTACCGTCAATGCCTCCCTAACAGGCCGCATAGGGATCTCCTGCTCCCCACCCAACGTTCAATCATTTTGGGAGTCTGTCCCCGGAATGCCTCGACGACTCCTCAACTTATGCTGATGAGACAGGTGATGTTCGGATCGGCCAACTTAGTGTCCCGATCCAAGGGCTCTAGGCAAGGGCTCCCATTCGGCCGTGTCAGCACCGTCATCTAACTTCGCAGGAAGAGCAGTTAGGCTATGCCCCTACACCACCTGCGCCAGCTCGTCTGACCCGACGTCAGTGCCGGGCCAGGGCTGAGGATGCTCGCCAAGATACGTCGATGTCAACAACTATCGTGGCCCAAGCCACCGCCGACGTACATCATGGAGTTCCTGCATACACTGAGCAGGGGCACTCCTTCACCCAATCGGGATCAAGGCCTCAGCCACCCCACGGGCAGCTTGGGTTGACTCTCGGGGTCGCAGGCCCGAGCGATGATTTCCATGAACCAATCTGCGGTAACGTCACTCCATACGGAGGTCCTCTCCGTACCACCATTCCACAGAGCGTGGGCTTTCCCGCTCTGAAGATCATCATGGAGGTATTCCTCGTGCTACCCCAATCCTGAGGGAAGACCCACCCCGCAGCAGTGATGCTCGGCACATAAACCTCTCCCGCGCCCATGATACTGGGTATGGAGTCCCTCCTCCAGCCCCCGACCACCGATATTAAGGCACTATCCATCCGGACCATCTCCAACGTGGGGGTCCTCCCTACATCTTCTCTGCAACTGGCGAAGGTCCTCCTCACAGCGGCACCTTGAGGAGTTATGGTTACCCTCGCTCCGCACGCATCGTCCATAGAGGTCCTCCCCATGTACCCTTCGACATTTTCCCTGGTGCCCCTTGCACCCCGGCCACCTCGAGCGGGGGACCTCTCTGCCACGGCGCCAGCTCCGCCCCAAGACTACATATTGAGAATCAATTGTGTCCCGAACAGCCACCTCGGGGTAGAAGAGCGGGTCGTCACCGCCACAGGAAGAATCTTGGGGGGAGCGGGTGGAGATAAAACTGGCTTGTTTCTCAGATTCTGAAGCGGAATGCGACTCAGTGATGGAACCTTCACCCCGCCCCTCCACATCAAGGACTGGTGTAAAAACCTGGCACGTCAACTTCATTCTCCCGGAATGTGAGGTCCACCGGATTCCCACCTCTCTCTGCAGGTACATCTAGAAGGAATAAATCGTGCAAATTCTGTTGGTCCCAACCATGCAATCACCATCGTTGTCACCAGAAGCGCCTTCTACCTCTACCAGAGATCATGGAGAGCTATTTTGGGGACCAACGACGATAGAGAAACGACATGACCTATCGTCGGCAACCGAAACTCCTGCGCCTGATGCTATGGCTATCAGCCCATCGTATCGTGATATCATGGTCTGGTCACCTCAATCTTCATAGGATGGCCCGAAATTCGGTGGCCAGTCTGCTTGTTCACCGTATTCTCTGCCGCCAAGTTTACAGTCCCAAAGGTCTGCCTCGGTACCGCTACCAGTCCCTCAGCCGCCCCGGTTGACAAGTGGGGCAATACATGGCCAGACCCTGAGTCCGAACCCAGGAGATTCTGGAGCATTCTCGCAGTGGATCACTTCCCAGAGAATTTCTGGCTAACGGCGGTGCCGATCTTTCACTCACCAGAGTCCCTTACCCCAGAAGAAGTGGGTTGCTTTTACCGAACCCTTTGGGCGACATAGTTCCGCCTTCGTTACGAACGGGTGATGTACCCCATAATTCAAGAGCACTTTGAATAAATCGTTGAACAATGTCGCCTGATCGATTTGGCTACACTCCCTGTGGCCCAGCACCCTGATTCACCAAGCCGTTAGAGCACCCTTCAACGAAAATGTGTTCAGAGTTTCAAAGTATTCCACAGAGTCATCAGGAAAGATACCACAGATGTGCAAGTCTGTGGCTGGGGACACTATGCCACTCTCCTCTTCAGCCCTATCCGACGGCAGCCCGACTCATTATGTGACATTGAGGACTTGCCCTCGAGAGGGGTCGCGGACCACATGGCTGACATAGTGGACAAGGAAGACGAGATTGAATTTCTCGATGGAGACTTACCCCCCGAGGGCGTACCGCCACTGCTGGACCCATCAGGGAGGGTTACCTATTAGTAGAGGAACTTTCTAGGCCTCTATGTACCCACCGAGTCGCTGATACTCAGTCAAGATTCCAGTAAGGGTAAGGATCATGTCAGAACTGTCAAGCACACCGACCCGTCTGACTCTGTAGAGAAGACGAATGAAGATCCCGAGAAGGCCACATTACGCCAGTAACATGATGAGCAGAAGAGTCAGTTTGACGAACACTTTGATGAGCGTGCTACAGAGCGGCGACCCGACTATGGTAATCCCAAGCCGGGGTAGTAGGGGTAGGAAAAATTCCCCCTGGTGAGATGCCTCTAGGAAACCCTGATTATGCTACTTCTGCAGACAGGGAAGAAGCCGGAACTTATGGCAAGAGGGCACGATACGTCTTTCCAAACCCTCTAGAATGATGGGGCAATCTGAAGAATCTAGTCTAGGTTCCCCCAGTCGCCCCACAGGCCGTTCCTCTAGTCGCTCCACGAGCCACTGAAGCCATATACCGTGTTGAAGAACTTAGCAACGCTCTTGTGGTTAGGGATCCCCGTCAAGATAGAGAACCCCATCCTGATGATCTTATAGCAGCACTCATAGCCCGCCTCGAAGCGTTGGAAACGCGGTAGGTGGAAGTCCCACCGGATGGCAAGCTGTATCCCACGTGGGTGGATGATATGCCCGCACCCATAGGTTTTGGAAACCCCACTTTCTATCCCTTCATCGATACAGGGGACCCGCTGCAACACTTGGCCCATTTTTCTTCCAGGTGTGGCCTCATGCTGGGGACTCTGGCCCAGCAAGAAGCCGCCAAGCTCCGATGTTTCGTGCAGACATTGGAAGGTCCTGCATTCGTCTAGTACATCTAGCTCCCTATCGGATTAGTGACCGGTTGGGAGGATCTCTGGCGGCAGTTCCTATACCAATTCAGGTCCACCACGCGAAAGACCAGCATTGCAGACCTGTTCAAGTGAAAACAAAGGCCTGATGAGCGAGTCATGGACTTCATCGCCCGGTGGAAGGGACATACATACTCCCTCGATATGCCACTGACTCAGGAGAAATTACTGATGATGTGTGTAGGGAACGTTAAAATGGAGCTGGTACCATCCCTGATCACCTAGGACTACCCTGGAGGGTTCCGGGTATTCTCGGATAAGTCTCAACGCCTTGATGAGGCTCTGCAACAGGCTAGTCAGGCACGTTCGTTTCCCCATATGATCCCAACCAGGAGGACTGCTTGAGCCGAACCCGCCGCGGTGGCCCAAATAGAAGCCCCCAGGCAGCTGGAATTACTGCCAGCGGCACCAGCCCTGCAACCCCACAGAGGTCCTCGACCTCATGTACGGGCTCCTACCCAACAGCGACCGCCTCAGAACCGACAAGTTCCCCCGCGCAATGATCCACCCCCACCTAGGCGAGACAATCAGGCGCCGGCTCCTCGGCAGGCCCCTCCGGCCCCTCGTCAGGACCAGGCCCCCAGGGCCCCCTATCTGGAAAAAAGGCACTAGACTTATTCATTCAATGAGAATCAGGTCCATGGTTACTTCCGAAGTGCTCTAGAGCAAGGGATTGTGCGCCTACCCGAGTGTAGAATGCCGGTGGAGTCTAATCTTACCGATCTCCCCAACTATTGTCCTTATCATCGGATTCTGGGGAACAACCTCAAGAAATTCTATGTGTTTAAAGACTGGCTTCAAGACCAGGTCAACAACAACATAGTCAGGTTGGGGTCGGCACCAACACAAGTAGCATGTGTCTTTGTAGGGTCAGAGATTGGTAGTGACAGTGAAGGCGAGTTGCAGCAGGTTCCTAGCCATGGGTCCCAGAAATACGATGACTGGATGGCTCAAAAAACCGTCTCTCGCTCCCATGGTATCATTCGGGCACCCCTGAAGTAGCCGGAACCTTCAGAAGAAGTAGCCAGTACCTCTTCATCGCCTTCACAGTCGACCTCTTCCCAAAAGGTCAAGCAGTGAAAACGCAAGAAGAAACAACACGCTCTGCCGGTGTCATCATCATCCTGCACTCTTGGTGACATTATGCCCCCTGAAATGGGGATTCCTCCCAGAATCCACCCAGTGGTGGATGACTAATCGAGTGACAGCCAGGGGTATGCTTCGGTTAACACCGTGGAACTGGTAAAGCCCTATATGACCTCCGACGAGGAGGAATGCCATGCAAACCCCCCTAACATTTCCAGCCGACGTCAACGTCAGCGGAACCGCAACCAAGCCAGTCATCGAGGCATATTAGTGGGAACATTCATCCAGGTCGCGCATGCTACTGAGACAAGAGAGCAGGCTCAGCGCAGATCTCAGCACGCACAACCCCATCTGACACCCTCAGCTCTACCTCCACCGTCGTTTGTGCTACTAGATCAGGTAGGACTGCCTCGTCTGTATCATAGTCAGTCTTGCCCGGCTACAGGCCAGTATCTGATGTCCGATCCTAGTACGACAACTACTCTCCAGGATTCAACTAGTAGGCAACGGGATGTTCCCAGCATTAATGAACCACTAGTTCAACCGGCATGACCCTCTATGCCCCCAACAACAGAACGACCTCTTGTAAGCAGAGGCTCGCGTTTGGCACGAATGTATGATGTCCTGAAGCACCTGGTCGGCATTCCGGCAAGGCTTTCTATCCTTGAGGCCCTTCTCCTAAAATGCACGAGGCACTTGTCGAGTCCCTAAAGATCCCCCTCCAGTTTGAGATGGAGGTGGTGGCCCTAGAAGCCTTCCATGCCAAGGAAATTGAGAATGCCGAATGTCAGGTGGTTATCTCGTTCTCCAGTGAAGATGAGGACCCTCCTATACAAGGGAATATTTGACGTTGTACATCACTGGCCACTTCAATGGTGTTGAAGTCTGCCACTACCTCGTTGACATGGGTTCCGGAATCAACCTAATCCCAACTCGGACACTATGAAAGCTGGTTCTATCTGGAGATGATTTAACTCCCTCTGACCTCTGAATCCAGGGATACGACAGGACCGAGAAAACCCCAGTCAGCAAGATCCACCTGAAGGCTCAGTTCGATGGCTTAATTGCTAGCACCGAGATCATGGTCGTCTCTCAGGACACCGCCTAAACCGCGTTGACGGGTAGGTCATGGCTCCATCTGCACGCAGCAGTCCCTTCGTCATATCACCTGTGCCTCAAATACTCCCTTAATAGTCGAGTAGATGTTCTCCAAGGAGATGTGTCTACTTTCGCCTCTTGTGAGGCCCGCTATTTAGATGCTGATTATTACAAGAGTAAGGATAAGAAAATCCTTGTAAGTGAGGATGAACCCGCCCCGGTGACAAGTGATCCTTGGGAAAGCATGGATGATGCCTACATCCTCCCAATCCACCGATTGGAGGCCACGACCCCCGACATGGGGCAATGTTTTGTTATTTCAAGTATGAAAGGAAGGCATGTTCCCATGTCCAAGCGATGACGGAAAATCACCTCATAATCCTACACCAACCAGGCTCAGGTGATCCCGGAGCCTCCTACCCATGTGCTTTACTGGAATGTCAAGATTATGAAAACAGCGGTACGCCATACGTGTCTCTTCAGTCGGGCTGGAATCAACCAACTCATGTCGACACGTCACCATGGCTTTGATGTCATCAAACGTGGCCCTTTGGGATAAAGTCCAGATGGGATAGGGCCGACTGCCTAAATTTCCATGGTCTCTATGGCGAGTGAGTCTCCTGATATGATGACTAGTTCTGCCCAAGCCGGCACCAGCTTCCCCTCATGTTTTGATGGCCCATAAATAGCTCCCTTTGTGGGTAACCCCTCCATGGGTGGAGAGGAAGATCTGAAGGATGCTCCCCCGCCTTTGAGGAAGGCGTCTCTACCACGGTTAATGAACTGGTACAGGTGAACCATGGTAGCGTGGCAGATCCGAGACCCACATTTATCAGTGCAGCTATGTCCCCCGAGGAGCAGCAGAGGTACGTAGACTTTCTCAAACAACACCTTGGCGTGTTTTCCTGGAGTTACAGTGAGATGCCAGGACTAGATCCTCAAGTATCCATTCACCGTCTGGGCCTCCCATCAAACCATCGTGGGTTTAAGCAGCCTCCCAGGAAGATGCACCCTTCTCATGGTGTTATGGTTGAGGCTGAAGTTGACAAGCTTATCAAATCCAACATTGTTAAGGAAGTTCGGTACCGTAAGTGGCTTGCCAACATTGTGCCAGTCAGGAAGAAGAATGGGCAGAACAGATTCTGCATCGACTTTCACGACCTTAATCTCTACTACCCAAACGATGAATTCCCCCTCCCGATGACTGAGTTATTGATTGATGCCATGACTGGGTTCCAAGCTCTTTCTTTCATGGATGGGTATTCCAGGTACAAATAGATCCAGATGGCCCCCAAGGATGAGGATTCCACCACCTTCAAGGCTCCCCAAGGTACATTTTGCAACCAGGTTATGCCTTTCGGCTTGAAAAATGCAGGTGCCACATATCAGAGGGGCATGCATCGCATATTCAAGACGATTCTCAGGACACTGGTTGAATGCTACGTAGATGACCTAGTGGTCAAATCATGTTAGTGCCAGGAACATCTCAAAGTCCTGGATAAAGTGTTCGGTTTCCTCCGTTCCTGTCACCTGAAGATGAACCCGTTGAAGTGTGCCTTTGGGGTCACCTCTGGGAAGTTTCTGGGGTTTTTTAGATACCGAGGAATTGAAATTGACCTAGAGAAGATTAAGGCAAATCAGCGAAATGCCTCCCCCGAGAAATATTCGGGAACTTCGAGGTCTCCAAGGCCACTTAGCCTATATACACCGATTCGTCGTGAATCTGACCGGCAAGTGTAAGCCCTTTTCACATCTCATGAATAAAGGCGCCAATTACGAATGGGATGAGGAGTGTCAGACTGACTTTGAGGAAATCAAGCAGTATCTGCTACAACCTCCGGTTTTGATGCCACCTGTTTCTGGAGAGTTGCTGGTCCTTTACGTGACCTCCCTAGAATGGTCCCTCGACGCACTTCTCACCCAGAAGAATAACGAGGGTACTGAGAACAGTCTCTAATATCTAAGCCGCATGCTTCTCGATACAGAGGTCAGATACTCCCCTATCGAAAAGATATTCCTTGCACTCATCTTTTCCGTAAAAAATTTGCGGCATTACCTATAGCACCATGAGGTACAATTGGTCTCTCGGGTAGACCCACTGAAGTACATCCTGAACCACCCCATGATGACCAGCCGACTAGCATGGTGGGCAGTGATCCTCCATATGTTTGACATCAGGTTCGTGCCATAGAAGGCCATTAAGGGACAGGCATTGGCAGACTTTTTAGCTTCCCTTCCAACCTCCACAGATCAATCCCTGGACATGGATTTTCCTGATGAGATGATCCTCTCAGTCGATCATGCCATCCCATGTTGGAAAATGCACTTCGACGGTGCCTCCCGGAGCCCCACCGGTAGGCGGCTCAACGATCATAAGCTCAATAAAGTGGGCTTGGGTATTGTCTTCATTAAATCAGTGCAAGCCGTCCTGCCATACTCGTTCCTATTGTCAGAAGGCTGTACTAACAACGAGGCAGAGTATCAGGCTCTCATCACCGGCCTTGAGTTGGCCCTCAAGATCGATGTGCCCCATCTACATGTGAAAGGAGATTCCGAGCTCTTAATCAAGTAGTTTAATGGAAATTATGTCATTAGGAAGCTAGAGCTTGTGCCATTGCTGGAGTTCACCCTCCGCCTAATGGCCCAGTTCTCCTCTCTGCCAGAGGTCACCCATGTCCCTCGGTCATAGAACGGTTGAGCTGATGATTTGGTCGGCTTAGCTACGTCACTCACAGAACCCGAGCAATATTATTTGACTATACATGTGGCACACCGGAGAGTCATCTCCCCTGTCACCCAAGAAGACAATGACGGCACGTGGGTAAGTCATCTCACACCCAGACTCGCTATGTCAGGGGTCCTGAGTTCATCAGAAATAGCGGCCGAGGACGCTCCCGACTGGAGGGCACCTTTTTTCGAGTATCTCCAAAATGGTCGCCTCCCAGACGACCGGGCCGAGCACAAGTGAATCTGACGCTGCGCGCTGTAATTTACCCTCTAGAGCGGCCCCAGTCTTGAACAGATCCTTTATAAGCGGAGCTTCGATGGTGTCCTCCTCCATTGCATTCAAGGAGTAGAGATTCTTCAAGTTATGTAAGAGGTCCACACCGGTTCCTGTGGTGCCCATCAAGATGGACCGAAGCTGTCCCATCAAATCCGGATGTTGGGGTACTTCTTCCCCTCTATGATCCACCATTGTATCGAGTATGCCAAGAGATTCCATGCGTGCCATGTTCACGCCAACTTCCTGAATCGGCCGCCGGAGCCCCTCCACCCCACCAAGTACTCTTCGCCATTTGCGGTATTGGGACTTGATGTAGTGAGACCATATCCACCAGAAACAACTCACCAGAGTAGGTTCATCCTGACTGCTACAGATTTCTTTTCCAAGTGGGCAGAGGCAGTTCCACTCAAAGAGGTCAAGGCCCGTTCCATCATCGACTTTGTGAGCTCCAATATTATCCACCTTTTGGGGTCCCTCACACTGTTCTCACCTATAACGGCACCAACTTCCGAGCGTCAGAGCTGAAGAAATTGTATGCCAAGTACGACATCCGTTCGAACCATACCTCCCGCTATCATGCACAGGAAAACAAACAGATCGAGGAGTTCAACAAAACCCTCTCTAACATTCTGCAGAAGATGGTTGGTCAGAACAAGAAAAGTTGTCCGGACAAGCTCCCCAATGCCCTCTGGGCTTATCGTACGACGACTCACAACTCTACCTAGGGGACCCCATATTCCCTCGTGTTTGGGGATGAGGCCGTCCTACCCATTGAGATCCATCTGCCATCATTACGCACTGCAGTCTATGACCAGCAGGCGCCAGACGAGTTGGCCGAAATCCGTCTAGCTGAATTAGAAGCACTGGATGAGAACTAGCTTCGTACCCTGCACAATCTGGAAAGGCATCAGAATAAGATAGTGAGGGCCTTAAACAAAAAGGTTCACCTCCGTTCTTTTCTACAGGGCGACCTAGTGTTGGCCCTTCGAGCACCAATGATCCCCGGTAGGAAACCACCCAAGCTAGAACCCAAATGTGATGAGCCTTATATCATCCATAAGGTTTACCCCAATGGGGCATACTCCTTGGTGACCATGGATGGTGAGCGTGTAACTCCTCCCACCAATGCCAGGTTCCTCAAGCAGTACTTCTCCTAATCCTATATGGTCCAACACGACCTTAAACTGTATGGTCCAACACGAACTTAAACTGTATAGTCCAACACGACCTTAAACTATATGGTCCTGCACGACCTTAAACTACACTGCCATCCTGGAGGACGATAAACTACTAAATGGTCCAAGCTCTATGACCTTAAACTAAGATCTACCCTCGTCCTTACTACGAGACGTTAAACTGCAAGCTAGTCAGGCCTTCCTGGCCGAGGCTCAGCCTTAGGCCCCTTGGCCTCCTCAGGCCCCCGGCCCCCGTCCTTACTGCAAGATGTTAAACTGCAAGCCAGTCAGGCCTCCCTAACCAATGCGCAGACTCAGGACCCTTGGAAATCGTCGACTCGGACTCTCTTATGGGATTGTACGGTGTGGTGTGGGATTACATCCTCATTCACATCTGGATGACATGGACTCTCCTACGGTATTGTACAGTGTGGTGTGGTATTACATCCTCATTCACATCGGGTTACCCGCCGTACTGTACATATACACAGTTGAGACACATTTCTCGTCATGAACAACATTAAACTGCACTTCAAGAACTATGTGTGTCTTGATTCCCATCTTAATGGGATACGTAGGAATGCTCAGATGCCTTTTCTTGAGCCGAATACCAAGATCTTCTCTCCCACTATCCCCCCTGGGAATAGTTTCCTTGGAGGGTCCTTGCATAGCGAGGAGTAGTCTTTCTTAGACCCTCTCATATAGCCCCCCTCATACAAGGATTGTAAGGGTTGCACCATGTGCCCACTCCCGTTCTTCTATACTCCCACGTCATCACCGCATGACGTTAAACTACATGGCCTTCAAGAACTACGTAAGGCTTGATTCCCATCCTAATGGGATATGTAGGAATTCCCGGGCATTTCGTCCTTGGTCCAGCCCAAAAGCCAAAATCTTCCCCTCAGGTCAAGACATATGGAAGGGTGCACACTTTTTCCCCAACTCACATCGAGCAAGCCTCAACCTGGCTGCACGTCCCCCTGGTGATGTTCACCTCTTTCGTGGATGGATACAGTTATGCTTCACCCACTCCTTAACTTGGATTCCATCCTTTTTCACACCCGGAGGGACCCCCAAGAACGTCCTAGATACTATGCCCAAGGGCTCTCCTACCGATATGGGCCAACGCCCCCGAGGGTTTCCATGCAACAAGCCGATACAAGTCCTGCATTGCGAATTTTATCAACGGTCGATGCTCATTTGTTTCTCCCATATCAGGTCACCATAGGAATGATGTGTTTTGAACCTAGTCAACAGTGTCCTGGATCCTCGGGTCCACCCCGAGATGGCCCAAACATCGAGTGTAGTAACTCATTATGCCCCATCCTGAAGTGACAAACTTCCCTCCGGGTGGTGCCAGTGCTCGGGCCCACGGCCCCGATTCTCTTATAAGGAATGTATGGTGTGGTGTAGGATTACGTACTATTTAACTCCAGGTTACTTTCCATGCCGTACACATCCCCGGACGAGATACAGTTATCTCTTTCCCCGTCCTTGCTGCAAGACGTTAAACTGCAAGTTAGCCAGGCCGTCCTGACTGAGGCCCAGCCTCATGCCTCCCTCACCAAGGCCTAGCATCAGGACCCTTGGCATTTTTTAGACCTAGCCCAAGCTCTTATATGGAGTGTATGGTGTGGTGACGGATTATGTCCACATTCACGTCAGTTTGTTCGGCATACCATACACCTCCTCTATCCAAGTAATCCCATTCCCCAACCCTCATCCTCACTGCAAGACACTAAACTGCGAGCTTGTCAGGCCTTCCTGACTGAGGCCCAGCCTCCAGCCCCTTGGATTTGTTGGGCCCCCGGGCCCAGGTTCTTTCCCACAAGATTGTGCATTGTGGTGCGGGATTACATCCCCATTCACGTCAGGCTACTTGCTGCATCGTACACATCCTCGTTAGGGTATCTTGCCCCTGGGTATCTTCCAGAACTACATGTGGCTGGATTCCCATCCTTATGGGATACGTAGGACCACCCGAATGACTAATCTTCGGGTATATCCCCATCTCTTGGGAATCTCCATCCCATCTTGGATCCTTGGCCTACCCTTCCACCACGAGGGGTGTATATGGCGTGGTATGGGATTATGTCTTCATTCACGTCGGTACAACAATGACCACGCCATGTACCTCTCCCTCCCGAGCCATTCCGTCGGCCCTTTTTAGCGGTTCACCAATGTGTCTAAGGGTACTCTGGTTTATTACCTGGAATGCCAAACTTTACTCGGACATGTCCGCACCCGCTTTCCAGGCTTTGTTTATCCCTGCATTAGGGCTTCCATCATCTTTCACACCCGGAGGGACCCCCATGAACGGCCTGGATACTATGCCCAAGGGCTCTCCTACTGTTACGGGCCAATGCCCCCGAGGGTTTCAGATAACAAATCGATAAAATCCAGCGTTGCGAATATGGTCAGCAGTCGATGCTCATTTGTTATTCCCACCTCAGGCTAACGTGATATGGAGACTGTTTTTTTCTGCCACAGTTAACAGTGTTCCTCTATCGCCACGCCAACCCCATTAAGCCCAAAATGCCGGTTACATGATTCACATCCTTCTCCAATCTCATCATGTCCAAGTAGAGTCTCTGAACTCTTGGTACTATTCCACCGTGCATGCCTGCGCGTTGGGGGAACAAGTCATGTCAAAGGTGTCCTTCGGGGCTCTCTGCCGACTCCCCTTTGATGGAAACCCCATGTATTGCGATAAGGATTCCTTCCCTTGTTTCCCACACAGATTTTAACTCACGTGGGCTTAGGGATCGGGTTGACATTTGTGCTTACTCGGGAAGTTGTCACCATTCATGGTCCGAGCTCTAAGACCATAAACTAAGATCCATCTAGAACTACGTTCAGATTTATTCCCATCCTCATGGGATACGTAGGACCGCCCGGATGCCTTGTCTTCGGGTCCAGCCCATTTAGGGAGCTAGTCTATCCCCCCATCTTTTCACCTCTTACCTCTATATAGGCCCCTCGGCCTGAGGACTCCCTCTCGGAGTGGCATACAGTGTGCTGTGGGATCATATCTCCATAAATTGTGTTTCATGACACTACACATATTCCCCGCCTAGCATCGCCTCTCCTATGTCTGCGCTGCATGACGTTAAAATGCATGCTCCGTCCGGTCACACGACCCTAAACTGTGACATTATCATCCTGGCCGCATGACGAAAAACAGCACTGCATTGTGATGACCTCATTGTAGAGGAAATCACATTTGGTATTGGTCACGTGCTATGCCATTTGTCAACTCCTATCACAACTTGATTCTTGTGGCGGCACCCGGACCTGCTACCCTAGGCCTGTCGCTTCACAAAAAAAACCACTCACCTTAATGGAAAAACAAGATTTACCAAATTCTGCTTCATTTAGTGCAAGGGCCACACCCGCACTCCTCTTTTTCCCCAGCACTGGTACCCTACCGTGCCACCTTGCAGAACTATGTGAGGCTTGATTCTTATCCTTATGAGATGCGTAGGAGCGCCCAGGAACTTCCCCGCGGGCCCAGCCTAACATTCACTTTCAGTCCCTTGACCTAAAACCTCTCCGAAGGGGGTCGTGCGGTGTGATATGGGATGTTGTCCTCATTCATGTCAGGTTGTTCACCGCACCGTACACACCCCATATTCCCATTCACTCCAGGTGTTTGAGTTACTACACCGTGTGCCTCATATGTCTCCTCCCATCCGTGGTCCGAATTCTACGACCCTAAACTAAGATCTCCCTATTGAAAAGGACTCTTCTCCCTCTATCTAATACGTCTCGTTGTCATATTCAGGTGTGTTGTGACAAAGAGCCCGAAGTGTGGAATTTTCATGGGGACATTCCCCTCGTCCCATGACCAAGCTTCGTGAGCTCGCTATTTGGATCCTCATCCCCTTCCACATCCAAAAGGACCCTCAGACGACATGGATACTAGGCTTAAGGGCTCTCCATAGATGCTGGACCTAAGGGCCCTCCAATCGTTTCGGGCCAATGTCCCTAAGGATCATTGACATCATTTGTGACATGGACCCATGTTTCGAACATGGTCAATAGTCAACCCTCATTTGTTTGTCCCCATTCTAGGCTAATGCGATATGGACACTGCGTTTCCGCAACGGTTAACAGTTATCCTCTATCATCATGCCGCCATCATTGTGATCCAAATATCAAGCGTCATGATTCACACATTTCCACTTCCTCATGTTCAAGTGGAATTCCAACATATTTGGCACTATCTCTTCGCGCATCTAAGTGCACCACATGGGCGTGTTAGTATCATGGGGCCGGTATTCACCAAGCGTCTCTCCACCCTAACATTCCCTTTTCTATGTCGGGAAAGTCCCACCACTACTTGTTTCCCACACCGAGCATGACTCACGTGGGCTTAGTAGTTTTGGAAGGATGTGTACCAACATGGCCAGGCTTCTCATCGTCCTACATGACATTAAACTACACATCCATAACTATGTATGGCTTGATTTAAATCCTCATTGGATACGTAGAGACACCCGGGTATTTTGCCTAGGGTACAGCCCATAGAAATCATTAATCCCATCCTTCCCCTTTCCGGCCCCCTGGTCAGACCCCTCGCTAGAGAGGCACTGCCCCAAAGAAGGAAGGATCCAAGACCAGACCAACGCGCCCATCTATCCTACTCCCACCACGGTGGTGTAACTACCTATGTTTCGGATTCTATTCGGACAAACAATCATCCCATATTCCACGCTTTGCGTGCCCCTTATTCGGACCCTCGTCCCCTTTCATGTCTGAAGGGACCCCCTAATGGCCTGGTCTCATGCCGCATCGACTCACCTACCATCCTGGGCCAACATTCCGGAAGACTGGTCATGTTTAGAGGGACCCCCTAACATTATGGATGCTTGAACCAGGGTCCGCCAACTATCCAGGGTCAACATCCCGAAAGATTGACCGACATCATTTGTGACATGGTCCCGTGTTTCGAACATGGTAAATGGTCGACCCTCATTTTCTGTCCCCATTTCAGGCTAACGCCGTAATGATACTGCTTCTCCTCCATGGTTAACGGTTGTCTTTTATTGTCACGCCATCCCCACAGTACTCCAAATCTTGGGCATCGTAATTCATGCTTCCTGTTTCCGTCTGTTCGGACTGATTTCAGTGCCCCTGGCGTTGCACCATTCGTGCATGAGGGCACGCTGAAGAAACAGTAATTCAGTTGTTTTGAGAAATTCCTTCTCTAGCCAATCCTCTCCCATCTTTCAGAAATCCGAACTGGTAATCCAAATCCCGGATGCCCGGATCTTGGTTTCCAATCCTATGTTAGGTGGGACGAGAATGCAACTATCTCCTGTTTCTCACATCGAACATGACCCATGTGAGCTTGGGGAATTATCGCCGAACGTCACGCAAACATTGTAGGGATGTAACGAGCAGATTCAAATAGTGTAAATCGTGCATCCTACGGAATTTAAAACAAAGATGGAAGCAATTGAAGCGTGAAAGTACCAATAAAAGGTTTTTAGTTTGTTATAGTACCCAGGGGTCGACTCCCCCCATGGACAGGTTGACCCCGTCAAAAGAGCGTTGCAGCTCCGCCAACCTTCGGCTTGTGGCGTCCAAGACTTGCTGCCGCTGACTCAGCTCCCACTCCTACTCAGCAGCGGCAGGGTGCAGTTCATCAGCCTTGGCTCTGGCCCTCTCTACCCCAGCCTGAATGGAACCCATCTTTCCAGAAGCCTGCCTCATATGATCTTCTTCCTCTGCTAGCTAGGCTTTCAACCTTGAGATCAAATCAGATTGTGCATTAAGAGAGTTTGAGTGCTCATCCGCCTGGGTCTGCAGCTATTGGACCTCGCTTTCAGCCTCCTGGAGCTTCTTGATGTTTGTTGCCTTCCTCCACTGCCAGCCCACGATGATCCCACGATCATTCTCCCGGATCTTCTCATCCATAAGATCTCGGATGAGCGCGTGAGGACGTTGGGAATCCACTCCCCCAGCGCACAGTTCACATAGCCGCGAGAGAAGTATGTCCATTTTGTCCAGCCGTAGCACTTGGGGGGTGTCCTTGATGAAGCGCATGATTAGCTTCCATGACCGGCGGCGGACTATGCTGCTGTATTCCTCGTCGGAGGCCGTTTCATCCCAATCTACGCGATTGGCAGACTTGTATGCAGGATACGCCCACAAGAAGTCCTCGGTAGGATCTGTATCTGGCATTGAATCCAGCGAGACATCTGGCGTCGAAGCAGGCACGACAGTACTGGGACCGGCCGGTTGATCCTCTTCATCAGAGTCCACCTCAATGACCTCAAGAACCGCCCTACTGGTGGTCCCACCAGTGATGATGTGTGTTGCAGCTCGGGAAGATGGGGGGACTATTGCCACCATCACCGGCATGCCCATAGGAGGGATGCCACCAGACATCCCGACTAGCCTTGCCACAACATCCCACACCAGTCGGAGAACTGTACCACAAAAAGGGACATAAATGTTAGTGGGCATAGTCTACATATGACGACAAGGAAACCGGTAGAGGAAACTTACAGATATCGACCTCCTGGTGCTGCTCTTGAGCTGATACTGATGGGACCCCGAGGCGAGGCCCTCCTTATACTTTTGGAAGGTCTGGAGATTCCGGAGGAGCCACCTCGGGTGCTCTGGTCCCACTAGACGCATAACAGGATGCGGCGATAGGCGCGAGTTCTGAAGGTCCTACATTATCACCCGCCGAGGGGCGAGAATGAGGCCTGTGTAAAAGTTCCTCCTGCATGGCTCAAACATTGGTCAGAAGTCAATAATGGCCCCAGAATGGATCATAAAGAAAAAAGTTCGGAATGCTACCTCGAGAGCCTCTGCGAAATTGTCCGAATCTGAGCCTTGATCTCCGACCTCACCCTCCTCCAACGGGCTCCCTCCTCTAGCCTAATCCTCCCGAGAGGAGTCCTATGATTATTCCAGCAGGGGGAAGCTCTCCCTCATATCGGCGGCTGACAATTGTGGGGGGACCGTTCGATCCAGCAGTACCCTCACCCGGCCTGTCATTGGGCGAGGGACACCACTGGAGTGAACGTAATCCTCAATCTCATCCATGTATTGCTCTGCCTCTGCCGAGGATGCCATTAAACCAGCCCGGACTGGGCCTATGCCCAACAACTCCATCCCGAGGCAATTCAAGTGCGCCCATATCTCAGGTGGACTGAGGAATTGCCGGTTGAAATCCCAAATGGCCCAGGCCTCCGGGAAGACGACATCCTCTGCTAAGTCGATATGACGCAGCCGCTTCCACAGTGCCTGAGTGGATATCCTATGAAATCCCCTTGGTGGCCGCCCCTCCGGATGGCCCTGCTCTTCTGGAATCACTGGATCTGCCGCTGATGCCACACCCTCGGCCGGTGCAGGTCTCACCACCACGGCAGCCCTGCCACCGCGAGAGGCCCTAGCTGCCCTCTGACCCCGACCTCAGGATAGAGGAGGCCCACCATCACCAACCCAAATAGTTGGTTTCTTCAGCATCTCCCCTGGGTAAGCAGCCTCCCATATAATGGCATACTCCCCCACAAATACGAAATTGTCGGTGGATGGAGGCAATGCAATTCGCATCTTCCCATCTTCCCATATGAACATGACCCACAATTGCCTCATCACACATGGGCGCTTCTTGTTATGCACCTCACAGTAGACCTGCGGGGTCAGCCGCTGGAGGCAAGAGAACTGCCTCGCAAACCGATGCGGGGTGTACGGTTTGCAGAGCGGCTCACGATCCACTCATGACACCAAAACTCCACCTCGAAAGGGAAGGAGGTAAGCCCGTTTCTCTTCTGTTCCCCGCCCGTCGTCAGTGAGTATCCCCATCGACAATGGGAAGGGGTGGAAATTAAACTCATCCGCCCTCCACACCCTGTTCAGCACCATCGGCACGGTTAGTTTGAACAGGAAGCTCCCAGTCGCATTCAGGATGGAGGGGCAGAAGTTTGATCCCGGCAGCGAGATAAGGTTTGGATACTCATAGATCCCCCTGATCTGTGCTGTAATCCACCCATACAGGAGGTGGAAGATCCTGCATATCCTTGGCGGCTTCTTTCCCTCGCTAATGTGCCGCAGCATTCTGTACAGTTTGGCGAGAATTGGAATCCCCAGGTTGACCCGCTGCCCCATAGCCAGCATGGACACCATGATAAACGAGCTGGGCCACACCCCCATGTTTTTATCCCTCACCGATAGGATCCAACCGCAGATGAGAGCCGCAATGAACACTACCAGCCTGACTATCGGCTGTTGTTCAGTGTTGTCACTGAAACCCCATGTCTTCCATTGGCTGTCCTCCAAGACCCGCCAATACAAGTTCTCCTTACCCCGTTGGACCTCCCTCAGACAAGTTCAAGGCCTCGGAGGGAAATCTCGATTTTCTGGGAAATTCAAGAAGTGCTTGAACCAATTCTTAAAGGGGACATCCCTCACTGCCTCCGTGTCCTCTCTAGGGATGAGTACCATCAGCGCTGCCTCCAATCGCGGAATTTTCTCTGTATCCTCCCACGCGCTCATGACGGGGAGGAACTCATCATACATGGCCCCCAATATCGGAACCCCCGAAATCTGGTGGACATCCCACAGGCTGATGCCCACCTCCCCATGGTGTAGGTGAAAGGTATTGGTCCTAGACGACCATCTGCTCAGCAATTCTGGCATTAGTTGTTTCGGTTGGTAAATATGGAATTGGGAGGCCCATGCTGCCTCATATAAACCCACTCTCCTCAGATCATCCCCAAAATCCTCGCATGAGGCGCCTACCTAGTAGGACCAGGCCCAGTCATCAGTAAAGTGGCCGCCCTGGCGCAGGTCCCACTCATCGGACCACCCCTTCTTCGAATCCTGCAAAGACGCCTTCAGCATGGTATGGTGGAGAGGAGGGGACATCTCCGGTTGTAGTGGCTTCGCGTCAATATTTTTCACATGATTGTAGAGACAGTCGGCGGTGACGGGTGTGAAGTCCTCCCACGCATGACCATCAGCCGCCCTGAACCATTGGTGATGACATGGCGTGCTCCTAAACCAGCAAGCTGGTTCATCCCTACTCGCCTCAGGGATGAAGACGTCATCCCTCAACCCGAAACCATACAATGGCAGCTTCTTGCACTGCGTATAATTCTTATGACCCTCCGATAGAATCTCTATTAAAGAAATGTGGTCCGGGTGGCTTCAGACTATCTACCCAAGGCCCGGACAGTTGGCCATCTCATCCTGATGGGCGACATCTGCAAGCACACCCAATATAGCTTCTCGATGGGCCATCTCGGTTTCGACACTCAGAAAGGGATTTTTTTTTCAGAAAGGATCACGAAGCTGGATTGCAAAGACAGCTCGTGAAGATCGGTTGCAAAACCATGCCGCGGAGTCTGACCTAGACCGGCAAACATGAGTTCTCTTGGCGCGGTCACGGAGTCAGAGACCCGTGGTTCACCGCGAAGCACGATTCGCGGAGAGAAGGCGTGGAGTATGGGGAGCTTCGCGAAATCGAGAGCGTAAAAGGACAAGAAAATCGCTTGAAGACAAAATAGGTTGGCCCCCTATTTATAGGCGGTGACCCAGAGCTTTGTGGTGCGCCCCGCCCGCGTGGAGCATCGCGGCGCGTCCAGATCCAGTGGCCGCGGTCAGCACCGTGGGCCCCCTTCGCGAAGCCGCATCACGAACCACCGACAATTTTGGAAATTTTCACTTAGAATTCGACCCTTCATCCCTTCGTGGATCCATGTCTGAGGGGGGGGGGGCATTTTTTGGCGCAAAAATATTGCATGAATGAAGGTCCGAAAAAGAATCCCTGCACACTGACGCGCGAAGCACCAACGAGAAGCACCCCCGAGCAGCGCGGTACCTCTCCGCGAATAGTCTGACATTCGCGGGCCAGCCGCGAAGCACCCGAGCCGGTACCTCTCCGCAAACGGCCTGACGTTCTCACTCCCGACGCAAAGCGCCGCAGGCGGTACCTCTTCGCAAATGGCCAGACATTTGTGCGCCCGCCATGAAGCACTGGAAGCGCCGCGTGAGATCTGCTTTGCGGTGCCCCTTTCCTATAAATACCGGGGTCCCCCTGAGTCCAAAAGGATGGACAATCCGACCTTTCGGATTCTCCTCTCCTGAATCACGAAGCACCCTTTTCCCAGGGAATCATGAGCTCCGCGTGGTACTTCTACTTCGCGTGACGCCTTCTCTTTGTCTCGTTTTGAGGCCCTCTTCGGAGAGGGATGCGCTTTGCGAAGATCAAGGGCATTCGCGAAGGAGGGGGATTCCCAAGGGAACCCGGGCAGCCGCGGAGCGTTTATGCTTCGTGAGACACCCATCATGTACTAGTGATCCCCATGCTAAGGCAAGATCGCTACACATCATGATGCACACTGCTTCGCAGTACCTTGCTTCGCGAGGCACCTCCACTTTGTGAGGCAGTGCTCTGCGAATACTATTCCACTTCGCGAAGCACTCTCCACTCACACATTTTCCCCATGCTAAGGCCAAGGAACCCCACTTCGCGAAGCACACTCCTCTGCTTGGAAATTCCTCTCCCCGTGCGACCATCCAGGTTTTCACGATGTAATTTGAAAGTCCCACGGACAACACCACTCGTAGTGTTGCATCGCCTAATGCTTCTTCACATAGGCACGCTAACGGATATTGCTTCTTCACATATCCACGCTAATGTGGACCCCTCGATGGTTCGCTCTACGAACCCCCTTGACCACAGCCTAACTGGTACCTTCCCCCCCCCCAAGGAGCAAAGGGTTCTGATCATGTAAGTCCTAGGGGTGTGGAGTATACCCACCTCGTCCGAGCTGCAGGACGTTAAACTGCCAAGAACCTCGTCCTCAACACATGACGTTAAACTATGATCCAGCCCCATGCTTCGCACGTAGGGTCCCCCCACCTCGGACATTTTTTACGCCACCCGTCTCCACAGAGATAGGGTCACCCCCTCCACAAGGGATGATATCCTCCTTCTCAGAGTAGCGTATGTCCATGGGAGAAGGGAAACCACCTTGGTGTAAGCCCCTAGCCCCTCTTGTGGAAGGCTGCACCCCTGTATCTCCGTACTTACCCTATACCAAGGTCAGTGGAGGGTGTGATAGGGAATGAGGCACCTCCCATCATTGGTCCCAAATCCCACTTCGCTGTGTTTTTCCGCACTTCGGGCCTCCATCCTGGAGTAAGTCCCAGCACCATGGGACGCCTAACGCTTAAGCCCCTCTTCACTCCTCACGGACGCACCCTTCATGATGTGATTGTCAGGTCCATGCTACGTCTTGTTTCTCACACCGAGCATGACTCACGTGGGCTTAGAAGAAGCATCGTTCATGGCAATGCCCTCGTCCAGCATGACGTTAAACTGTATTCCCTTGTCCCGCATGACTTTAAAACGCACACCCATTTGAAGTACGAGGTATTTGATCCATGTCAAGGCATGGTACGTAGGAAGAATCCCTGAGTTTCAAGCTCATCTCTCATTGGACCAAGGTCCACCTTCACGTCGGTTCGCTGGCGACTTCCATCCTTTGAACTACGATGTCTTTGATCCATGTCATGACATGGTATGTAGGAAGCCTCTCTGAGGTTCAAGCCCACCCATCATTTATTCATGTCAAGTTCTTCCTCATCCGGCATGACGTTAAACTGCATTCCAGTCCGACGGCAAGCTGTTGTGACCATCCCGAACTATGAGGACTTTGATCCATGTCAAGGCATGGTATGTTGGAAGCCTCCCTGAGGTTCAAGCCCACCACCCATCAGACCAAGGTCCTCCTCCACGTCGGTTCGCCGACGAAGCCCCCTTTGAACTATGAGGTATTTGATCCATTTCACGGTATGGTATGTAGGAAGCCTCCCAGAGGTTCAATCCCACCATCCATTGGTCATCCCGGCCAACCTTCATGTCGGTTCACCAGCACCCGGGAAGCCTAGTGTGTAAGCCCCACACCATCCGGACCAAGGTCCTCGCTCACGTTGGCCTTTCGTCGTCCACACCAGAACTACGAGGTATTTGATCCATGTCAAGTCATGGTCCGTAAGAAGCCTTCATAAGGTTCAAGCCCATCACCCGGTCATTCCAACCTCAACCACGTCGGTTCACCCACGTCCCACATAACGTTAAACAGTATTCCACACCATCCGGACCAAGGTCCTCGCTCGTGTCGGCCTTCCGACATCCACATTTGAACTATGTGGTCTTTGATCTGTGTCAAGGAATGGTACGTAGGAAGCCTCACGCATTTCAAGCCCACCACCATTGGACCATGGTCCACCTTTACGTCGGTTCACTGACGACGCCCATTGGACCAAGGTCCACCATTATGTTGGTTCGCTGACAACATCCATCGGGCCAAGGGTCAACTTCACGTTAGTTCATCGGCACCATCCCGAACTACGTGGACTTTGATTCCCTGCCACGGGGATACGTAGAAGGTCTCTTTGAGGCTCAAGCCCAACTTCACCGTTGACCTTGCGATGGTCCCATTTCATTCCCCCTCCACTTCATTCAACTCTCCATCACCAACCCTGATTTTCACCCGGACTGCCATATCACGGAAAGATAATACCATTCCGCTCCTCTTCGCAGTCGCCCATGGTCTGGTCTCGGTATCGGCACCCCTTTAGGTGAAATTCTTCAATCTGATCCATTCCATCTAATGCTCTGATCGGGCTGATCTGTCTCTGCTAGATGTTAAACCTGCGGCATACCCTGTGTTAAACACAGGAAGCAGAGGAAACCTCAGATATATGTCTATGGCATATAATTCCCCGTGCTCGATGTGTGATTCCTCGGGCTTACACGCCCTCGAGAAGCCCCATGACAAGGGAAAAAAGACAGACACGCCAGTTCCCCAGAATCCAGACACGCTACTGATGCCTTGACGTGACTACTCCCCCGACTGAAGGTTGCTGCCCTAACCGAACCCCTTGGAATGTCCCGAAAGAAGCAGTGTAATTAACTGGAATCCATAGAAACATGGCACAGGGAAGAGTTTCACGAACAACGTATTAAATCTATGAGGGAGACCCGGATTAGGTGATGAGTTCCGAGGAGGAATCCACGGAAGGAAGAACTGACATCCCATCATCCCGTTTCAATCAAGGTGTAGACATCACTGAATATGGAGCGAATACCACCCGCCTTTGGAAAGTGGGAATGCAGGGAAACAATGCAGCGCATCCTCCTCCGCAGACAGATGCACGTGCGCCTCGGCGGAAGCATCAGAAACAATAACTTAAATCTATAAAGAGAGTCCCGGAGTTGATAATAATTCCCTTCAAAAAGGTGTGATGAGTCCGACCTCCCATCATCTCAACCAATGAAATTTCCTAAGCCTCATCAGTCCACAACTAATGAGCACCTAACTTCGGAAAGTAGGTTCAAATGGATATGGAATCATTGGATGTTTCATGTACTATGAAAAAACCCGTTAGAAACCACATAAAATGTTTGAACCTTAAATCAATGAGATCATCCCCAATTCTAGAAGGAAACAAAAAAATGGTGAACCCGACGTGAATCAGTAACCAAGTTAAAATGATGTTTGGCTTATTTGTTAGGCCCTTATTTAAACTCAATGAGAGGGAAAACAAAAACAATCATTACATATGTGATCATCCAAAATATGTAGTGGCCAGACTTATCTTGATTACACCTATTATATCAAACAGGAACTCTTTTCCAAGATTTTCTACATTCTAAGAAATGGTTTCTCTCAAGTTCACATCGGTGAATAATGCTGCTACAAATTCCACTGCTGCTACTCCTGCTAGATCGTCGTCCACTTTGAGGATGACATCCCCTACTCAGCATCTTCAACGCTGGGTATCAAACGAGCTGGTTAAGGAGTACCATCAACATGGTACCATTCCATCTCTGGAGGCTGCCCGAAAAGCACTCCATGTGAACAATTCACCCTAGTCGCCCGGACAGCGATGACCAGTGATCAAGAAGGAGGCGGTGCTAACCACCGTATCCAACCATTTAGGGTCGTTATCCCTGTAACGCAATCACCATTCACTCCCATATTCAGATATTGTGAACGAACAGGTCCCTCAGGGCCTTAATTCAAGGAGACATGAGTCCTTCCTGAGGGCTCCAATTAACAATCTCTGCCAAACTCGTGCGGCAGTGCACCCTCAACATGATGAGTGTACCGACTCTAGGTGTTCAGATCAAGTTCTTTGTACTTGAGAAGGCAAGACGATCGCCAGAGGTGAAATCTGGTTAACAGTGAGCAGGTTCCCATCTTTTCCTTCTCCGGAGAAGCCCACCAATCTAACTTGGTGGAAAGCAATGAGCAGCCACACACAGCTGCCCGTTTTAATTCCGCTGTCTAGCAGACCGTCTGGCAGCATCACACCAATCCCGCCAGGCAATTCCGGCAGAGTACTATAGGTAAAAACATATACCTGTTTATACATCCTCAGCTAGTCAGCAAGATCATCTGACTACATATAATGGAGCTCTTCAACCACGTTCGGCGAAGTGCAACCAGTAGGAACATACACCTACTAGTAATGATCAAGCCTACCAACAGTCTCGCTTGGTAGCACATGGAGAAGTCAGTCAGGAATCTCTGGTGACAAATAGGATGCAGACTCAACTTTCTACCCCCACTCTTGAGTACTGTCAGGATTCACTGATAGGAAATGGAGGAATGGAGCAGGCCCATACACCTACTCCAATTAAGGAATGGGCGTATATCCCTATTCCGGTAGCTGAACTCACAAAGCATATTCTGTCAATGGTGAAAGAGAAGAAGCAAATCTCTACTCATATTCTGGATGCTTGCCAAGATGTTATAACAGCTTCAGCAATATCTCAAGTAAAGACACATAAATCTATCCCTACCAGTGGAGTGACACATCCAAAATTCACTCTGGAATAGACACACACATCTGTTTTATCCAAGAGGGTTGTGGGGCATACTCCCACATATCATACTGATAACCAAGTCAGGAACATACACCTAATTTGAGTAGAGATCATCAGCCTAACCAGGCCATCTCTCCTGATCAGGCACATACACCAGGTCAGAGCAGCCACTTTCATCAACAAGTGGTTTCCAAGGCGAGTAAGAAGGCGTCTAAGAAGAAGACCCATCCAACATAGTCAAGAGATCAAGAGCCAATCTGTAACAAGTACTTTCTCGATGCTGGAGTTTTTGAAGCCCTCAGATAGTTATCTGTTGTAATTCAAGATTCTACTCCCTTATTTCCCAATATTGGGAACATTAATTCAGAAGGTCTTCAACAAACACTTCCTCATGAAGGATTTCTTCATGACAATTCGGCTGATCTCAAAGTTTCATCTTTAGATGAGAGCCATTGGAACCCTCTGTGTGGTCAGAAGACCAAGGATCAAGAGATCTCATCTTTTTCTGTAATCCACCATGGTGGTCCTACCCATGATGATGATTTTTTTTGTGAAAGTTCTCTCCGTAGTAGTGATGCACATTGCCCAGAAAATGCTCTAGTGAAAAATGTAATTCTGAGAAAGCCCTCTTATCTTGAGGTACTTGAAAATGTGAAATCAGTCATGTCTGATGCTTCATCTCTAGCAGGTGAAATTCTTTCTCAATCGGAAGATAGCCCAGGGTGTAGGTCATTCTCTGAATGACCCCTAAGTCATGAATCTTCTAGTTTGATCAGTGATTTCTCTACCAATATTATTGAATCTGATGAAGCAACAAGGAAGTACAAACTCTGGTCAAATCAGGTAGAATAATCTTCATTGAATGATAATGAGGAAATGAAGAACATGAGAAAAAAACTGGTGAAAGGTGAAGTTCCAGTCATATTTTGGCCTCTGGCTGACTCTTAGTATGACATTCAGAGATGTTGACGGAAGATGGAATTCCTGATATTCGTCTCAACATATGGAAAACACTTTTTCAGTTTAAAAAGAAATTATTATCTTATGATGAATATGAAAATCATGTTAAGATAATAGAAGGGTTACAACATCAGATTGATTTATCATCTCTATCAGTCTCTCAATATCTGAAGGCTAAAAAAAGCAGAGAGCCCTTCAGCATTTATGCCTTGGTGCACTAAGAAGATTGTGCTAGTTAACTGCCAATGCCTCATCTGGTATTCATGTCATAGGATGGGGTGTTCATGGGGTACTATATTTCATTGTGCTCTCCTATCAGCAAAGCCCACCAAAAATGGTTTCATACAATTTTATTTCCCATGGTCGGCCAAAGTCAATGGGTTTTTTTTGTAATCAAAAGCTTTCCCAAGAACAGGCTTCAAATAGTTCTTCTCAAAATCAAGAATACAGAGAGAAATTTGTTGAATTAATCTTGCATCAAGCAAATGAGAATATTGAATAGGCCTATCGTATGGAGCAAGCACATCATCAAGTTATAGAAGTTTCAGAAATCATCCAAAGGTCTTTTGAACCAGGTGATAAGAGTTTATGTCTATTGATGCATCCAGCTAATTTCTGGACCAAGGTCCGCAAGGTCAGGAGAGATTTTAAGAAAGTCTCAGACATAGCATGTCAAGAGCCACCACAGATTTCCAGACTAGGGACTCTTTTAAACCAACCCTCGGAATCAACAAATATGATTCGAAGAGTTGAGCAAAGACAGCAGGAACAGCCCCAGTCCACTGGACTGGGGACTTTTTCAAACCCTCAATCCTCCCCTCAAAGAAAATTGGTCTTCTCTCTATTGGGGAAGAATCCACAAGAGGAACAAAGAGCCAAATTATCAGGAGATTGTCTCCAAATTACGGTTTTCCAAGAAGTTCCCGAGGGATATAATCAACAAAAGGCAATGTTTAATCAAAGGCCTGGAAGGAGAAAATATCACATGAATGCCGATAAGAGGGATGCAATTCATTATGCATCAATTAATGTCATCAATGTCGTTGTTGCCGATCCACCAGATGAGGCTCATTCAGAGGGATCAGATGAAGAGGTTCATGTTCAAGAAGTTGTATGCACAAACACAAATGAAGAAGGTGTGTGTACACAAAATCAATGGTTTACCCAAAATATGGGTGTTCCTTCAAATAACCCACTTCCCCCTCTCCGAATGGGATCAAACAAGGGGAAGGGAAAGAATCAGGTTACATATCCTTCCTCTGAAGAAGGCCAATCTCTCTCACTAGAGCAAATATTTGCGCAACAAGAGGAAGAAAGGAAAGAATTGAGGAGGTTGAACGCAGAACTACATCAAGGTAGTCTTCCTCCTAAGCGTGCTGGAGTCAGTCATCCAAGGGAGTTTGTTGCAGCTACTGAGATGGATCAAGAATATCCTCCTTTATCAGTACACCCTCACAGGTCTAATCCTATGGGTCAAGTGAAACATCCATTGGCAGTGCTGCTATGAATTGCAGTACCAGCTGCCATACCTGTCCAAACTCAATTCATTGCACCTGCCTAGGTCCAAGTTCAATCAGATGTTTCTCAAAAGTTAATAACTACTATAGAGTCATTAACAGCTCAGTTAGAGACTATGGAAGTAAAGCATGCGTAGGTTCATCCAGAAAAGAAATCTTACCCTGAATGGGTAGATGCATTCACTCCCCCATCATGTTTTGGGAATCCTATATTCCCTATTTTAAATGGATAAGGTGATCCTGAACAACATTTGATGCATTACGTGTCTTGTTGCGATCCTATGATGCGAACTCCGGAGCAGCAAGAAGAAGTGAAACTCAGATGCTTCATGCGAACCTTGCAAGGACCAGCCTTTGTTTGGTACACATGCTTGAAATACCGGTCAATTACCAAATGGGATGATCTCCATCAATGATTTCATCTTCAATTTAGCTCAACATTTCCAAATACAATAGTTTTTTATCTTACAAACTATAAGAAATGGGAGAATGAAACGGTCTCTGATTTCATTTCTCACTAGAAGGGATTAACATATTCCCTAATCTTAGCAATCCCTCAGGAAGAATTGTTTCCAATCTTTGTGGAAACTTTGTGTGACAAATTACGCACACTGCTGATCCCTGTGAAATAAACAAGAGGGTTTCAAGACCATACTTCAATCGCTCAGCAGATTGAAGATTTCCTTATAAAGACTAAGGATACATCTCGTGTAATTCCATCAGCTCCAGGAAGGAGAATGGGTAAAGTAGAGACGGTTACAGTTATGCTTAACCAAGCACCTGTACCTGCTTCTACCTCAAAACCTTCATCTTCTTGAAGGGCTCCACCTCTTGATCGTCAAAATCAAAGGTAATTTCGTCAAGATGATCAAAGAGATCAAATACGGAAACAATTTGATGATTTGAAGATTAAAGATTATTCTTTCCGAAATGACCATGTTTCTGGTTACTTCATTTCGGCCCTGTAGAATAATTTGGTTCAGCTGCTGAGGCCCAAGAGGCCAAACAAGGAAGGAATGAAGACCGTCCCAATTATTTCCCATTTCATCAAATGTTGTGCCATCCCATCTAGGAGTTTTTTGTCTTCAAAGACCTTCTGCAAAATTTGTGTGACTCAGGACAAGTCAAACTGAAAGGTTCTTTAGCTCAGGTAGCATGTTTTGATGCTAGAGTTCCAGAGGAGGAACGAGAATGGAAAGAAGTTAAAAAGAAAAATGCACAAAAATATGATGACTGGATGGTCAGAAAGACGATTAACTGAACTCATGCTATTTTTCGAACATAATTGAAGAAACCAATAGTTCATTCTTCCATGAATGTCATAGAAAAACCCTCATCTCCAAGGGAAAAATCATCAATGAAACGACACAATTCCAAGAAAGGGGAACAATCAGAAAAGATGAGTATGTGTCAAAACCTAAGTTATCTTTGACTCTGGAAGATTTCATGCCATCTACTTCGATGCTACGGGCACCATCCCACCAAACAGCCCAGCCTAAACAGGCTAATCAGGTAGAGTCTTTATCGGATGAAGAGTTGATTTTCGGTTCTGTTAATATGATTCAATTAACAGATCCATATTCTAGTTGCAGTTTCAATTTTGATGACCCCGAATCCCCTATATCAAATAGAGGAATCAGTGGAAGTTCCAGAGTCTCAGGATACAGGGGAATACATGGATATTTCATAATCAACTATTCCAATTCTACCCATTCTAGAACTGTGTATGTAGAAGAAACTCGTGGAAGATCCCTTCAACGGGCTCAACAAGAACAAACAAGTTCTTCCACCAATATCAACTTCAGTCTGGGAACAGTTATTCTTGATGGCCTGTTAAAGGTTCCATCTTCTTCCTCTCAGAAATTAAATGGATCTAATCAGTCTAATCATCCAAAGCCTGGAATATTGCCAACTCCTATCCCGATACAAGATGCATCAACTTCTAAAGCATAAAATTCCAAGACACCTGCTAAACCACATGTTCTTGTTGGGAAACGCAGACCTTTGGATCAAAAGTATGATATATTGAAACACCTGGCCCAAGTACTGGAAAAGTTATCAATTCTGGATGCCTTGGATTTATCCAAGGATCTTCAGGATGCACTCATTGAGGCTTTTTCAAGTCCTCCGAAGTTTGAAACTGAAATTTCTGCAGATGAAGTCTATCACATAGAGAATAATCTTGCATAATTCCATGCAGTAATATCTTTTACTTATGAAGATGAATATTATGTCATGCATGAACATATTAGAACTTTTTACTTATCTGGAAATGTCAATGGCATAGATGTCTAAAGAGATTTCATTGATAATGGTTCAGGAGTCAACCTCATTCCCATTCATACACTTCGTCGATTAGGCCTCACGGAATCTGATTTATCTCCTTCAACATGATGTTACAAGGATATGATAAAAATGAACAAGAACCACTGGGCGAAGTTACACTCAGAACTCAGTTTGGAGATCTTGTATCCAATTCAGATTTCATGGTTGTTGATCAAGACTCAGCCTTCAACATATTTCTTGGAAGACCATGGCTACATGAACATGCGACTATCCCTTCATCATCCCATCAATGTCACAAATATTGTTTTGATGGTCATGTTGGGACATTGTATGGTGATAAGGCCCCGTTCAAGACATTTGAATCTCAATACATTGAGGCAGAATTCTATCACATGAAGGGAAGGGAGAAATCCACATTAAAGATGATTAACAAAGATAATGATCCATATGGTTTGGAGAAGATTCCAGTAAATACATTTACACATGTGAGTACAGATTATGTGTTTCCTATCAGTCAAATTGAAGAGATAGACCCAAATAAAAATACTCTTATAGAAAGATCCATAATATCAATTATGGAAATCAAGCCAGACATCATGGGAGAAATTGGTAACCCACTAAGTAGTGATGAAAGCCTAAATGGTGACGTCTTCATTTCATCTGCAGAAATACAACAAGTCTATACTTCACCAATCAGGCCAGAAGAAGTTATAGAAACATCGGAGGTGAAAATGATATCGATTCTCAATCCATCACCACCTCTTTATTTCCCAAGTACGTCCCTTCATCATCAATCGGGTTGGAAATGGAAGCCACTTCATCAAGATGTTCAAGTTTTAACATCTCTTCTGATTATAGAAATTCTGCTTTATCATCTACTATGCAAGTAGAAACGGAAGAAATAACACATGTTGATGAAGAAGAAGAAGATCTCAGAGATTCTACTCCAGCATTTGAAGAGGGTATCTCTAACACCGTGGATGAACTCAGAGAAATAAATCTGGGTACAAAAGAAAATCCACGCCCCATTTTAATCAGTGCGGCCATGACTCTTGAAGAACAAGAGATGTATATTTACTTTTTAAAGCAAAATCAAGACATATTTTCTTTGAACTATACAAGGATGCCTAGGCTTGATCTTGATGTTGCTACTCATCATTTGGGTTTACCATAAGAACATCGAGGATTTAAGCAAGCCGCGAGAAGAACACATCCAACTTATGCATCCAAAATTGAAGCTGAAGTAGATAAGCTTATAAAATCTAACTTCATCAGAGAAGTTCAATATCCAAAGTGGTTGGCTAATATTTTCCCTGTGAAGAAGAAGAATGGAAAAATTAATGTTTGCATTGATTTCAGAGATCTTAATCGGCATTTTCCTAAGGATGATTTCCCAGTTCTGATTACAGAACATTTAATTGATGAATCAGCTAGCTATGAAGCATTTTCCATCATGGATGGATATTCCGGATATAATCAAATCCGAATAGGCCCATAAGATGAGGAATCCAAAGACATCAGATCCCCTTAGGGTGTGTTTTTCTACCGGGTAATGCCCTTTGGCGTAAAGAATGTAGGCGCAACATATCAGCATGCCATGCATCATATCTTCAAACCCTTTTTAAGGAAGTTTGTTGAATTCTATGTGGACGATTTGGTGGAAAAATCCAAACAATGTACTAATCACATGGCGGATTTGGAAGTTATATTCTGCAGGATTTGACAATATAATTTGAAGATTAACCCCTTAAAATATGCTTTTCGGGTAACCTCGGGAATATTTCTCATCTTTTTTGTATGCCATCATGGTATTGAAGTCGATCCTGAGAAGACAAATTCAATCCTTGGTATGACACCTCCTCGAAATTTGAATGAATTAAGATTACATCAAGGACACTTAGCCTATATTCGGCGTTTCAACGCCAATTTGGCAAGAAAAAGTTTACCCTACACCAAATTGATGAAGAAGGGAGTCACTTACCAGGGGACTGAAAAATGTCAAGAAACATTCAATATTCTCAATAAATACCTCTTGATTCCACTGGTACTCATGCCACCTGTTGAAGGAAGACCACTTATCCTCTACGTGACAACATTAGAGCGATCGTTGGGTGCCTTTCTTGCTCAGAAGAATGATGATGGGAATGAAAACAACCTCTACTACCTCAGTCAGACTATGCTTGAAGCCGAAACCCAGTATTCAAGTATTGAGAAGTGCTTCCTGGAATTAATCTTTTCAGTTCAAAAGTTGAGACACTACCTGCAACATCACGAGGTCTAATTTGTATCTCTCAATAACCCTCTCAAATTCATCCTTAGTCGTCCAATGCTTACAGGACGTCTGGAAAGGTGGGCAGTTATTTGGCATCAATTCGACATTCAGTATGTGTCTCAAAAGGCAATAAAGGGCCAAGCTCTGGCTGATTTTATGTCTGAACACCCTTCAGTTGAAGAAACATCTTCAGATATTGAACTCCCTGATGAGGAAGTCTTCTCTATTCAAAAATTTCCTCAGGCATGGGAAATGTATTTTGATGGTGCTTCCATAAGTCCAACAGATAAGAAAATGTAAAATCCTAAATTCAACAAAGTTGTCTTACGAATTTTGCTCATTTATCCAGAAAAGGAAATGTTACCTTATTCCTTCTTATTGTGGGAAGGTGGTACCAATAATGAAACAGAATACCAAGCTCTCATTGAAGGATTAGAATTGTCGCTTCAAGAATAAGTGAATCACTTATAGGTGAAAGGTGATTCGGACCTGGTAATCAAACAAGAAAATGGGTATTATGCCATTAGAAAAGAATAACTAATCCCTTCGTATTATTAATTTAGAGTGTTAATGGCGGAATTCCCTTCGGAACTGACTTTTTATTATGTCCCAAGATCAAAAAATACTCAAGATGATTCACTGGCTAATATAGCCACAGCTCTGGAAGATCCAAATCGGGACGAGACAACCATCAGTATTTCCCACCATCGTACAATTTCACCTTATGTTTGAATCAAAACAGAGGAAATTAATAAAATTAGTCTCATTCCTGAACTGTATGGTCATACTACAATATGGATGTCACCTATCAGGGAATACATTCAAAATGGAACACTTCCACCTGATAGAGCCGAGAAAGAACAAATTCAGCGACGTGTGGTCAATTTTACTCTTTATGATAGCCCAAATCACCTAGAGAAAATTCTCTACAAACGTGGTTTTGATGGAGTTCTCTTCAGATGAATTGACGGTGAAGAGAGAATGGCTATCATGAAAGAAGTGCATGCAGGAGTATGTGGTTCCCACCAGTCTGGACATAGACTGTCTGATCAGATTCGAAGGCTTGGATACTTTTGGACTTCAATGATACAAGATTGTGTTGATTTCACAAAGAAGTCTCATTCATTCCAAGTACATGCCAACTGCATTCATCAACCTCCATATTTTCTTCATACAGCTAAATACTTGTGGCCATTTGCTACATGGGGAATAGATGTGGTGGGACCTTACCCTTCAGCTATGGCCAAGCAGTTTAAGTATATTCTTACTACTACTGATTTCTTTTCCAAATGGGAAGAGTCAATACCTCTTAAGGAAGTCAGTTCTAAATGCATTGTTAACTTCATCAAGTCTAACATAATTACCAGATTTGGTGTCCCTCATACCATATTGACGGACAATGGCACCAACATCTGTTCATCCAAGGTGAAGAAGTTATATCAAGAATAAAACATCAAGTCCAATCATTCATCTCGGTATCATGCAGTAGCGAATGACCAGATAGAAGCCTTCAACAAGAATCTTTCAAATATACTACAAACGATGGTGGATAAAGATAAGAAGTAATGGCCTGATAAACTCTTTCATGATTTATGGGCTTATCGGACCACCACCCGCACAACAATGCGGTCAACTCCATACTCATTGGTATATGGAATAGAAGCAGTCTTTCCAATTGAGGTTCAATTACCCTTACTCAGAGTAACCATTTGTGATCAGTCATCTATAGATGAGCAATCTCAAAAGAGATTGAATGAATTGGAACGGTTAGATGATAAAAGATTGTACACTTTGCACCACTTGGATGTCTATCAGAATTGAATAGCATTAGCTTTCAACAAAAAAGTTTTCCTTCGTTCATTAACTCAGGGAGAATTGGTATTACTTCTTAGAACTCCAATGATACCAGAAAAGAAACCCCTCAATCTTGAAGCAAAATGTGAAGGACCTTACTCAATACATAAGGTCTACTCCAATGGAGCATATTCTTTAATCTCAATGGATGGAGAACTCATCACTACTCCAACCAATGCTAGATTTCTGAAGAAATATTTTGTATGAACACAAAATACATCAATCGTCCATGCATATGAACTTAAACTATTTGCACGTCCTTTACATCCAGCATGACATTAAACTGCACCATCCAGGGTCAATGCATATGACCTTAAACTATTTGTACTTTAGTCCAACATGATGTTAAAATGTGTCCCCCTCCATCGTCCTCGCTATATGACATTAAACTATATAGAAGTCCCTTACGTCCAACAAGACTTTATACTCCATAACCAACAGTCCATGCATACGACCTTATACTATTGGAACTTACGTCCAACATGACATTAAACTGTATCGTCCTTTTTTTCGTCCAACATGACGTTAAACTGTGAAAAAGTACCTAATTCGTCCAACATGATGTTAAATGGTGTACTCTTTTGTCCTCACTGCATGCCATTAAACTGCACAATCCCCCTTTTTTCCAACGTGACATTAATACTACATAGTCCCTTTATATGTCCTACATGACATTAAACTATGCATCGTTAGGATTGCTGCTACCTCTTGTTTCTCACACCGAGTATGAATCACGTGATCAAAGAGTAAAATTCAACCATAACACTTTCTCTGGGCTACTGACCATGTGTAATTCCCAACACTATTTTTTTAGGTCATTGTCCCCAAGGACAACTTGATCACGAATTCATTCTTTAATTGAACTACGCGGACTTTGTTCCTTGCCTTCTAGGCTGGGTACATAGGCAACCTCACAAGGTTCAATCCCAAAACCAATCTATTCCCATCGGTTGGCCTCCACCTCATATGATGTTGATTCGTGAAACTGCCCCTAGAATCAATATCTTTACATTGGTTCACTTTTGTCCTTTCTATATGACGTTAAACTATACAACACTTTTGTCTAGTATGACAATAAACAATAATATTCTTTGATAACCTCACCTGAGAGGGAATCATTATTTACATTAATTTTCAATCATGTTTTATTTCAAAGACTATGTTCATACATGGAAATACCTGAACCTTTTATCTTGGGTTTATCCATCATTGCACTAAAATCCCCTTTCTCCCTTCACATGTACGAACCTAATTTGTATAGAGGGTAGTTCTATAACTATGTGGGATTGATTCACATCCTTAGAGGATACGTAGTAACATTCGAGTGTCCCTTGAATCCAGCCCCAAGTATTTTGGGACTAACCCCAAATTTATCATTCAGTCCCCTGGCTGAAAATTCCCCATGAAAACACACACTGTGTATTTATTATAATGGTCCAAGATCTATGAACCTAAACTAAGATCTCCAATCATTTTGTCCCACACGAAGTTAAACTTTAGTTCAAGAACTACAAATGGCTTGATTCCCATCCTTATGGGATACGTAGTGAAGTCCAATATTTCGATTCAGGACACAGTCACAACATGATTATGGTTAGCATTGATCTATGTATCTCTGCATTCATTGGACAATACCCATCTTTATGTGTCATAATCCTAACCTTAAATATTTTCAGGTCTTCATAACCCTTTTCTTAACTTCTAATCACAAAAGTCCTGAAATTCTGAGAGTTCTTTTGTCTGACCATTGAGTACGTGCCCTTAGGAGGCCTTGCATAAACAGTCTACATAACGGACCTGTCAGCCAAAAGATGCTATTATTTGACTATGCATCCAATGCCCTTAGGTGGCCCTGCCTAATTTAATCCCCTAACAGGTTTGTTAAATAGTGGTAACTTCATTCTTGGGAGGAAAACCTCATTTTTTTAATTGTCTTGATGATAATATGTTGGGATCCGCAAAAATAGCCATCCTTAACATATTTTTCCCATATCCTTTTTCATGATCTGAAAGTATTCAAGTATATGGTTTATATTCTCCTTCCCTACGTTTGGGATAGACTTTGTAGGAGTGATATCCATCCAGTTCTTTGATAATCTTTTTTGGAAATATCTTCTCCATATTCAAGTACCTCTTTCCATACAACAAACTCTATACTTTGGAAAATTTGAATCTCCATAAACATTCACTGGCTTTTTAGCACTAGGAAAGTAAATTTCTGAGAGTTCTTTTTCCTGACTATGCAGCACGTTCCCTTAGGTGTCCTTGCATAAGTAGTCTACATAACGGACCATTCATCCAAAAGGTGCTATTTATTTGACTATGCAGCCAATGGCCTTAGGTGGACCTGCATAATTCAACCCCCTAACGGGTTTGTTAAATAATGGAAACTTCATTCTTGGGAATTAATTCTTTTAATGCCTTTTAGCTCTTTTTCATATCATTCCTCAGATTCAAATATTCATAAGTCATAGTTTACATATTTTCCCTCATACTTGAGTATGATAATATGTTTTCAGATGAATTTTCAAAGAATTGAGTCAATTCTAATTCATTCGGTCAAAGCTATTTAGACCTTAAAATTTAGCCTTTTTATGTCTGATGTGCATGAATTTAAACTGCCCACCAAAGAAAAAGGAACTCTTAATAAAAGTCTAGTTCCAACTCACAAAACATACATTTTGTATGATTTAGGAAATATTGAAAAATTAAGAGATTCAAAGTCTATATGGTTATTTATATTAATCCTAGTAAAAATCAAACTATACTCACTTGGACCATTGGATTATGTAAATTTAAAGCAGGTAGCAGGAAAATACATTCACAAGTGATTGAAGATGAAAGAATTCTTTCCATTTGATGCACAAGAATTACAAGGGCATCCAAAAATTAGAGTCTCTCCTCTTTTCCAAGAAATTATTGGAGGCTATAAACATAAGTATTCACATGATGTACAACATCCCGAGCTTCATCAGCAGCCACTTGAAGCTCATGCACCTGACCAAATTCACTCTTTTCAGCTTGATGGAGTTCTTTATTGGCATATGAAATGTCTTTCATACCATTTTTTTGAGCTCCCTCCAATAATTATTGAGTTGGTCAAGTTCCCCAGTAACAACATCTAACTGTTGCTAAAGGTGTATCTTCTGAACGACTTTATATTTGATCTTATGCTTCAGCTCTATTATATTGGCAGCATAGTCAGCCTCATCTTGGGATACCGCAGCCTCAAATTCACTGATATTGACTGACAGCTTCACCCTTGTCAGATCTTCATGGCACTTTTGCTCCTGCTCCCTTCTTAATATGACTTGTTTCACCGCGGTATGGATCTCTTGGTATCCAAAACCGCCAAGTCCTATCATGATGAACTGGGATGACAATCGGGAAATCTTTGATGGCAGCTCGTCAATAGGAACTTCAGGTATGATTTTCCGTATGTTATTCCATGCCTTGTGTCGTGAAAAGCTGAGTGCCTTAAGCACCTCCGAGTCAGATTTGACATCATCATCACAGAGGGGCATGTAATATGGGATTAATGCACTTAAGGAAGTGCCATGTTCTACTCCTCCCCCCTGATCCCGGTTGCTTCACCTTTTACTACTGTTTAGGAGAAGGTTGAGACTTCACCTCCCATTCTATCCATTGAAGCTGATAGACCTGTTTGATCAATTAAAAGTATGGTTAGTTTCATAGAATAATGGAAGTTGGTTGTCTTTCTTGAAAACTCAGTACAGTCATTACCTAACAGTAGATCAGCAGCTTGAGAAGACTCCCCCCCATCTTTCCCAGTTTCAACAGGATGTTCAAGATGGGTCTCAGGAGGGTTTATCAGGTTTAGATCCACTTGAGCTAATGTTTCTGCAATGGTAGGGTTGTCATCAATGTCCACACCCTCTTCAGGCATTGGAAGTTCAGCAGCTTCTATGGATGGAACTACATATTATTTTCAGTCAAGATTAGAAGTGTAAATTATAAGAAAATTTATTTGACGAAGGATAACACTAATTCCCAAGGTCCTCTAAATCTCATGATAATTTAGGATGATCATAAATTTCTTCGAAAGACATTCCACAATTCATCATTTCACCCAATAATATTTCAAAATACTGGTTAGTCTAACCAGTGGGAGCATTTGATGTGACCTCTTGGAGACCCTCATTCTGCGGCCCCTGACCCAGGAAAGCTTCTTTAGGATGGATTGAAGATTCAGTTGCCGTAACCACCAATGATTCTAGCACAGGTTCATCTCTACTTATAGCAGTAGTAGGAGCAGTACTGGGAATAGATGATGGCTCTTTTTCAGGATCATCCAAGTCATCCTGAATTTGCATTTGTGCCACATCACCCTCTGTGGTCCTCAAAGGAGGATCTGTCCTTTACCTCAGAGGGTAAATTGAATAATCCCCTTCAATCCCATGGAAAATTAGTAATATTTTTCATGGTTTAAAATTCATGATTTTCTGAAGGACTTACCACTACTGAAAAAGCGTTTAGCAGTGGACTTCCTCCTTCGTCTCCTTTTCCTTTTATTAAGTAGTATCAGCTATCTCCCTTATAGGCACATGAATTGGAGAATGGAAGTCCATGTCCCACTCCTCATTCATGGCCTGCTAGCCAGGAGATATCTATCCCGGTTCGCAAGTAGATTCATCAGCAGCCCCAATGGGAGTACCACCAGGGATATATTGTGGTGATGGAACCTCAGTAGTTCCTTTATTTTCAAGCTGCAAGATGATGAAAATAACTCCATTAAGTAACAAATCTTCTACTAAAATCAATATGAAAAGAAAATATGGAAATGAAACATACATCTTCAGTAGCCACGTAATCGTGCCACTCTTCATCAATCCCCTCATCGGCACCACAATCAATCAATTCCTTCACCCACTTGGTGATAGGAATGGATTCATCAGTTGCATAGATGACAATTTCTATCTCTCTGATATAAATCCTCACTTCATTGGGATTATTCTAAAAACTGATGTCCGTAGAAGCCAAAATATTCCCTATTCCTGGGAGGTGTATCCACTCGCAAAAATCCTACCAGGCAGTTTCAACACCACAGTATAAACTCGGCCATGTCTGGATAGCCACTGGTCTTAGATATGAAGGATGCGAGGAAGGTCCTACAATATTTGATTTCAGTTTCTTCCCAGCTCCTGAAACTACAGATAGAGAATAAGAAAATAAGACTTATTGCATTACAAAGTAGTAGTGATTAAAGTACCCCAATGATGTAACTCACCAGGAGTTGATGGAGTAGGTCTTTTGATTCTAACCAGAGGATTATATCAGGAATGAGGCCGCTTTTCCACTTGTTGAGCCTCATCATCCCCATCATGGGAATCCGGTGAATCAGTCCTAGAGGAGGAATCTGGCGAATTAGCTTCAGGTGGGGAAGCATCACCTTCATGAGGAAGGGTTTCTTTCTATACTGCCCTCTTCCTTTTCCCCACCTGATAAACTGGGTGATTCAGAACCCCTTTAGGGTATGACGCTATCCAGTGCTCGGTATACCATGTAGTCAAGTTATGTGCTACTTTTTCAACAGGTTGATCAAATACTGCCCAGTCTTCTCCCTTGACATCAGCAACAACAGTTGCCGAGCAACCATCAGATGTTTCTCTAACCGGACATGTACTGGGGGAGATACAACAATCTGTTTCAGACACTTGAATTGACATGCAAATCTATATGGATCATATGACTCACATATAATTTCTCCATTAATCCTTGAAACTACACACCATCTCATCAAGCTAGCATGTATTCCCTCATATCGAAGTGGGTTGTTCCATCATCAACAAACCACCTGGTTGGCGGATTTCCATAGGGAAAGAAGTTGAATTCCTTAAACATTCTCATCCTCACTTTCATGTCATAGGCATTAAGATCTAATGGAGAAACTCCAGATAATGCTTGCACTGATGGCCTGAAAGAACATCCAAGAACATATACTCCATTCTGTACATTATAAATCCCGAAGTGAGTGTCGATCCATCCCCATAAAACATGGAATGGTCCCACTATTCTTAAAGGAGATTTACCCATGAAGACATGAAGTAAACTCCTGTGAATCATTGCTAAAATGGGGGTATCCAACCCAACCATTTTTCCCTCATCCAACTTTGCCGCAATGACGAATGTCCCTGGCCTAACGCCTCCCTTCGAATAACTACTGGAAAGAGATAAACGATGAGCCATAAAGCCAAGAAGCCCGCCAGATGAGTCTTCTTCAGGATCCTTTTATTCACCTCATATCCTCATTTCTCAAACTCTCCTGCTTCTAGAGTTGTCCAGAATGTGCGAGGATCACCCCTATTTTCAGGTTTTGGGAAGGTGGTAGGATGAGTGGGCCTCTTATCCTTGGATTTCTTTTTCTTTGATTCTTTCTCCTCTGGATCCTTCTCCTTTGGCTCATTATCTTTCTTCTCAACAAGAAATATATTCATCCACTCCTCTGGATGAATATCCTTTCTTGAATGAGTTAAGGAGGTCTCTGAACTCTTGAGCATGTGGAAGATTTTAAATAATTCCCGAGCCAAAGAAGGAGTCTTCTCTGAATCATTCCAAGTCACCTTGGGAGGAATGAATTAATCATACATGTTGCCCAAAATCGGAGCACCTGACAACTTGTGGACATCCCACAGACTGATGCATACTTCTCCATGAGTCAGATGGAAAGAATTGGATTTTGGGCTTTAGTGGCTGAGTATCTCCGACACGAAGCTATCATTTCTGTAAACATATGTTTGCCCAACGCAGACAGCTTCGTATATCGCCACTCCTTTCAAATCCTCGACAAACTCTGCAGAGGTTTGTCACACCCAATATGCCCACATCCAAGTTGCCTTCACACCTCCCCCAGGACGGAAGTCCCAACTTTTCTTCCAGCCATTGGATTGATCCATCTGAACGTTTGGGAAGACTAAGGGATGACAATGTGGTTGCAGCTTGGGTTTATGAGGTTTCAGATCTAACGTACAAGGTCTGTGATGCATCATATGGGCCTTCTCCACTATTCCAGTATTTATAAATCCTCATCCACATGAGATATTTACTAAAGAAAAGTTTGTATAATTATGAAACCACGAAAATGAGAGATAGTTCTTTGCTTCTGGCATAGTGACATCTCACATATGACTATAACCATACAAAGGCATATTAATGATTTGGGGGAAGTCGCGATGATATTTCTTCAGATACTTGGACAAATCCGGAAGAGTACTATCACAGACGGTATAATAATCGTGGCCAATGATACTCATCATATCATCAAGTCGCTTGCTTTCTAGTTCATCAGCTATTCTAATTCTACTGAGAGCCATTCATTCTGCACAAAAGTAGAATAATTAACTCTTAAGTAAGTTTATTTTTCATAAAATTTGTGAACGAATTTGAAAAAATGGCAAAGTCATTAAGGTGCAAAGTATAAAATTGGCGCGCAAGTGTGATGTGTCACACAAGTATAATGGGCCGCACAAGTATTTGGCGTGCAAGTATCACCGTGTAGGTCCAAATACATTGATAGCAGCGCGATAACAAAGGAAAAGAGGAAAATAGAGAAACTTCCACGGTGGATATGACATGTGCGGTGAGAGCTCAAAAATATGAAGTTCTATGCAATGCACAACAAATGAGCGCATATATATAGGTCCGGCCGGCCACCTGTGCACCTACAGCCAGCGTACTCCAGCCCTACGCGACTCGCTTCTGTGCGATGATGGTTGCGTGGTGAACACCTATGTGACAACCTGATATTTTATGATAAGTATTCTTTCTAATTGATGTCATGTTTTCTATGCTACAACAAGATTATCTTGTGCTATACGCAACACCGTATTAACTTGCAGTATATGAAACACTATTCTTAGATTGTGTTACACACAATTTCAAGTTCGTTTTATAATAGTCATTCTACGCAACATTGAGTATATATATATATATATATTCAATGTATAAATGAAATATGGTTGGATTATGTTATACGAAACAACGAAGGATTCTTGCACAACATGCAACCCTGACTTGGCTTGCATCACACGCAATCACGACTTTCCTCGATAGTTTGTGTTGTACGCAATATCAGGTCTCACTAAAATATGATATATGGTTATAATATTATTATGAACTAGCCATTATGAATAGTATTAACTAAATTTTGAATGTTACGACATTTTTATTTCATCTTACACATTTTCTAGAACATGTTATGTGAACAAAATAAATTTTTCGGGTAAAATAAGTATTTTTTAAAAAAATGCAGTTTTGCCGCCTTTTTATGGAGCACCCACATTAAATCTCGTTTTGACATGTTTATAAGTTCAATTTGACAAAATAAAATTCTTCTTTAGAATCAGGATATAAAAATTTACTCTGGATTAATTTTTTATATTTTTCTGATAACTTTCATATTTTGATGAATAGTAAAAACACGCTATATTTTAATTAAAAACAACTTATTTAATCGAAATAATTTATATGGTTAGATTATCTTTCTAATTGGATTTAAAGTGTAATTAGAATATATTTTTACCATTTAATCAAATGTTGGACATTGGAATTAATTTCACTTTGAAGTTGGATATAAACAAGTTTCAATCTTTTGATAACTATTGTTTCTTAAAAACAAGCTATTTGTTTTGATAACAGAAATTAAATTTAAAATTTAATAATGTCACTTCTATGATTTGAATTTGAAAAAATAGACATCAATTTTGAATTCGGAATATCCAATAATGTGTAGGCTGAATTTTTGGTATTTTTCTGAAAAACTTCAATTTTCGATGAATAGTGAAACCACTTAGTGGTAGTTAAAAAACTGACTTTTTCATTTAAATGAAATTTTACCACTTCTGTAAATTGAAGTTTGAAAATATGAGAGACACGGTTAATATCAAGGACTAAAATAACGTTCAATGAGATAAAAATAATTTTTGGTGAATAGTAACTTTTTACTTTTTTTCCACGGTTAAAAGTAAATAGGGTAATTAAGGGTAAAAATGTTATTATTATTACCCTAACACATGTCATAATTCTATTTGATAAGTGTAATTCGACCAAAAACAACCTCAGTAATAAAATATGACCATTTAGGCCCATTTGGATTAGATTAGGACATTTATTATTAATTTAATTAAAGAAGGGTTAAAATAGTTAAAATCAAAGTTTAATAACTAAATCATTTTTAATATAGTGTTATACATAAGATAAATTCGACAATAAATATTCAATAGAAATATAAAAAGCTTTCCTACATAATGGTAGTTTATTTATAATTTTTATAAATTAAATACTTTAATTTATTTATCACACAATGATGATGCAGTAATTATCCTATTAATGAAATATTGACATAATTGATGTTATAAATACTCAAATAAATGTAATTTGAGACTATTTATGAATTCCAGTAATTTTATAGGTTAATATGACATGTTATTATTGATTTAATTTTCCTTTTTTGAACTAATAATTCTATTATTATTTTCACAAATATCAATTACCAAATAGTCTCAAAATTGACATAAAATAGTTTTTAAAACAAATATTATATTATTAATTGTTATATTATTCCTAAAAATCTACATTTCGGCCAAATGACTTATATAAGGTTATATATATTAATAATAAACAACTTGGTGTTCTTTTGACTTGTTACTGTAAGATTATTATCCTTATAGTGTAAGAAAACAAGAAGACATGATAAAAGTAAAATTATTTAACATAAAGTAAAATATAAATGATAAGGTCAAAATAGAAACCTAAAATTGTATAAGTTCTATTGGATGAGAGGATTTAGTCCCATCACCACCTCAACTTCTAAAAAAAACAATTTGGAGCCATAAAAAACCGAATATGACTTTATAATAAAATAATATGTTTAGTTTTTCAGAAGGTTCCCCTCTCCTCCCTTATAAAAGGGCACCCCTTCCCTCTTCTCTTCACACCATTTTGAGCCTCGATGCTCTGAAAAACCCTTCCAATTTATTTTCTACGCTACCCTATAAAAATCCTAGAGGTTATGGTATTCTTAAAAGACCATCTTTAGCTCCCTAAGAGGAGGTTAAGAAGAGGCGCTTCAAAGAAGAGGTAATGTCTGGTACCGATTCTTTCAAATTTATTTCTTCTTCTAATTATTCTTATTTAGTTGTTTCATTATGAAGTAATAACATAAGTGTCACTCATATAATGATATGTTATTATAATTATCAAACAACCCTATTTCACCATCTATCCATCCTACAGAAAACGAAATCACCGCGCGTGCGTACGTACGGAATATCGTCTCCACGCCGTGGTGTAATCTGTTTTCGACCACCACCATACATGGATGGGTATAATGGGGTAAATAAATAACTATATATGATTATTGTAAAGTGGTATTGATTCTGAAATATTATACGTACACTTCAATACAATTCCACGATCATGGGAATGATATCATCGCTCGTGCATACGTATGGACTACCGTCTCCACGATGCGATGAGATTCATTCTCCATGTTAACCATACATGAATGATCATAAAGTTTATATAATGAATAATAATGAAATATATGAAATAATAATTCTACTAGACTTATGTATATATATGTATGCCATATACTTAATTACATTCAATGCAATAAGGAAACGAAATCAACGTTCATGCGTACGTACGGCCTACTGTCTCCATGAACGGTGTATTTCATTCCATTTATCGATCTATCATATATATATATATATATGTATATGCAGAATATAAATTACATATAAATGATGATTAAAATTCTAGAATTAAGTAAATCAGGATATAAGAAATAATATAAGAACAACAAGTCCAAACATGTACGATAAATAAAACAATTTTACCCAAAACGTTGCTTTAAAATGGAACTTACTAAAGAACAAGTAATATAAAGTCATAAGTGAACCATATATGATATCATAACAATGTATATGATTCTGTAATAAGTCAATGACATTATTTATATCATTATATAGGAGGTTCGGATACATACGAAGCATATCAGACCTAAGGTAAAGGATAATGTTGCAATCTCAATTGTTTTCTATCTGAGATTGCTTATACGTAAGTATTTACTGGGGTTATATTTATAATCCATGTAAAAGTTTTATAAAAGAAAATTCTTGTATGTTTAAAGTCCTTTTTACCCTTTTTTTACTTTTACTACATGGTATGTAATGAATCTTTCTTTTGTTTACGTTACGAGGTACTTTTTGACTCCTCCGACAAAAGTATGAGAAGAATGTTATTTTTAACTTATACGACATGAACGGATTTTTACTGTTTCATAACGCCTCATTTTCATGAATCTTACTCTAGAAGATTTTATGACTATTTTCAAAAAATAATTTTCTTTTAAAATTGCATTGAGTTTTTTGAAAAGAACATTATTTTGAAGAAGAAATGATATTTTCCTGAATAATTCATTCCAAGTGTTTTATCAAAACCATTTTCCATCTAAGATGACATTATTTCATATGTGTATGTTTCAAGTATAGTGTTCTTATAATTTACATGGTTTCACTTTTCTTATTATAAAATGATATCCATTTATTTTATATGGATTATGTGATGATGGGAAGATGTTTATGAAACCCATTTTATACGTTGAGTTATTATGAATGATGTATGTTTATTTTGTGGCACAAGTAAGAATGATTTCATTATGATATGGGTGGGACCTATATCTCCCTCCCATGCATTGGGTAAAGATTTATATCTCATGAGATAGACATGGCTGAAATGGTATGTTAATTCGGTTCAGTGTTACAGGACTGAAACGAGGAGTGATCTCGATTCTGAAAGGGACTTTGTCCACTAAGATGGTCTTGGCAGCAATTCCTTGGCTAATATGGAAATCATAACAAGTGCTGAATGGTTTCCACAATTACATGATTTATTCCCATTGTATTTTATCAATATTGACGTTCTTTTAAGATATATGCCTTACATGCTTCCATGATTTATGTCTTTGCTCAAGAATTTGATGTTTTGATTTTATGTTCAAGATTTTGCATTCAAATTTTTATGGATTGTTTTATGTTCTCTATGCTTACCCTTATTGAGCATTTGAGCTGACCCTTTTTATGTTTTCTTTTCCCCATGATATAAAGAATTGTTTTAGGTAGGAAAAAAAGGGAATATCTTTATGGGAGATGTTGAAGATCTTTCATCACGATTAGAAGATTACGTTCCTAGTTTCCAAAGACACTAAAATATTACGTCAAGCTACGGGTCTCTACAGTTGGTATCAGAGGAAAGTTATAGTCATCCTTTGGAAACTAGGTTGTGAAATCCATAGTAAGAAACCTAAGGATATGTCTAAGCATAGAACACAATCTTAGTGTTTTAGAAATGGCCATGAACAACCAATGATAAGACCTTAAGTGTGAAATTTTATTCTTGATTATGTGTTTTTTCTATTATAATTAGTGCTACTCATGCTATTCTTCTTGGTTTTAGTCAATGGATGGAACCCGAAGGAACCGTGTTGATCAATGTAATGGACAATGGAATGATTTTCCTCCTGACCAAACCAATGTCATGGAAGATGGAGTGCACAATATTATTTCTATACTAACACAAGCTTTGAATCATTGTGGACTTCAAAATGAGCAATGAAAGGAGAAACATTTTGTTGAATCCTTCATGAGGCAGTGTCCACCTTCATTCAGTGGGTCTTCTGATCCCTTAGTGGCTGAACAATGGATCAATACCACTGAAAAGATATTTTCAGTTCTACAATGTTCTGAGCATGATAAAGTCATCTTAGTAGTATATCATATGGAAGGTGATGCTGATAAATGGTGGAATCTTATCAAGAATACGAGGAAATGAGATGAAATTGAGTCCATGGAATGGGACGAGTTCAAGAACTTGTTTTTCAGTAAGTACTACCCTCGTATTCTTCAAACAATGATGGAGAAGGATTTTCTTGAGCTTAAGTAGAAGGATGATGAATCTGTTGGTATATATGAAGCGAATTTTACAAGACTTGCATGGTATGTATCTTGCTTCATCATCCAACCTGAAAGTAAATTTGATCGATTTTTTAGTGGCTTAAAACCATGTCTTCAAAGGGCATTAGCTATAAGAGACTTTAGTAGCTATGAAGAAATTGTGCGTTGTGCTATCAAGGTAGAACTGAAAGTTGGTGTAACATATCCATCTTAGGGTTTTGACAAGAAACGAAAGATGGAGTTCACGGATAAATTTCAGAACAATGGTGAAATAAGATGAATGTTTCTTTATACTCAAAGTGTGGAAAGAAGCATGGTTGAGATTGTCTTAAAGGGACTAGAAAATGTTTTAAGTGTGTAAAAGAAGTTCATCGAGCAGTTGATTGTCAATGTAATGGGAAAAACATTTGTAATGATGTGAATAGAGAAAAGTCTAAAGAGAACTCTCCACCAACACTTCAATCTTCATGTGAAAGAAAATGGGGAATTATGCTAATAAATGCACTAATCCATGGGATAATGATGATCAACGTGAGCAATCTCTTAAGGAAAAGGATAATGGGAAGTCTCATGCAATCACTATTTGTGATGTTGAGTATAAAAATGATGTTGAGTAATGATTAAGTGTCTATGTAATGGGATTTCAAAATAGTATCATGGAATCACATTTATGGTATTGTGGAATTTTGGAATATCTATGTATTGGTTTTTAATAATTATATGGTACTGGTAACCATGAAAAAGTGATTGAAATATTTTTGGAAAGAAGATGAAATGCTCATAATGAAGGGATAAGGAGAAAATAATATGATTGTAATCATGAGCTCATGACTGATATAAGGACTATGTGATATTATGGTTTGAGTATATAGAATATTTGGGATTTTGGTATGTGGAAAGTGTTAAAATTTAACAACATTCATGTTTTCACTAAGGTTCAATGGGTATTAATTCTTCAAGAGAATACAATATTAATGTATTCACATGTTTTTAATTTGACCAACAAGACATATCTTATGATATATTGGGGATAAATGATGGCATTCACGTGATTGTTATGTGACAATTCAAGTAATCATTTTCTTTATACTATGATCTTGGACTGAAGTATTTTAGATAAGCCTAAAGCTTGGAATGGATTATGTTGGACATAAGTTAGTATAGTTTAATGACATAACTTTTGTCGATATTATTGATGGGTTGATATAGTAATGTAGTTTTAGAAAAAGGAAAACCTACAGGATGGGTGACATCCCATCGCGTCGGACAAGGCCGTGAGAACCGAACCCGCAACCGAAGTGCGACCAGCCTTTATCGCATACCACTGGCCTACAGGATGTCCCTGGTTAGTAGAAACTAGTTTTATTTTATTAAGCAGTATGATATATGAAGTATATGTTCATTTTTGGAATCGTATACGATTAACCTCACCATAGATGGACTTATGTATATTTGATAAGTTTTGCTATCCTTTTGTTTAAAACAGATGGAATGACCCATTAATATATCATATGATCTGTTAACACTTCACGAATAACAAATTCAACTTCATTTATTTAAGAGATGAAGTGGAAATTGTTCAAAGCACGAACAATAGTGAGATTGCACCAAAATCAAGCAAGTATTTCATCTAATTCAAAATTTTCAACTTTACAGAAATGATATTGACAATAAAAAATGTTTTCCTAATGCCATTATATATGATGAATCAGATGGTACCTTAGATCATCACAAATTTATGGCTTTGTGATTTTTGGCTTTTTTATAGCCATGTTTTCTACCAATCTCCATCAGAACTTGATGGTTATATTTTTCTTGCATATCCATATTTTCACCTATGTTCTCTTATATGGAAACCCAGTGATGAGTTACTTTGGGTAATCATTACGTTTCATACTTTAGTTTTTAAAATTAAGTTTTGTTATTCCTTTTTACAATGTGGGTTTCTATTAATTGTAAACGATTTATAACCCCGACGAATTTCGAGGGAGAAAGTCATTTTAAGCGGAGTAGAATGTAACAACCTGATATTTTATGATAAGTATTCTTTTTAATTGATGTCATGTGTTTTATGCTACAGCAACATTATCTTGTGCTATACACAACACTATATTAGCTTTCAGTATACACAACACTATTCTTAGATTGTGTTACACACAATTTCATGTTCATTTTATAATAGTCATTCTATGGAACATTAGGTGTGTATATATATATATACAATGTATAAATAAAATATTTTTGGATTCTGTTATACGAAACAACGAATGATTCTTTCACAACACGCAACCCTGACTTGGCTTGCATCACATGCAATCACGACTTTCCTCGATAGCGTGTGTTGTACGCAATATCAGGTTTCACAAAAAATGATATATGGTTATAATTTTATTATGAAGTAGCGGTTATGAATAGTATTAACTAAAATTTGAATTTTATGACATTATTATTTCATCTTACACATTTTCTAGAACATGGTATGTGAACAAAATAATTTTTTTCGGGTAAAATAAATATTTTTCAAAAAAATGCAGTTTTGCCACCTTTCGATGGTGCACCCACATTAAATCTAGTTTTTTACATGTTTATAAGTTCAATTTGACAAAATAAAATTCTTCTTTGGAGTCAGGATATAAAAATATACTTTGGATAAATTTTCGATATTTTTCTGATAACTTTCATATTTTCATGAATAGTAAAAACACACTATATTTTAATTAAAAAAAATTATTTCATCGCAATAATTTATATGGTAAGATTAAAATTTTAATTTGTTTTATAGTGTAATTAGAATATATTTTTACCATTTAATTCAATTTTGGTCATTGTAATTAATTTCACTTTGAAATTGGATATAAAAAAGTATCAATCTTTTGATAGTTATAATTTCTTAAAAACATGCTATTTGTTTTGATAACGGGAATTAATTTTAAAATTAATTAATTCCACTTCTATGTTTTGAATTTTTTAAACTAGACATCAATTTTGAATTCTGAATATCAAATAATGCTTAGGCTGAATTTTTGGTATTTTTCTGAAAAACATCAATTATTGATGAATAGTGAAACCACTTAGTGGTAGTTAAAAAACTGACTTTTTCATTTAAATAAAATTTTACCACTTCTGTGAATTAAATTTCAAAAATCTGAGAGACACTGTTAATATCAAGGACTAAAATATGGTTCAATGAGATGAAAATAATTTTTGGTGAATAGTAACTTTTTACTTTTTTTACCACGATTTAAAGTAAATAGGGAAATTAAGGGTCTAAATGATATTATTATTATTCTAACACATGTCCTAATTATATTGGATAATTTTAATTAGACCAAAAACAACCATAGAAATAAAATATGACCATTTAGGCCCACTTGGATTAGATTAGGACATTTATTATTAATTTATTTAAAGAAGGGTTAAAATAATTAAAATCAACGTTTAATAACTAAAACATTTTTAATATAGGGTTATGCATAATATAAATTCGACTATAAATATTCATTGGAAAGATAAAAAGATTTCATACATAAACATATTTTTATTTTTATTTTTAGACATTAAATTATTTAATTTATTTATGACCCAATGATGATGCAGTAATTATCTTATTAATTAAATATTGACATAATTGATGTTGTAAATACCCAAATAAATGTAATTTGAGACTTTTTATGAATTACACTAATTTTATAGGTTAATATTACATGTTATTATTGATTAAATTAATTTCTTTCGACTAATCATTCTGTTATGATTTTCACAAATATCAATTACCAAATAGTGTCAAAATTGACAAAAAATAGTTTTTAAAATAAATATTATATTTTTAATTGTACTTTTATTCCTAAAAATATAAAGTTCGGCCAAAGGACTTAGATAAGGTTATATATATTAATAATAAACAACTTGGGGTTCGTTTTGCTTTTTATAGTAAGTTTATTAACCATATAGTGTACGAAAACAAGAAGACACGGTAAAAGTAAAATTATTTACCTTAAAGTTAAATCTAAATGATAGGGTTAAAATAGAAACATAATCTTATATACATTCTATAGGATGAGAGGATTTAGACCCATCCCCACCTTTTCTTATAAATAAATCAATTTGGAGCTATTAAAAACCGAATATGACTTTATAATAAAATTATATTTTTAGTTTTTCCAAAGGTGCCCCTCTCCTCCCTTATAAAAGGGCACCCCTTCCCTATCCTCTTCACACCATTTTGAGCCTTGATGCTCGGCCAAACCCTGATAATTTATCTTCTCCAATTCCCTAGAAACATACTAGAGGTTCTGGTCTTCTTAAAAGACCATCTTTAGTGCCCTAAGAGGAGGTTAAGAAGAGGCGCTTCAAAGAAGAGGTAATGTCTCTTACCGATTCTTTCAACTTTATTTCCTCTTCTAATTATTCTTATTTAGTTGTTTCATTATTAATTAATAACATAAGGGTCACTCATATACTGATATGTTATTATAAGTACGAAACTTCCCTATTTCACCATCTATCCATCCTATGGAAAACAAAATCACCGCGCATGTGTACGTACGGAATACCGTCTCCACGCCGTGGTGTAATCTGTTTTCGACCACCACCTTACATGGATGGGTAAAATGGTGTAAATAAATAAATATATATGATTATTGTAAATTGATATTGATTCTGAAAACTTATACATAAACTTCAATACAATTCCACGATCATGGGAATGATATCATCGCTCGTGCGTACGTACGGACTACCGTCTCCACGACGTGATGAGATTCATTCTCCATGTTAACCATACATGAATGGTCATAAAGTTTATATAATGAATAATAATGGAATATATGAAATAATAATGCTACTGGATTTATGTATATATATGTGTATGACATCTACTTAATTCCATTCAATTCAATAAGGAAACGAAAATAGTGTTCATGCGTAGGTACGACCTACCGTCTCCATGAATGGTGTATTTCATTCCATTTATCGATATATCATATATATATATATATATGCGGAATATATATTACATATAAATCATTTTTTACATTCTGGAATTAAGTAAATCAGGGTATAAGTAATAATATCAAGAACAACAAGTCCAAACATGTATGATAAATAAAATGATTTTACCCAAACGCTGCTTTAACATGGAACTTACAAAAGAACGGGTAATATAAAGTCATAAGTGAACTATATATGATATCATAACAATGAATATGGATTCTTTAATAAGTCAATGACATTATTTAAACCATTATACAGGATTTTTGGATATGTACGAAGCATATCAGACCTAAGGTAAGGGATAATGTTGCAATCTCAGTAGATTTCTATCCGAGATTGCTTATACGTAAGTATTTACTGGTGTTATATTTATCATCCATGTCCAAGTTTTATAATAATGTTTTCATTTATTTTTAAAGTCCTTTTTACCCATTTTTTACTTTTACTACATGGTATGTAATTAATCTTTCTTTTTTTTACGTTATGAGGTACTTTTTTACTCTTCCGACAAACGTACGAGACGAATGTTATTTTTAACTTATACTGCATGGATGGATTTTTACTGTTTCATAACGCCTCGTTTTCATTAATCTTACTCTACAAGATTTTATGAATATTTTCAACAAAATACTTTTCTTTTAAAATTGCATGGAATTTTTTAAAAATAAAATGATTTTGAAGAATAAAGGATATTTCCCTCAAGAATTCATTCCAAGTGTTTTATCAAAACCATTTTCCATATAAGATGACATTATTTCATATGTGTATGTTTCAACTATAATGTTTTAATGATTTACATGGTTTCACTTTTCTTATTATGAAATGATATCCATTTATTTTATATGGATTATTTTATGATGGGATGATGTTTATGAAACCCATTTTATTCGTTGGGTTATTATGAATGATGTATATTTATTTTGCGGCACAAGTAATAATGATTTCATTATGAGATGGGTGGGACCTCTATCTCCCTACAATTCGTTGGGTAACGATTTATATCTCATGAGATAGACATGTCTTGAACGGTAAGTTAATCTGGTTCAGTGTTACAGGACTGAAACGAGGAGAGAACTTGATTCAGAAAGGGACTTTGTCCACCAAGATGGTCTTGGAAGAAATGCCATGGATACTATGGAAATCATAACAAGTTCTGAATGGTTGTCACAATTACATGATTTATTCCCATGCTATTTTATCAAGATTGATGTTCCTTTATGATATATACCTTACGTACTTCCACGATTTATGTCTTTGCTCAAGATTTTGATGTTTATATTTTATGTTCAATATTTTGCATTCAAATGTTTATGGATTGGTTTATGTTCAATATGCTTTCCCTTACTGAGCATTTGAGCTCACCCTTTTTATGTTTTCTTTTCCCCAGGATATAGAGAAAGGTTTTAGGTAAGAAAAAAAGGGGAATATCTTTATGGGAGATGTTGAAGATCTTTCACCACGATTAGAATATTACGTTCCAAGTTTCTAAAGACACTAAACTATTACGGTCCTTGTGTGTCTGTTTTTTTTATATACTAAGTATTCCATAAAAGTAATGTAATGTCCATGTATGTCAAGATTCGGGTCTCTACAACCTGCGCGGATCATTCCCTTTGGGTTTCTTCTTTTCATCAGAGTCACATGCTTTTTCATTCAGATCCAACTCTGAGGGGGGAATTCTATTGACGCTCCTTTTCATCACATTATCTAAAATAATGGAAAGGGAAATGACTTAGAACAAAGTGATTCATCCTTTGAAGAAAACATAATAAAATCGACAAAGGAATGAAAAAGGAGTCAAAGGACCTAGGGTCGCGCAAGTTCCCTCACTGTCAGGAAGGTATACTTGTGTACCGCCCAATGGTCGCGCAAGTGACTTGCGCGCCCTAAGTGACAACCGCCCGGGGTCTTCTCCAGCAAATAAATACCCCAGATGGGCCCCCCATTGGGGGAGTAATTTTTCAAAAATTCAGATACAAATCTCTGAATGCCCAAGTCTCTTCATTAAGTCATTCAAATACTTATAAGGTAATTATTTAAAAATAATGGAAGGTATAAAGAAGACGAATAAGGTATAAGTGTTAGAAATCACTAACACTTGCGTACCTAAAGTGTTTTACCCTTAATGGAAATTAACATCCTTGAGTGCCTCCTTATCTATTATTTTAAACTTGCAGGCCCCTCTTCTGGAAGTACCTTAGGATAATTCTAAAGGCTTTGGTCAAGGATCACCCAAGTATTACCCTACTGGTTAACAATCGCTCAAGTACCCATGAGCTGCGCTAGTATACCTGCGCGGCCAGGGACTTGTGCACCCACGCAGTACCTACGCGCCTACCAGAACTTGTGCACCCCTATCTTTTTGGGTTCCTTTCTTGTCCATTTCACCCCTCTTATGCCATTACACCTCTCCTATTCAAGATTCAGTCTTCAAGAAACTCTTCAAAGCCATTTATCGCATGATTTCTTGATTTGACTTCCTTATCTGAAAGGAACTCCATGGAACATCTCTCAAAACCTAGTGATTTACACATCTTTATGTCACTAAAGATTGAGATTTCATTCATTCAACCCCATCCTTTAATATGAGAGAACCTCTTAACATGGACCTCCTTTTCAGGAATAAGCCCAGTCATAATTCCCATTAATTTTGGGAATAATCCTTAGGAGTAAGCCCCAAGTCCTCTAATATGGGCATCCTTTTCATGATTAAGCCCCAATCTTAAAATTCTCAAATATGTGCATCCTCCTTAAGAGTCAGCCCCAACCATAATTCTTTTAACCTGGGATTCCTTTTCAAGAGCAAGCCCCAGTCTCAGATATCGGCCTCCTCCTTATGAGTAAGCCCTAAGTCCCTTTAATTTTCAAATCTATTTAACATGGGCCTCATTTTCAGGAGTAAGCCCTAGTATTAATTTCCTTTTGATCTGGGATTCCTTCTCTTGAGTAAAACCCAATCATAAGTCCCCTTCTAACTTAGGAATCTTCCTTAGGAGTAAGACCCAAGATTAGAGTATCCAAATCTCAATGAGGCACATATACCATTATGGACCCTGTACCTGGATTTCTTCCCTGAAGAAAATCTTAATTCTCGTCAATTTGGGAAGTCATACACACATAAGCCCCACATCATTGCATATTTCATGTCACAATTGTCTGGTTTCATCAATACCTCTTGTTTCTCACACCGAGCATGACTCATGTGAGTATAGAGTGTAAAAGTAATCATGAAATTTTTCTTTGAGCCATCAATCATGGATAAACATCATACTCCCTTACTCAAACTACATGGGTTCTAATTCCTTTTCCAAAACAAAGGATACGTAGGCAGCCCATCTGCGGGTAAGATCCCAACTCTGAAATAATCCATGTCATTCATAATGACAATAAACTTCAAGTTCCCCAATGAGTGGCTTTAAAACCAGTATGGTCATCATAATGACCAAGAGACTTTTATGTATTGAAGGATACCATTAGCTAATAATCTCTAAACAAATACAACTGATTCTCTATCGATGAAAAACCTCGAATACATATAAAACATTCTCTAAATTTCCTACATATCAATAATCGATTTTCATATCTAAAGGAAATCTCATTTTATACTGGGTAATGTAATGAGGATTCACGAACATAACTTAAATCTACAAAGAGAGTCCCTGAGTAGACAATAATTCCCCTAAAAAAAGGTGTGATGAGTCCGACCTCCCATCCTCTCAACCAATGAAATTCCTAATCCTCATCAGTCCACAACTAATGAGTGCCTACCTTTGGGAAGTATGTTCAAATGGATATGGTATCATTGGATGTTTCATGTTCTATGAACAAACCCGCTAGAAACCACTTGGAATGTTTGAACCTTAAATCAATGAGATCATCCCCAATTCCATGGGGAAACAATAATGTATAGATATAGTTCAAGATAATAATATCCACAATGAGCATGTTTTATGTAATATACAAATAACATCATGTTACATTATGAGGGTAATAATTTTTTTGAAACACTTAAAAAACATGTATCATGAAAATTACTCCTTAATATCATATATTAATATTAATAATTTGATTATAAAAAAATTATGTTGTAAAATGTGATGTATGAAGAGAGCCTTTTGTGGTTGTTGTTGAACAGACATAAGGAAAAACATTTATAATGGGGAATGAGTTAGATATTAACGATATATAAAGGTATTTTAATATTATAAAAAACAAAAGTTTGTCAATATTACAACAATATTGTAGAGGATATATTTTTTAAATAATGGATATGAGAATATATTTGATAAATATTGTGAAGAACTATGTATTACATTTGTTGAGTTCACTACTTATCAACAAATGTTCATTTAAAATGAACGATTAAGGAGTCATTAAATTAAGTATAAGAAAAAAAAGAATAAATGAATTATTTGGGGGAGGGTAATGGGATATGATTCAAGTGATAATGAAATTATTTTGTATGGGTAGAGAAGGGTTAATTATTTTTGTTGAGTTTTGATTGATATTATGGAAAATATTAATTTCATATGGTTTGTTGTAATCATTTTAAATGTAATGTTTAACCCAAGTGAAAAATAATCCAAATTATTCATGAATTTAGACATAATATAAAATTAGTGATATTGATTTATTATATTTTACTTCTTTTTAATTTATTTAATAAATTTTACAATATTATAAATTTTCCATATTAACTATGTTTTTATCTCAAAAAGATCATCTTATGATTAAATATGAAATTTAATTTCATATATTATTTATATATGAAGCTGAAAATGTTTAAATCTTTATATTCTGTATAAATTTCTGAATATGATTAGTTTTACTTGTAACTAAAACTATTATATATATTGGAAAAACACTTTGTGTAAAAAATGATATTTATTAGTTTTGTGATGTTGTTACTATTTCATATCTAGTACCTATTAAATAAGTCTTCAAATATATATTTAATGTTAATAAAATTTATTCTATTCATCCTTATAAAGTGAAAATTGTTATTAAGTAACATAAAAATAAAAACAATTTTCCAAAATTAGTTCATTGAAAAATATGGTGTTCTTTATTAACTAAAATTATGCACATTATATTACAATTAGTTCATCATCTAACAAACTCTATATTTTATGAAATTTTTATTATAAAAACCATTAATTTAATTTTTTAAATTCATCAAATATTTAATTTCTAATAATCAAATATTTAAAAAATGGCCTGAAATTGAATTTTTATTAAATATAATTTCCTAAATATTGTATTATAATTAAAAAAATAAGTATTTATATTGTAGTGAATTATATAATTTTGAATTACATAATATACCAATTTGATATACCAAATGAACATATATCAAATGACTATATTAATAATTTTCAATTACCAAATGTCATTTTTATCAACAACCACATATATAATAGTGTGATTTCATTCGTACATATAAAGTCCCAAATAATATACTGTTCATTAATTCTGTTAATTTAATTCTCTATCAATATGAATATTGTATTTAAATTTTTTCCCCATATTTCTATTGTTGAAAATAAGGTTCTCATCATCATGGAAAACCATTAAGTTATGGATTGGTTAATTATATCTCTTTTTACCTATGATTGTATACCGATTTTAATTTTTATAAGGAAAATTTATATTAGACTCTCATAATGTGTCAATTTATATATCACATTATATTATTTTCTTCTAAAAACATTTATTACATATCTTTTAAATTACATTTAAATTTTAAAAATGTTATTTTGAGAAAAAAATATTCTTCAATGGAAAATATATAAAACATCATAGGGTGTTATGAAAATTGTATGAATTTGGCCACCACCAAATAAATTATTTATCATTATTTTTAGAATCCTTTTATTTGAATAAAATTATTAAATTCTTTTTTTCATTTAGTTATATATTATAATTTTGTATATGAATTAATACTACTTTTCATGTTACTCAAAACATTATAAGTAATTGTAGATAATAATTGAAACACACAAAAATAAATAATTATTTCCAATAGAAAATGAATCATTGTACCTTAATAAAAACTGTCAAAGGAAAAGATGTATTTATTATACCATGTCCATAAATTTATGTACATAATAATTGGATATAATAAACCCATGATTCCAATTTCTTATCAAAAATATAAAAATTCCATATCTGAAAGACTTAATTTTTTAAAATTATATGATGATCAAAACACACTACATGAGTTTAAATAATAAATAATATCTAATTGAAATAAAGGAATAAACCATGGTAAAAACTTATCATAGTTATAAAAAACAAAATAAATTAGTTAAATTCAATATCCAAATAAAAAATTCCATTATTAAAAAAATTGGAGATGAACATGATCTCAAGAAGATATGATAAAAACCCATAAATAGTATAAGAATCCTATATGAAATAATCCATTAGAATCATTTTGAAAAATAACATAGATTCTAAAGGATTCCCATATGTAGTTGTGAGAAATTAAATATAAACTATTATAATAAAATTTCCATAATAATATATGAAATAAAACTAGAACATAATAGGGGTAAGAGTGGAGCTAAACGTAGATCTGTAGAAACAATGTATAATAATGGATATTATTTGGTGCACTAATACAAATTAAATAACTAGAATGAACTGGGTTCTCTTCTTATTTATGAGGGATATTAATGAGGAAGAGAGATTCTGAAAAATAATCTAAAACATGTTATTAAATATGAATAGTTAAAATACATTTCAAATAACTATGCAGTTTTCATTTCCTATAATCAAAAATTAACAATTATATGTTACATTCTTTTAAACCATTATGATTTCAAAATACTATTTCCACAATATTTCTCTACCAAAAATCACATTACATCTCTACCGTTCATAATATATTTAATTATAAATATTATATATATAATATTTAAACTCTAAAATTTCTTCTAGATATTGGTTAAAAAATATCAATGTTCATTTAACAACTTAAAAAACTAATTATTTTAAAAATTAAAATTTATAATTAAAATAACCATTTATGTAAATAATAATATTATATATATATGACTTAAATCATTAAGTTTGTTTGAATATAGTTTTGTGCTTCCCAAAGATTCATATTTATTAAATAATGAGGGAATTAATATTTCCATTATCATTGAACACACACATGGAAAAAAGGAATATTTTTTATTTCCCCTAACATTATCATTTAAAAATAATAATAAATATTTTTTCCTACATTTAATTTAATTTTAATGTAAATAATATGCCTCATATTATATTTTTGTATGTTTCCCAAAATCAAAATATATAATCATATATTCATAACCATTCAAAAAGTATCTACTAATTACATAAAGATGTTCACATCATACAACATCAATTACAACACAAATTTTATAGGAGTATAATGTACGTATAAAAATATCAATTTCATAATGTATAGTATATCCAGTCAACTTTTTTTCTCAAATTGTGTAAAAGGTCCTCAATATCTGTGGATCAACCATTGGAATTTTTTTGAAGATCCAAACACATAGAGGAGTCTAGAAATATGTTTACACATGTTTAGTTGTATAAAATATGTAAGGAATGTATTAAACATCGTGTAATAGCATTACACAACGTGAAATTCTATTTAAGGGGTTATTTCACGACATGAAAGTGGGATTCATGTTGGGATATTTTTGGGGTTTTAAAAATAAAACAATGTTTTTATATGATTCATTCATTGGTAGAACTCAACTTTGATGCATTAAAGGACGTTGACGAGGATTACATCTTATCTAATTTCTCGGTGATGTAAGTTTAATGTTTTTTTATCCACTAGGATTTTTTCAAAATTATGGATGTAGTGGCTCTCCCATAACCCCCATTGACCCAACCCCCCCCCCCCCTTGTGTTTTGGGAATTCCTTTATCATGGAACAATCCCTATCTACATCATTCAATCCTTATCGATCCATCTTCAATATACTTTTACAACTTTCCTCCATTATTGAGGTATATTTGATATGTTTCCTTCTGTTTCCTTTTCCCATGTGATTTTATGTTATCTCCATGATTCAAATAGAGTTTTATTGGTTTTTCATTGGTGCATATGGGACAATGCATTCTCAGTAGGATACTGTTGTTGAGGGAGAGTTTATCATGTTCCATTTATCAGATCTATTCTCATGGGGAGAATGATAATAACTAATTGAGGTAGGTAATTCAAGGGATATCTAATTATTTATTTTTATGTTCATAGTTATCATGATTTATCCCCTTTTATTTTTATTAGTTCTACTGAACAATTTTATGAACTAGATTAATGATATTTGTATCGATTGTGTAGTGATGATGTTGTTGTATACAGTGATAACGGGTTGTCTCTAGATTTTCTAAATAGTGTGATATTGATAAATTCATGATCTTTTATGTCATTTTTTTGAAAATTCATAATTAATATAAATCTATAATAGATCGATAATTAATTGTATAAAAGATAAAGAGACATGTTTTAAAATATCTATTCTTGTTGTTGTTACAATATGATGATGAACAAATTGATACATCTGAGGATGTCTAATTCAAATGGTTGATTAATCATAGTTCTTATAATTCATGATGATAATAAATTAAACACATGTTAATTTAATTGTAGAATAAATTTTCTGATAACATGGTATTCTTGTTTCTTACGTTTCCCATATTAAGAACCGATGAATAATTAAATGGTTAATTAATAATGGAATAAGAACTGGTTGTTTTATGAAGATAATACCATGTAAGGATTGAGTTTCCCGATTTCATGTAATGTCCAGGTGCCTCTACATTCGATCCCTGACAACTCATTGTGTGTGATGGATGAATTACTTTATTTGGGGGAAATATACCATTGGTATGTTTCTTCATTCTTCTTGTGATGTGCTCTAGATATTAGATTTATGGTAATGGGGGCAGGGAGGTATGACTGTGGCATGATCTAGTGATGGATGAGTTTTAGCGATCACTATGGTACATGGGGGAAATGAAGCCTACTTGTTGTGGAAGTAGTTGACACCTAGATTTGTGAGATGGATCACTATATTCATGGGTGAAAGGGAGGAAACGAGAGATGATGGAATGGGTGAAGCTAGGATTACCCATTGATGTGAAAGATGGATAGTTATGGAATCTATTGTTTCTTTATATTCTTTAAATTCCCCAATTCTGGTGGTATATGGCCTTTATTACCCATATTTCACAAGAGGCGATGTGGTGTGAGGTTTTCCATGTGGTTTTTGTGTCTAGTTTCATGAGGATGGATGGATATACACTCCTGCTATTGGTGGAATAGACTCAACAAGTAGCTCATATACTCACCGTGTTGAGCCTCTATCATTTGGTAATATATAATGATTTTATAGAATTATTGGGAATATGTAATTTTGAAATTATATTAAATAAGTTAATAAATTATATTTAACCCATTGGGTTGGAGCTTTCTAGGATGAAATTCTCCGGTTATATTTCTAATAATCATTTGATTTTCATTGGTTATGTTTGGGTGACATGGATCTTGGTTTTGATTCAAATGAAATTTAAATGGAAAATGATATTGTATAATTAATGGTTAAAGATTAATTAACATAAATTTCAGCAGATGTAATGGTATAATGGAATTTAATATAGTTTTTTAAATGGTTGTGTGCTTATATGATATCATGTATTAGTAGTGGCAGTGGAAAGTATGACAGAAATTTTCCCCCGTTGAGTCTATGAATGAGTTCTGAGAATAGTGTTGTTGGGATCTATAAAATATCATATAATTTTTTTTGTATCTAAAAACTACTCTAACCTATCAGTGTGGGAAACTAACACCATGATGATTCTGAGGCATGAGGGCATTTTCCCCAACATCCTAGTGGGAGGATGGATGGTGGACTACTCCCTTTGACCCTGCTCTCTTCTCATGATTGTTATAGGTGATGGTATGAATGATGGTTAGATTTCCCCATATATTTGTGTAGAGGTATATAATTGGTTGTGGTTATTTCACACAAAAATATTGTGGATATACATTCATATAGCCTAGAATAGGTGTAACGTGTATAATTAATGAAGGATTAAGAGTCCATACTCTATATATGGGTTATGATGAACAGAGGTATAATAACTTATATATAATATGTGATATATGAGCTATGGTGGCTCATAAAAATGACCAATTTACTTGTGTTTGTGTGGTTGTGGTGGTTATTGGAAGGAGTTTAATGTTTGGGTGCTTTGCCTTGGTGTTTGTGGGAATGCCTTTTAGGAGAGAGATTCTTAAGACATTCGACATTTGGGAGAAGAAGAAAATGAGTGGGGAAGTAGGAGCTGGGTACCCTTACAATTTTTTTAATATATATACACTTGTATGTGATACATAGTGAGATTATCAATGTCAGGGATGGGAACATAGTGTACCTGGTTTAGTGATGAGTTATTTTCACTTGTTATTCAATGTGACTTAACTTTGTTTAATACATTTACATGAGATGATCCTGGGTGGATCTGTCAGAGTATACTATTATACTCACCCTGTGTTTTATAAACTACAATTCATGTAACTTGGAACAAATTAGATATTGGGTTTGTTACTAAATGATTAGAGCTGTAGTGGTTTGGGCATTGTAGTCACTGTTGTTTTACTTTCTATTGGTGTTGTAATTTCCCTTTCAGTTGTTGTAGTTATTCCATATGAATACATATGTGTACTTGTGTTTTATTATAATTTTTCGTCTGAGAAGGATTTTTTTGATTTATTTTGTTTCTCTCTCATTATCATGTGATATCTTGGAGATTAATTACTCCCATCAGTGTGTTAATTATACCCTCGGTGCAAGTCACCAACCCGAGGCCTATGGGAGGCGGGACTCGTGGTTCGTTTAATCTCTTATCACATTTCCAGAATAAGAGGGGGCACATTGTTGGGAGGTGGTCCTGACATAGTGGTATTATAGGCCTTGTTAGTGGGTTATTATGGAGATCTGAGTTAGGCATAAGTGAGGTTGCTTGGGTTGGTACGGAAATAGTGTTAGCTCAGTTAGAATAAATTGTATACAAGGGAGTCTATTAAGACAAGGGTATTTAGGGACCCCATGTGTTATGATGCACATAACATTATGATTATACTGATACTAAATGAGGAAATATTTTTTCATGGTAGTGACTAAGGAAAGGATCATTAATAATTCTTCTTTGCACCTGTGTTTGAATGGGTAGGCCTTGGTATAGGGTAACCATAAATTTATCTATGAAAATAATTTATTAATGTTAAATTAGTCCATATTATAAGTTTAGGATCACTAAATATTAGTTCCTTCTCATGAATGGATCTATGTTGATGACGATGTCTCCTAGAGGAGGACACTTCGAGTGTTTCAGCACCATAATTTAAAGATGTATGACGTCTCCATTTAAGATGAATTCACAAGGACTGGTTGGATGAGGTTGATATATATTTCAGTATTATCCATAGTTTTAAGGATTATAGTTTGTCATTGGTTGTGATGAATCTTCATGAAATAGTAAGGAATTGGTGGTTCTTTTTCCTCAAGGATCGCAGGGGGGATTCATTTTCATAGGAGGAGTTTAGAGACCTATTCAAAGATGAGTTTCTCTATTTGACAATGAGGGAGGCTAGTCACCTAGAAATAGACAACTTTCAACCAAGTATCTTCTGTGTGAGATCATTTGGAATCCATTTTAGTAACCTTTTGTGAAATTCATTTTAGCTATTTCTAGATGAGCTGGCAAGGGTGAGGAATTTCATGGAGGCTTTACTTCCAGATACCTAGTGCAAGGTCTCCCCGCTTATGATAAAGATATATCGTGAGGTGACAGTATGGGTAATGATCATTAGGAAGACGATGTCATGAAACAGGTAATCATTTTATGGTAGTAATCTGGATTCCTCATGAACTATATTTATTGTATGTGGTTCCCGGTTTTAAGGTAAGATGATTTTCTATTCGTTAGGTGGATGGTCTCATCCCTCAATATCTCATTTATCTGGGAAAATGGTTCTATGATTTATTAAAATGGTTCAAAAAAAAATTTCCTTATGGAGGATGATGTCATAAATAGTGATAGGGACAATCATTTCTAAGAAATTATCCTGAGTCAGGTGTTCCACTTCAGATTCCTCGGTTGAGGCAGTTCCATTGGAGGAAAAAGCACTTGAATTTTGCAGTAGATTTGGATTAGATGAGAGCAGGCAAATAAGTTGGATGACCTCCTTATGTCACTCCTCTTTCTCAGAGAAGATATTGTGTCCATGGAGGTGGTCTCTAGTAGGGTTAGAGACTCTATGTAGAAGGTCGAGGTCATCTTCATGCATTATTATTGCTAGAGCCAAGCGATCCATCCATCATTCAAGGAACAATTTTTTTTACTTTTGTGCATGAAAATTCTATATAAAGATGGAAACTCTCCTTATCACATGAATTACTCTATTATTTGGTAGTTAGATTAATGAGGCTTCTTGTTCCCTATGAAATGACAATGCTAGTCGGTGGTCGAGCTGAGTTATTTGTAGTATGTAAGGACTGTGAGCTAGTGTTGGGGAAGTTAAAATCATAGGTATATTTCATCTGATTATTGATAAAACCATATGATTTCATCCATGACATTTTTTAGTTTTATTCAATTTAGGATATTTTTTATTGATTATTATGGATGGTGGTGTTATTCGATGTTGATCAAGAGTCATTTCTCTTTGTCGGTGAGAGATACCCCTAGATGGGTCAGAGGTGTGTTACTTCCTTTTCATTCTTGATAGTTGAGGTGATTCTCATTTCATTGGAGGATCAACCATTGTTATTTTTAAGGTTAAAATAAGGGTACCCTGATGTATTTCCAGAACATTTTCTAGTGTTACCCCCTCAATGAGAGATCATGTTCAGGATTGAATTACACAAGTTTGTGTCTCCTATCTCGATTTCTCTATATAGGATAACACCTTCTTTTTGTGGGGGTTGTGGATATATCATGATGTTCCATTGAATTGTGTTTTATTTAGGCCATGTGTGAAACTATTGGGTTCACCTATTTTTTTCGTGAAAAAGGCAGACAACAGTTCATAGTTGTGAATCAATTATAATCTCTTAAATCAAGTTACTGTGAATTGACACTATACTATTTTAAGTATTTATTATTTGTTTGATAAATCATAGAATGAATGTTTTCACTTGAAGATCAATTTTCATTCACGGTATCATTATATTTTAGGGGAAAATGTGTAAATCTCGATCATTGGTTTTCATTGTTATCATGGGAATTACAATTTTGTGGTGATATCATTCAGTGTGACGAGTGATCTGGTTGTGTTCATGTGGTTGATGAACGTTGTGTTCTATGACTTCCAGGAAAACATCACGGTGGTCTTCATTAATGACATCATTGTGTACTTCATGTATGAAGAGGATCATTCCGAGCATCTGCATGCCATTTGGGAGTACGTTTTCAACAATATCTATTTGGGAATTTCTCTAAGTGTGATTTTTGGGCTCGATGTATTGTATCCAAATAGAGTGTAGTTTTGTATCTGTCGATGATGTAAGAAGTTGTGTTTTGGGTAGACCTTAAGTATGTGGCAGATGTGTGAACATTATTTGTTATTTGAGGATATTACATGAGGTTCATATCCAATTTATCTTCGGTTGAGGATCCTCTAACATCATTGACCAGAAAGGATCATTCGTACTTGTAGACTTATCAGTGTTTGGAATATTTTGATTATATGAATGATATATTGGTGAGTGCTTGATTTCATTGTCTTCAAATAGAAGCAGTTCAGATTGAGGTTTTCTATTATGCTCCAGGAATATGGTTAGACTATGTTCTGAGGGATAAGAGATCATTCATTTCTTATGGTTCTATGAAGTTGTGTCCCCACGAATGAAACATTACAACTTACGATCTATAAAGGGAAACAATTGGGTTTTCTATGATGTTTTAGTGACATTACCTCATCAGTGATCATCTTGGTGTTTTCACTGATGATAAAATCCTAATATATGAATTCACTTAGAATTACTTAAACATATGGATGCATTAGGGGAGGGAGTTCATGTAGGATTACAGCTTTGAAAACATGAATATAGATGGTAAGGAAAATGTTTTAAATAATGTGCTAATTCTGATGTCATGTACATATTTAGTGTGTGAATATTGTTATTTTAAGAGGGTTATGGTAGAACAATCCACAATACGTCTAGATATGAGAGAATATGGGGGAATATTTTTTCTTTTTAAGATGAATATGAAGTCATATTTCATGATTTATGATTGGGAATCCCATTTGAAGGATCTTGAGGTGGAGGTATGGAGACCTAAAATTTATTGTGGCGAGGCCCATGATGGTTGGCCCAAAGTTGAACAACACTAAGTGTTGTTTCAGGGAAGGATTCTTGTTCCTTTGGTATCACATGGTATGGTTCTCAATGAGTTCGATACTTCACCACTAGATGTACATCCTAGCATGAATATCATATTCCACGTTGGGATAGGTTAGTTTTGGTGGCTTTGGTGGAATGGTGTATTTGTAGATTATTTTTATAGATGTACGCTCTCCCAAAATGTGAAGGTTGAGGATCATCTTATCGGTGGTTTACTCTAGTTGATATATTTTCCTTAGTGAATGTGCTAGGAAATCAGAAGGAAAATTGTTACCAGTTTACCTCAGAAAAAGGGTGCCTATGACACTATATGGGTGGTAGTGGATTGTTTTGAGAAATCGTCTCTCTTTATATCATCATGAAGTCGAGCTCTGTTGAGGTTCTATCGAGGAGTTATCTAGAGGGGGTGATAAGGCTCCATAGTGTCTCGAGGACCATCATTTCAGATCGAGATCCTCATTTAACTACTTGGGTGTATAGAGTACTCCAAAATTCTTTTGGTTCTCTTGTATTTCTTAGAACTACTTATCGTTCATTGATGGATCGTAAAACAGAATGGAATACCCAAAATCTTCAGGACAACTTCTGTTGTTATGTCTTAGATATTTGAGGTTTGTGGTTGTAGCACATTTTCTTGGTAGAGTTCTCTTAAACAGTATTCACTCTACCTTTGGTATGGTTCCATTTGAAGACTTGTATGACCAAACTTTTTGTTCTACATTGTACTAAATAGTGGTCTGAGATTCAATAATTCTATTGGAATAATTTGTTCAAAACACAACATAGATGGTTTAAGTGATTCAAGAGAGGAGGGAGGAATAATAGGATCACTGATTGGCAAATAAATGAGGCTAATATTCATTGTTAATATATATAATATTCATGTTTTTATTATTCATAAACACCATTTTAGTGCATTTTACACTTTGAACATCATTTCACATTATGATTGTAATACCTTCTTAAAATGCACTATTATGTGGTACATTTTAACATCATTTGAAGTACCCAATGATTCATCTGATTATACATAATTTAATTTGATATTTTTGTAAATTTAACTACACTTAAATATGAACATGTTTCATTCAAGGATCAATGGATAATTAATGGAAGAAGATGGGATATTTTGTGAAGAATGGAAGCAATTTTAGAGAAGGTAGATTGGACATCAGCCCACCGATTCGAATGTGGGGCCCATCATACAAGCCCAATGAATCCCAAAATTCGTGGGCTGATATAAGACATGTATAGGAACAAATAATGTTTCAGGATCCAATGCTAATTCAGCCTCCATGGTGTCCATTTTGGCGGCCCAATTTAGAGATAAAATTCTGGGCCAGATTCTACGGCCCAGAAAAACAGCACACTAATATAATCATATCTCGGAATCCACAACTCCAAATAGGACATAATTTTACAAACGGCTAGAAGCCATCCGGAGATCCATTTTCTTCTTCTATGGACCACTATGATTCGGCCATATAGAAGGTCTTCCAATCACGTCTGTTCGGTGAAGGAAAGCTGGCTGCCACCTCAGGTCAAGGGTGGAAAAATCAACTCTCCCTTACTTTCCACCCCCCTATGGCCTACCACAATTAATTGAGAAGACTTTGACTGTTGGAGGCTCGACCCAAGGGCTCAAAAATTCCTCTTTAAGGCAGTGGTGTTGGAGGATTGAAGGATCTAGTATTCTTTGTTCAATAGTAATGTTATGCTGCAATTTTGTTGTCTCAAATTTGTCTTTCACATGTAAGTTGTTCAATTCACTTTAGTTTCTTAATAAAAGTTCTTCTTCTACTCTTATTCTGTTTTCATTCATATAACTTTTATACCATTGGATAATGGTGTGAATTTATTCACACCAAACCTTGTGAAATTATTCACACAACTGTGGAGTGATCATTTTATTTTTGTTGTTTTCTTTACTTCTCCATTTCCTCCATCATGAGTCTACTTTCCGCTTCCATTGAAACCATGGGATTAATGGAGGGCTAACCCACTTATGGGTTGATCCAAAGGAGTATCAAGGGTCTGGATTGGATGTTATTTATCAATTCATTAATTTATAATCACTTCTTTAATTGAGATTTTTATTTGATGATTTTTAAACTCCATCGTCCTTGTTGAATTTAAGACCACAGACATCAAGTGCTAATACGAACCTTTACCTTGAAATGATCAAAACCTTGATCCTTCAAGTGTATAGGTGATTAGTATTAAAGGGTGTAGGCATTAAACCAGTAAGTGATGATGTTGTTTTATCTCCTAAATGAACCCATCTCAAATATAAGAAATTGAAATCATGAAAAAGGAAATACGTCCAATCCACCCCGAATGATAACCAAAGATCAACTCATTCTTTTAAATTGAATTCACTTAAATCTATTAGATATATTTCAAAACCATCCAAAATAAATCCAAGTTTGACACTTCATAGCTGAAAACAGTACATAGAATGTATGTTTCTATAGGTTTCTTCTTAGGTCTCGGTGGATTCGATAACCCAAGATAAACTACAAGGACCATCTTACCTTCTACTCTTGGGTAAATTTGAGCGAGAATCAAATTTTGGCACCGTTTCTGGGGACCTATGTATGTTATCTTAGACACTATCATCCTTTTTTTCAACCTCCTTCTCTATTATCACCCCCTCACTCCTATAGAAATCAATTTTGAACATGCCCAAACATGGGAAACCTATCCCTACTTTGATCACCCAACCCCATGTGTGATGTACAATGACCATCCTAATTCCTACTTGTGGGATCATCAACAAACTATTGAACCAGAATGTTTTTATTCATAAGATCTACAATACATTCCAACATATTATGAGTTCCAATCCCAAAAAGGCCAATCTGAACACCCTCCTATGGAATTCCAACAACATAGTTATCCTCCTGGACTAGACCATCTGTCTCAAACCCTTTCCCATTATGATCCACAACCATTACATGAACAATTGTGTCAAAAAATGGAGATAATGAATTTTGAGGTTTCATCATTGAGGTTAGAACTACAAAGCATTAAAAATTGTGAGGAACTCATCCCTACACCAATTGTCCCTTCCACAACCTTATTTGAAGTGTCTAGTTTCCCAAAAACCTCTCATTAATTTCTGAAAAGAAATCCTTTGGATTTGGGGAAGATGAAGAGGTTCAAGGAATTTTAGAAGGGCCTTTAAATCAGGAGGAAATTAACTTTTTGGATTCAAAAGAGGAGAATTTGACATCATGGATTGAGTCTCCTAAGTATAACTCCATTGATGATTTTTCAAAAACACAAATCACTGAACCATTAAGAGAAATCACAAACATTGAGTCCATACCCATTCCTGAAATTGATCTTTCCAATTTAGTGGTTGAATCTTATATTGAAAAGGAACCAATTCTATTGAGAAATTTTGAAAATTAAATTGAGTTTGATTCAAAGTCCCAACCTATATCTGAACGTGTTAGCCTACATGAACTTGAGAAAAAGGACTTTCCATCCACCCTCATGTTTCCATTCATTGGGGATATCCAAAAACTCCCACTTTTCACAATTTCTTATCTTGAAACCAATAAAGAGGTAATGATTATTAATGTCTTTTTGAAGACTCAAAAAGAAATTGAATCCACCATTTCTGATATTCCTTGGATTTACCCGCTCATTTTAAAACATTGGTTTTTACATGACAGAAATTATAAAAAAATAATCAATCTCAATCTAGTGGATATGGAGAAATATGGGGTCCTTAAAATGTTGAAAATTGGTATTGGGTATGTTTGGGGGTTCAAGTCAAGCTAACGACGTTAAACAAAGCACTGTATTGGAGGCAACCCATGGTTTTCAAGTTTCTTGTCATTTTGTTGTTTTAATAAAATTTATATTTTAAATAGGATTAATTAATCATTTTTATATTTAAAAAAATAGATTTTTGACTTGTTCTTCTATTATTAGTATGGATGGGTATGAAAGGGGAGCGCCATATTCATTCGTGTCACGTGGTGTGATCCTTGAGTAATACCTTACCCTGAAATTTAAAAAGAAGACAATTTATCATCAGTTTATTTTATTATATATATATACTTATATTTTACTTATATATATATATACTCTTCTGTTTTGTTGGTTTGTTTTCTTTTTTCCACTAGGGAACTCTACAAGCGACATGGATATCAAAGGACTAAAAAGGGAGCATCAAGAATTCCAACTTCAACCACCAGGTGACTTCATTCCATGACCCTCATTTTCAATTTCCTTTTTGAACATTCATTCTCTACCTCTACCCCCTTCTAAATTATCTTTTCTTTAAACACTAGGGACAATGTTATTTTATGTTTTGGGGGAGATAAAATTAAAAAAAATGATAAATGGGTTGAAAAAATTGTGAAAATGGAAGGAAAAATTCCTTTAACTTTGAACTTGGTAATACACATTAAACACATTGAAACTGAATATCAAATAATTTAGCATACCCTGATTTTGATTTTAATCCTTTTATAATTTCATGAGCATAGATTTTTGAAATTGTGGCTGTCCAATGGGATATTTCATCATTTATATTTTCATCCAAATAAAAAAAAATACAATGCACGTCCTTTGGATAGTGGGGTATTAGTTGGAGTTCATGGGGTCCCCTCAATAAATAGCATGGTTTTGGTGATCATTTTAGTTTTATATGAGTATTCAAAAAATAAATAATTTTTTTTTCATTTAGAGCAATGAAGTAGCCTAATGTGTGGATTGAGGACTGCATCAAACCCGTGATTTCTGACGATATGAATAGACAGCTTTCTAAAGATGTGACGAATGACGAGACTTTTAAGGCCTTAAAGCAAATCCACTCTACGAAGGCCCCGGGACCAGACGGATTCCACGCCCTCTTTTTCAATAATTACTGGCACATCATTGGTCCAGACATATGCAATCTGATGCGGGATATTTGGGCAAGGAAAACGGACTTGTCTTCTCTTAATGAAACTATTCTTACCCTCATTCCCAATATGAAAAATCTGCAAGGGGTTTCGGACTTCCGCCCTATCAGTCTGTGCAATGTTTCGTATAAGATCTTTTCGAAGATCCTGGCGAATCGGCTGCGTCCTTGGCTACCCGACGTCATTTCAGAGAACCAAAGCGCTTTTGTGGAAAAAAGGTTAATCACTGATAATGCCATTATTGCTCATGAAATTTTCCATTCCATGAAAACACGAACACGAGCAAAGAGAGGGATCATGGCTTGGAAATTAGATATGGTTAAGGCCTATGATAGAGTGGAATGGAACTTCCTCGAATTTGTGATGCACAAGATGGGTTTCTGCACCAAATGGATTGACATGATCATGCAATGCGTCTCGTCAGTATCCTTCTGTATTAATGTCAACGGGGTGCTCACCCGAGGCTTTTCCCCATCCCGTGGGCTTCGCCAGGGAGACCCTCTTTCACCCTTCCTCTTTATTTTGGTGGCTGATGTGTTTTCTAACCTCCTTTCCAGGGCAACTTCACTTTCCATTATTCATGGGGCGAAATCATGTCGCAAGGGCCCTCCGATATCCCACCTCTTCTTCGCTGATGATTGCCTTCTATTTTCTCGAGCTACCCCTAATGATTGTACTGCAATCTGCCAGGCGATACAACAGTATGAACGGGCTTCAGGACAAATGATCAACCAGAGTAAATCAGAAATTTCTTTCAGTTCTGGAGTCCCCCAGCCGAAAAGAGTAGATCTCTGCGCTTTAGCATGCATTCCTGGGGTCGATAAGCACCAGAAGTATCTTGGGCTCCCGACGGTGGTTGGACGGTCAAAGAAAGAAATCTGTTCAGCTATTGTGGATCGAATTGAAAGAAAAATACAAGGTTGGACCCCTAAAAAAATATCCAAGGCCGGGAAGGAAATCCTCATCAAGGCGGCTCTTCAATCTGTCCCCAGCTATTTGATGTCTATTTTTAAACTTCCTGATGTGGTGCTTCCAAAGATTCAATCCAGCATATCTATCTTCTGGTGGGGTCGAAAGGACGGAAAAAATAAAGTCCATTGGATCGCCTGGTCTGCTCTCTGTCAACCAAAATATGAAGGCGGAATGGGCTTCCGGGACCTTTCTCTTTTTAATGATGCTTTGCTGGCTAAACAAGGCCGTCGTATGATTAATAACCCATCATACCTATGCACGCGAGTTCTCCGGGCTAAATATTTCCCACATAAGGATTTCTTGGATTCCCATCTTGGCTATCGACCCAGTTTCCTCTGGAGAAGCATTTGGGGTGGTCGTAATCTGCTGAGGAAGGGACTAGGCTGGAGGATTGGGAATGGTTCAACGGTCAAGATTTGGACTGATCCCTGGCTTTTTGATCAGACAGGCACGAAGGCGTCATCCCCTATTTTTCTAGGATCCGAACATGCCACAGTCTGTTGTCTTTTTGATGATCAAGGGGAGGGATGGTGTCTGGAAAAACTCTACTCATGGTTTAATGAGAGGGATAGGAGAATTATTCTGAATATCCCCTGTGTGCCAGACGCTGGGCCAGATCATCTCTACTGGACAAACAACAGCTCAGGAGAGTATACGGTGAAAGCTGGTTACCGGCGAGCTCTTACTACTCAATTTACAGAAGGAGATGCGAGACCCTGGACATCAATTTGGAAGCTTAATGTTCCCCCCAAAGTTCGCTTTTTCTGGTGGCAGGTGTGTACCGGTATCCTTCCAACCAAGAGCCTCCTTGCCTACAGACACTTTTCAAACGACAACTCATGCCCTTTCTGCCCTTCTCTGACTGAATCCCCTCTCCATGCTCTTTTTCAATGTCCCGGGGCTCAGGAGGTTTGGAATGGCTGGGGATCAACTTTAGAGCTACCCCTAGACGCCGCCTCAGATCTTACTTCTCTCCTGATGCGATGGTGCTCCTCCTTTTCGCCGGCTAAAGCAGGCGCCCTGTGCACTTTGACTTGGATTATCTGGGATAGGAGGAACGAGGCCATTTTCAATCATTTCCGGAGGCCCCCCAGATTTTGGATTGACCTGGCTTTGTCATGGATCGCGGTTTGACAGAACCACCCTGAGCAACAAAGACTTTTCACCCCCTCTCCTCTTCCCCAACATTGGTGCCCCCCACCGGAAGGGATTTTTAAGATCAATGTGCATGCCTCTCTCCCTATGGATGGCCCAGTTGGACTAGGTTTACTGGCCCGTGACAACCGGGGAAATCTTATTGCTGCCAAATACGAAGCACGTTATGCACTTTGGGAGCCCTCAGTCGCGGAGGCCGCCGCCATCCTTGCTGGGTTAAACATCGCAATAGATCGCGGTTGGTATTCCATTCACATCGAATCCGACTATCTCACTGTAATCAATGCCATCAATCTCACTGACGACGGGCTTCTACCTTTCGGCCCCATTATCCGGTGTATTCACTCGCAGAGACAAGGCTTCAACTCCTGCACTTTCTCATTTATTAGAAGGGAAGCGAATGAAGCCGCTCACAAGATGGCAGGCATTGGCCCTCCTTACGAGGATTTGCTTTGGTTCAATCATTTTCCATCGTGGTTATGCTACTGTATTTCTGCTGATCTCCATCATTAATGGATCCATCTTATTTTGTCAAAAAAAATGTTATATATTATTCATAAACACCATTTTAGTGCATTTTACACTTTGAACATCATTTCACATTATGATTGTAATACCTTCTTAAAATGCACTATTATGTGGTACATTTTTTAACATTATTTGAAGTACCCAATGATTCATCTGATTATAAATATTTTAATTTGATATTTTTGTAAATTTATCTACACTTCAATATGAACATGTTTCATTCAGGGATCAATGGAGAATTCATGGAAGAAGATGGGGATATTTTGTGATGAAAGGAAACAATTTTAGAGAAGGCAGATTGGACATCAGCCCACTGATTCGAATTTGGGTCCCCTAATACAAGCCCAATGAATCCCAAATTTCTTGGGCTGCTATAAGACATGTACAGTAACAAATCACTCTTCAAGATCCAATGCTAATTCGGCCTCCATGGTGTCCATTTAGGCGGTCCAATTTAGAGATAAAATTCTGGGCCAGATTCTACAGCCCATAAAAACAACACACTAATATGATCTTATCTCGGACTCCACAACTCCAAATGGGACCAGATATTACAGGAGGCTAGAAAACATCTGGAGCTCCAGTTTCTTTTTTTTACGTCCCACTCTGATTCTGCCATCTAGAAATTCTTCCAAGCGCGTCTGTTCGGTGAAGGAAAGATGGCTGCCACCTCGGGTCAAGGGTGGAAAATCAACTCTCCCTTACTTTCCACCCACCTATGGCCTACCACAAATAATTGAGAAGACTTGGACTGTTGGAGGATAGACCCAAGGGCTCAAAAATTCCTATCTAAGGAAGTGGTTTTGTAGGATTGAAGGATCTTGGATGCTTTTTTCAATTGTAATGTTATGCTTCAATTTTGTTGTCTCAAATTTGTCTTTCACATGTATGTTGTTCAATTCACATTATTTTCTTAATAAAAAGTTCTTCTTCTACTATTATTATGTTGTTATTCATATCACATTGATACCGTTGGATCAAGGTGTGAATTTATTCACACCAAACCTTGTGAAATTATTCACACAATGGTGGTGTGATCATTTTATTTTTGTTGATTTCTTTACTTCTCCATTTTCTCCCTCATGAGTCTACATTCCGCTTCCATTGAAACCATGGGATCAATGGAGGGCTAACCCATTTATGGGTTGATCCAAGGGAGTAGAAAGGGGCTGTATTGGATGTTATTTATCACCTCATTAATGTATAATAACTTCTTTAATTGAGATTTTTATTTGATGATTTTTAAACTCCATCGTCCTTGTTGAATTTAAGGCCACACACTTAAAGTGCTAATACGAACCTTTACCTCGAAGTGATCAAAACATTTATCTTTAAAGTTTATAGGTGATTAGTATTAAAGGGTGTAGGCATTAAACCAGTAAGTGATGTTGTTGTTTTACTCCTTAAATGAACCCATCTCAAATATAAGAAATTGAAATCATTAAAATGGAAATACGTCCAATCCACCCTAAGAGATAACCTAGGATCAACTCATTCTTTTAAACTTAATTCACTTAAATCTATTATATATCTTTCAAACCCATCCAAAATCAATCCAATTTGGCCACTTCATAGCCAAAAATAGTCCATAGAATGTACGTGTCTATAGGTTTCATCTTAGGTCTCTTTGGATTCGATAACCCATGCTAAACTACAAGGATCATCTTACCTTCTTCTCTTTGTTAAATTTGATCGAGAATCAATAACCTGGAATCCTTTTTTGATAATAATAGGATACCTCTCTGTTTTATGATTGGTATCATATGTTTCTAGAGGTGAATCCTCATCATGGGAAGTTAAGGCTTGGCCATGGGAGTATGATTTCTCCCCATATTTTTGGGTCTTTGTTGGAGTTGTTTTATGTTGTAGAGATGGCGTATCAGCCACCTATTACCCCAAAGATAAGAATGATACAAATTTTTTTTCATGTGTTGATGCTCTGTAATTATATTCATGATGAATCTCAAAACATGGATTGTGGAAATATCTAGGTATACAATGATGCAACCTTCAATGATGGGCCTGTAGAGATTCTAGACTACAAGGAGAAGGTGTTGTGTGGGTGTGTTAACCCCTTGGTTCTTGTCTTGTTGTGACCTAGTGATGTGGAGGATATTATCTTGGAATAAGAGTCAAATATTCGTTCTCATTACCACAAATAATTTTATGTTTTTCTTTTCTCATGTAATGTTATTCGTTTGGTTTTTGTAGACCATTTTTGTTTATGATATGAGTTTCTCTAGTTTCATGATGTTCCTTATTGTCATTTGAGAGGTATATTCCTCAAGGGAGTTTTTGAGGTCAGGTTATTGTTTTTGTGTGGTTTTTTCCTTGTTCTTATAGTGATGTAGGGGTTCCTGTGGAGGATAATTCATGGGCGGTATCTCAGGGGGAGGTTGTTTGGAAAACACCATTTCATTCTGACCACATTATGGGTTAGTTTTTGATTATTGGGGATGGTAATGTTTTGAGTGGAATCTTATATAACGTCTCTTATTTTTATAGATCAACCATACTCATGTTTTCGATGATCAAAGTGCTCAGAGGTGGCTTAGATAATGATTAGAGATGTTTGGTTAAGTAATAGCTGAAAAGAAGGGATTAGATGTTGTGTTACAACATTACATGATCTGAAATTATATTTTAAAGTTAATTTCATGGTGTGAATGAGGGATTCATGTTTTGAAGTGTTTAAATGTTATAAAAATAAAAACAATTGAGGGGGATATGTTTTTCTACAGAACCCAAAATTTAGGCATTACACAATGTGAAATGGGTTACACCTTCTGTAATTCTCTGATGATGTATGTTTTATGTGTTTTCTTGCTGCTTGTGATTTTTCAATTGAACGGATTTAGTACATATCCATCAAGACCAGGAATCCCGAAAACTATTCCTTTATCAATTTAGTGATTCCTTCATCATGTATCGATCCAACGCTCCCTCCTTTATTCCATAGCGACCAGTCTCTAAAATTATGTTTGACAAACCAAAGTTCTTAAGGTATCCTCAATCTATTTCCTCATGTTTCTCCATAGCATATTATAGAACAAGATATCCAGGTTTCTAATGGATTTTTTCTGGTTTTGGTTTGGTTGTGCCCAAGACATCCTTACGTGGATGTAGTTTTCAGCGGAGAGATGATTATAAACCATTTTTTTCATAATTTTTCATGAAAATAATGTAAATGACTATTTGAGGTAGGGGATTCTTTGCTTGTCTATTTATTTATGTGTAATTTTATAGTTAGTATGATTTCAATGCTATGATATCAATAAAATTTACCAAATAATTATGTTATGACGATTAACGAAATTTCTATTAATCTTGCAGTGATGTGGATATTTTAAAGAATAATAATAGTTTCCTCTTTATTTTCTAAATAGCGTGATATCTATGCCATTCTGGATTTATAATTTCATTATTCAAGATAGTTTATAAGTAATTTAAATCTGGAATTGATTGATAAATAATTCGATAATAGATAAAGAGTAATATTTAAAAAATATGGTTGTTATTGTGGTAATTTGATGATGAAGAAATTGATGTATGTGAGCATTATTAATTGAATTGGTGAATGTAACAAAAGCATGTTGATTCTTATTTATAATGAAATTAATGGAATGTTAAATTAATTTTTAATTAATTTGGTCATAGATTGTGATAGTATGTTTATTAGTTTTCCCATAGTTGGAAACTATTAATAATGAATCAGTTCATTCATTATGGAATAGAAATTAGTTGTTTGATAATGTTAATTCCTTGAAGGGAATGGTTTGAATACTTTCCTATAAAGACTGAGTTCATGTGATATGGAGAATGTGTTAAAGAAGAATATCTTTAATTGTGTTCAAGATCACATACTATGTTCTTTTCTACTTCTTTTGATCTTCTCTCCATACATACATAGGGTTGTCAGGACAGGGAGGCCAATATGTGACGTGAGCCTAGAATTGATGAGACTGTATGGATGTTGTGGTGTGAGGGGGAATATGGGTCTAGTGTTTGTGACATTAGTAGACTCTTAGTGTGGAGATATGCCTCGGTTTATTCATGGGTGTCAGGGATGACAACATAGTTGATGGAATAGGTTGATGTTGATCTTACTAGTAAATGTGAAATTGGGATGCTTGTTGAATTTTTTATCTTCATTACATTCCCAACTACCTGTGGGTATTTTTTTCATTACCTCATTCCAAAATTATAAAATATGCTTTGAGTATGACATGTAATTATCATGTCTAGTGTCTTTACTATGGATGGGTTTATGCTCCTATTGTTGGTTGAAAAGACTCGACGGATAGCTAATCAACACACCATGTCGAACCCATTGAGATTGGTAGAATATAAATCATTTCTAAAATTTTAGGTAATAGGGAATTTGGTAATGATATTAAATAAATGACACATGATTTTTATCCCAATAGGTTGGAGCTTGTTAGGATGTAATACTATGGTTACATTTCTCAGAATGCATGGAATTGGTTTGGTTATGTCTAGTGTACATGGAACTTGGTTGTGATGCTAATGAAATGTGATGTGGAAATATTATAATAGTTAATTATTGGTTACTGTATTAATTAAAATATTGTAAAATTGATAAAATGGGATAATTTAATTTAATTTATCTCCTTATTTTGTTTGTGCTTATATGATATCCACTGTTAGTTATGGATACAAGGAGTCATAAAGACATTAGCCGTTGTTGATTCTAAAACTATGTTATGCCCATAGTAGGGTTGTGAAGTATATTATATCATGTAAATTTTATATTTCTTTATGCTACCCCCACAGTAAATTTAGGAAATACACCCCTCAGGGATTCTGTGCCATGAAGGGGTCTTTTCCCCACCATCCCGGCTGGAGTATGGATGAATAAAAACCCCCCTTTTCCCCACTCTCTTGACTTGGATGTTACTAGTGTTGGTATTATTGGTGGTTAGTTTTCCCAATATATGTGTATAGAGGTATATAATGGATTGATGTTATTTCACACATATCTTATGGATATAGTTTCCTATTAATTACTTTATGTGTAACATTTATATAATGTGATGGGATGCGGATTCTTATTCTGTGTTTGGGATGTGATGGCTTGACGTATAATACTCGTTGTATGATATATGTTATACGTGTGGTGATGACTCCCTAAAACTACCTAAATACATTTTTTATGGTTATGGTTGGGAGTTACATGAGTTTCATATTGCGGTGCTTCTCCTATGTGTCTACAGTCAATAATTTGTTAGATAAATGCCTAGAATGAGAGATATTGGAGGATAGTGGTAATCTTGTTGGGAAGTGGTAGTGGGGTACCCATGATAATCGTTATTATATTACAAACTCTTGTATTCGGTACATGTAAAGAGTAACTAGGGTGAGGGTGGTAAAATAGAATACCCAGTTAAATGATGAGTTAGTTTCACTTGTTGTTCATTGTGCATTTGAATGCTTTCTTTACTTTTGAATGAGAGGCTTTGGGGAGGATACTACTGAGTATACTGTTATACTCACCCATAATTATATAAAATATTTATCAGGTCACATGGAGTATGTTGGTTATCAGGTTTGTTACTACTAGATTGTGGGTTTTACAAGTTCTGTTTAGGATTCGTGGTCGCTATTGTTTTACCTTTCAGTGGAACATGTAGTTTCAATTTCTGTTTTTTAGTTCCTGCATTACATTACATATTTTTACATGAGGTTTCTTTCGTTTTTGTCTGGGAAGGAGTTGGTTGGTGTCTTTATTATCTCCTTAATTCTCAAGTATTATTTTATTAGGTAATGCCTCTCATTGGTGAGTTTACTATACCTTCTATAATAGTCACCAACCAGGGGCCTACTAGAGGCAGAACATGAGGTAATTATCTATATTCTAACATTGTAGAACCTGTAGTGTTACACATCGTGAGGAGGGGTTTATTAAAAATTGAATCATGAAATGGTATTATCTATTATTTTTATATATCAATATAAAATATCCATTGAGTAAAAACTAATCCACAATTTCCTCCAATAAAATAATTTAAATTTCATAATTACTTACAAATGACAATTTTTTGACTGAATATGAGAAATTAAAATATATATCAATAATTATAAATTTAATGTGTGAAGTATAACTTTTGAAATAATAAATGAAATATTAAACAATAATATATAATTACAATACATGTCTGATTTATAGTATAAAATATTAAATATGCTCAGGGTTTTATAATTTCTCATTAAAATATAAATAATTTTTTCCAAAACAATTATTTCATAATTTTTTTAAATTTTTTTGTAAAATTACAATGTATTATCATATTCACAATGAAAATTTTAGGAGTTCCCCATGGTTGATTTAAAATTCCTAATAAGGAAGATCAATACCACAATAAATATATATGTCTATGTGTGTGTGTGTGTATAATTATTTTGTAATTTTAAAATATTTCAAATGATTATTTAACATTAAAATATAGTCACCAAAAATATTAATGTTAATGTTGGCATATTATACAAGGAATGTGAAAATTTAATATTTTCACCACATAATAAAATTGTTGAATTTAAAGATTTCATGTAGAAAAATGTCATCTTATCAACTAGTTTTTTCTGTACAATAAGATATATCACATCACAATATATATAAATCATTATATAAAGAATAAAAATATAATGAAATAGTCATTAAAATATAACATTCAAGGATCATTTAGCCATATGTTTCCCGGTATGTATATATGTGAGACACATCATGGAAAAATTATACTTCTTTTTATGGAATTTATATAAGATTATAATTAAATTTAAACACTTATATTTAATTTATATTGATTTATAGGACACTAGATTATTTTTAAAGGATATTAGATATATTAGATGTCCCTATTATATACATAGTTTAGTATGTTCTCTCAATGTTCAAAACATCATGTTCTTTAAGTTGTTGTAGAGGTAGTTTTGGTTTTTGTTACTATGAGTGATGATTGTTTTAATTCATCATGAAACTAGTGAGTGAATAATTTTAAGGGACCATATAGGAACATGAAAATAAATTAACCAAAAAAAATAAATATTAAAACAATAGATGAAGAAAAAATTGATCATGGCTTCCGAATGAAATTCTGAGAGTTGGAATGATTTATTATGACATTATTACATATTTAATGACTCTAATAAGGAATATTAGGTGGTTGGGTGAGTCCCAAATTACTCATTTTTTATTCTATTTGTTTTGGTGGATTTATCGAATTTATTATGGTTTGGGAAAATAGGTTAAAGGAAACCATTTGACACATAAATCATAAGATAATTTGATTTGATTTTTTACATAGCTCTGTTTTCTGGAATTGTTAGTACATCATTATTAATAAAAAATAGATTCAAGAGGAATCCATGTGAATTGGTTTTTAATATATTCATGGTGAATGTTTTTAGAAAATCCATGTCTATTTGGGAAAATCATGTTATAGTTTTTAAAGGGTTATAGATCCATCTAGAAGGCAAATGCATGGTTTGAAAAACAATTACTACAAACCATTTGTGGTGAAGTTCTTGAGGTTCTTCCATCAATATAGTTGGAAAAATATTTAGAAAACCACACAACCCAACTATAATCCCCACTAAAAGAACATTTTAATAGTATTCATTGTTATTATTCATTGTATAGCCCCATTATTTATTCCTCATTCTCATAAGCTTGACCAAGACAACCCCCACCCCCACACTTAGATTCCTTATCCAACTATTTTGAAGGGTTTTGAAATCATTAATTTTCAATATATGTTGCATCTTCAACACTGATTTCCTATAATTTGACTGCAAATTTATCTACGATTTTGTTACCTTTTGATTTAATTTTAAATTTGTGATTAATCCAGAGCATGGTGGAATTGCCTAATTCTCCGGGGGATTTTATGTTTCTTATATAGTGAGTTATCTTAGACAATGGCCACACATCAATGTTTACTTTTTCACTATTTTATTAAACATATTTTATTTTTAAATGTTTTTAAAGATTTAAATTATTTTATATTCATGGTTGTTTTGTAGTTCCATTGAATAGATTTTTCAAGTAAAAATTTCACTATTATGATATGGGATTTCAGTGAGAATTTAGTCATTATTCTAGTGCAATGAGGAGCAATAAAGAACATATATGGATTTATTTCTTTATTCGAATACTATATAAGTTTTCAATAACAAATTTTAGTGAAATAATTAAATTTATAAACTTTATAATTAATATATATGTGGGTCTGGTTGTGATATTGGTGTCTCTAGTTCTTTGACGAAGGCGGAGTGATCATAGAGATGATCTATGAAATTCATTAATCTATTTTTAAGGGAAGAAATTATTTATTTTAATGTATGTGCAAATTATTAAGAAAATATAATATATTACATACTTGATTATACTCATGTGGAATTTGAGGCCACAAAAACCATGGTAGTGTTAATCAATAGAATGGTTGTTGTTGGTTTATAAAACATAATACCAAATATTGAACTATATGATGTGATGATGGATCAATTGGAAAAATGTATACCAGATGGAGATCTCGATCACCAATTTTCAATGGTATTAATTGAAACTACATCCATGAGTTACATGATCACCCTATGTGGTGTCAATTAATTGAATTGGAAAGAATATCGGGTAAGGTCCGGTGATTTTTAACATAGTGACCTCTAAGAAAAGAGTTTTGATGACATGGGTTGGATGGCCAATTGGTTTTCTATGAGATATACCCAGTTGATAATGGAAATTAGGTTAGGTGTTCATGCCTACATTTGAATCCTATAAAAGGTAATGTGTTTCATTTCAAATCCCAAGTGGGATTTAGATATAGGGTTAAGAGGGACTGCATTTTGTAAAATTGGGAACTATATATATTTCTATAAAAAATTTGACCCTCACAAGAGTGTTTTGGTGGGAATAGATAGATATTTTATTATGTTTCTCCTTATAAATCATATTGATGATATAATCCAATGGAGTTATGGAATGAAGAATGGGAATTTTGAAATAGGAAACCCCTTACCATATACATATACTCTTGCTTATTTACACTTGATGTGTCCATGGATGCATAGAAATTCTTTTTAGGATGTATATTTTAGTCTAAATGACATGTGATTATACTTTTGAGGATTACCATATGAACATCATTGAATATTTATTTTAATACTTGTTTAATATTTGTGTTATATGACTAGGAAAAGAGTATTTCATCGTGAATGAACATATGTGATCTTAACGATCTAGTTTCCGAGAAATGTACTAATTCTTGAGATACTAGGATTCGATATCATGTCAAAATGGGGTACCAAGGACACCTTGGGTCCATTGAATACATATTATGTCTATGATATAACAATTTATAATTGGGTATATTTATAATAACAATCTTTATAATGTGACAAATTAATCACGCCCAGATCCATCCTGTCAAGCCTTATAATATTTTTTATTATAGATTAGGATGGCTAGGATGCATGTGATTAATCTTGTTGATATTTTGACTTAGGTTGTAGTCTTAATTATATTTAATGAAAGATATAGAAATGTATTGTATTAGTGATATTTATTATCTGGGAAATTGGATACATGCCTCATAATCATGAGATCTTGATATTGAGTTTTATTATAATGAATTCCTTTCTTTATCTTATTATTCTAGTATTATTTGTTAACACACGAAGATTTGGTTATTAGATAGTTGATATAATATAATGTCATTTTCAGAGACACCACAACATTATCCAAAAAATGGGTGAAAAAATTGGGACCTATGCCAAATGATTATAACTGTTTTTTTATACCACAATAGGCCTAGCTCCCCTTGAGTATTTCTGGTTTTCATTATCAACAAGATGCGGTAAGATAAATTTAATAACAAGTAGAAAAAATAGTATTATGGTTATTAATTTTTCTACAAATTATTTTTTTATTATAGTTAATATTTTTAAATTTTAATACACTACATATACATGTCATGAATGGTACATTGTTTTTTGGTTTATTGCTTTGTTACGTATACACATCTTTCTGAAGAGTCCAAGTCATTGCAAAACCTATTAGATTTTTCTCCTCATTTTGAACCATGTTCAAAAGAAGAAAAAATTGATGTTTCAAATAAATATGATGTATCTCAATTAGGATAGGGAGGCTATGAGTGAGTTGATGTTCCGAGATGAATTATAACGTCATATATATTTACTTGTTTTTCTATTATTATTTTATTTATATAATTGGCTTAATAGGTGGATGTGATTACACTTATGTTTCATTACTTATATATTAAATGTTATTATAATTAGGTTTTTTAATTAACGATTTTAATTATATTTTTATTGATTCTCAATGATACATTGTTATTTATATCACTACTACTCAATTTTATCCTAGAGTATTGTCTCTCCATATACTATTGTATAACCTTTCATCTAGAATGTACCCTATAGTATAAGAAGAAGAAATAATTATGTATTATAGGGGAGTTTGTTAGAGTACCAGAATAGTGGTATCTTGAATATAATGTTACAATGGAGTATCAAGGATATTTATATTTATCTAATTATTTAATTAATTAGTGGTAAAAATATTTAGAAATATCTAAAAAAAATTGGTTGATATTAGGCCGGAATTTCAGGAAAAGATCCTCTTCTCAATCATTAATGTTACCCAGAATAATGTATTTCTACTTGGATTTTGGATGTTATGTATTTATAATACATTTACATATAGTGCCCTACGGAAATGTTTTTAGTATATAATTTTTTACGTAATTGATCTATTACCCTAATGGAATGGGGGAAGTGAATTTGTAACATCCCTCTATTTCATATTATCTTAAGAGGGTTGGGAGATGTTAATAGTCCTTATGTAACATCCCTAGTAACCAAATGCGAGAAATATATACCAAAGGGATTCAATACATCAGTAGTATTATTTTCCTTTTATTACAAAAACCACAAACCAGAAATATTATAACCAAAAAATGTACTTATTATGCATGATAACAATGAAATACAACTCAACATTTCATTTATCAAAATCATACTAACATCAAGTGCCACAGTGGAAGAAAAAAATATCAATATAAATAGTATAAGATATACTAATAAAACTCAAAGACAATGACACTACCCCTTGATTCATAAGATCCATTCTCCAACCTCATCAAATAGACCTTGTATCATGAAGTAGTTCTAAGCATGTGTGATTCTTTTCCCTTTCCAATGTCAGTGTAGATGACATATGAAAAAGCACCAAAGGAGGGGTTAGTTCTTAATCCTAGTAGGTTTTCCATAATGGCTTACTCACACACCCCACTATTATAGAAAAGTTATATATATTTATATAAAAAGATTTATATATAAAAAATTTCTAATATTGTTTATAACTAAATATAAATAAGAACCATATCAACCTGTTTTCCAAAAAAATCATTTTTTAAATAAAGAAACCAAGTAATTGCTTAAAACAATTCCAGATGTTCCCTTTGAAATTAATTTTACATTAAAATTATCCACACAACCACCAATTCCTGCATCATTATGATAGTTTCATACTTATTATCATCATCTCGTCGATCGATGAAGTCACCACGAGGTAATTATATCCCATATTAGATTACACCATCTACACCGTGTACAAGACCATATTTCAACCAAACCTCATAAATGATATATGAACACACACACAAAATATACCCAAAAAACATGCCAACCACATTTCAATAAAATAAAATTATTTTTTTAAACCATTTTGTATACAAACAAATAAAAATATTATATTAAAATCATTATTTTAAATTCATTTATCAAAACAAATTCCACAACTTAATACCACAATTCCATTGTTTCACCAAATACCATAAATCATCACTAAATAATATTTATAACATGATTTTCAAAACAATTTTACATTCAATATAATGTAATAAAATCAATTTGAATATAATACAATCACTTACATGAATAAGAGTTGAGAATGAAGTAATCTTCCTTGAGTGTTTGGGAGGAAATTATAAATGGCACAAAAACCATCACAATCCCAGAAAAATATAAAAAAACAACTATATATATCTACCCATAACATAAACCAAGACAAATAAACTAATATTTGGCATCCACAACCTTACATCTTCCCACAACGGTCGTAGACCTTTGAAACCGAGAGAGGGGGTGCAGTAGATCTATGAAAAAGATCATGAATGATCAAGAATGATCACATATGTCAATGATACATATTATAATCACCAAATAAGCCTTCATATCAACTCTTTATTGATGTTATTTCCTATATTTGAAATTGACATAGAAAAGTACTGAGTTAGGGACTTATTGGAGGGAAAATGATGGGTCAAAATCTTAATCCAACATAGAACCCATTTTTAACAAAGTTGATTCATACCACTCATAATTTAGTAACACAATTTCGCTTACCTTGAACATAAAGTGCCTTATACACTACCTTAAGAATAAACACCCCATGTTTATCTCACATGGTCGTCATACCATGCATGAACCATGATGAAACCACAACTTCAAAATGACCCAAGTCAAATTTCAACATTCAAATATTTGACATTGTTGATGCATGGTTTGTTAAAACCATTTTACAATTATGTGAAACCACATTTTCCCATGTCTCACTATTAATGGATTATTATATGGGTTTCATGGCTTCCACAAACCATGAACCACTAGTTCACCTGTCGAATATCTAAGAAAAACTATCAAAAGATTCTCAAAACTCTCCCAAACATCACCCTTATAATTTATATACATTAAAAAAATTCATTACATACATGAATCTAGTGGAGATATAGATTTGCCTATAATTAATTTAATTTAGGGGCAAGAGGATTCAAATGCATCATATGTGGAATATTGAATTGACATGATATATATTCATTCAACTGTGTAAATGTAGTTATGACTGAGGCACAATTTATTAATTTTTTGTAAAATAATCACATGAAATTTTCATATATATTTAATTGGGGTAATTTTATTCACATGGAATGATTTGTATCAAAATATTTTATAAATGGTTGTTTATTGAGATATATGGTAATTTATTTGATAATTAAGAAGATGATATAGTATATATACATAAGAGGGAGAAAAACACATGTTTATTAATTCAACTATTTAATGACACGGATTTGAAAAAGGGTGGTTGCTATTGGTTGGGTTAGGTTGATTAATGTTCCTAGTGAAAACATATTGTTTTTATTTCTTATATCACATGTAATAAAAACATACTAAACTGAATTGGGGTGCCTAGTTCATTTTTAATTGATCATCCATGATAATGATGTTGTTTTTTAATATATGTTGGATGAGGTGTTTTTCATCATTGGGTGAAATTCATGCACATTGTTACATAGTGAGTAGAATTTTCATTATAGGATTATATATCGACATGAGTTTATTACATATAGGGTATATGAGATACTATAGTAATTATTAGTATTCTTATGTGATTGTTTACTATGACATGAACATGGGGTCATCTATTAGATGTCGCCTTGTTTCTTTTAGCTTTTTATAGGTTAGATAATGAAGAGAACATGGTTACAAATCAACATATCACGAATTATATATTTTTTAATTATGTAATAATCAATATAGTGGTTCTCCAAGTCATATGAGTCAAATAAGAAGGAAAATGAATTTTTGTACAATTTATTTCATTTGGATAGCTACCCTTGAGTGATGATTCTTTGGGTTTTGGGTTTGGACTCTTAATATTCACTACCGTGTTCTCGTTGGGTGCATTTTTTGAGGTATGGTTAGATCATGGGTTGATACAAGATGTGTGGCTAGATTAATGGAATGATATTACTTGGAGAAAGATATTTTTTTATTGTGTGTCGTCATTATTTCATTGTGTAAATAAATTTGGAGTGATAATCAAGTGTTTTGATCAGTTTTGATGAGATTTTCACCTATTAGGTTTGATGATAATGAAATGGTAGAAGTTAGTTTCATGTGGTACCAATTTATGATAGAAATGGTATGTGTCCCTATAGGAATTGTGTAATGATTGAGTACGTGAAACTCGGATAGGACCAGAAACCTTGGGATATAGTAAAATTAGGCATGTCCCCTAATTATTGAGTAGATATAAGATTTATAAAATTTTAGTATAATGAATGAATCTAGTAAAATCCTACTCAGGTTTTGACATGATCTAATGATATTTTTGAAATGGGAAAATCATAAATGTAATATTAAAACAATTTGATGTTTTATTTTAGAAAGGTTGTAGGAATTTTTTTTTGTGAGAGTAACACAATATACTATTTTTAGATGATAATTAAGTGGTATGTTTCATGGTTGTGGTTCCACCCATCAATGGATGGTTTAGTTGGTGATAGGACACTAGTGGGGAAGAAAGATGAATTTATCTTACCTAGTGTTAATAAATAATTTGGGTCTTATATTAGGCTTTAAATGATTCATTGTATTGAAATTAAGAATCATTTTTTTATTTGTGATTATAATTTGATTTTTTTGGGTGACCCATGATTCAAGAAATGTTTCCTTGATTTAAAAATTGTTTTTTTCATATGTCTCCAATGGTTAATCATGTCCCTAAATTTAATGAAATATTCAATTGGTGAGAAAAATTATTTTCAAACTAATTATGATGGTTTTATGATTTCGAAATGTTATATTTGGTAGAACATTGATCTTTTATATTTTATTAGTTACCATTAATGTATTTTTCAATATATAGGAGCCCTACGTATAGAAAATGTATATTTTAGTGTTCTTATTTGGATATGTGTATGAGAGGAAACTGTAGATAATTTTATGTTCGTTTCAATAATTTAGAGGTGTATTATGATAAAAAAGTGACATGCGCATTATTGGATGATTATAAAAGTGTTTCATTATAAAATATCAATGGTGGGGTGAACTATTACCATAATTTTAAATAATGATCTAGTTTTTAATTTCTGATGTTCCACATGTCAAATGGAAATATGAATGATATCATTATGGATTCTTAGGGTAGATGGTGTGATTTTAGACATTGTCTTGGTGTTTTTTATAGTTGATGGTGGTATCTTTTTTTTAAGTTAGGTTCTGATGATTTCATTTTTTTATAAGGGGGGTAAATAGAGTATTTAATGGCATAATTTTTTCATTAATATGGAATTCAATAACAGAATACGATTATGATTTTTTTGGATATCCATTGAGGATTATTATAGTTGATTAGTGTTATGGTAGTGATATTGGAACACCTCATGAACATACATGGCTGAATATTCAAAGGTGGATTTTAATTTTTTATTATGTGATGGTTGAAATGTTAATTTATAATTTTAAAATATATTATGAGAGTTAATCTATCATATGGTGACTTTGATAAACATAGAATAATAATCAAAAGGTATATTTAGTACTCTGGTGTGTCTCGAGAGCTTTGGGTTTTGTCTTGTGTGTTTTGGAGGAATCTCCCAATATAGCAGAGTTTAGAGAACAATATTTTTAGGAAACTATATATAACACTATTAAACATGATGTTTTGTGTTTAGTTTCTATTATTCTAGGTTTTCTTGTAATTATAGTATAAGATTTTGAGTAAATAATATAATTAAAATATAAAATTACAGATGTGGTATGGGAATGTGGATTTAAAAATAGTATTAAAAAACTTTAGTGGTTATATAAAACCCTATTTGAGAGATTCTTAGGGTTTTGAATCCCTTATCATGGTTGTTCAATGGATTGGTAAACCATGTTACCAAAATGTGGAATGTATTGGGATTTAGGTAGTTCTATCCACTTGTTTGGAAAAAATTTAGACGAAACCTTGTGGTAAATTTGAAGTTTCATTTATGTATTACCCATAGAAGATTCAATCTGGGACCGTTTTTTATACCACCTACTAATGGACATGACACATATAATCCCCATGATGTTTGTAGTTATTTCTCCATGATTTGTGAAACATTAAATTTGTTTTTCATTGATTTAATGTTTGTCTTATACATTGGTACCCTCTTTATTTCTACTGATATCCTTTATTTGATAATAATTTCTCTTTATTTAGGTTTTCATTTAGTGATTTTCTAGAGAAATGTTTATTTTCCTAATTCTCATTGGGATTTCATGCAGATTTCATAGAGGGAATTCAGAGATTATTTACAGCTTATTCACATTTAATTTCATTAATGTATGTCACATTTTTTAATTATTAATGTTTTTAGTAGAAAATTAAAATTGTTTAAATTCTTTTTTCAATAAAGTTTTTGTTTTTTATAGTTGTGCGGTTTGGGGAAAACTTTCGTCATTTATAATGTCATTGGTCAAAATTATTAAGTGGTGAGATCGGCCACTGAGCACCAACTAATATAATTTTGTTTTTTAAAAAAAAATTATCTTAAAATTTAATAAATATATTATTTATTGTTAATAAATAAATGATATTTATTTAATTTGGAGGTTTGGTTGGGTGATAAAGGACTTGGTTTCATGTTCGATGGCCATATGGTATTAGCGAAACATGGTTAGAGTTTTTGATCTGCATTAATTATGGGAATCACATTTTTTTAAATTATATGAACATTATAATGTTACCCATTAATATTAAGAATGTATTATATTATTTTGGTATGTAAGGAAAAATAATTGTTTTGGGATTCTCCTCTATAAAATATTTGTGCTTGTTAATAAATATTATTTATATGGATTAAACTACACAATGTGTTATGGGACTAAATAAACTCTCAAATCAATGATTAATGTATCAGTTATTAATGGTCAATAGTATTTATTAATTTTAGTTCCTTAAGATACTGGATTCCCATGAGGCATGTGAGCCAATATTATTTAAATGAATGTTAGGTATAATCCCAGTTACTGGTGACATAATAATCTTATGGTAGTGATGTGTGATAACTTTGGATGTGTGGCTAATTGGATTATTATTAGAGATATCCTAAAATGGTTTTATGAAATTTCAGTTGGTTTAACACCCCATATACAAATGGTAATGGGATCAAATGATTGAAATTAATATATTGTGATTCTTATAAGGTGTTAATAAGATTTCAATTATACATTAGCTGAAACTAGTCAGTTCCCTAACGACTTCTGAGAATAGCAAGAGTGTGGGAATAATGATTGGTAGAGATGATATTATATGTAACATTTGAATACTTACTGATGAAATGTTCATGATGTTATATAGAAAGAGGTTATGAATTTAATAATTCATCCCACCAAAACCCAATATTTATACTCTCAATGTTTTACCATGATAGAGTTTTGGGAGCCCAAATGTGTTCCAGTGACTTGACATAGTCCTGATAATATATGATTGTGCTATTGAGGAAACACATAGGTATATCCTATGATATATATTTTTATTCTTATGTGATATTATATTGATAAGAAATTTATGTGATTATTTAATCATTTATCAACAAATTTTCTTTTTGGGATCTTGATATAGTTCCATATATGAATTCCTATGATGCTCAGAATCGACCTCGAGTTTCTATTGGACTCCCTTGATCCTAAAAATCACATGATTTGCAAGTATGATTATGATCCAATAATTTTGGAATGACAATTTTATAATGATTACTATTTTATGATGTTATTACAAGTCCATTCTAAGTATCTACCAGGTCAAACATGATGATAATTTGCATTCTGGATTTGGATGGTGATGATGTCTGTGATCTTCTCAGCTTGCTCAGTGAAATGTAGAGTGCCCCATGGGTCAGTTACAACCTCATATTTAAAGATATTGGACTCATTTTTTTATTTAATTATGTTAACAATTATTCCAAGGACACCTAGGATCAATATTTTAAGACTAATATGTGTAAATGTTTTTCCATTGATCAGAGGATTGATCGATGAATAGACTACACCCTAGGATTATGCTTTTATATTTTCTTCATGATAATGTGAAATTATTAGTGAGAAAAATCAATGTATAAATATTCTATAGATAATCAGGTCACATGCATTGGGTTCAACAAAATATATTATTTCTATGGTAGGACTTAGTCCCCCAAAGCAGTTATGGTTTACACAATCTAGATGGAATTTATGAAGACACCACATTCCTTGTAGAAGAATCTAGTATATGTTTTCTATTTTTTTACATTGATTATTAATTTATATCATCTTAATATATCACATTTATAGACACTATATATATTGTATTTTCATGTGAATACATTGGTGGTTACCTATAGAATTATGTACTCACACCCTGCTCATGAGGCTGTGGAACTTGGGTATGCCAATTAAGAATTTACTTATTTTAAGCATGTGTTTTAAATAGGCCCAGTTTGATATTTTTTTTACTAATCATATGTATATAAATTGGTATTTTGATACTATGACTATCGCGTGGCTCGAATATCTATTCTAGAGTCTTTTAAATTTATATTATTTTTCTATTCAACCATTATGTGTATATGTGGTTGGATAGATAAGAGTTTTTTCATGTATATATTTACAACCAATTTATTGTATATATATTACATGTTTATTTATTCTGGTACAATTAGTTAGTTTTAAATTATATAATATCCCAATGATACTGGAATATACACCTGAGGTTATTTGGTAGCATGTAATGTATGAGGAGGAACACAAGATCTATAGGTTAAACAATACTCAAGAACCATTGGAGTGGCCTCCATTCATGTATGTTTCAAATACTAATTTTAAGTTTTAATATATATATATATATATATATTATAATATAGTATAAAACAAATAAAAAATGTATAATTCCATTGATTATGGGAATTGAATTGTTGATATTTTAGAATATATTTTCTATATTAGTTCCATTATTAATTGATTCCCTTGAATTAAATTTGATTTTTTTCCCTGGATTATACTATGTCATATAATAATCTACACAATGTGGTGATAGTCATTTCTAAGTGAATTAATATTGGTATATTTTTATGTACGAAATACAGAGGTTTCAAATTATTTTTTTAGTGGGAATGAGGGTTTTGAGTCAATGTTAGGGATATTTGACTCGGTTTGTTGGAAAACATAAGGCGAGTTCCCTCTTGTCATTACAGAAGTTGTGGGGTGCCTGAAATAATGAGTGGAGATCTTCCAGGTGACTATGTATGTCTATACTAAACTATTATCAAGAGAATCAATAGATGTGTTGTATTACGACATGATTTTCTACTTTCATTACAATTTTATATAGTTTAAATGAATACAAATAAATTGGTTTATATTCAATTTTTTTACAGGAGTTCAGTTTTATTAAATGATAAGTTGCACCCCATTACATAGTAGTGTTTTCCATGCCATTGTTTTGGTGATTTTTATTTTATCTATAAATTTTTGGTCAAGATTCATTGGTCATGTATTTACATTATTCATCAAAATACTATTTCATAACAAACTTTATTAGTGGTTTCTAGTTCTCCAATTATGTATATATACCTCTTATTTTTTAGTTTCTAATGTCTCTCAATTTAAGGAATCCCACTTCTCCCAATTCTTTAATTTTCGATTCATATCTCCCTCAAATGTTTTACATTAGTGAGTATTCTTTTTTTCATCATTATAATATATTTGATAGTACCCTGTTACGATTTAGTCAGTATAAGGTTTCTTGTAATACTCATTGAATTTATATGTAATCCTGTGAAATAAATTTGATGTATTTTGACAGATTCGATCACACGCAACCTCTATTATTGATAAACCATTACATATTATGGCTTATTCAAACTCGAAATTGAATTAATGGTTATGAAAATGATTGGCCAAAATATGATATATATATATACATCTATATAAATAATCTTAATAATTTTATTTTTTATTACCTATAAAATAACCATTAAATTATATAAAACCATTTCATCCTTAAAATACCTGTTTTTATGAAGAGGTGTATGTTTTCTCGGAATTATGATTATTTATATAAGATTAAAAATTGATTAAAAATAAAATCTTATTTTATTTTTATTTACTAATAATGTAGTTATAAATATTCAAACCATAGTTATATAATGGTTAGGAATGATGATACAATCATTTGGAGAAACATGATTTATTCTATCAAAAAAATTAGAAATAATTTTTTATAATAATAAAATTAAAAATTAACAAAATTTAATATATTTTATATAAACATATATAATATATATTTAATAAAAAAATTACATTAATATTTTTCATTTTACAAGGAAATAAATGAATTTAAAATTTTATTTATGTATAAAAATTTCTTTTTATAAAAACAATTTGTTCATTGTGTTCTAAAGGTAATTTTTTAATTAATTTATGAAATATTAAAAATATATTTTTGGTAAAATTTTTAATATTTTTTTAATAAAATTTAACAATTATTTAATGGTTGAAGATTTATTTATCATAATAAATAATAAATATAGTAAAATATTATTAATACTATAAGTGGTGATACTAATTTATCGTGGGTTAAACATAGATTTTATTGTAATAATGTCCTATAAAATATCTAATTATTATTTTTTATAGATATTTTTAATTTTATTTATATTTTATTTCTTCATCATCATTTTAATCAACTTTATCTAGAATGTTACGTTAAATTATTTAAATATTTTTTGATATCCCTTGTGTGTCAATCCCATCACATATAAAACATCACATAATATCCTTTATTATTCAAATATATTGATTATTGTATCTAACCAATGAAATCCCCATAAACATTTATTAACTCATTCCCCTAAATATTTATCTTTAAATTATAACCAAACAATGTCCTTATAAGGCTATACAAGTATGTCAATGGTGGTCTCTCAATAAATAAGAAATCGTCTAACATGTCTCAGTTAAAGTTTACTACTTTTTCTACTTCCCATAAATATAATTTATCAATAATAATATAATTTTGATAGTATCATAAATATAATGATATAATACAATGATTATGGGACAACTATTTTCCTCTTCAGTCAATCAAATTAAAATGAAATAAATCGATCCTGTGTTCGTGTAGACTGCATCCCCAATGATGAGAAATTATTCATTTTACATAGTTGTATATCATTTATGAATATAATTTATTATTTAATAAATCTATATATATTTTTATGATATAAATAATATTAATAAATTACATATTATTTTTTATATTTCTACTCTTCATTACATTACAAATTCATAACAACAGTCATGAGTACATATGGACTATTGTCCCTATAAAGGGTGTAATTAATTATTTAATTTATTATCATTATAGAATGTTTTAAATATGAATATAATAAATATAAATAAAATTAATAAAATAATTATAATTATTTATATTATGAAAAAATGATCAAAATTTATATACCATAACCACTAAACTGAAATAGATATTAAAACAATGTTGTTAACACTCAATATGTTGAGGGTAATAAATGATTGTTGTTGAATATGTGATATGATGTTATATGAAAACAATGTACGGTATTATAAGTATTATTATTATTCTCTTTTAGTGGTATATTAAATTTTAATTAATTATTCAAGAATCATGTCATATATTAGATCTGGGTTTTATTTTAAAATATAGTATTTTAACAAGAATGTTTGTAAGTCAATTTCTAGAAATAAATGTTTATGGTATATCACCAAAAAATAATATATTTGTTACTCCTATATTATTTTTAATTAATATTAATATAATTTCTATAATTTTTTTCTCTATATGTTACAAATAAGTCTGAAAGATCATTTTTATAGATAACACACATTGTTCTCCTATTCGGTGAATAATACATTCATTTTTTCTATATAAATTTGTTAAAATGATTTGAGTAATAGTTTTAATATAATAAATTCTCCTAATAATTTCATTTTAACTGTGTTTTACATTATATAAAAATATTTAAAAGGATTATTATTTATTTTTATAAGATTCAATATATATTAACAATGTTGTGAACAAAATCCTTATTTTAGAATAATCCACAAGAATGTGTTCTAATTCCACCATGACTTCTCTTTTCATTGATTCTTACATTATGAGATTAAATGATTATATAAAATTACTTTTTAATATTATGGAAATGTTAATATTTTTATATCTTGATTTCAAGATGAAAATTTTATTTTGAACAATAATTGTTAGCGTGATATTTTAAAGAAATTTCACTTTTGTGAATAAACATTTATGTTATATTGTTTTAAAAGGTATATAATCAAATATTACCATGAATATTGACTATCTAGGTGGTTTAATATTATTACGATGAAATATTGTTGAAATGTTTTTTATTATCAATGGTTTATGTAAGGAAAAGATGGAAAAGTTATTCATGGTCAGATGGAAAACATATGAAATAATAATGATTATCTAAATGGTAGGTTTGTTATATCATTCATAATAATTGGTTAGTTTTTATTGATTATGGGATCGAATGGTAAAATTGAGGTCATTCCAAGGTTGAATTATGGTACACAAGAGTTTATTCGATGCCCAAAAGATGTTATGTGATATGTAATTATAATGAAAAAAGGATTAAATATTGGTTATCCTAGTGAAAATAAGTGATGATTGTCTTGTTAGATTTCATTGAAAAATTATTTCTATGTTTATTTTAAAGGAACATTTTTTTATTCAACTAATTATGACAATTAAATTTATTATGATATAATCTAATGGATCCTGATCTCTAACTATTTTATGATTTATTTATTCTTATAGAATTAATACACAAGCGATGATATAGATCAATGAATTACCATGCATCATATTAAAATGATAATTTAATTTTCATATAACCATATTCTAATTTTATAAATAAATATAATCCTTGACAGATGTCTCCCATGATTACCATTACATATCATTTGAGATGAACCATTCATAGGATTCCATTCCCCTGGTTATTATGATGGATTTTAATTAAGATATGACTAATAAGCATACCATTTGATAAAAACCTTTCAGTAAAATTGGGTTATTATTTATGAAATTGTATGATTTTGGATGTAAAATTTAGTGGAAGTAATCATTTATGGGTTTAGGGTATATATTGTTATAATATTTTCATACAATTTATGTAATATTTTGTAAACTTTATGTATACAAATTTTGGGTTTCCATAGTTTTTATCAGATTAGGGTTTAGTTAAATTTTAATATTGAGATTAGATAACATTTTTGAATAAAAAAATCATATGCCTATGTTTGTTTTAATATACTAGTGATTTATTAATGAAAACATTTTTTTATTTCAAGTAAAAACCATGTACAGATACTGTAAAATGGATGGGATTGAAGAACAGATGAACCTTGTGGTATAAAATATAAATGTGAATGATTGGGTATAAAAAATTCATATTTTTTGTATGAGGAGTGTGCCTATGTCTGCACAACTAACTGGAATTTCCCAATAGTTATTGTGTGGTTATTTCATACATTCAATATAAAAATATTATAAATGATTTGAATAGATGGTGACTATGAACGATATAGGTAAAACCTAAGGTTTCATATATTGAAAATATGGTCTCATGACTTACACATTCCATGAATAATTTTTTTGTATTAAATGATTGTTAAAATTTATAATTATTTTTTATTAAATGTTTTCCTAATTTATTCATTTTAAGGAAGAAGGTGGAATCATGTTAGAAATGAACATGAAAAATTATTGTATTATTTTCCACCTAAAGAATTGATGTTTATAGATTCTATAATTAAAAATATTATTTCAATTATTACATAAAATTATCCAAGGCATATTCATGGTGGGATTTGAAAAATTAAATGTACAATCTTGTATACCATTGATTCATTTTGGAAAAAAAATGCACCATCTATTTTATGTTCATATGATCCATTAATAGTTGATAAATGGATTAGTACAACTATGAAGAAATTTTATATTTCCATGTACTCAATGAAAGAAATTTACAATATGGGTTTGGATGAGTTTTAGTGGTTTACCTATATAAGTACGTTCTATGTAAACATCATATATTAAATGGAGAAATAATTATAGAAGTTAAAGATGAATGTTGATGAATATATCAGAATATATTTGGAATATGTTACAAGAATTATATGGTATAATTATTATATTTTCATTCATCATAAAATTTATATTTGTTAATTCATTAGTTCTATAAAATAAAATCTATGATATAAAATTTATATAACAGAATTATGTATTTATAAATGAATAATTTGGTGTTATCTCATCATAGAAGTGACCATTAGCATCATCCTACAGTATCATGTATTTGATAAGAAAATAGTGATTGAATTAAAATGAAATTGTAAAAATAAATACCATACATGAACTGGATGAGTATTCCCACAAATCAAAATTTTTGAACGCATCCATGGCATCATTTTATTAACTGAAATAATATATGAATTGTGTTTGGAATGGAATTTTGATTGTAAATAACGTGTCAATTTATTGAGGTGATGTTGTCAAATGATGTGGTTTTAATGAAATATATATGTATTGTACCAACCAATTTTTTTAATGAAATGAGTATAGTAATTATGAAATGTTGTTTATGAATATGAGGGTTAATGAAAATTGATCTTTTTTAGTAACATATTATTCATTGAGAGAAATGGAAATCACGTTTAATCACTATTATCATTTTTGGTTTTGATAATGATGTAGTGATAAATATACATACCATATAATATAAAAACACTAATGAATTATTTTATTATCTTTTAAAAAAACCATTTAAATATGAATAATTTTTTAATGGAATCACATTAACATTTAAATATATAGATAATTAGTATTAAAAAATTTAAAAGTGTGTCCAGTTGGAACCAAGGTTATAATTTTCTTGAAAAAGAGCGTGGATTGTGTTTTTTTTTCAATCCACTAATGGAATCATGGATATTTCATGGAATGGGATCATACAAGTCAGGCCATAAGCTTATTTTAGGGTGACATATTTTCCCAGTGATTTGAACATTTTTGTGTTTAAAAATTTGGAGAAGGGAAAGCATTACGAAAAGTGGTTCTTTTGGAAGGCCTTATTAGAATATTGCAAAGGCATTTCTTTCATGAAGATAGTCTTCATGAAGTATATTACATAGAGAAGGGTTGTTTTTATGTGGTATTCTCTATGATTACGAATGTTTGATCTTTGAAATTTGAGAGAGGTATTATTTTAGAATCAATTTTTTTATGGAAAAGGCATGGATTTTGTGAAGACAATAATGGAATTTTCAATGATATGAAGCATTGCAGTTTGAGACTAGGTTTTATTACTATTACGATGAGCATAATGAATAGTGAAGGGAATGAGCATTGTGGTGGTGCATTGTGGTGATGAGAAGGAGTTTTATGGAGAGCTCCATGATTACGACAAGCTTTGTGAACTAGAAAATTCTCTGGATCATTACAAGATAGAAGAAGCGCCACAAAGACATTTTGACAATTCCAGATTTTGCTCCTGAAGAAGTGTAGCTCCATGATTGGACATGCCTATAAATTAAAGGCCATCCCTATTCATTCTGGATGATTTCTAAGACAAAAAATCATGGTCTTTTGTGACTTCACGAAGAAAGGGGTTCTTCACTGAGCATGTCATCCTAAGGGAGCATGTGTTTTGTGAGGAGACTTCTAATATCCTGAATAAGGTTTTTGATCTTAAGTAGTGTGAGGTTCACAAAAATAGGGGGTTCTTCCTTGGCCTAGTGAGCTTCGTAGGGTTTGATTCTCTACAAGGTAGTGAGCTTCGTGAAGGGTAGTGCACCGTGAGGTAGTAAGCATCATGAGGATGGTTTCTTTGTGAGGCAGTGAGAATCACGAAGGATTTTGTACTGTGAGGTATTGAGCTACCCGATGGGTTGATCATTGTGAAGTGGAATTGCAAAGGGTTGTTTTTAATTATCAGTACAGAGTGGATAGGTATTTCAGTGAGCATCTACTCATGTCATTGATGTAATAAGTGTCTCATACAGGATAGAGACAAAGTCTCCAATGTCAATCTTTTGATGTGACCTTCACGTCGATAAACATTGTTAGACTTCTCTCATAGTTGTGAGCTAGTGGGTTCTTTTAGAATTGTTCTGAGGGAAGTGTTGAGTCATACCTATACATTTGTAAAGGCATTGTGCTGGGCATTGAGTGACTGTGACCAGACCCATGTACTCTAAATATATTTAATATTAGTGTAAGTAGGAATAACTGACACACCATCAGCGTATAATATTTTGATATAGCCCTTTGTAGTGATCCATGTAAATGTGTTGGGTCATCTCCATACATAATTTTGTCTGGTATATTTTATATGTTCTTATCAACATATGATCAAGATACACTAATTTAATAATAATATGTGCACACCCTGACTCACCCCTCCCCTCTCAAGGTGTTTTGGGGTTCTTCAAGTGGTATTAGAGGGATGTTTCTGGTGTTTGATCCATCTTACCATAATAGAGAATTCAACCAATGTTAGAGGAGTCCCCTTCTTCGAGGGATGTAATTTTTAGATATGGAAGAAAATAATGAGATCTTATCTAATATCTCTTGGAATGTAAGTTCTATTTTCTACTATGCACGAAATACAATTTACTGATCCAACATGGCTCGTTATGACTGACGCAGACATGAAAATTCTTGAAACAGTTGTTAAAGCACAAAATTCTCCCACTTCAGCCCTTTCTGATTAGATCTATCTATGTTTTATGAGATTCAACTCAGCAAAGTATATGTTGGATAAACTTGAAAACTTTTATAAAAAAGAAAGCAATGTGAAGGAGGTGAAACTAATAGTCTTGAAAGATAGGTTGACGATCTGAGGATGCATCAATATGAGAATGGAGAATCCTTCATCAAAAAAAAATACTTTAAGTTGTTGGAGTCATTCAAGGTTTATGTTAAGAAATAAATGAAATTGAAAATGAGAAAAAAATAATGTGAAGACTTTAACCTTTTTACAGTGAAAAGGTTCCAACTCTTGAAGAAAGAGATCTTTCCAAAATTTACCTAGATGATATATTGATAGGACAGGTGGAGTATGAAATGAGATTCAATCTGGAAGATGGTAGAACTCCTGTGAGCAAGAAAATGGCATTCAAAGCCATGGAAAAACTGAAAAATTTAAAAATATAGTAGTGGTGAAGAATATAATGGAAAAGAAATTCGTTCTCTAATTTATAAGATTTTCCAGGAGGGAAAAGAGAAGATTAAAGGGAAATTACCTCTGTCTTGCTTTTGTTGTGGAAAATTTGGGTTCATTTCATCTCAGTGCTCAAGAAATATTGACGATGAAGAAAAGGCACATGAATACATTAATAAAAATCAAAATGTTTTTTAAAATGACAGACTTCAAATCTAGAAAAAAAGTACATAAGCAGAGTTTTTTTTGAATTAGAAGTTGATGATAATGAAATATGGGAAGAAGAAGAACTAGAAATTAAAATTGGAAGCCATTAATCCATGATGGCTGCCATTGAAAATTCAGAACCATTAGTAGTTAAAGTTTGATATAACCAATTCAAAACTACTATCTATCCCAGTATACAACTTTAGAAAGCTTTTGGTAAGAATGAGAATTGGTGTAAGAAATTAACTAAGTGGAAAGAAATGGTGGAAGTGTAATCAGAATATGTTGATCGGCTTTAAGACTAAATGGAACAACTAGAAGAACCTATGAGTGTTCAATAATTAATTCTTGAAAGAATAGATGATGTAGTGGAACTAAAACCCAGAACCAAAAAATAGACAAAGGACATCAATGAACGTACCTTGAGACTAGAATTGATGTCCAAAAATCTAGAGGAACTCAAAGGAGAAGTTGTTACTCATATGTGTAGTCTCAAAAGTGAATCAATTTCAATATAAATCAAGTAGAAAATGCAATTTGGTAGGTTCTCAGATGATGAGCATATTGAGATATAAAAATAAGGTTCTGATGGAGTTGAAATGTAAATCCCAGGGAAATAAAGAAATAATACATTTTCATAATTATTCATATTTTTTAATTAAGTGTTAATTTTACTATAAAGGGGTTGATATGCTCCATGGCGTACCCAATACGCAATAGTGGGTTTCTTTGAACGCTTATGTTGCACACTAATAATATAATAATATTATTTTAAATTTAGTTAACGCCTGGTTGTTTTATATGTGGGAATGAATAGAACTATCTAAAATATCGTTATACATGTTTGTTAAATTTTTTAACATTTATCCAAAAAATTATAGATTTTTAAATTGTGAATTAATCTAATTTTAAGCATAAATACACTAATATTCTTTAAAAGGTATATTTTCCACCCTTTGATGGTGAACCTTCATTAAATATATTTTTGGCAACATTTATATGTTATTTTTGACAAAATATAAATCTCATTCAGAATTGCGACATCATGATTAACTTTGGGTCAATTTGTTTTTTTATTTTTCTGATAAAATTCATTTTTTGATGAATAGTGCAAAATACTGTAATTTATTTCAAAACTCCAATTTAATATAATTTATTTATATGGTATGATTATCTTTTTAATTGGTTTGAAAATGTATGTAAATTATATTTTTACCATATAATCCAATGTTAGTCATTGGAATAAATTTTACTTTGAAATTGGACATAAATACGTGTCAATCTTTTGATAGTTAATATTTCATAAAAAACACTTTTTGATTTGACCACTGGAATTAATTTTAAATTAATTAATCCCACATCTATGTATTTAATTTGGTAAAATAGACATCCTTTTTGAATTCGGAATATCAAATATAGCATAGGCTTGTTTTTTGGTAGTTTTCTGATAAACATCAATTTTTGATGAATAGTTAAACCACTAAGTAGAAGTTAAACACTAAAATTTTAATTTAAATAAAATTTTACAACATTTGTGAATTGAATTTCAAAAATCTGACATAAATGATTCTTATTAGTAAGTAAAATTTGGTTCATAAATATTAAACTATTTTTTTGTGAATAGCAACTTTTGACTTTTATTTACCGCGGTTAAAGGTATATAGTGTAATTCAAGGTAAAAAATATCAAAATTATAAGATATTTCCATAACATGTGTCCTAACCTTATTTGATGAGTAATGGCCTACCATGATCATCCTTGGGTCTATTTGGGACCCAAGGGAGCCACTTATGAGTGATTATGACACATTATTTTAATTAACATATATTAAGAAAAAATTGACATAAAAAAATAACTTCTATAAATTTTTTTTTACATAGGTTTATATATGTTATCTTTTCAAATATAAATATATTTTGGATTTCTAAAACTATTTTCTACATTATAGTATTTTTATTATAATTTTTAGACGTCACATAAATAAAATTATGAATGACACGATAATGATGCAGTGTTTACCTCATTAATAATTGATTTAAATAAATAATATTAATACTATTAAAACAATATATAAAACCTATATAATTCTTATTGGATGATTTCATTTCGAACATGAGTCATATTATCTTTTACATCGATAAGTTTTGGACCTTTCTAAACCAAAAATCATTATATAATAAAATAATATATTCACACTTTCCTAAAGAGCCCGTCATCCCCCTTATAAAAAGACATCACCTATAACCCATTTCTTAAACCACTCAAGCCCTTTGGAATGTCCAACCCTAGCCCAAAGAAGCTCTAAATATCCCTCTCTTCCAATCTGAAGCTGTAACATAGCCACAAGTCACTTCAAGATGTCCTGTTGGTTCAAACCAAAGGGAGATACCCAAATTAATTGTAACTGTTTCTCTTAAATTATTTTCTTTTATTTTACTTCTCCTACCCCTAAACGCTTTTTATTATTTTCTTTTATACCAAAAACAGTATTCTCAATATACTAGAATTTTGTGATGAGAATTAGTTGAACTACACTTACCTCACCTTTCTCTAATGGGTAAAGAACAAACTATTCTTGTGGATGGAAAACTAACACCCCCCGAAACGATGATTGTTCAATTATCTCTCTCAGCCTCTAATGGTGGACATTAAGATGAAATAGTACTTATATATGATATATATTAGGGTTATTTTTTCTTTATGATTCATTATTTTTCATTTATGTCATACCTTTATGGTTTCAATTGTGTGTAAATGCGATAATTTAATTTGAGAACGTGCGGACTACCGCACCTCAAAGTTATATGACTCATTAATTTCTTATGTTGTATGTATAAAGGATGGATGTAATGATTTTATATATGATATTACACTGGAATAATAATATACCTATGTATAATTATGTTTTAATTCCATTAAAATAAGAAATAGAAATGAAAGTAGCGTTCAGGCGTACACACAACTTACCGTCTCCATGAATGATGTATTTCATTTCATACCTCAAAATGTTATGTAATATTATAAATATATTTATATACTGGATATATATGATATATATGATAACTAGATCATGAATATCATTCTGGATATAATAACTTCTGAACATGTTAACAACATGTAATTATAAGAAGTCCATTTTTGACTCAAGTACCAAATATCGACAAAATGATCATTATTAACATAAATGATTACATAATGTTTATAGCATAGAAATAAGTGATATAAAAGAAATAATAAATAAGAAAAAGGTTCCTAATCAATTAGAAATTAGATTTAGTTTATTATTCTGGAGATTAAAGAATGATTGAGTCATGTCGGGCTCGAGGTATGGGACTTTTCCCATATCTCCTTTCATTGAGGAATATTTTGTTTTAATACAAGTTTTTCTTTTATACAGTGTATAAAAACCTTTGTATTTTCATTTAATTCATAGGGAATATTTTTATCTAAAGTGTTTTACTAAATGAAAAAAATAATGTTCCTTTTTATCGTAAGTGGTGACCACAACCTTTTAGTCGCCGCGAGTATTATTTGATCTTTGGCTTCTATAACATGATGTAATGTTTTTAGGAAGAAAATTAATACCATTTTCTCTTTTACGTATTTTGTTTTTCAAAATTATTTTGATAATGTATTTTTTATATCAATATATTTATATGATATATTGTGATTGAAATGTTGCAATTTCATCTTTCTAATATATACTTTTATGTGTTATGAATATGTTTTGGTTTTCGGGAATTGATACATATACAGGTGGTTCTTTGATAAACCTCAGGCGGGAGAGCATGAGATAACTTTCCAATGAATTGGCTAATGTGTTGGAGGAAAACATAAATGTTTCTCCAAAAATATTTAGGGAATATATTAGGATAGGTATTCAAAATGCGACTCCTTACGTAGTTGTGATAGCTACAATGTAAGTTTGATATGGATTCCATAATATACCTTTATGATTTATGTTTTCTATGTGTTATTCAGAAATCTTATGATTTCATGAGGTCTATTAATGATCTTATGTTACGTGTGAAATGATAAACTATTTTATTCTTTCATTGTTTTATAACCCTTACTGAGATTTTTAGGCTCATCCCATGTTCTAAAATGTTTTTTACAGGACCTATATATGAATAGGGTCAATGATGGGATCAATGAAAATTCATGAAATAAAAAACATGGGACTAGACATGACACTTTTTCAAGTGTATTAATTTAATGAAAAAAATGGAATGGAGTAGAGGTGTATACCTTCTAATTTTTGAGATGTAATATAATAGTTATGTCCTAATTCTCTAAAACTATAAATCCTATATGTACCTCGATGTGAATTATTCATTTAATTCATTATAACATAATTTTTAAGGCCGGTTACTTATAGTTTCTATCAAAGGCTGGTTTAGATTAATTTATGAGTTAGGGTATAGTTAAATTAATATCCATAAATTAATTTATGATATTATTGAAATGATATTGCATTCACAAATTTCCATACTACTTCACTAAGATTTTTCTGTGTTCAGAATGGTTTTTTGCAGAGGAAACATGGAAGTTTTGTTGGGATGACATCAGAAGGAAGACAACCTTCCAAATAAGAAACCTGAGATGGATGGAATCAGAACTGAACTATTTGTTGCAGTGATGGCACGATTGACTCAGGCTATAAATGGTAGAGGTATCCAAGCACGACATTATCTAGATTAACCACATAGAAACAAGTCACTAGTTGATCATTTCATGGGGAAAAATCTCCCATCATTCAGATGATCATCTGACCCTGTTCTTGGTGAAGGGAGTATTAAAGAAATAGGAAAAAATTTCATGTCCTGGGGTGTTCAAAACATCAAAGGGTTAGTCTCGCTGTTAACCATTTTGAAGGTTAAGTTGATCAGTGGTGGTTGATGGAGAAACAAATCAGTGATAGTGAGGAGATTGATGGTCTAGATTGGGATGAATTCAATGGTATGTTTTTTGAGAAATGTTTTCCTAAGGTGGTTTGTCTTAGTATGGAATAACATTTACTAGAATTGAGGAAGGAGGATGACATAGTGGATACATATAAATAAGAATTCACTTGGCTGGAATGGTATGCTCCAAATTGTATACCAGATCTTTATAGTAAATTCATCCATTTTTTACCCAGGATTAAAGACAATCTATTGAAGGTCATTAGCTTTTCATGAGTTCAAAAGTTATGAAAAACTTTTTTATGTTCAGATAAGGTAGAAATGGAGTTTGTCAATGATCAGGTGTTCTTTTCCAAACAACTAAATAAGAGGTCATGGTGGCAGGCGAAAGGGAAGAACTCATAAAAAATGTATGATGGTAAGAAACGTAAGATTATAATTTGCGAAAATGTGGTAAAAATCGTGATGGGGAATGTCTTTGGAATTCTAGAATGTGCTACCGATGTGGTAAAATGGGACATAACACAAATAATTACACCAAAAAAGAGGAGTTTAATGGTGTGTAAAATCTGATTTACAATTAGTAAAATGTTTTAAGTGAAATGAAATGGATCATTATGAAAATGAGTGTCTAATGAAAAACTCAACTGAGGGAAAGAAACCAGACTACAAGAAGAAAGTGTTAGTGAAGCCCTTTACAACTACTTTAGCAAATTTTGGGCCCTCAAATGAAGTTGTATGTAACATCCCATGTAAATGAAGAATTATATATTTTCATATTTATTAATATTTGTGAATTAAATATTATTTTCACTTTAATGGTGTTTCTATGTTTGATAGGATACTCGATATGCAATAATGGGTTTCTTTAAAATCTTATGTTGCACAATAATAATATAATATTATTATATCAAATGGTAGTTAAATCCTAGCCATTGTATTGGCGGGAATGAACAAAACTAACTATAATATGATTACAAATGTTTGTTAAATGTATTTACATTTATCCAATAAATGTCAGAGGCTTAAAATGTGAATGATTCTAATTTTAAGCTTAATTTACATTAAAAGGTAAATTTACCGCCTTTTAATGGAGAACCCTCTTTAAATATATTTTTGGACACTTTAATACATTATATTTTACCATATAAAATCCTTTTTTTAGAATGTGGACATCAAAATTTACTTTGTGTAAATTTTTATAATTTTTCCGATAAAGTTCATTTTTAATGAATAGTGTAAATATTGTATTTTAATTTAAAACAATGTTTTGATATAATTTATTTATAAGGATAGATTATATTTTTAATTGGTTTTAAAGTGTAATTAGAATATATTTTTACCATTTAATCCAATGTTGGTCATTGGAATTAATATCACTTTGAAATTGGACATAAATAAGTGTCAATATTATGATAGTTATTGTTTCATAAAAACGGTAATTTTTTAACAATGGGAATTAATTTTAAAATTCATTAATGCCTCTTTTTTTTATTAGAAAAAATAAACATCATTTTTAAATTATAAATATCAAATATAGCTTAGGATGAATTTTTAGTATTTTTATAAGGACCCAGCCGTAAACCTTACTTAATATTGAATTAAATGAATAATTCACATTGAGGATCTTTTCAGGTTTAGAGTTTTAGAGAATTAGAACATAACTATTACTTCTCAAAAGATTATAAAGTAGACAATTCTACACAATTTCCATTTTTTTACAAAACATGCCCTCTTAAGAAAAAGAGAGTCATGTCTAGTTCCATGTTTATGACAACATGACATTTCCTTGATCCCATCCTTGACCCTATTAAACATTATGTCCAATGAAAAACATTTAAAAAACATGGTATGAGCATAAAAATCTCAGTAAGGGATACACAAAGAAGGAAAACTGTTAGTTTTTCAAAATAACAAGTAAACCGTGAATACTTTAACAGAAGTAATACTTTTCACCTTTATGTAGTAGTAAAAACTCTTCACTGAATAATACATCATTACTTACCCTTTTATAAAAAAAATTACCATAAAACACATATAAATTACAAATTACATATAAAGGTAACTTGGGACATAAACATAGTTAAATTGAATAACCATACGGTTTATTTCCACACATATCACTAAATGGAATAGCCATACTACCGACTTCCATACCCAATGCATTGGAGGTTATAACATAACCAACTGTCCTGGTATTCATGGCACCACTCATCATTTGGTTTATCACGTAACCACCCATCAAATGTCCAAGTACCATTATAAAATTATAACACATACAACAAATATAAAGGAAAGAAAACAATTCCACAATTCCATCAAAATATATCACAAAAATATATTGGCCTAAAAAACCCATTATCAAATCCATTTTCAATTCCATAATACATAATAGGGTATATGGTATTTATTTTTCCATTTAAAAGCATTACTTTTTGTTAATGTATCCAAATATCATGTAACACTCCCGGTGGTAGAAAGGTCGTTGTCACCACATACGTTAGAAGAAACATTCCTTTTGGTCATTTACTAAAATGCATCATAGAAAAATATTCTCATTGAATGAAAAGAAATGTCAAAGGTTTTTTACAGCGTATTAAATAAATTCTTGTATTAAAACAAAATATGCCTCAATGAAAGGAGATTGAGACGAAGTCCCTTACCTCGGGTCCGACTAGACTTGATCGCTCTTTATACTCCTGAATAATAAACTAATGATAATTTCTACTTTCTTAAGTACCCTTTTTAGTTTATTATTCCTTTTATATCACTTATTTCTATGTTATAATCATTATGTAATCATTTATGTTAATAATGTTCGTTTTGTCGATATTTGGTACTAAAGTCAAACATGGACTGCTTACAATTACATGTTATTCATGTGGTCAAAGTTTCATTATATCCAGGATGATAATCATGATTTTTATATCATATATATCATATATATCCAGCATATAAATGTATTTATAATATTACATAACATTTAGAGGTAATAAATGAAATGCACAGTTCATGGAGATGGTAAGTCGTACGTACGCATGAATGATACTTTCATTTCTATTTCGTATTTAATGGAATGAAATAATAATGATATAAAGGTGCATTATATTTCTAGTATAATATCATATATAATATTATTAACTCCATCCTTGATACGTCCCACATATGGCCTTAACGATTCAAAGAACTTTGAGGGGACGGTAGTTCGCACATCCAAAAATGAAATTATCGTGTTTATCCATTATCGAAACTATAAAGGTAAGACATAAATGAAAAATAAATAAGAATAAGGAAAAAATAAACATAATATATATCATATATAAATACAGTGAAATCTTAATGGCCACCATGAAATGTGTTAAGAGAAGATTGAAGAAACATCGTTTCATGAGGCAGTAATTTGTCATCCACAGAAACAGTATGTTCTATAACCATTAGACGAAGGTGTGTGTATGTTTTGCTCGAATACATTTCATAAAAACATCCATGTATCTTGGAGATACTGGTATTGTTACAAAATAAAGTAATAAAAAGAGTTTAGGGTGTTGGAGAAGAAAAATAAAACAAAAGAACCTAAGATAAGACATTACCTTTAAATTGGTTAACTCCTCTTGTTTTGAACCAAAAAGGCTTTTTCAAGAGATTTGTGCCCATGTTAAGGCTTCTAGGATGAATAGAGGTATATTAGGAGATTAGTTTAGTAGAATTTGGACGATCCAAAGGGCTTGAGAGCATGAGAAAGGGGTAGGAAGTGGGGTCTTTTTATAAGGGAGGGGAGGGGCTCTTTTTGAAAGCATGAAACTATTATTTTATTATATAATTATATTCGGTTTTTAAAGGTCCAAAAATTATTAAAGTTGAATATATGGTGGGCCATGTTTGAAATAAAATCATTCAATAATAATTGGACAAATTTTGGATATTATATTAAACATTATATTTAAATTTATTTAAATCGTTCATTAATGATGTAAAAACTGCACCATCATTGTGTCTTAAATAATTTTATTTATTTGATGTCTAAAAATTATAAATAAATTACCATGTTTTAGGAAATATTATAATATTTCAAATGAATATTTATAGTCAAATATATAAATTATATAACCCCATGTAAAAATTGTTTTAATAAAACAATACATGTTTGTGACATTTTTATTTTGACATTAAAAAAAAGTTATTAATGTCATTTACTTACCCAAGTGGATCCATGGGGTCCCCAAGTTGACCAATGGATTTTCATGGTCATAAATGACTCATAAAATAATTTTAGGACATGTGTCAAGGTGAATTCATATTATAATAACATCATTTTTACAATAAATTACACTAATTAACTTTAATCGCGATTAATAAAACTTAAACGTTACTATTCACCAAAAAAATTATTTTTATCCCATTGAACCACATTTTACATACTTATGACAACCGTGTATGTTGGATATTTGAAATTAAATTCACAGATGTGGTAATGATTCATTTAAATGAGAAATATTTTTTTTAACTACCACTTAGTGGTTTCGATATTCATCAAAAATTGAAGTTTTCCTGAAAAATACCAAAAATTAACCATAATCTATATGTTATATTCTGAATTCAAAATTGATTTTTATTTTATAAAATTAAAAACATATAAGTTTCATTAATTAATTTAATAATTAATTTCCGTTGTCAAAACAAATAGCGTGTTTTTAAGAAACAATATATATCAAAAGATTGACAGTAGTTTAAGTCCAATTTCAAAGTGAAATTTATTCCAATGACCACCATTGGATTAAATGGTAATAATATATTCTAATTTCACTTTAAAAAAAATTAAAAAAATAATCTAACCATTTAAATAAATTAGGCTAAAATGAGGGTTTGAATTAAAATACTACATTTTTCACTATCCATTAAAAATTAACTTTATTGGAAAAATACCCAAAACATACACAAAGTAAATTTTTATGTCCCGATTATAAAGAAGGACATTATTTGGTCCAGTAGAATGTACAAGAGTGACCAAAACTATTTTTAAAGAAGGTTCTCCATCAAAAGATGATAAATCGACCTTTTATTGAATATTATATTATCTATGCCTAAAATTGAATTCTATAATTATTTTAAGACTTTATATTTTATTGGATAAATGTAAAACAATTAACAAACATATATAATCATATTTTAGTTATTTATATTCATTCCCGCCAATACAATGGCTACGTGTTAACTACCATTTAAAGTAATATTATCATATTATTAGTGTGCAATATAAGATTTCAAAGAAACTCGTTGTTGCCTATCAGGTACGCTATCGAACATAGTAACCCCTTTAAAGTAAAATTAATATTTAATTTAAAAATATTAAAAATATGAAAATGTCTTATTCTTTATTTATCTGGGATGTTACATCCTTCCCCCCTTTTGGAAATTGCGCCCTCACAATTTTATTCACTTATCAAAATAAGTGGGGGTATCTATCCCTCATAGCATTTTCAGATTCCCACATTGCCGTTTCAACCATATGGGTTTTCCATAAAAACATCACCTGATAAATTGCCTTATTTCACAACACTTTCTCTCTTTGGTCCATAATCTGGACTGTTTGTTCTTCATAAGAGAGAATCTCTTCCAACTGAACTTCATCTGGGCTCAAAACAAGAGATGGATCTGGCATATACTTTCTCAAAATGGAAACATGAAAAACATTATGTACCTACAATAAACATGGAGGTAAAGCCACTCTGTATGAAACTGATCCAACTTTCTCAAAGATTTCATAAGGTCCAATGAACCCCAGACTCAACTTTCCTTTCTTTCCAAATTGAATCACACTTTTCCATGGAGAAACATTGAGAAAAACATGATCACCTACCTCGAAATATAGATCCTTCCTCATGTTATCTGCATAACTTTTCTACCTTCTCTGAGCTATTCTCATGTGCTTCTGAATCAACTGAACTTTTTCGGCAATCTATTCTACAAATTCTAGTCCCAACAGCTTCCTTTCCCCTACTTCATCCCAAAACGAAGGAGTTTGACACTGTTTACCATATAATTCTTCAAACGAAGCCATTTGTATACTGGAATGAAAACAGTTCTTAAAAGAAAATTCAACCAAAGAAATATATTGGCCCCAACTGCCCTGGTAATCCATTGTGAAAGCATGTAACATATCCTTCATGGTCTGAATTGTTCTTTATGACTGCCCATCTGATTGCAGATGAAAAGCGGTACTAAAATTTAATTCAGCACCCAACGACTTCTAAAGGCCTTTTCAAAAGTTAGAAGTAAACCTGGGATTTTGATCAGATACGATGGAGAGGGGAAATCCATGTAACCAGACAATCTCTTTAAGATACAATTGATAAATTTGATCTAGAGTGAAATTATCTCAAATTGGAATGAAATAAGTAGATTTATTCAATTGATCAACAATAATCCAAATTGCATTATTACCTCGAGATGTCTTTGGTAATCCCACAACAAAGTCCATTGATATGTTTTCCCATTTCCACTCTGGAACCAGTAATGAATGAAGCATCCCATTCGGTAGATGCCACTCATCTTTAACCTGTGGACAAGTCAAACACATCATAGTAAAATCAACAATATCTCTTTTCATTCCATCCCACCAGTAATACTCCCAAAGATCTCTGTACATCTTAGTACTGCCAAGATGAACTGAAAACGGGGAACTATGAGCCTCACATAACAACTCATTCTTCATTTGTGAATCCCAAGGAACACATAATCTCTTCCCAAACCTCAAAACACAATCATTATCAATATTAAATTTAGGAAACTTACCCTTCTAAACTAGCTCTACCTTTTTCTACAACTCACTGTATTTCTTCTGTGCTTGCTTAATTCTGTCTGATATAGATGATCTCACTGACACCTGAAACAAACAAAAGAACTTCCCGGGCCAACAAATTTTATGCCAAATTTCATCAAATCAAAAACCAAAGGATATTCTTCCAAATGTAGCATGGTTAATGAAGAATTACTTTTTCGACTCAAATAACCAGCCACTTTATTTTCTATTCCCGGTTAGTTATGAATTGTATAATCGAAATCCTTGATTAATTACATATATCTCCTATGTCTCATGTTCAATTCATTCGGAGTTAATATATACTTTAAACTTTTGTGATCGGTATATATTTCACACTTTACTCCATACAAATGATGCCTCAAAATTTTTTGAGCTAAAACCAAAGAAGATAATTCCAAATCATGTATAGGTTAATTTAACTCATGAGTTTTCAACTAACGTGAAGAATTAAAAATTACCTGATCATTCTGCATAAGGACACAACCATATCCCTTCAATGAAGCATCACTATATATAACAAACTCACCATTTTAGGAAGGAAGTGTCAAAACTGTAACATTCACCAATCTTTTTTTGAATTCCTGAAAATAATCATCACATTCTTTTGTCCAGATGAACTTAACACCTTTTCGATTTAACTTAGTCATTGGAAAAGATAACCGTGAAATTTTTCAAAAAACTGTCGGTAATAACCTGCCAAACCAAGAAAAATACGGATCTCGGTTATATATTTTGGTCTTCGCCATTGATCAACATCTTTTGATTTAGAAGGATATATAGTTATTCCATTTTTTGAATCAATGTGACCAAGGAAATATATTTGTTGCTACCAAAACTCACACTTACTGAATTTCCCATTAAATTTATTTTCTCTTATGGTTTTCAAAACAACCCTTAAATGACATTCATGCTCCTCTTTACTTTTTGAAAACTCCAAAATATCATCAATAACACAACCACCATTTATCACCCGATTCAATTGATCCATCACTGCAGTAAACTGCTCAATTCTGATTCCGACCATCTTTGGTTGCTAATTCGAAATGACATTTTCCTCTGTATGCCTTCCCAGAAAAGATGCTCTATTTCCTCGACATAAATACATTCTTAACACAGACATATCTTAGACGATGCAACATGATAATCTGTAAATGCTTTATGATTTCAATATTAACATAAATTAATTTATGTACATTTATTTAAAAATACCATAACTCCAAAAGTTGTCTAAACCGAACTTTGATACCAACTATAAGGACCCGACCTTAAATCGTACTTAATATTTAATTAAATGAATAATTCACATTGAGTATCGTTTCAGCATTAGAGTTTTATAGAATTAGGAAATTACTATTACATCTCAAAAGATTAAAAAGAAGACACTTCTATACAGTTTCCATTTTTTTTACAAAACATGAACTCTTGAAAAAAAGAGTGTCATGTCTAGTTCCATGTTTAAGATAGCATGACTTTTCCATGATCCCATCCTTGACACTATACAACATTATCTCTAGTGAAAAACATTTCAAAAACTTTGGATGAGCATAAAAATCTCAATAAGGTATACACAAAGAAAGAAAACTGTTAGTTTTTCAAAACAAAAAGTTAACCATGAATACTTTAACATAAGTAATACTTTTCACCTTTATGAAGTAGTAAATACTCTTCACTGAATAAAAGATCATTAATTACCCATTTGTAACCAAAATATTACCATAAAACCCATATAAATAGCACATAAAATATACAGGTAACTTGGGACATAAACATACTTAAATGGAATAACCATACGGTCGACTTCCACACATATCACTAAATTGAATAGAAATACGGCCGACTTCCATACCCAATGAATTGGGGGTTATAACGTAACCAACCGTCCTGGTATTCATGGCACCACCCGTCATTTGGTTTGTCATGAAACCACCCGTCAAATGTCTAAGTACCATTACAAAATCATAACACATACAACAAATAGAATGGAAAGAAAAAATTTCCACATTTCAATCACAGTATATCACTTAAATATATTGAAATAACAAATACATTTTCAAAAGCATTTTCAATACCAAAATACATAATAGAGTATATGGTATTTATTTTTCATTTTAAAAATATTACGGCTTGTTAAGGTATCCAAAGATCAAGTAATACTCGCGACGGCTGAAAGGTCATTGTCACCGCATACGATAAAAGAAACATTCGTTTTTGTCGTTTAGTAAAACGATTTGTAGAAAAATATTATCCTTGAATGAAATTAAATATAAAAGGTGTTTGTACAGCGTATAATATAAAGTCTTGTATTAAAACAAAATATGCCTCAATGAAAGGAGATTGAGACGAAGTCCCGTACCTCATGTACGACTTGAGTCGATCGCTCTTTAAACTCCTGAATAATAAACTAAAGTTAATTTAAACTTGATTAAGAACCTTTTTAAAGTTTATAATTCCTTTTATATCACTTATTTCTTAGTTATAAACAATATGTAATCATTTAAGTTAAAAATGTTTGTTTGGTCGATATTTGTTACTTATGTCAAAAATGGACTTCTTACAGTTACATGTTGTTCATGTGGTCAAAGGTTCATTATATCCAGAAATATATTCATGATTTGGATATCATATATATCATATATATCCAGAATATACATGTATTTATAATAGTACATAACATTAAGAGGTAAGAAATGTAATGCACCGTTCATGGAGATGGTAAGACGTACGTTTGCATGCACACTACTTACATTTCTATTTCATATTCAATGAATGAAATCACAATGATATAAAGGTACATTATAATTATAGTATAATATCATATATAATATTATTAAATCCATCCTTTATACTTCCCACATATGAATTAATGATTCAAATCACACTGAGAGGGTCGTAGTCTACACTTCCAAAAATGAAATTATCGCGTTTATCCATTATGGAAACCATAAATCTAAACCATAAATGAAAAATACAGAAGCATAAGGAAAACATAAACATAATATATATCATATATAAATACAGTGACATCTTAATGTCCACCATGAAAGTTGTTAAGAGATGATTGAACAATCATCGTTTCGTGAGGCAGTAATTCGCCATCCATAGATAAAGTATGTTCTTTAACCATTAGACAGAGGTCTGTGTAAGTGTAGCTCAAATAATTATCATAAAAACATCATATTATATTGAATATACTTTTTTTGTTAAAAAATAAAGGAATAAAAGTGTTTAGGGGGTCAGAGAAGAAAAATAAAACAAAAGAACATAAGAGAAGACATTACCTTTAAATTGGGTAACTCCCATTGGTTGGAACCAAAAGGGTTTCATGAAGAGCTTTCTGCCTAAGATAAGGCTTCTAGGATAAATAGAGGGATATTGGGAGCTTATTTTAGTATAGGTTTGACGAGTCAATGGGCTTGAGAAGTGTGAGAATTGCGTAGGAAGTGGGGTCTTTTTATAAGGAAGATGAGGGGCTCTTTTGGAAAGAATTAAACTATTATTTTATTATATAATGATTTTCAGTTTCTCAAGGACCAAAAATTATTAAAGTCGACGATAAGGTGGCCCAGGTTCGAAATAAAATATTCCAATACGAATTGGACAATTTTTGGATATTATTTTAAACATTATCTTCTTATTTAATTAAATCATTCATTAATGACATAAACACTACATCATCATTGTGTCATAAATAAGATTATTAATTTGATGTCTAAAAATTATAAAACAATTACAATGTTGTATTAAATCTTATTATCTTTCTAATTAATATTTATAGTCAATATATCAATTACATAACCCTGTGTAAAATTTGTTTCAGTAAAACAATATAGGTTTGTGACATTTTTATTTTTACTTTAAATAAAAAGTTATTAATGTCATTTTCTTACCCATGTGGCTCCATGGGGTCCACAAGCTGACCCATGGATTTTCGTAGTCATCCATGACTCATCCAATAAGTGTATTACATGTGTCAAGGTGATTTTATATTATTATAACATTATTATTACCTTAACTTACACTAATGACCTTTAATCGGGATTAATAAAACATAAAAGGTACTATTCAAAAAAAATTATTTTTATCCCATTGACCACATTTTACATACTAATTAAAACCTTGTATGTAGGATTTTTGAAATTCAATTCACGGATGTGGTAATGTTTCATGGAAATGAAAAATTAGTTTTTTTATCTATTACTTAGTTGTTTCACTATTCATCAAAAATTGATGTTTTTCAGAACAATACCAAAAATTCACCCTAAGCTATATTTGATATTATGAATTAAAAATTTATGTATATATTAAAAAATTAAAGACATATAAGTTGAATTAATTAAATTAATAATTAATTCCCATTGTCAAAACAAATAGCGTGTTTTTAGGAAACAATATATAACAAAAGATTGACACTAGTTTAAGTCCAATTTTCAAAGTGAAATTAATTCCCATGACCACCATTTGATTAAATGGTATAAATATATTCTAATTTCACTTTTAAACCAATTAAAAAGATAATGTAACCATATAAATAAATTATACTAAAATGAGGTTTTGAATTAAAATACAACATTTTTCACTATTCATTGAAAAAATGAACTTTATTAGAAAAATACAAAAAACATACACAAAGTAAATTTTGATGTCCCGATACTAAAGAAGGAATTTATTTGGTCCAATAAATTGTAAAATAGTGACCAAAACTATTTTTAATGAGGGTTCTCCATCAAAAGGCGATAAATCGACCTTTTATTGAATATTAGAGGATCTATCCCTAAAATTGAATTTTTAATTATTTTAAACATTTATATTTTATTAGATAAATGTAAAAAAAATAACAAACATATATAATCATATTTTAGTTATTTTAATTCATTCCTGCCAATACGACGACTACGTGTTGACTACCATTTAAAATAATATTATTATATTATTAGTGTGCATCGTAAGATTTCAAAGAAACTCGTTGTTGCGTATCAGGTACGGTATCGAACATAGAAACCCCTTTAAATTAAAATTAATATTTAATTCACAAATATTAATAAATATTAAAATTCATTATTCTTTATTTACCTAGGATGTTACAATTTTTCTAAAAACATCAATTTTTTATGAATACTGAAACCACTTAGTAGTAGTTAAAAAAATGACTTTCATTTAAATGAAATTTTACCACTTCTGTGAATTGAATTTCAAAAATATGACATACATGGTTGTTATTAGTTAGTAAAATGTGTTTCAATAAGACAAAAATAATTTTTGGTGAATTGTAACTTTTGACTTATATTTACCGCGGTTATAGGTAAATAGGGTAATAAGTGTTAAAAGAATATTATAATAATTCAAAATTACCTTAACACTTGTCCTAAACATATTTTATTAGTAATGGCCGACCATGGGAATATTTGGGTCTATTTTGGGACCCCATTGAGGCACTTATGAAAGATAATGACACTTTAGATTAATTAATTTAATGTAAAGGCAAAAATGACATAAACAAAAATCTTTCAGTAAATAAATTTTTATATGGTGTTATATAACTTATATTTTCAACTATAAATATGCATTGGAAGTATAATAATATTTCCTACATCATGGTACTTTTTTTATAATTTTTAGACATCGAAAAAACTATGTTATTTATGACACAATATTGAAGCAGGGTTTACCTAATTAATAAATCATTTAAATAAATAAGATTATAATGATAAAAATATTAACCAAAACCTGTCCAATTCCTATTGGATGATTTTATTTCAACCATGAGTCATCTTATCTTAATATTTAATGATTTTTGGACTTTTCAAAACCGAATATGATTATATAATAAAATTATATTTTCACACTTTTCTAAAGAGCCCCTCCTCTCCCTTATAAAAGTAGACCATTTCTAACCAATTCCTCACACCTATCAAGCTTTTTGGCTCGTCTAAACTCTAACCAATTAAGCTCCATAAATCCCTATATTCAACCTAGAATCCATCCCTTAGGCAGAAGGAACTTCAAGAATTCCTTTGGTTCCAACCAAAGGGAGTTACCCAAAATAAAGGTAACAGATTCTGTTAATTTGTTTTATATTATTTTACTTTTCCAACCCGTAAACTCTTGTTATTATTTTATTTTTTAATAACACCAGTATCCTCAATAAACTAGGATTTTGTTATTAAAAGTATTCTATCTACACATACACACACCTCCATATAATGGATGGAGAACATAATGTTTTTGTGGATGGAGAACTAACGCCTCACGAAAAAATGATTGTTCAATTACCTCTTACCACCTCTCATGATGGACATTACAATTGCACTATATTTATATATGATATATATTATGTTTATGTTTTCTTTATGATTATTTATTTTCCATTTATAGCACACTTTTATGGTTCCCATAATGGGTAAATACGATAATCGCATTTGAGGAAGTGTGGACTAACGCCCCCTCAAAGTGATGTGACTCGTTAATTCCTTATGTGGGATGTATAAAGGATAGAGTTAATGATATTATATATGATAATATACTGGAATTATAATATAAATATGTATCACTATGTTTTAATTCCTTTAAAATATGAAAAATAAATGAGGGTAATGTTCATGCGTACGTATGACTTACCGTCTCCATGAACGGTGTATTTCATTTATTACCTCCAAATGTTATGTACTATCATAAATACGTGTATATACTGGATATATATAATATATGTTATATCTATATAATTAATTTCATTCTGTATATAATGAACTATTGACCACTTGGACAACTTGTATGTATAAGGTGTTCATTTTCGACTCAAGTACAATATATCGACAAAATGAACATCATTAACATAAATGATTCCATATTGTTTATAACATGGTAATATGTGATATAAAAGGAATAATAAACATGAATTTTTTTCTTAAAGTAGAAGAAATTATCTTTATTTTATTATTCAGTAGATTAAAGAACGATTGAGTCATGCCAGACACGAGGTATGGGACTTCGTCTCAAAATCCTTTCATTGAAGCATATTTTGTTTTAATACACGAATTTATTTTATACTCTGTATAAACAACCATGAATTTTCAAAGGGAATATTTTTTCTATGAAGTATTTTACTAAACGAAAAAAGGACTATTTCTTTTAACATAAGCGGTGACAACGACCTTTTCTGTCGCCGCAAGTATTATTTGATCTTTGGATTCCTCACCAAGCCGTAATGTTTTTTTATAAGAAAATAAATAACATATACTATTTTATGTATTTTGGTATTGAAAATGGTTTTGATAATGGAATTGTTATGTCAATATATTTAAGTGATATATTGTGATTGAAATGTTGAAATGTTTTCATTCATTCATATTTGGTTTATGTCTTATGATTTTATAATGGTACTTGGACATTTGATGGGTGGTTATGTGATAAACCAAATGACGGGTGGTTCCATGAATACCTGGATGGGTGGTTACATTATAACCTCCAATGCATTGGTTATGGAAGTTGGCTATATGGCTATTCCATTTAGTGATATGTGTGGATGTCGACCATATGGTTATTCAATTTAAGTATGTTTATGTCGCAAGTTACATTTATATGTTATGTCTTCATTATATGTGTTTTATGGTGATTATTTGGTTCGAAAAGGGTATGTAATGATATTTTATTCAGTGCAGATTATTTACTACTTCATAAAGGTGAAATGTAATACTTATGTTAACGTATTCATGGTTTACTTGTTGTTTTAAAAAACAAACATTTTTCATTCTTTGTGTATCCCTTACTGAGATTTTTATGCTCATTCCAAGTTTTTTTGAAAAGTTTTTCACATGAAATAATGTGGAATAGGGTCACGGATGGGATCAAAGAAAAGTCATGATGTCTTAAACAAGGAACTAGAAATGACTCTTTTTTTCAAGAGTTCATGTTTTGTAAAAAAATGGAAACTGTGTAGAAGTGTCTACATTGTAATCTTTTGAGATGTAATAGTTATGTCCTAATTCTCTAAAAATATAAACCTGAAAAGATCCTCAATGTGAATTATTCATTTAATTCAATATTGTGTAATGTTTAAGGCTGGGTCCTTATAGTTGGTACTAGGGTCTGTTTATATAACATAAAGATTTAGGGTATTGTTAAATTAATATCCATAAACTAATTTATGTTATTATTGACATCATATAGAATTTACAAATTACCATGTTGCGTCACCTAAGATATGTCTCTATTAAGAATGGATTTTCCTAAAAGAAATAGGGCAATTGTACTGGGAAGGCATACATAGATAAATGACCATCTAAATCAGCATCATGAGATAGTCAAAATCAAGGTTGAATAGTTTGTTGCGGTGATGTCTTAGTTGATTCAGGTGATAAATGGTGGTTTTGTTTATTGATGATATTTTGGTTTTTTCCAAAAGTAAATAGGAACATGAAATTCATTTAAGGGTTTTCTTTCACGACTTAAAAGAAAATAAATTGTTTGGGAAATTCTGTAAGTGTGAGTTTTGGTTACAATAAATTTCTTTCCATGGTCACATTGTTTCAAAAAATGGTATAACTATTTATCTTGCTAAAACAAAAGCTGTTGAAAAATGGCCAAGCCCCACAAATATAACCGAGATCCATAGTTATCTTGGTTTGGAAAGTTATTACCAGAGGTTTTTTGAAAATTTAGCACTGTTATCTAGTCCAATGACTATGTTATCTCGAAAAGGTGTTATGTTCGTCAGGACAAAAGAATGTGATGATTGTTTTTGGGAATTGAAAAGAAGATTGGTGAATGCTCCCGTTTTTTCACTACCATCCAGAAATGGTGAGTTTGTTATCTTCAGTGATTCTTCGTTGAATGGACATTGATGTGTCCTTATGAAGAATAATCAGGTAATTTCTTATTCTTCACGTCAGTGGAAACCCCATGAGTTAAATTACCCTACACTTTATTTGGAATTAGCTGTTATTGTTTTTTATTTAAAAATTTCAAGGAATCATTAGTATAGAGTAAAATGTGAAATATATACTTAACAAAAATGATTAATGTATATATTCACTCAAAAATAATTGAACTTGAGATAGAGGAGATGGTTGGAATTAATCAATGGTTATGATAGAACAATCCATTACCATCCGGGAAAAGAAAATAAAGTGGTTGATGCATTGAGTCGAAAAGGTAATGCTTCTTTAGCCATGATATGTTTGGAATGAGATCCTTACGTGTTTTATTTGATTAACATTGGCATAAAAGTTGTTGGTACATGAAATTATTCTTTTTTATTTCAGGTTTTAGTAAAATCATCTCTATTAGACATAATCAAGCAATCGTAGAAAGAAGACAGTGAGTTTCACAAAAAGGTAGAATTGGTTCAGAAGGGTAAGTTGCCTGAATTTAACATTGATAATGATTTTGTTTTGATATTTGAAAATATATTATGTGTGCCTTGTCATTCACAGTTGAAAATGAGTCGTTATGTGAAGCTCCTAGTTCCCTGTTTTCAGTTCATCCTGGTAGTACTAAGATATACAATGATTCCCGAGAGTATTACATGGGGGATAAAATGAAATGTGATATTACTGATTTTACTGTAAAGTGTTTGACTTGTCAGTTGGTTAAATTAGAGTGGCAGTTACCCAAATTAATGAATCAGCCTCTACCGGTGCTAGAGTAGAAATGGGAAAATATATCCATGGACATCGTTGTGGGATTACCAAAGACATCTCGAGGTAAAAAATGCAATCTGGTTTATAGTTGATTGATTAACCAAATCTTCTCATTTCCTTCATATTCGAGATATTTTTTCTCTAGATCAAATTTCTCAGTTTTATGTTAAAGAGATTGTCAGGTTACATGGAGTTCCCCAATCCATTGTATATGATCGTGATCCCAGGTTTACTTCTAACTTTGGGAAAGGCCTTCAGAATCCATTGCGTACTGAATTATATTTTAGTTCAACTTTTCATCCTCAATCCGATGGAAAGTCAGAAGAAAAAATTCAGAATTTAGAGGATATGTTATGTGCTTTCTCGATGGATTATCGGGGAAGTTGTGACCAATATCTTTCTATGGTTGAATTTTCATATAATAATAGTTTTCATAATAGTATACAGATGGCTCAATTTGAGGCATTATATGGAATGTATTTTTGAACTTCATCTTTTTTGGATGAATTAGGCGAATTGAAGTTGATGGGACCATAATTGGTAGAAGAGATGGCTAAGAATGTTCACCTAATTTAGAAGCACATGAGAACAACTTAGAGAAGATAGAAAAGTTATGTAGATAACCAGAGGATGGATCTTTCTTTTGAGGTTGGTAATCAGGTCTTTCTAAAATTTTCTCCATGGAAAAGTGTGATTATAACAACCCATACTTTACATGCATTGTTATTACTTCAAAATTGAAGCATACTTATTACAATATATAACAAAACCGTGAAAGGACCGTATAGGTATAGTGTCTTTAGAAACTGGGAAACATAAACAACTGGTTCACAAAGCGTCTACCCTGTCTCCCATTTATTTAATCATATCTCAAGTCCCTTTTGGAATATCATACTTAATAACCTTCATCCTGACCTGGGGAAAGAAAAAATACAAAAGGGTGAGCTCAAATGCTCCGTAAGGGTAAACAAAAGAAATATCAATCATATCATATTAATAAGAACATATCTTTTGGAAATCATAACCTACAAAAGAGATCATAATTTCATTACATGGGATAAATCAAAGAAGTGAAATGTAATCCCAATAATCAAAACATAAAACATGAAACTTTTTGGAATACACACATAATCATAGATAATCATTTCTTATTAGTCAAGACTCATTTCCAAGACTATCTTAGTGGACAAAGTCCATTTCTAAACTAAGTTCATTCCTCGTTTCATTCCTATTTCACTGAACCGGTTTAACCTGCCATTCCAGCCATGTCTATCTCATGAGATATAAAATCTTTACCCGATGCATTGGAGGGAGAAATAGGTCCCACCCATCTCATAATGATACCATTCATATGTGTGTCACAAAATCATAAATCATATATCATTGCATAACCCATGTAATAAACATGGGATTCTTAAACAACATGACATCATAAAACAATTCATATAAGATAAAGGAATTCATAAAAATAATCCATCACAACATAATCAAATCAATGTAATAATAGGTATATAAACAGAACCCTACATTATCTTAGATGGAAAATAATTTTGATAAAACACTTGAACTCCATTCTTGAGGAAAATATCCTTTCTACTTCAAAAACATTTTCCTTTCTTAACATGTCATTCAATCTTAAACTAAACGAGGTTGATTAAAAATAAACATGAAAACTTTTAAAGGAAGTTTCTTGGAAATAATGTTTTAAAAATCCATTCATGCTGTATAAGTTAAAAAAACATTCTTCTCGTACTTTTGTCGGAAAAGCCAAAAAGTACCTCGTACGAAAAACGACCAAAGATTCCTTTCATATCTTTTAATAAAATCTCACCGAAGGGTAAAATTGGATTTAAGAAATTGTAGGTTTATGGAAACAATATTACATATTGAAGAAACATGTATGTGGATGATAAAATACACCCCAGTAAATACCAAAGTATTGACAATCTCGTATAAAATGAGATTGTGATATTTTATTTACCTTAGGTCCGATTTTCATAGTAAGTGTCTGAACCTCCTGTATAATGATTTAAATAATGTTATTGACTTATTCCATAATCATACTTATTTTTACGATATCATATATGGTCATATTCTTAGCTTCTTATTAGTAATATTTCATTACTACTTGTTATTCGGGTGTTTATTAATTTTTGTACTTATGCGTGTTTTGTCGAATAAATTATTATTCATATTTTTAGGTTATAGATACCTCATTTACAGATTTGTATTAGTGTAATATATTCATTCATTCAATTCATTTATATAATCATTTTGCAATGAAGATCATGTAGAACGAGTCGCATCACATCGTGGAGACGGTATTCCGTATGTACGCACGAGTGATGATATTGTTCCCATGATCGTGAAATTTTAATAGATTGTATATATACAATTTCAGAATAAATATAAGTTTAAAATAATCATATATATTTATTATTTACACCATTATACCCATCCAATTAAGGTGGTGGTGGAAAATAGATTACACCACGGTGTGGAGACGGTATTCCGTACGTATGCACGCGTGGTGATTTCATTTTCCGTAGGATGGATAGATGGTGAAATAGGGTTGTTTCATACATATAATAACATATTAGTATATGAGTGATACTGATGTTATTACTTGATAATGAAACAACTAATGAAGAAGAAGTGGAAGAAGAAATAAAGATGAAAGAATCGGTAATGGACATTACCTCTTCTTTGAAGCAATTCTTTTAGACCTACTTTTAGGACACTAAAATTGGTCTTTGAAGAAGACCAGGACCTCTTGTATGTCTCTAGGGAAGTGGAGATAATAAATTGGTAGGGTTTGGGCGAGTTTGAAGGATCAAAGTGGTGTGAGAAAGAAGGAAAGGAGGTGCCCTTTTATAAGGGAGGAGAGGGGCTTCTTTGGAAAAACTAAAAATATTATTTTATTATAAAGCCAAATTAGGTTTTAAATAGCTCCAAATTGATTTATTTCTAAGATAAGGTTGGTATGAGTCTAAATAATCTCATCCAATAGAATTTAGACAAGTTTAGGTTCCTATTTTTACCTTATCATTTAGATTTAACATTATGTTAGATAATTTTACTTTTACCGTGTCTTTTTGTGTTCTTACACTATAATGTTAATAAACTTACTATAACAAGAAAAAAGAACCCCAAGTCGTTTATTATTAATATATATAACCTTATCTATGTAATATGGCCTATACTTATATTTTTAGGAATAAAATTACAATTAATAATATAATATTTGTTTTAAAAACTATTTTATGTCAATTTTGACACTATTTAGTAATTGATTTTTGTGAAAATCATTACATAATGATTAATTCAAAAAACGTTAATTAAATAAATACTAACATGTCATAGTAACCTATAAAATTAGTGTAATTTATAAAAAGTCTCAAATTACATTTATTTGGGTATTTATAACATCAATTATGTCAATATTTCATTAATAAGATAATTACTGAATCATCTTTGTGTCCTAAATAAATTAACATATTTAAAGTCTAAAAATTACAAATAAAATATCATTATGTATTAAATTTATTTATCTTTCTAATGAATATTCATATTAGAATTTATCTTATGTATAACCCTATATTAAAAATGCTTATTTATTAAACATTGATTTTAACTATTTTAACCCTTCTTTAAATAAATTGATAATAAAAGTCCTAATCTAATCCAAGTGGGCCTAAATGGTCATAGTTTATTCCAAAGGTTGTTTTTGATCGAATTACACTTATACAATAGAATTTGGACATGTGTTAGGTAATAATAATATCATTTTTACCCTTAACTATCCTATTTACATTTAACTGTGGTAAAAAAGAAAAAAGATACTATTCACCAAAAATTATTTTCATCTCATTGAACCAAATTTTAGTCCTTGATATTAACCGTGTCTCTCGGATTTTTGAAATTCTACTCACAGAAGTGGTAAAATTAAGTTGTATGAAAAATTCAGTTTTCTAACTACCACTTAGTGGTTTCACTATTCATCAAAAAATGAAAGTTTCCAGAAAAATACAAAAAATTAGGCCTAAGATTTATTTGATATTATGAATTCAAAAATGATGTTTATTTTACCAAATTCAAAACATATCAGTTACATTAACTAATTTAAAAATTAATTTCCATCATCAAAACAAATAGCGTGTTTTTAAAAGATAATAACTATCAAAAGATTGACACTTGTTTATGTCTGGTTTAAATGTAAAATTAAATCCAATGAACAAAATTGTATTAAATTGTAAAAATATATTCTAAATATACTTTAAACCCACTCAAATTAAAAATTTATCACTATCAATTATTTCGATTAAAAAAGATGTTTTTAATTAAAATTTAGTAATTTTCACTATTCATCAGAATATGAAAGTTATCCGAAATGTACCAAAATTTCACCCTATGCTAATTTCGATGTTCCGAATCCAAAAATGAAGTCCATTTTGAAAAATAAAATTTACAAAATTTCAAAAAGTGGTTATCACTATTCATAACGGCTAGTTTTAATAATATTTTAATAGCATATCGTTGTTTAGTGAAACTCGGTATTGCGTATGACGCAAGCTATTGAGGAAGGCCGCAGTTGCGTGTAATGCAAGACAAGCTAGTGTTGTGTGCAGTGAAATATTCCTTTGATGATTTATATAACATAAAAACAAAATATTTCTCATAAAATTCTCGGGTGTTACATTCTACCCCCCTTAAAATGAATTTCGCCCTCGAAATTCGGAACATTGTAACCAAAAGATGAGGATAACTCTCCCTCATCAAATCCTCAAGCTCCCATGTAGCTTCTTCTAATTGGTGGTTCCTTCATAAAACATTCACCAATCGAGTGGTCTTGTTTCATAGGAATTTTTCACTACGATCCAGAATCTCTATCGGATGTTCTTCATAACAAAGTTCTTTCTCCAGCGGTACAACTTCTGAGTTGAGTACATGTGAAGGATCAAGTTTGTACTTTCTTAGGAGAGATACACGAAACACATCGTGAACATGAGAGAGATTCGGTGGAAGCGCGAATCAGAAAGCTACCTTTCCAACATGATCCAGTATTTCGAAAGGACCGATATATCTAGGGCTCAACTTCCCCTTCTTTCCAAATCTCATGACCCTCTTCCAGGGAGATATTCGTAAGAACACTTTATCACCCACTTCAAACTCTAGGTCATTTCTTCAATTGTCGGCATAACTTTTTTGTCGACTCTGAGCTGCTCTTATGTTTTGTTGAATAGATCGGACCTTTTCTGCCATCTCATCAACAAGATCAGGTCCAAATAGCTTTATTTCTCCAACTTCATCCCAGCAAGTTGGAGTCCTGTATTTCTTTCCATAGAGAGCTTCATAAGGAGAAATCTGAATACTTGAGTGAAATCTACTATTATAAGAAAATTCCACCAAAGGTAGGTGTTGATCCCAACCACCTTTGAAATCCATAGAGAAAGCTCTCAATATATCTTCTAGAGTTTGATTTGTCCTCTCAGACTGACCATCTGTCTGAGGATGATAAGTAGTGCTGAAACTCAATTCTGTATCCAGAGTATGCTGAAGACTTCGCCAGAACTTCGAGGTAAATCTCGGATCCCGATCAGATATAATAGAAATTGGTACTCCATGAAATCTTACCACTTACTTTACATATATCCTGGCAAGCTGATCCAGAGAGAAATCCTCTCTAATAGCAATGAAGTGTGCAGACTTTGTAAGATGATCAACTATGACCCAGATTGCATTATTGCCTTTGGATGTTTTAGGAAGTCCTGTGACAAATTCCATAGTGAGGTTTTCTCATTTCCATTCGGGTATGGGTAATGGTTGTAACATCCCCTTAGACTTTTGTCTCTTAGCTTTAACTTGCTGACAAACCAAGCATCGTGAGACATATTCAGCAACATCTCTTTTCATGCCATCCCACCAGCAGTACTCTTTCAGGTCCCTATACATCTTCGTGCTTCCAGGATGAATATAGAATGAAGAACTATAAGCCCCATCCAGCAGCTCCTTCTTTAATTCGTGGATGGTAGGAACAAAAACCCGATTCCTGAACTTTATTATCCCATCACAATCAAGGTTAAATTCAGGAATATTTCTCACCTTCTTCTGTAACTCTACATCTTCTTCTTGCGCCTCTTTAATCAGAACATGTATAGATGGTTGAACATTCATTTGAGAAAGATACGATTTTCCCCTTCCATTATAATTCCAAGATCCATCCTTTGTAAATCCATAAATATTGGATCTTTTGTGATCCTCATCATGGATAAACTGGCATGGTCTTGTCGACTTAATGGATCTGCCACAATGTTTGCTTTCCCAGGGTGGTAATGAATTGAGCAGTCGTAATCCTTAATCATCTCCAAACATCTTCTTTGGCGCATATTCATCTCCTTTTGTGTGAAAATATAGTTTAAACTTTTATGATCAGTATAAATATCACACCTTTCTCCATAAAGATAATGCCTCCAAATCATTAATGCAAATATTACCAAAGCTAACTCCAAATCATGAGTTGGGTAATTTTTCTCATGGATTTTCAACTATCGTGAGGCATAAGCTATCACCATATCATTTTTCATAACAACACACCCCAATCCCTTATTGGATGCATCACTGTAGATCACAAACCTTTCTCCACTACAAGGCAGTGTGAGCACAGGTGCACTGGATAACCTTCTTTTCAACTCCTTGAAATTCTCATCACATTCCTCCTTCTAGACAAATGCAACTCCTTTATGATTCAACTTGGTGAGTGGATTAGATAATCATGAAAAATCTTTCACAAAACGTCGAAAATATCTAGCCAAACCAAGAAAACATTGGATCTCAGTTACTGTTGTTGGTATCGACCATCTTTCGATAACCTCTGTTTTTGCTGGATCCACAAATATCCCGTCTTTTGAGATTATGTGACCCAAAAATGCAACTTTTTGAAGCCAAAATTCACACTTGGTAAATTTTTCATAAATCTTCTCCATTCTCAGGGTCATCAATATAATTCTCAAGTGATCTTCATGTTCTTCCTTGATCTTTGAATATACAAGAATATCGTCTATAAAGACTACCACAAATTGATCAAGATAGTCTACAAAGACTATTCATTAAATCCATGAAGATAGCTGGGGAATTAGTAAGACCAAATGGCATCACTATAAATTCATAGTGTCCATACCTTGTACGGAAAGCCGTCTTTGGTATATCCTCCCTTTTGAACCTTAATTGATGATATCCTGAACGAAGATCAATCTTGGAAAATTATTGATCTCCTCGTAGTTGGTCAAAAGTCATCAATGCGTGGAAGAGGATATTTGTTCTTGATAGTGATCTTGTTATGTTCTCGATAATCAATGCAGAGTCTCATTGATCCATCTTTCTTCTTAACAAATAGAACAGGTGCTCCCCAAGGTGATGCACTAGGGCGTATGAATCCCTTATCAAGATTCTCATGGAGTTTCTTCTTCAATTCCTGCAACTCAATTGGGGCCATTCTATATGGTGTCTTTGAAATATGTAAAGCACCTGATACGAGTTCTATTGAAAACTCAACTTCACGATTTGGTGGAAGACCCGACAATTCCTCTGGAAATACATCATCAAACTCCCATACAATGGTAAAATTCTTAATTGTGAGTTTCTCACCAACCATTTGAGATAAATAACCTTCAATTAGTGGAATCAAGACCCATAAGATGGAAGAAATTTGCACTGGAAGGTTATGTTCATCCTAGCATTGATAGACGATCATAGATTGATCTGGAATATGAATTGTGACTTCCCTTATTTGGAAATTGATATGAGATCCATATAAAGATAGAAAATCCATGCCAAGAATCACATCAAATTCCACTATAGGAAGGATCACAAGATTTTCATGAAGCACTTTCCCACAAACATCAATCGGGGAAGAATTATAAACTTTTGATGTGACTGTTGTGCCATTAGGTGTTGTCCCAGCTAACTCAACATCTAACTGTTGAGGTAATACGGTGATACCCTTAGAAAAATTTTCAGAAATAAAAGTGTGGGTGGATCCAGAATCAAATAAAACATTTTCTACTTTAGAGTGGATGGTAAGTGTACCTTTCTCCACATCATTATCGTACTCCACATCGCTGGTAGAAATTGCATGTGACATTCCTTTGTCTATAGCCTTAAGATTTTGTTGATGTCGATCATCATCAACAACCCTTGGATTAGGGAATTTATTGGCATAATGCCCCATATCCTTGCACTTGAAACATTGAAGTGTAGTAGGTTCATTCTGTGTGTCCCTTCCTTTGTTTGCATCATTAGACATCTTCGTCCCATCATTGTGGCATTCAAAAGCCTGATGACCTTCCTTTCCCCATTTGAAACATTTACTTGTCCCTTTAAGACAACTCCCTCCATGTTTCTTTCCACACTTTGAGCATAAGGGAAAGCTCATCTTCTTTTCGGTGTGCTCTTTAGATTTTCCTTTGAATTCCATTTTCCTCTTCTTATCAAACCCATATGATTGATGGGTTAATCCAATCTCCATTTCAACTTTGAGAGAACATCGAACAATTTCCTCATAGCTACTGAAGTCCCTTATGGCTAAGGCCCTTCGAAGACTTGGTTTCATGCCAGTAAAGAATCGATCAATCTTACTCTCATGTTGGATAATAATACCAGAAGCGTACCGTGCAAGTCTTGTAAAATTTGCTTCATAGGTACCAACATATTCATCATCCTTTTGCTTCAGTTCAAGAAACACTTTCTCCATCTTTGTTTGGAGAATACGAGGGAAGTAATTATTGAAAAATAAGTTCTTGAACTAGTCCAATTCCATGGACTCAATTTCATCTATTTGCCTCGTATTCTTGATAATATTCCACCATTGATCAGCATCACCTTCCAAATGATACACTGCTAAGATGACTTTATCATGTTCAGAACATTGAAGAACTGAAAATATCTTTTCAGTAGTACTAATCCATTGTTCTGCAACTAATGGATCAGTAGACCCGCTGAATGAAGGTGGACGCTGCCTCATGAAGGATTCAACAGAATGTTGCTCCTTCCTTTGCTCGTTTGGAAGTCCTGCAAGATTCATAGCTTGAGAACGTTGTGTGGGCAGGGCTACAAGATTTTGTATTCCAGCTCCCATAACGTTTGGTTGCTCAGGGGGACAATCATTGAATTGCCCGTCGCATTCCACATTAACAAGGTTCCTTCAGGGTACATCCATTGACTAAAACCAAGAAGAATAGTGTGAGAAACACTAATTATAATAGGAAAACCACATAATTAAGAATAAGATTTCACACTAAAGGTCTTATCCTAGGTTATTCATGGTCATTTCTAAAACACTAATATTGTGTTCTATGCTTAAAATTACCCTTAGGGTTCTTACTAAGGCTTTCACATCCTAGTTTCCAAAGGTTGACTATACCTTTCCTCTGATACCAACTATAACGGTATAGAATTACTTCCAGTGGACTATAATTGATACCTATTAGGGCACTCCATGGGTGGCTACACCCCCTAGGCGGGACACACCACCATCCCCAGTGGCAGCCATTTCTCATGAAGCCCTTGGGCGGAGAGCCATGCTTCGTCCAACACTCACATGTGAGAGTTCCCAAGGATCGGATACATTCCTACCTCCTTTTCCTCTGATACCAACTATAACAAACCATACTTTACATGAATTTTTATTACTTCAAAATTGAAGCATACTTATTACAACATATAACAAAACCATGAAAGGACCGTATAGGTATAGTGTCTTAGGAAAACTTGGAAACATAAACAACTGGTTCACAAAGCGTCTACACGGTCTCCAATTTATTTCAACATATCTATAGTCCCTTTTGGCATATCTTACTTAATAACCTTCTTCCTGACCTAGGGAAAGAAAACATACAAAAGGGTGAGTTCAAATGCTTAGTAAGGGTAAACAAAAGAAATATCAATCACATCATATTCATAAGAACATATCTTTTGGAAATCTTAACATGCAAAAGAGATCATAATTTCATAACATGGGATAAATCATAGTAGTGAAATGTAATCCCAATAATAATAACATAAAACATGAAACTTTGTGGCATACACACATAATCATAGATAATTATTTCTTATTAGTCAAGACTCATTTTCAAGACTATCTTAGTGGATAAAGTCCATTTCTGAACCGAGTTCATTCCACGTTTCAGTCCTGTTTCACTGAACCGGTTTAACCTGCCTTTCCAGCCATGTCTATCTCATGAGATATAAAATCATTACCCAATTAATTGGAGGTAGATATAGGTCCCACCCATCTCATAATGATACCATTCATATGTGTGCCACAAAATCATAAATCATACATCATTGCATAACCCATGTAATAAAAATGGGATTCTTAAACCACATGACATCGTAAAACAATTCATATAAGATAAAGGAATTCATAAAAATAATTACATCACAAAATAATCAAATCAGTGTAATAATAGGGATAGAAATAGAACCCTGTATTATCTTAGATGGAAATTAATTTTGATAAAACACTTGAACTCCATTCTTGAGGAAAATATCCTTTCTATTTCAAAAACATTTTCCTCTCTTAACATGTCATACAATTTTAAACTAAAAAAAAGTTTATTTAAAATAAAATTGAAAACTTGTAAAGGATGTTTCTTGGAGATAATGTTTAAAAAATCCATTCATGCCGTATAAGTTAAAAAAACATTCATCTCGTACTTTTGTCAGAAAAGCCAAAAAGTACCTCGTATGAAAAACGAAAAAACATTCCTTTCATATCCTTTACTAAAAACTCACCGAAGGGTAAAATTGGATTTAAAAAATTGTAAGTGGATGGAAACAAAATTAAATATTGAGGAAACATGGATGTGGATGATAAAATATACCCTAGTAAACACCAAAGTATAAACAATGTCGGATAAAATGAGATTGTGATATTTTCATTACCTTAGGTCTGATTTTCTTCGTAAGTGTCCGAACCTCCTGTATAATGATTTAAATAATGTTATTGACTTATTCCAGAATCATACTTATTTTTACGATATCATAAATGGTCATATTCTTATCTTCTTATTAGTAATATTTCATTACTACTTGTTATTCGGGTGTTTATTACTTTTGTTCTTATGCGTGTTTTGTCGAATAAATTCTTATTGTTATTTTTAGTTTATAGATTCCTCATTTCCATATTGGTATTAGTGTAATATATTCATTCATTCATATCATTTATATAATCATTATGCAATGAAGATCATGTAGAACGAGTCGCATCACATCGTGGAGACGGTATTCCATATGTACGCACGAGCGATGATATTGTTCCCATGATCATGAAATTGTAATGGAGTGTATATATACATTTTCAGAATAAATATAACTTTACAATAATCATATATAGTTATTATTTACACCATTGTACCCATCCAAGTAAGGTGGTGGTGGAAAATAGATTACACCACGGCGTGGAGACGGTATTCCGTACGTATGCACGCGTGGTAATTTCATTTTCCATAGGATGGATAGATGGTGAAATAGGGTTGTTTCATACTTATAATAACATATCAGTATATGGGTGATACTGATGTTATTACTTTATAATGAAAAAACTAAATACGAAGAAGTGGAAGAAGAAATAAAGATGAATGAATCGGTAACAGACATTACCTCTTCTTTGAAGCGCTTCTTTGAGACCTCCTTTTAGGAAACTATAATTGGTCTTTGAAGAAGACCAGGACCTCTAGGATGTCTCTTGGGAAGTGTAGAGGAGAAATTGGCAGGGTTTGGCAGATCTTGAAGGCTCAATGTGGTGTGAGGAAGAGGGGGAGGAGGTGCCCTTTTCTAAGGGAGGAGAGGGGCTCCTTTGGAAAAACTAAAAATATTATTTTATTATAATTTCAAATTCGGTTTTAAATAGCTCCAAATTGATTTATTTTTAAGCTAAGGTGGTGATGGGTCAACTCCCTCTCATCCAATATAATTTAGACAAGTTTAGGTTCCTATTTTAACCTTATCATTTAGATTTAACATTAAGTTAAATAATTTTACTTTTACTGTGTCTTTTTGTGTTCTTACACTATAAGGTTAATAAAATTACTATAACAAGCCAAACGAACCCCAAGTTGTTTATTATTAATATATATAACTTTATCTAAGTCATTTGGTCGAACCTTATATTTTAAGAAACAAAATAACAATTAATAATATAATATTTGTTTTAAAAACTATATTATGTCAATTTTGACACTATTTAGTAATTTATTTTTGTGAAAATCATAAAAGAATGATTAATTCGAAAAAAGTTAATTAAATCAATACTATCATGTCATATTAACCTAGGAAATTAATTTAATTTATAAAAAGTCTCAAATTACATTTATGTGGGTATTTATAACATCTATTATGTCAATATTGCATTAATAAGATAATTACTGCAACATCTTTGTGTCGTAAATAAATTAACTTATTTAAAGTCTAAAAATTACAAATAAAATATCATTATGTAGGAAATTTTTTTATATTTCTACATAATATTTATTGTCGAATTTATCTTATGTATAACCCTATATTAAAAATGCCTTAGTTATTAAACATTGATTTTATCTATTCTAACCCTTCTTTAAATAAATTGATAATAAATGTCCTAATATAATCCATGTGGGCATAATTGGTCATATTATATTCACAAGGTTGTCTTTGGTCGAATTACACTTATCCAATAGAAATAGGACATGTGTTAGGGTACTAATAATATCATTTTTACCCTTAACTACCCTATTATTTTTAACTGTGGTAAAAAAGGAAAAACGTTACTATTAACCAAAAATTATTTTCATCTCATTGAACAACATTTTAGTCCTTGATATTAAATGTGTCTCTCGGATTTTTGAAATTCTACTCACAGAAGCGGTAAAATTAATTTTTATGAAAAATTCAGTTTTTTAACTACCACTTAGTGGTTTCACTATTTATCAAAAAATGAAAGTTTCCAGAAAAATACCAAAAATTAGGCCTAAGCTATATTTGATATTATGAATTCAAAAATGATGTTTATTTTACCAAATTCAAAACATATCAGTTACATTAACTAATTTAAAAATTAATTTCTGTCATCAAAACAAATAGCGTGTTTTTAAAAGATAATAACTATCAAAAGATTGACACTTGTTTTTGTCTGCTTTAATTGTGAAATTACATCCAATGAACAACATTGTATTAAATTGTAAAAATATATTCTAAATATTCTTTAAAACAACTCAATTTAATAATTTATCACTATTAATTATTTCGATTAAAAAAGTTTTTTTTAATTAAAATTTAGTAATTTTCACTATTCATCAGAATATGAAAGTTATCCGAAAAGTACCAAAATTTCTCCCTATGCTAATTTTGATATTCTGAATCCAAAAATGAAGTCCATTTTGAAAAATAAAATTTACAAAATTTCAAAAAGTGGTTATCACTATTCTTAACGGCTAGTTTTAATAATATTTTAATAGCATATCGTTGTTTAGTGAAACTCGGTATTGCGTACGATGCAAGCTATTGAGGAAGGCCGTGTTTGCGTGTAAAGCAAGACAAGATAGTATTGTGTGTAGTGAAAGATTTATTTGATGATTTATATAACATAAAAACAAAATATTTCTCATAATAGTCTTGGGTGTTACAGTGATGCATTTTGGTAAGAAGGGAATGTTGAGACTAAGGTTCATTAGAATTTATAATATTCTTGAGAATGTTGGATCAGTTGTGTACATAGTAGATTTACATCCATGTTAATCTTAGGTACACAATGTTTTTCGTGTTTCGATGTTGAGAATGTATATACCAGATCCATCTCATGTTTTGATCCTAGAGGTAGTTCAGATGGAAGAGAATCTCTCTTATGAAGAACAACCATTCCAGATATTTTACCATAGAGTGAAAGTTATATGGAATAAGGTAATTAACCAGGTAAAGGTTTTTTGGAAAAACTATATGGTTGAAGGCGCAACGTGGGAATCTGAAAATGTAATGAGGTATAAATACCCCCACTTATTTTTATAAGTGAATAAAAATTGTGAGGACACAATTTTTAAAAAGTTTTAAGGATGTAACATCCCATGTAAATGAAGAATAAGATATTTTCATATTTATTAATATTTGTATATTAAATATTATTTTTACTTTAAAAGGGTTGCTATGATCGATAGCTTACCCAATACGCAACAATGGGTTTCTTTGAAATCTTGCATTGCACACTAATAACATAATATGATTATTTTAAATGGGAGTTAACTCATAGTCGTTGTGTTGGATAGAATGAACAAAACTAACTAAAATATGATTATACATGTTTACTAAATGTGTTTACATTTATCCAATAAATGTTTGAGGCTTAAAATGCGAATAAACTTAATTTTAAGCATAATTTACATTAAAAGGTCAATTTACCGCCTTTTAATGGATAACTCTCTTTAAATATAGTTTTGGTCACTTTAATATATTCTACATGACCAAATAAAATCATTCTTTAGAATGGGGACATCAAAATTTTATTTGTGTAAATTTTTGTAATTTTTCAGATAAAGTTCATTTTAATGAATAGTGTAAATAATGTATTTTAATTCAAAACAATGTTTTAATATATTTTAAGTATATGGTAATATTATCTTTTAAAGTGGATTTAAAGTGTAATTAAAATATATTTTTACCATTAAATCTAATTTTGGTCATTGGAATTAATTTTACATTGAAATTGGACTTAAATAGGTGACAATATTTTGATAGTTATTGTTTTTAAAAACATGCTATTTGTTTTAACAACGGGAATTAATTTTAAAATTAATTAATGCCACTTTTTTTTGAATTTTGGACAATAAACATCATTTTTTAATTCTGAATATCAAATATTTCTTTGTCTTATTTTTTGGTATTTTTCAGAAAATCATCAATTTTTTATAAATAGTGTAACCACTTAGTAGAAGTTAAAACACTAAATTTTTCATTTAAATGATATTTTACCACTTCTGTGAATAGAATTTCAAAAAAATCTACATACATGGTTGTTACTAGTTAGTAAAATGTTGTTCAATAAGATGAAAATAATTTTTAGTGAATAGTAACTTTGGACTTTTTTTACCGCGGTTAAAGGTAAATAGGGTAATTCAAGGTTAAAAGAATATTATTATATTTCAAAACTATCTTAACACTTGTCCTAACCTTATTGGATGAGTAATGGACGACCATGGGCATCTTTGGTTCTATTTTTGGACCCCATGGAGCTACTTATGAAATATGATGACACTTTAGATTAATTAATTTAATGTAAAGGAAAAAATGACATAAACAAAACTCTTTTAGTAAATTAGTTTTTATTGGGTGTTATATAAATTATATTTTTTGAATATAAATAATCATTAGAAAGATAAAAATATTTCCTAAATCATGGTATTTTTTATAATTTTTAGACATCGAATAAATGAAATTATTTATGACACAATAATGATGCAGTGTTTACCTCATTAATAAATCAATTAAACAAATAAGATTATAATGATTAAAATATAATACAAAACCTGTCAAATTCATATTGGATGATTTTATTTCTACCATGAGTCATCTTATCTTCGACTTTAATAATTTTTTACCCTTTCAAAACAGAATATAATTATATAAAAAAAATATTTTCACGCTTTCCTAAAGAGCCCCTCTTCTCCCTTATAGAAGGAGACCACTTCTATACAATTCCTCACACCTCTCAAGCCATTTATCTCATCCAAAATCTTCCCAATTAATCTACATATATCCCTCTCTTCCATGTATAATCGATACCTTCGGCAGAAATCTCTTGAAGATGTCCTTTGTTTCAAACCAAACAGAGTTACCAAAATTAAATGTTACAATTTCTCTTAATTTTTTTTCTTTTATTTTACTTCTCCAACCCCTAAACTAATTTTATTCCATTATTTTGTAAAAAAATGTATCCTTAATATACTAAGATGTTTTTATGAGAAGGATTCGGACTACACAAACACACACCTCCATCTAATGGATGAAGAATGTAATGTTTCTGCGGATGGCAAACAAACGCCTCACGAAACGATGATTGTTCAATTACCTATTACCGCCTATCAAGGTGGAAATTATGATGGAACTATATCTATATATGATATATATTATGTTTATTTTTTCTTTATGCTTCCGTATTTTCCATTTATTGCATGATTTTATGGATTCCATAGTGGGTAAATACAATAATCTCTTTTAAAGAAGTGCGGACTACCGCTCCCTCAATGTGATGTGACTTGTTAATTCCTTATGTGGGATGTATAAAGGATAGAATTAATGATATTATATATTATATTATACTGGAATTATAACATACATATGTATCATTATGTTTCAATTCCATTAAAATAAGAAATAGAAATGAGAGTAGTCTTCGTGCGTACGTACGACTTACCATCTCCATGAACGGTGCATTTCATTTATTACCTCCAAATGTTATGTAATATTATAAATAAATGAATATACTAGATATATATGATATATATGATATCTAAATAATTAATTAAATAATATATATAATGAAATATTGACCACATGGACAACTTGTAAATAAAAGGTGTTCATTTTTGACTCAAGTATGAAATATCGAAAAAATGAACACTACTAACATAAATGATTACATACTATTTATAACATGGTAATAAGTGATATAAAAGGAATAATAAACTTGAAAAAGGTTCTTAAGAAAATATTAATTAACTTTATTATATTATTAAGGAGATTAAAGAATGATCGAGTCAAGTCGGACACGAGGTAAGGTACTTTGTCTCAATCTATTTTCATTGAAGCATATTTTGTTTTAATACACGAATTTCTTTTATATGCTGTATAAACACCCTTTACTTTTCAAAGAGAATTTTTTTTCTCTGAAGGTTTTTACTAATCAAAAAAAGGAATGATTCTTTTATCACAATCAGTGACAATGACCTTTTCTTCCACCGTGAGTATTATATAATATTTGGCTTCCTCAATAATCTGTAATGTTTTTTTAAAATAAAATAAATACCACATACTCTTTTATGTATTGTGATATTGAAAATGGTTTTGATAATGGATTTGTTATGTCAATATATTTAAGTGATAAATTGTGATTGAAATGTGGAAATGTTTTCTTTCCTTTATATTTGTTTTATGTCTTATGATTTTATAATGGTACTTGGAAATTTGATGGGTGGTTACGTGATAAACCAAATGATGGGTGGTGCTGTGAATAACCGAGACAGGTGGTTATGTAATAACCTCTAATGAGTTGGGTATGGAAGTCGTTCTTATGGCTATTCAATTTAGTGATATTTGTGTAAGTCGACCATATGGTTATTTCATTTAAGTATGCTTCTGTACCAAGTTACCTTTATATGTTACGTGATCTTAATATGGGTTTTATTGTAATATTTTGGTTTCAAAATGGTATGTTATGATATTTTATTTAGTGAAGAGTGTTTACTACTTCATAAAGGTGAAAAGTATTAACTATGATAAAGTATTCATGGATTACTTGTTGTTTTAAAAAACTAACAGTTTTCCTTATTTGTATATCCATTACTATGCTTTTTTATGCTCACCCCTAGTTTTTTTGAAATGTTTTCACCGGAAATAAAGTGGAATAGGGTCAAGGATGGTATCAAGGAAAATTCATGTTGTCTTAAACATGGAACTAGACATGACACTTTTTTTTTCAAGAGTTCATGTTTTGTAAAAAAAATGGAAACTGTGTAGAAGTGTCTAATTTGTAATCTTTTGAGATTTAATATTTATGTCCTAATTCACTAAAAATCTAAACATGAAAATATCCACAATGTGAAATATTAATTTAATTCAATATAATGTAAGTTTTAAGGTCATGTCATTATATTGTATCAAGTACACTGTTTATTTGTTCAGATTATGACAATGTCTTGTTTGATTCGGGGTCTATACATTCATTAATTTCTAGAGGATTTCTAGTAAATTAGGAATTCAATATCAATATATGAATCCTGATCTTATGGTAAAAACTCTTAGAGGAAATGTTGAAACAAAAAAGAAATTATATGAACCATCCTATACATGGTGCAAAAAAATCTAACTGCAAACCTTATTGTTTTTCCACTAGTAGATTTTGATGTTATTTTGGGAATGGATTGGCATTCTGTTTATCATGCTACGATTTAATACAAAGTTAAAGAGGTTTATTTTGAAGATGATTTTTAGTTTGTGTACAATAATGAACCCTTAATTTTGATAACAAATAATGAAGATGACATACTAGTAAAAGATGGAAATGAATTTTACCTTTAACATATTCATAAAAACAAAGTAACTATTCAGATTAATGATGTGCCAGTGGTAAATGAGTACCTTGATGTTTTTTCTAATGATACTCCTAGTAATATATCTAATCGGGAAATTGAATTTACTAACAACATTGTTCCTAATTCAATGCCAATTTCAAAACCCCATTATTGAATGTCTCAATTTGACCTTTTAGAGTTAATGAAGAAATTTCATGAGTTATTAGATAAATGTTTCATTAAACCTTGAACATCACCAGGGGGTGCTCCTGTCTTGTTTGTAAAAAAGAAAGATGGTCCAATGAGACTTTTCATTGATTATAAATCATTGAATTACATCACTGTTAAGAACAAGTTTCTTTTTCCTCATATCGATGAATTGTTTGACTAGCTCTAGGAAGATCTATATTTTTTCGAAGATTGACTTGATGTTGAGGTAGTATTAGTTGAACGTAAATGAAGCAAAAATTATGAATACTATGTTTCATAATAGATAGGTCCATTATGAATTTGTAGTTATTACTTTCGATTTAACCAATGCACAAGTTGTATTAATGGATATTATGAATAGAATTTTTCAGTAGTTCTTGGATTAGTTTGTGGTTTTGTTCATTGATGATATTTTGGTTTATTTTAAATGTAAAGAGTAGCACAAAAATCATTTAAGGGTTGTCTTTCAACCATAAAAGTAAATGAAACAATTTGGGAAATTTAGAAAGTGTGAGTTTTGGTTAGAGAAAATTTCTTTCCTTGGTCACATTGTTTCAAAAAAATGGCATAACTATTGATCCTACTAAAACAATTCATCTAATAATGGGCAAGACCCACAAATATAACCACGATTCGTAGTATTCTTGGTTTGGTAGTTTATTACTGCAGGTTTGTTGAGAATTTTTCATGTTTTTCTATTCCAATGAATAAGTTAAATCGAAAAGGTGTTAATTACATTTGGACTAAATAATGTGATGATTTTTTTTAGGAATTTAAATGAAAGTTAGTGAATGCTCCAGTTTTGGAACTACCTTTTAGTAATGGTGAGTTTGTTATTACAAGTGATTCTTTGTTGAAAAGAGATGGTTATGTCCTTATAGATAATGATTAGGTAATTTCTTATGTTTCATTTTAGTTGAATCCTCATTGGTTAAATTACCCTAAACATGATTTGGAATTAACTACTATTGTTTTTGCTTAAAAAATTTGGAGGCATCATTTATATGAAGTAAAATGTGAAATATATACTGACAACAAAAGTTTGATGTATATATTCACTCAGAAATAATTGAACTTGAGACAGAGGAGATGGTAGGAATTAATCAATTATTATGATTTCACGATCCTTTACCATCCGAGAAAAGAAAATAAGTTAGATTATTATTTGAGTCAAAAATGTTGTGCTTCAATAACCATGCTATGTCTGGAACGAGATCCTTTGGATTTTTGTTTGATGTAATTTGGCATAGATGTTGTTGGGGAAAGAAATTTTTCTTTTTTGTTTCAGGTGTTATTTAAATCATCTCTATCAGACAGAATAGATCAACTGTGGTAGGAAGACAGTGAGTTTTAGAAAAAAAGGTTGAGTTGTTTCAGGAGGGTAAGTTTCCATAATTTATCTTTGATAATGATTGTGCTTTGAGTTTTTGGGAGAGATTTGTGGGAATTGTAATTCATATTTTAAGAATGAGTTATTATGTGAATCTCATAGTTCTTTTTTTTCAATTCATCCTGACTATACTAAGATGAAAAGTGATTATCAAGATTATTACTGGCGGGATAGAATAATAAAAGTTATTTTTGATTTTACTGTGAAGTGTTTGACTTGTCAGTAGGTTAATGCAGAGCAGATGTTACCAAAAGAGATGCATGAATCATTAACGGTTCCAGAGTGGATGTAGGAAAATATATACATTGACTTTGTTGTGGGATTACCGAAGACATCTCGGTGTAATAATCCATTCTGGGTTATTGTTGACCACTTGACTAAATCTGCTCATTTTCTTCTTATTCTAGATACCTTGTCTCTAGATCATCTTTCTCGGTTGTATGTTAATAAGACAGTATGGTTGAAAGTATTTCCCTTCTCCATTGTATCTGATCGTCATCCCTAGTTTACTTTAAACTTTTTTTAATGAATTTAGAAGTCATTGTGTACTTAATTAAATTTTAGTACAACTTTTCATCTACAATTAAATGGGTAGTCATAACGAACAATTCAGACCTTGGAGGATATGCTGCGTGCTAGGTCATTGGATTACTAGGGAAGTTGGTACCAACATATTTCTTTGGTTGAATTTTCTTATAATAAATGTTTTCATTCCATTATACAGATGGCTTAATTTGATGATTTATATGGAAAGCAGTGTCAAAAACCATGTTTTTGGGATGATGTAGGTGAAAGGAAGCTGATGTGACTAGAATTGGTAGAAGATATGGTGTAAAAGGTTCAGTTGATTCACAAGCACATGAGAACAACTCAGAGTACGCAGAAAATTTATGTACATGATTAGAGGAAGGATCTCTCTTTTGAGGTAGGTGATCAGATCTTTCTCAACGTTTCTCCCTAGAAAATTTTGATGTGTTTTGGTAATAATGAAATGTTAAGTCCAAGGATCATTGGAACCTATAAAATCCTCGAGAAATTTGGATCAATTGCTTACAGAGTATCTTTATCTCCATGTTTATCCCAGGTTCACAATGTTTTTCATGTTTCAAAGATGAGAAAATATATTCCTGATCCATCTCATTTTTTAGGTTTAGAGGTACTTCAGTTGGAAGAGAGTCTATCTTATGTGGAATATCCGGTCCAGATTCTTGACGGAAGGGAGCAAGTGTTGTAGAATAATGTGATTCACTGAGTAATGGTTTTGTGGAAAAACTATATGTTTGAAGAGGAATCATGGAAATCAGAAAATTCTATGAGGAATAAATTTCTTCCACTTATTTGATAAGTGAATAATAATTATGAGGACGTTGTTTCCAAAAGGAGGGAAGGGTTTAACATCCTAGGTAAGTAAATATATAATAGATTTTCATAATTATTCATATTTTTGAATTAAATATTAATTTTACTCTAAATGGGTTGATATGCTCGATGGCGTACCCAATATGCCATAGCGGGTTTCTTTAAAATCTTACATTGCACACTAATAATATAATAATAATATTTCAAATGTAGTTAATGCCTAGCTACTGAATTATATAGAATTAATAGAACTAAATAATATAAGATTATACATTTTTGTTAAATGTTTTTACATTTATGCAATAAATTTTAGAGGCTTAAATTGTGAATTTATCAAATTTTAAGCATTAATACTCTGATATTCATTAAAAGGTTTATTTACCACCTTTTGATGGTGAACCCTATTTAAATCTAGTTTTGGTCACTTTTATATGTTCTTTTTGAAAAAATAATATTCTTCTTCAGAATAGGGACATCAAGATTTACTTTGGGTAAATTGTTTGTATTTTTCTAATAAACTTCATTTTTTTGATGAATATTGAAAAATGCAGTAATTTAATTCAAAAATGACTTTTAATATAATTTATTTTTATGTATTTATTATCTATTTAATTGGGTTTAATGTTTTATTAGAATATATTTTAACCGTTTAATCCAATATTTGTCATTGGAAATAAATTTACTATGATATTTGAAATAAATAAGTGCCAATATTTTAATAGTTAATATTTCTTAAAAACACACTTTTTGTTTTGAAAATGGGAAATAATTTCAAATTAATCAATCCAACTTTTATGTTTTGAATTTTTTAAAATAGAAATAATTTTTGAATTCAGAATAGCAGAAAATTCTTAGGCTGAACTTTTGGTAGTTTTCTAAAAATCGTAAATATTTGATGAATAGTGAAACCACTAAATAGTAGTTAAAAACTGAATTTTTCATTTAAATGAAATTTTACCCCTTCTATGAATTTAATTTTGAAAATCCAACATACATGGTTGTTATTAGTAAGTAAAATGTGGTACAATTAGGTGAAAATTATTTTTGGTGAATTGTAACTTTGGATTTTTATTTATCGCGGTTAAAGATAAATTGGATTATTCAAGGTAAAAAAATTATAATAATATTATAAAATTAACTTATCACTTGTCCTAACCATATTGGATGAGTTATATCCGAACATGGGAATCCTTGGTTCTATTTTGGAACTCTATTTATTCAGTTAAGATTGACAATGACATTATATTTTAAATAATATAATGTAAGGTTAAAAATGACACAAATAAATATCGTTAAGTAAAATTATTTTTACATAGGTATATATAAGTTATGATTTATGCTATAAATATTATTTGTAATGATAACATGATTTTAAAAAGTATGGTATATATTTTTTAATTTTGAGACATCATAAATACAGAATTATTTATGACAAAAAAATTGATGCAGTGTTTCCCTCATAATAATTGATTGAAATAAATAATATTATAAAGATTAAAAACATATCTAAAACCTATAAAATTATTATTGGATGATTTTATTTCATCCATGAGTAATATTATCATTGAAATTAATAAGTTCTGGACCTATAGAAACAGAAAATAATTTTATAATAAAATAATATATTCATACCATCATAAAGAGCTCCTCCTCCCCTTTTTAAAAAGCCTTCACCTAGTACACATTCTCACCCCTCAATATCCCATTGGCTCGTAATAACTCTACCCAAATAAGTTCTCAAGATCTCGTTATTCCACATAGAAGCCTTAAATTATGCATAAGGATCTTTCAGAAGTCCTTTGGTTCATACCAAAGGGAGTTACGCAATTTAAAGATAACAGTTTCTCTTAAATTATTTTCTTTTATTTTACTTCTCCAACCCCTACACTCTTTTTATTTATATCATTTATAATAGAACCAATATCAATAATATACTACGATTTTGTTAGATGATTTATTCGAACTACACTTTGAAACACATTTATCTAATGGGAATATAACTTACAATATATATGGATGGAAAACTAACACCTCACAAAACGATGATTGTTCAATTATCTCCTACTGTCTATCATGGTGGCCATTAGGATAGAACTGTATTTATATCTGATGTATATTATTTTTATGTTTTATTTATGCTTCTGTATCTTTCATTTATATCATACATTTATGGTTTCCATTATGGGTAAAAGCGATAATTTCATTTTAGGAAGTGTTGACAACGGGTCCCTCAAATTGATATGACTCAATAATTCCATATATAGTACATATAAAGGATGGAGTTAATGATAATATATATGATATTATATTGGAATTATAATATTTATATGTTTTAATATGTTTTAATTCCATTAAAATAAGAAATATAAATTAAGGTAGCCTTCATGCTTTCGTATGGCTTACTGTCCCCATGAACGGTGTAATTCATTTCATACCTCAAAATGTTATGTACTATTATAAATAAATGTATATACTATATATATGTGTGTCATATAGGATAAATAAATCATAAATATCATTCTGGATATAATAATTTTTTACCATGTTAACAACTTGTAATTATAAGAAGTCTATTTTTGACTCAAGTACCAAATATCAACAAAACGACCATTATTTAATTAAATGATAAAATAATGTTTACAACAGTTTAATAAGTTATATTAATGTAATAATAAACTTTAAAAATGTTCTTATGCAAGTTGAAATTAATTGAAGTTTATTATTCATGGGATTAACAAATGAACGGGTCAAGTCGGGCATGAGTTAGGGGACTTCACCGCAATCTCCTTTCATTGAGGATTATTGTTTTTTATACACGACATTATTTTATACGGTGTATAAAAAAGAATTTAATTTTCATTTCATTCCAAGATACTCTTTTTCAATGAAGTGTTTTACAAAATGACAAAAAATAATATTCTTTTTTAACGTAAGCGGTGAAAACAACTTTTCTACCGCTGCGAGTATTATTTGATCTTTGGCTTACTTTACAAGCTGTAATTTTTTTAAAGGATAATAAATACCATATACGCTTTTACATTTTCTGTATTGAAAATGATTTTGACAATGAATTTTTAATGTTAATATAATTAAATGATATATTTTGATTGAAATGTTGATATGTTATCCTTCTATTATATTTGTTTTATGTGTTATGAATATGTTATGGTTCTTGGGAATTATTTAATATACGTGTGGTTATGTGATAAACCTAGGGTGGGTGATCCTGATATAGTAGTCCAATGCATTGGGAAATGTGACAGAGGTAAACTTTAATGTTTCTCCTAAGAGATTTAGGGAATATACTGTGATGGTTATTCCAATTATAACTCCCTATGTAAATGTGATGACAATAATGTAAGTATGATATGGATTCCACAAGATACCTTTATGTTTTGTGTTTTCTATGTGTAATTCATAAATATAATGAATTCATGATTGATGTTAAAAAGCTTATGTAATGTATGCAATGATGACATAATATTTTCATTTTTTGTTTTATAACCTTTAATGATCTTTTTATGCCCATCCGATGTTTTGAAATGTTTTTCACATGATGGAAAGATGAATTGGGTGGGATGGGATCAAGGAAAAGTCATTATATCTAATACATGGGACTATACATGACTCTTTTTTTCAATAGTTTTTATTTTATAAAAAAATGGAAACTAAGTAGAAGTGTCTAACTTGTAATTTTTGAGATGTAACGTAATTTTCATGGCCTAATTCTCTAATACACTAAACCTTAAATCATCCTAAATTTGAATTATTAATTTAATTCATGATTATATGATGTTTATGGTCAGGTAATTATATGAAAAGATTTTTAATGATCAAATACTCGCACACATGGGAAACAGTGGAATCAATTGTGATGTCGAAACGTCAAATGTTATAAATAATGTGGTTCAGAATAAAGGAATGTTGAATGGTGATCATGTCGAGAAATAACCAGTAGTGCTGAAAAAGAATCATTTAAATAAAACTAAAAGGAGAACATATGACTTTCCTCAATATTCTAGAAAATATAGGCATTAAAATATTATTCCCTATGAAGAATTCATGAGGATCAATAAAATCGAGAAGACATTTCCTACCACAATGTGTCTGTTCTGTGGATATATGGGTCATAATTTTTTTAGACTATAAAAAGGCAATGATCTGTTTGAATGGGAAAGATATAGGAGTTCAACATATGTGAACAAACACACATCCTTCTTCTTATAGAAGAATCATGTTTAATGGATATTGTTTTCTTTTTTCTATCTTAGGTCATTAGGTCATTGATTGCAAGAAGAGGAAGAACATGGACACCTTATATCAGAGCCTAAGGGAAGTCAAATCTTGTCAACAAGACCATTTTTCTCTTTTAAATAGGTTTTATTCTCTTGAATAAGACTTCCATTATGAAGAAACCAGGAACATAGAAGAGTTAATGGAAAGGCCATCAGTGTTTTTCACCCATTCCAAAGTCTCATGGAAATAATAGAAGAAAATTGAGAAATCCAATCATGATGAGGTATGCCTAAATACTACAAAAATAATTAGCACCTAGATTTTAGATAGCGGATGTTTAACACATATGACATGTAATTCAGACATGTAGATGAATTTCAAGAGGATGGTTGATGGAACTGTAATTTTTAGAAATTATGGGGCTCTAAAAATCAATGGCATTGGATATACTGAACATGAAAATAGAGAGAAAAAGAAAATTGAAGTCCTTTATGTGTATGGCCTATGATATAATTTCCTTTCCATGAGTCAACTATATGACTCAAGACAAGTAGTTACTATTAATCAGATAGGATTCACTATTAAGGGAATTATAGAAATTCATTCATGAAAGGATGCAGAATAGAAGGAAACCTATATTCGGTTAATAGTAAATAAAAAATTTTCTACATGACTATTGAAGAGGAAAATAATGAGTGCCATCGGATACTGGTGAAAATAAATCATAAACACATGGAGATGAAATAAAAACTTAAAATATTCATATATATTACCAACTTGAAGTGTGAGTGATAAAAAACTAGTGATGCTTGTATTTGTGGGAACTGGTCTACATTTCATATTGTCCAAAAATTAAAAGGAAATATTTTCTTCTTTGTATCATTCATATAGATGTATGTGGCCCGATAATTATTTTTGGAATTCATGGTGAATGTTAATTCATTCATTTAATTAATGATTATAGAATAATGTCTTTTTTGATTGTTATGGACAAGAAACAACAAGTTATTTACAAACAGAAAAAATATCATCGAATCACTGAGAATGATACTAGGTGAACATTCAATGTTATTTGATATGACATTGGAGGGGAAATAACATCCATTTAATTTGAAAATGACCTGGAGAAGCATGGGATACAAGATGAGGTAACTTCAATGTGAACACCACAACAAAATGGAGTTATTGAGTACATGAATCGATAGGTGAACAATGTGGAAAGAACTTTGCTAATTGAGTGTCATATTCCACGACTTTAGTAGAAAGAGGTTGTTCAGGTTGTAGTATATATTCAAAATCGAACTAGGCTTTATATGGGTGAGATGAAGACACCATATGAATAATGACATAGAAGGAAGCCATATTTGAAATAATTTCGTGTCTTTGGAAGTAAATTATTCAACATAAACAAAGAAAGAAACCAATAGAAGTATGTTGACAATGCAGATGATATAATTTTCTTTGAAACTCAATGAACAAGTATGTCTAGAAGTGTTTCAACTAGCTCTTTGGAAGGGTTATTGAAAGCAGAAATGATAATATCATTGAAGTGAAACCCACACATTCATCAAAAATTTTATATGATGATGTGATAGAAAATGAGGATGATTGTGAACATAGAGTAAATGAAAATACATAAATAAAAGAAGGTGTACAAGAAAAATAGAAGTCACATAACGATGTTAAATTAGAAGATGAAGTAGAGAAAATAAACCATGGACAGAAAGAATTTGACTTAACCATGTAGGAGAAGTCGAAGTGCTAGGATTGATCCATATAACATAATTGGGGATAGGAGTGCACCCAAAAAAATCAAGGAGGATTCAGAATAATGCACAATATGAATTATTACTTATTGTGGAACCATCCTCATATGAAAAATCATCCATGAATGAATCATGGGTGAAATCCATGAGTATAGAGTTATATCAAATTGCCAAAAATCCGACATGCGATCTAGTCAAGATACCCAAAGGTCACATTGTGATTGGTACAAAGTGGATTTTCAAGAACATGTTTTATGAGTATGTAAGTTTTATCAGAAACATGGAACGACTTCAATGTAAAGGATACTCACATATTTAAGGTGTCGATATTGGAAAAACTATTGCTCTAGTGGTTAGATTGGGGTCAGTCATGCTTTTTCATTCTGTTGAAATCGAAAGAGAATACAATGTATATCAAATTGATGTCATGACAGCATTCTTGAATGGTGTTCTCGAAGAAGAAGTCTACATTGAACAACTAGGGGGTTTTCTTCTGGGTACAGATGAATCAATTGTTTCTAAATTAAAGGAAGAACTATTTGAATAGGAAAAGGCACCATAAGCATGGTACTCTCAGTAGGATTATTATTTATGAAATCATTAACTCAAAATAAGATAAGTGGATCACAACGTCTATGTGAAAAATTCTCAGTGTGATCAGTTCATGGTATCCGAATATGTGGATGATATAATTTTTGGTGGAAGTAGGCATGGATCAGTAGATGAATTCATCAATCACATGAAATTATAATTTGAAATGACCTTGATTGGTCAAATCACTTATTTCATAGGGCTTTAAGTGATTAAAAAGAGAAATTATACATTCATTCATTAGAAAAAATACTCCTGGGAGCTACGGAAGTAATTTAATATCCATGAATCCAAACCAATGTCGAATCCAATTATAGTTGGAACAATAATTTGAAAGAAAGTGGATGGTACATATGTAGATCCCATGATGTACTGATGAATCATTGGGAGCTTATTGTACCTAGAAGTGACACGACCGGACATTGTCATGGCAACATGCTTAGCAGCCCGCATTTAGTGTAATCCGAAATAAGAACACATGATAGTAGTGAATAAAATCTTGATGATTATTCAAGATACTCACAATTATGGCATGTACATTGTTTTGGGTAGAGACAATTAATTATCCACATTTTCTAATACTGACTGGGTGAGAGATGTACTTTATAGAATGTAAACCAGTGGTGGAGCATTCTATATTGGGATGGAATGTGTTGCCAAGTTGAGAAAGAAACAAGAGATTACATCTTTGAGTACTACTGAAGCTGAGTATATCTCTACTAAAAAAGCATTTAATTAATTATGATAGATGAATCTACAACCGATTGACATTAGCGATGATGTGAAACGACCAATGGTGATCTACTTTGATAACAAGAGTGAAATTGATATTATTAAGAATCATGTTCATCATTATCGTACAAAACATATTGAAATCAAATATCAATTCATCAAGGAAAAATTTGAACAAGGTGTGATTAAAATGGATCATGTGGGAACAAAACAAAGTAGTTGATATCTTGACCAATCCACTATGAGCGGATGTGTTTGAGAAACATTGGTTGAACCTCATTGTTCATCCACCTCCTAGTGCTTAAAGAGTTTACAGAATTCCTCTCTCCGCAATATGATTTAACATTGTTAATATATTTTTGAATGTGTGGTAGGTTTATGGGGGATATACAATCTAGGGGATTCTGTTATAAGATATAAAATGTTTAAATCTTAGTCTTTGGGTTTATATCCATTGGGGGAGAAACAACTAAATTCCATTCATCTTGTTTTCATCAATGAGCACTGCACACATAGAATTCGAGTGATGACTGAGTTGTTTTTTTAATGGTTATGGTATTGATCATATTCATCTCATTAGTGAATTTATCTACAGATTTGTAACAAACCCAAAGGGAGAGATTGTTGGAAACAATGATATTCTTTGCTGGAAAAAGACGATGGTTATGGTTTTTTGGAAATAATTTAATGGATGATCAGGTATTTTGAAATTAAAGGGATCATATAGGTCAATCATTAAGCTTCATTGATGGTGACATCATTTCCCAGTGTTTTCCAAATTATTGGTTTTTAAAATTTCGAGAATGGAAAGCCTTGAAAAAAGTGGTTCATATTGAATGATTTAAGAAAATTTGAAAATGGTAGGAGTTTGTGATGATAGGATTCACGAATTAGATTCTGTAGAGACTGGAATATTTGAAAAGGTGTGCTCTCCAATTTTGAATGATTAATCTTTGAGATTCGGGAAAGGTATTATTTTATAATCAAAATCGTTTATTTTGAAAGGGAATGGATTTTGAGAAGACTGGCATGGTAATTTTGATGAAATTAATCATCTTGGTTTGATAAGGTGTTTCATTGCGATTATGATGAGCTTCATGAATAGTTAAGGGAAGGATAAATGCATTGGTGCTTTGTGGCAATGAGAAGTCTTCTGATGGAGAGCTCTGTGGTTACGAAAATTTCTGTGAACGATAAGTTTCAGCAATGATTCACGAGATGGAGGAAGTGTCGTGATAACATTTTAACCGATCCAGATTTTGCGCCGGAACAAGCAGAGCTCCACGATCGACTGATCTTATAAATAAGAGGCCACCGCTCTTTATTCTGGATGATTATTGAGAGTTAAAAGTTTTGTTCATAGTGACTTCACGAGGAAAGGGGTGCTCCACGAAGTAGGTTTTCATAAGGGAGGTTGTGCTTCGCGAATTGACGTCCAAATTCAGGAATAATGTTTTTTCTCTTATGGATAATGAGGTTCACGATGATAGGGGGTTCCATGTTGTCTCAGTGAGCTTCATGAGGTTGGTTTCTCTATGACATAGTGAGAATCACGAACGGTTTTTCACTGCGAGGTAGTGAGCTTTGCGAGGTCTCATGCTTTGCGAGGTATTGATATTTGGGAAGGATTTTTTAACACTGGAAAGTATTATTTGAAAAGGTTTTATCATTGTGAAGGGTCAATGCGAAGGTTTGATTTTGATTATCAGTGCAGAGTGGGTAGGGATTTTATTGAGAATCTACTAAGGTCTTTGATGCATGCAGTTTCTTATGCTAGATAGTGACAATGAATTCTATTAAAATATATTTAATAAAACTTTCAGTCATTATATAGAGTTAGAATTATATTAAAATAGTTTACTTGGTGGAGAATTCAAAAATGTTCTGAGGGAAGTGGTAAGTCATTTCTGAACTTTCTAAAGGAAGTGTGCCTGGCACAGAGTGACTGTGACCGAAGCAGTGAGCAAAGAAGAGTTAGCGGAAGTGATCCGAGGGATACAATGTGCTGCCCCTAAATAATTGTAAAGTAAGTACACCTAGAACATAGTGACTGTGATATACTCTTGTAATCCATATCCAATGAGGATTAGTGGAATTTGGTATGGCTGACACACTTTCGGCGTATGATCCTTGGATGTAGCGCATTGCGGTGAACCAGGTAAAAGTGATATGTCATATCCATGCATTCTTTTTTGTAATAGAATTTATTCATTCTTACCTACGTGGGAACAAGATAAAAAACATTATGAAAAAAAAGTCGACACCTTGATTCAACCCCCCCCCCCCTCTCAGGGTGTTCTGGGGTCCTTCATGTTCTTCATATAAAAAACGAAATGATTCTAATTTAATTGACTTTGTTTTGATTTTTTTGCAATTAAATATTTTTATTCATCCACTATTACAATTTAATGTTCATTTTTGAATAGGTTGGATCTCCAAATATATACCCCTTATCATTTTACATGGATAGAAAGATATATTTTATAGTCCAAAATGAACATATGATCACTTATCAGTTAAATTATGATTATGATATTTCAATGGAAGTTTTATTCATTTTATGACTCTTGATTCTGATTTAAAAGGGGTATTTATCTAGGATGATCAAGGATAATCTCAACATAAAAAATATTACAATTGTTTGGTAGAATTTTTATTTCATTCAATAAGAGTTTCCCACTCTTATATTAAATCATGATGTTTGGTTCTCAAATCCTAGTGCGACACATATTTTAATGAACCTATATAGATTATATAAAATTGAAGAGAAAGAATGGAATAATAATATTTAAGAGAATATTGAATAAATATCCATCTAGAATAGTTATTCATCGTTAGATGATCCCATTTTGTTCACTATGTTGAAGGATGGATCAATTGGACTATGAATTGATTATTGGGAACATAATAATATCATGATCAAGAATATGTATCATTTACCCAACATTTATTATTACATAGGTCGTAATTTATGCCTCAATAGATCTATAATATATACCTTATTTCACGATAATTGTAAATGTATGTCAAAAGATAAGAAATACCTTTGAAAATATTCTATAAATGGAATGAGTAGTTGGAATTTATAGTGTTTCATTTTAACATAATAATTCCAACATTATCATAAAACATCAAATAAATAGAATATTTATTTACATTACATGATTATTTAAATATAATATTTATAAAAATTAGTCTGATTTACTCTATGAATAGAGATGATTATGAACAACAAAGGAGAATTGTGTTGAATACAATTTTGACTGATAAATTATATTCATTAAATAGAATGGGTGAATTATGGGAACATAAAGTTACATTATTGGGTCTTATTATCACATTTCATTGTATATCGATATACCTTTGATGGACTGATGTCATTATACAATTTCGTAGAATGATCATTTAGATTAAGAATTTTTTCTCTAAGAATATATTTATATTTTATCTAAATTGTTAATACATTCTCAGATATCACTAGTCTATTCACCATGGTAACACATAATAGATTTATTTCCCTTTACAATGATTCAATTGATGAAAATTACATATATCTAAAAGGATGGTTTGTATGTTCATATATATTCACACTAACCATAAATGGATATGTTTTTTTACATATAGTGATGTTTCTAAGAACATTTTTTTGTGTTTTATTATAAATAATGGAAAAGTTATAGATTATTCGTTTTTTCAATTAATCATTCATTAGTTGAATTACCCAACCCTTTATTTGGTGTTCATAGTTGAAATCATTTCATTAAAGATATGATAGAATTATCATTATTGATAAATGGGAGAAATATATACTAAAAATCTATTTATAATGTATATATTTACTTAAAAATAGTTTAATCTGAACATAATAAGTTTTTTAGAGTTTATAATTGATTGTGAATGCTCAATTTTTTATCACACTCGGAAATTAAACAAGTTCGGTGATGGTTTGAGTCAAAAGGATCATTCTAGTTTATCATTAATAAGGATCCCAAAATACCTTTTTTTTAAATTTTAAATGATTGAAAATAATATAATTATAAAAATGGGGAAATATTATATTTTCCAAATTATGTTTCAACTATCTATTGTTTTCAATATTATATTTGTAGTTTATGAAGATGTATAACTAAAAAGGATGGTGTGAAATGTTCATGAAAATATCCCTAACTATGATAGATTGAAAATCATTACAAATAGTTTATGTGGACTAATTATACCAGAATTGAAAAGAGAGATATCACCTGGTGATCATTGATCATCACACTCAAAGAACCGTTAATGTAATAATATTTATAGATATATTAAAGACCATTTATGATCAGATAACATCATGAGAAATTTTGTAGAGTATGTATATTGGTTATTGGTATTAAAATAATTTAACTATTATTGGATGAAGCTAAAGGGGATGTCACAGAAATTACCTATACCTATTTTGAAATGAGAAAACAACACATTGGATATTTTCCATCCAAAACCTCAATACGTCTAAGGGGAATTTTAAAATTTGGGGGTCAACTTATGATGGAAGAAAATTTCATTTCTATTATTGATTCTTTCCATCTAGAATATCTTCCCTTGATTTACATTAAGGATGTTCTCATATCTCATGGTGTACCTTATTCTATTTTATTAAAAAAATGATGTGGGGATCACCACATTCTTCTATAGAAGTATTCCAAATACTCTATATATATATGTGTGTGATTTAGAAATTCCTTTCAACCTCATATATATTTTATACAAGAGAGATCTAATCAAACCATAGAGAATATTCTATGATATTTATCATTGGATTTTAGAGGTTATTGTAATCATCACCTTATTTTTCTAAAAAACATTAATAACAATATATTTAACTAAACTATTCATATTGATCTTCATGAATCCCATTACAAATAAATATATTTTAATTCAACATTTTTAATTAACATTGAAGAAAAAAATTAATTCGGATATTATCTAGTTGAAGAAACTATTGAGGGGGTAGAAGCATTAAATTTATGATATAGAAATCTCATAGTCGAGAAAGGATATATTCTTACAATAGTCAATGTGAGCCATAATATAACATTGGTGACAAGGAATTATTATAGATTAATCAGATTAAGAATATAATATAAATAAGAAATAAATGATAATTAATTACATGGTATATTTTTCAAATACATGATTCATAATCATGTAGGGATTATAGAATATCTCTAGGCCCATAAAAATCCCTCAATCATGATCATTATGGTTCCCATTTCTCTATTTTAAAATGTATTTCACTATTAATATAGATGTACTAAACACATATATTGTGTAATAGGATAAAAATCATTCATATAACTAACAACCAATATATATCTCACATTCTAAAGTTAAATATTTCAATAATAAGACTTATCATTTTCTTATAAAATTATTACATAACAGTGATGTTTGTTCAATTTAAAAATTCATTTTAAGTGTTCTAGTGTCAAAAATCATTGGATATTATATACATCACTTTTATATAATATTTAATTGTTTTATTTCTTATTTAACACAATCCCCGATGACTAAATGAACCATGGAATATTATAAAACATATAATATAGCTATTAGATCAGTGGTTTTGAAAAGGAATAACCAAATTATTATTATATATAAATATATATAAATATTTTCATTAATTAATATATATTTGTAAATTCCAAATTAATTATCGTTACATTTTCCTAAAATCATTTCATGAATTAATTGTGTATTTTTGTAATGAAATGAATACACTCATGGTTTTATTATTTTTTATAAAAAAATTATTTATCAAAATAAAATTTTAATTTAATGAAACTAATTGTTGATTTATGAATAATATTTCATTAAATTGTTATATAATCTTTAAGAATGAAGTTCAAATCATTTGATCGTGAAAAAAGATAGTGGTATAAAAGATATTTTCATGTTTATAAGAGGATGGAAACAAAATTACATATTGAGGAAACATGGATGTGGATGATAAAATATACCCTAGTAAACACCAAAGTATAAACAATCTCGGATAAAATGAGATTGTGATATTTTCCTTACCTTAGATCTGATTTTCTTCGTATGTGTCCGAACCTCCTGTATAATGATTAAAATAATGTTATTGACTTATTCCAAAATCATACTTATTTTTACGATATCATATATGGACATATTCTTATCTTCATATTAGTAATATTTCATTACTACTTGTTATTCGGGTGTTTATTACTTTTGTTCTTATGCGTGTTTTGTCGAATAAATTCTTATTCTTATTTTTAGTTTATAGATACCTCATTTCCATATTGGTATTAGTGTAATATATTCATTCATTCATATCATTTATATAATCATTATGCAATGAAGATCACGTAGAACGAGTCGCATCACATCGTGGAGACGGTATTCCATATGTACGCACGAGCGATGATATTGTTCCCATGATCATGAAATTGTAATGGAGTGTATATATAAATTTTCAGAATAAATATAACTTTACAATAATCATATATAGTTATTATTTACACCATTATACCCATCCAAGTAAGGTGGTGGTGGAAAATAGATTACACCACGGCGTGGAGACGGTATTCTGTACGTATGCACGCGTGGTAATTTCATTTTCCATAGGATGGATAGATGGTGAAATAGGGTTGTTTCATACTTATAATATCATATCAGTATATGAGTGATACTTATGTTATTACTTTATAATGAAAAAACTAAATATGAAGAAGTGGAAGAAGAAATAAAGATGAAAGAATCGGTAACGGACATTACCTCTTCTTTGAAGCGCTTCTTTGAGACCTCCTTTTAGGAAACTATAATTCGTCTTTGAAGAAGACCAGGACCTCTAGGATGTCTCTAGGGAAGTGTAGAGGAGAAATTGGCAGGGGTTGGCTGATCTTGAAGGCTCAAAGTGGTGTGAGGAAGAGGGGGGGGGGAGGTGCCCTTTTATAAGGGAGGAGAGGGGCTCCTTTGGAAAAACTAAAAATATTATTTTATTATAATTCCAAATTCGGTTTTAAATAGATCCAAATTGATTTATTTTTAAGCTAAGGTGGGGATGGGTCAACTTCCTCTCATCCAATATAATTTAGCCAAGTTTAGGTTCCTATTTTAACCTTATCATTTAGATTTAACATTAAGTTAGATAATTTTACTTTTACTGTGTCTTTTTGTGTTCTTACACTATAAGGTTAATAAAATTACTATAACAAGCCAAACGAACCCCAAGTTGTTTATTATTAATATATATAACTTTATCTAAGCCATTTGGCCGAACCTTATATTTTTAGAAACAAAATAACAATTAATAATATAATATTTGTTTTAAAAACTATATTATGTCAATTTTGACACTATTTAGTAATTTATTTTTGTGAAAATAATAAAAGAATGATTAATTCGAAAAAATTTAATTAAATCAATACTAACATGTCATATTAACCTAGAAAATTAGTTTAATTTATAAAAATTCCCAAATTACATTTATGTGGGTATTTATAACATCTATTATGTCAATATTGCATTAATAAGATAATTACTGCAACATCTTTATGTCGTAAATAAATTAACTTATTTAAAGTCTAAAAATTACAAATAAAATATCATTATGTAGGAAATTTTTTTATATTTCTAAGTAATATTTATTGTCGAATTTATCTTATGTATAACCCTATATTAAAAATGCCTTAGTTATTATACATTGATTTTAACTATTCTAACCCTTCTTTAAATAAATTGATAATCAATGTCCTAATCTAATCCATGTGGGAATAATTGGTCATATTCTATTCCCAAGGTTGTCTGTGGTCGAATTACACTTATCCAATAGAATTAGGACATGTGTTAGGGTACTAATAATATCATTTTTACCCTTAACTAACCTATTTACTTTTAACCGTGGTAAAAAAGGAAAAAAGTTACTATTCACCAAAAATTATTTTCATCTCATTGAACAACATTTTAGTCCTTGATATTAACCATGTCTCTCAGATTTTTGAAATTCTACTCATAGAAGTGGTAAAATTAATTTTTATGAAAAATTCAGTTTTTTAACTACCACTTAGTGGTTTCACTATTCATCAAAAAATGAAAGTTTCCAGAAAAATACCAAAAATTAGGCCTAAGCTATATTTGATATTATGAATTCAAAAATGATGTTTATTTTACCAAATTCAAAACATATCAGTTACATTTAAAAATTTAAAAATTAATTTCTGTCATCAAAACAAATAGCGTGTTTTTAAAAGATAAGAACTATCAAAAGATTGACACTTGTTTATGTCTGCGTTAAATGTGAAATTACATCCAATGAACAACATTGTATTAAATTGTAAAAATATATTCTAAATATTCTTTAAAACCACTCAATTTAATAATTTATCACTATTAATTATTTCGATTAAAAAAGTTGTTTTTAATTAAAATTTACTAATTTTCACTATTCATCAGAATATGAAAGTTATCCGAAAAGTACCAAAATTTCACCCTATGCTAATTTTGATATTCTGAATCCAAAAATGAAGTCCAATTTGAAAAATAAAATTTACAAAATTTCAAAAAGTGGTTATCACTATTCTTAACAGCTATTTTTAATAATATTTTAATAGCATATCGTGGTTTAGTGAAACTCGGTATTTCGTACGATGCAAGCTATTGAGGAAGGTCGTGTTTGCGTGTAAAGAAAGACAAGATAGTATTGTGTGTAGTGAATGATTTATTTGATGATTTATATAACATAAAAACAAAATATTTCTCATAATAGTCTTGGGTGTTACAGTGATGCATTTTGGTAAGAAGGGAATGTTGAGACTAAGGTTCATTAGACCTTATAATATTCTTGAGAATGTTGGATCAGTTGTGTACATAGTAGATTTAAATCCATGATAATCTTAGGTACACAATGTTTTTCGTGTTTCAATGTTGAGAATGTATATACCAGATCCATCTCATGTTTTGATCCCAGAGGTAGTTCAGTTGGAAGAGAATATCTCTTATGAAGAACAACCATTCCAGATTTTTTACCATAGAGTGAAAGTTATATGGAATAAGGTAATTCACTAGGTAAAGGTTTTTTGGAAAAACTATATGGTTGAAGGCGCAATGTGGGAATCTGAAAATGTAATGAGGTATAAATACCCCCACTTATTTTTATAAGTGAATAAAAATTGTGAGGACACAATTTTTAAAAAGGTTTAAGGATGTAACATCCCATGTAAATGAAGAATAAGATATTTTCATATTTATTAATATTTGTATATTAAATATTATTTTTACTTTAAAAGGGATGCTATGATCGATAGCATACCCAAAACGCAACAATGGGTTTCTTTGAAATCTTGCATTGCACACTAATAACATAATATGATTATTTTAAATGGGAGTTAACTCATAGTCGTTGTGTTTGATAGAATGAACAAAACTAAATAAAATATGATTATACATGTTTACTAATTGTGTTTACATTTATCCAATAAATGTTTGAGGCTTAAAATGCGAATAAACTTAATTTTAAGCATAATTTACATTAAAAGGTCAATTTACCGCCTTTTAATGGATAACTCTCTTTAATTATAGTTTTGGTCACTTTAATATATTCTACATGACCAAATAAAATCATTCTTTAGAATGGGGACATCAAAATTTTATTTGTGTAAATTTTTGTAATTTTTCAGATAAAGTTCATTTTTAATGAATAGTGTAAATAATGTATTTTAATTCAAAACAATGTTTTAATATATTTTAAGTATATGGTAATATTATCTTTTAAAGTGGATTTAAAGTGTAATTATAATATATTTTTACCATTAAATCTAATTTTGGTCATTGGAATTAATTTTACATTGAAATTGGACTTAAATAGGTGACAATATTTTGATAGTTATTGTTTTATTAAAACATGTTATTTGTTTTAACAGCGGGAATTAATTTTAAAATTAATTAATGCCACTTTTTTTTGAATTTTGGACAATAAACATCATTTTTTAATTCTGAATATCAAATATTTCTTTGTCTTATTTTTTGGTATTTTTCAGAAAATCATCAATTTTTTATAAATAGTGTAACCACTTAGTAGAAGTTAAAACCCTAAATTTTTCATTTAAATGATATTTTACCACTTCTGTGAATAGAATTTCAAAAAAATCTACATACATGGTTGTTACTAGTTAGTAAAATGTTGTTCAATAAGATGAAATTAATTTTTGGTGAATAGTAACTTTGGACTTTTTTTACCGCGGTTAAAGGTAAATAGGGTAATTCAAGGTTAAAAGAATATTATTGTATTTCAAAACTATCTTAACACTTGTCCTAACCTTATTGGATGAGTAATGGACGACCATGGGCATCTTTGGGACTATTTTGGGACCCCATGGAGCTACTTATGAAATATGATGACACTTTAGATTAATTAATTTAATGTAAAGGAAAAAATGACATAAACAAAACTCTTTTAGTAAATTAGTTTTTATTGGGTGTTATATAAATTATATTTTTCGAATATAAATAATCATTAGAAAGATAAAAATATTTCCTAAATCATGGTATTTTTTATAATTTTTAGACATCGAATAAATGAACTTATTTAGGACACAATAATGATGCAGTGTTTACCTCATTAATAAATCAATTAAACAAATAAGATTATAATGATTAAAATATTATACAAAACCTGTCAAATTCATATTGGATGATTTTATTTCTACCATGAGTCATCTTATCTTCGACTTTAATAATTTTTTACCCTTTCAAAACAGAATATAATTATATAAAAAAAATATTTTCACGCTTTCCTAAAGAGCCCCTCTTCTCCCTTATAGAAGGAGACCACTTCTATACAATTCCTCACACCTCTCAAGCCATTTATCTAATCCAAAATCTTCCCAATTAATCTCCCTATATCCCTCTCTTCCATGTAGAATCCATAACTTCGGCAGAAATCTCTTGAAGATGTCCTTTGTTTCAAACCAAAGGGAGTTACCAAAATTAAATGTTACAATTTCTCTTAATCTTTTTTCTTTTATTTTACTTCTCCAACCCCTAAACTAATTTTATTAAATTATTTTATAAAAAAAAGTATCCTTAATATACTAAGATGTTTTATGAGAAGGATTCGGACTACACAAACACACACCTCCATCTAATGGATGAAGAATGTAATGTTCTTGCGGATGGCAAACAAACGCCTCACGAAACGATGATTGTTCAATTACCTATTACCGCCTATAAAGGTGGAAATTATGATGGAACTATATCTATATATGATATATATTATGTTTATTTTTTCTTTATGCTTCCGTATTTTCCATTTATTGCATGATTTTATGGATTCCATAGTGGGTAAATACAATAATCTCTTTTAAAGAAGTGCGGACTACCGCTCCCTCAATGTGATGTGACTTGTTAATGCCTTATGTGGGATGTATAAAGGATAGAGTTAATGATATTATATATTATATTATACTGGAATTATAACATACATATGTATCATTATGTTTCAATTCCATTAAAATAAGAAATAGAAATGAGAGTAGTCTTCGTGCGTACGTACGACTTACCATCTCCATGAACGGTGCATTTCATTTATTACCTCCAAATGTTATGTAATATTATAAATAAATGAATATACTAGATATATATGATATATATGATATCTAAATAATTAATTAAATAATATATATAATGAAATATTGACCACATGGACAACTTGTAAATAAAAGGTGTTCATTTTTGACTCAAGTATGAAATATCGAAAAAATGAACACTACTAACATAAATGATTACATACTATTTATAACATGGTAATAAGTGATATAAAAGGAATAATAAACTTGAAAAAGGTTCTTAAGAAAATATTAATTAACTTTATTATATTATTAAGGAGATTAAAGAATGATCGAGTCAAGTCGGACACGAGGTAAGGTACTTTGTCTCAATCTATTTTCATTGAAGCATATTTTGTTTTAATACACGAATTTCTTTTATACGCTGTATAAACACCCTTTACTTTTCAAAGAGAATTTTTTTTCTCTGAAGGTTTTTACTAATCAAAAAAAGGAATGATTCTTTTATCACAATCAGTGACAATGACCTTTTCTTCCACCGTGAGTATTATATAATATTTGGCTTCCTCAATAATCTGTAATGTTTTTTTAAAATAAAATAAATACCATATACTCTTTTATGTATTGTGATATTGAAAATGGTTTTGATAATGGATTTTTTATGTCAATATATTTAAGTGATAAATTGTGATTGAAATGTGGAAATGTTTTCTTTCCTTTATATTTGTTTTATGTCTTATGATTTTATAATGGTACTTGGAAATTTGATGGGTGGTTACGTGATAAACCAAATGATGGGTGGTGCTGTGAATAACCGGGATAGGTGTTTATGTAATAACCTCTAATGAATTGGGTATGGAAGTCGTTCTTATGGCTATTCAATTTAGTGATATTTGTGTAAGTCGACCATATGGTTATTTCATTTAAGTATGCTTCTGTACCAAGTTACCTTTATATGTTACGGGATCTTAATATGGGTTTTATGGTAATATTTTGGTTTCAAAATGGTATGTTATGATATTTTATTTAGCGAAGAGTGTTTACTACTTCATAATGGTGAAAAGTATTAATTATGATAAAGTATTCATGGATTACTTGTTGTTTTAAAAAACAAACAGTTTTCCTTATTTGTATATCCATTACTGTGCTTTTTTATGCTCACCCCTAGTTTTTTTGAAATGTTTTTCACCGGAAATAATGTGGAATAGGGTCAAGGATGGTATCAAGGAAAAATCATGTTGTCTTAAACACGGAACTAGACATGACACTTTTTTTTTCAAGAGTTCAATTTTTGTAAAAAAAATGGAAACTGTGTAGAAGTGTCTACTTTGTAATCTTTTGAGATTTAATATTTATGTCCTAATTCACTAAAAATCTAAACATGAAAATATCCACAATGTGAAATATTCATTTAATTCAATATAATGTAAGTTTTAAGGTCATGTCATTATATTGTATCAGGTACACTGTTTGTTTGTTCAGATTATGACAATGTCTTGTTTGATTCGGGGTCTATACATTCATTAATTTCTGAGAGGATTTCTAGTAAATTAGGAATTCAATATCAATATATGAATCCTGATCTTATGGTAAAAACTCTTAGAGGAAATGTTGAAACAAAAAAGAAATTATATGAACCATCCTATACATGGTGCAGAAAAATCTAACTGCAAACCTTATTGTTTTTCCACTAGTAGATTTTGATTTTATTTTGGGAATGGATTGGCATTCTGTTTATCATGCTAAGATTTAATACAAAGTTAAAGAGGTTTCTTTTGAAGATGATTTTTAGTTTGTGTACAATAATGAACCCTTAATTTTGATAACAAATCATGAAGCTGAGATACTAGTAAAAGATGGAAATGAATTTTACCTTTAACATATTCATAAAAACAAAGGAAGTATTCAGATTAATGATGTGCCAGTGGTAAATGAGTACCTTGATGTTTTTTCTAATGATACTCCTAGTAATATATCTAATCGGGAAATTGAATTTACTAACAACATTGTTCCTAATTCAATGCCAATTACAAAACCCCATTATTGAATGTCTCAATTTGACCTTTTAGAGTTAATGAAGAAATTGCATGAGTTATTAGATAAATGTTTCATTAAACCTTGAACATCACTAGGGGGTGCTCCTGTCTTGTTTGTAAAAAAGAAAGATGGTTCAATGAGACTTTTCATTGATTATAAATCATTGAATTACATCACTGTTAAGAACAAGTTTCTTTTTCCTCATATCGATGAATTGTTTGACTAGCTCTAGGAAGATCTGTATTTGTCGAAGATTGAATTGATGTTGAGGTAGTATTAGTTGAACGTAAATGAAGCAAAAATTATGAATACTATGTTTCATAATAGATAGGTCCATTATGAATTTGTAGTTATTACTTTCGGTTTAACCAATGCACAAGTTGTATTAATGGATATTATGAATAGAATTTTTCATTAGTTCTTGGATTAGTTTGTGGTTTTGTTCATTGAGGATATTTTGGTTTATTTTAAATGTAAAGAGTAGCACAAAAATCATTTAAGGGTTGTCTTTCAACCATAAAAGAAAATGAAACAATTTGGGAAATTTAGAAAGTGTGAGTTTTGGTTAGAGAAAATTTCTTTCCTTGGTCACATTGTTTCAAAAAAATTGCATAACTATTGATCCTACTAAAACAATTCGTCGAATAATGGGCAAGACCCACAAATATAACCACGATTCGTAGTATTCTTGGTTTGGTAGTTTATTACTATAGGTTTGTTGAGAATTTTTCATGTTTTTCTATTCCAATGAATAAGTTAAATAGAAAAGGTGTTAATTACATTTGGACTAAATAATGTGATGATTGTTTTTAGGAATTTAAATGAAAGTTAGTGAATGCTCCAGTTTTGGAACTACCTTCTAGTAATGGTGAGTTTGTTATTTACAGTGATTCTTTGTTGAAAAGAGATGGTTATGTCCTTATAGATAATGATTAGGTAATTGCTTATGTTTCATTTTAGTTGAATCCTCATTGGTTAAATTACCCTAAACATGATTTGGAATTAACTACTATTGTTTTTTCTTAAAAAATTTGGAGGCATCATTTATATGAAGTAAAATGTGAAATATATACTGACAACAAATGTTTGATGTATATATTCACTCAGAAATAATTGAACTTGAGACATAGGAGATGGTAGGAATTAATCAATGATTATGATTTCACGATCCTTTACCATCCGAGAAAAGCAAATATGTTAGATTATAATTTGGGTCAAAAATGTTGTGCTTCAATAACCATGCTATGTCTGGAACGAGATCCTTTGGATTTTTGTTTGATGTAATTTGGCATAGATGTTGTTGGAGAAAGAAATTTTTCTTTTTTGTTTCAGGTGTTATTGAAATCATCTCTATCAGACAGAATAGATCAACTGTGTTAGGAAGACATTGAGTTGTAGAAAAAAAGGTTGAGTTGTTTCAGGAGGGTAAGTTTCCATAATTTAACTTTGATAATGATTGTGCTTTGAGTTTTTGGGAGAGATTTGTGGGAATTGTAATTCATATTTTAAGAATGAGTCATTATGTGAATCTCATAGTTCTTTTTTTTCAATTCATCCTGACTATACTAAGATGAAAAGTGATTATCAGGAGTATTACTGGCGGGATAGAATAATAAAAGTTATTATTGATTTTACTATGAAGTGTTTGACTTGTCAGTAGGTTAATGCAGAGCAGATGTTACCAAAAGGGATGCATCAATCATTAACGGTTCCAGAGTGGAAGTAGGAAAATATATACATTGACTTTGTTGTGGGATTACCGAAGATATCTCGGTGTAATAATCCATTCTGGGTTATTGTTGACCAGTTGACTAAATCTGCTCATTTTCTTCTTATTCTAGATACCTTGTCTCTAGATCATCTTTCTCGGTTGTATGTTAATAAGACAGTAATGTTGAAAGTATTTCCCTTCTCCATTGTATCTGATCGTGATCCCTAATTTACTAAAAACTTTTTTTAATGAATTTAGAAGTCATTGTGTACTTAATTAAATTTTAGTACAACTTTTCATCTACAATTAAATGGGTAGTCAGAACGAACAATTCAGACCCTGGAGGATATGCTGCGTGCTAGGTCATTGGATTACTAGGGAAGTGGGTACCAACATATTTCTTTGGTTGAATTTTCTTATAATAATTGTTTTCATTCCATTATACAGATGGCTTAATTTGATGATTTATATGGAAAGCAGTGTCAAAAACCATGTTTTTTGGATGATGTAGGTGAAAGGAAGCTGATGTGACTAGAATTGGTAGAAGATATAGTGTAAAATGTTCAGTTGATTGACAAGCACATGATAACAACTCAGAGTACGCAGAAAATTTATGTACATGATTAGAGGAAGGATCTCTCTTTTGATGTAGGTGATCAGATCTTTCTCAACGTTTCTCCCTGGAAAATTTTGATGTGTTTTGGTAATAATGGAATGTTAAGTCCAAGGATCATTGGAACCTATAAAATCCTTGAGAAATTTGGATCAATTGCTTACAGAGTATCTTTATCTCCATGTTTATCCCAGGTTCACAATGTTTTTCATGTTTCAAAGATGAGAAAATATATTCCTGATCCATCTTATTTTTTAGGTTTAGAGGTACTTCAGTTGGAAGAGAGTCTATCTTATGAGGAATATCTGGTCCAGATTCTTGACAGAAGGGAGCAAGTGTTGTAGAATAAGGTGATTCACCGGGTAATGGTTTTGTGGAAAAACTATATGTTTGAAGAGGAAACATGGAAATCTGAAAATTCTATGAGGAATAAATTCCTTCCACTTATTTGATAAGTGAATAATAATTATGAGAACGTTGTTTACAAAAGGAGGGAAGGTTTTAACATCCTAGGTAAGTAAATATATAATAGATTTTCATAATTATTCATATTTTTGAATTAAATGTTAATTTTACTCAAAATAGGTTGATATGCTCGATGGCGTACCCGATATGCCATAGCGGGTTTCTTTAAAATCTTACATTGCACACTAATAATATAATAATAATATTTCAAATGTAGTTAATGCCTAGATACTGAATTATATAGAATTAATAGAACTAAATAATATAAGATTATACATTTTTGTTAAATGTTTTTACATTTATACAATAAATTTTAGAGGCTTAAATTGTGAATTTGTCAAATTTTAAGCATTAATACTCTGATATTCATTAAAAGGTTTATTTACCACCTTTTGATGGTGAACCCTATTTAAATCTAGTTTTGGTCACTTTTATATGTTCTTTTTGAAAAAATAATATTCTTCTTCAGAATAGGGACATCAAGATTTACTTTGGGTAAATTGTTTGTATTTTTCTAATAAACTTCATTTTTTTGATGAATATTGAAAAATGCAGTAATTTAATTCAAAAATGACTTTTAATATAATTTATTTTTATGTATTTATTATCTATTTAATTGGGTTTAATGTTTAATTAGAATATATTTTAACCATTTAATCCAATATTTGCCATTGGAAATAATTTTACTATGAAATTTGAAATAAATAAGTGCCAATATTTTAATAGTTAATATTTCTTAAAAACACACTTTTTGTTTTGAAAATGGGAAATAATTTCAAATTAATCAATCCAACTTTTATGCTTTGAATTTTTTAAAATAGAAATAATTTTTGAATTCAGAATAGCAGAAAATTCTTAGGCTGAACTTTTGGTAGTTTTCTAAAAATCGTAAATATTGGATGAATAGTGAAACCACTAAATAGTAGTTAAAAACTGAATTTTTCATTTAAATGAAATTGTACCCCTTCTGTGAATTTAATTTTGAAAATCCAACATACATGGTTGTTATTAGTAAGTAAAATGTGGTACAATTAGGTGAAAATTATTTTTGGTGAATTGTAACTTTGGAATTTTATTTATCGCGGTTAAAGATAAATTGGATTACTCAAGGTAAAAAAATTATAATAATATTATAAAATTAACTTATCACTTGTCCTAACCATATTGGATGAGTTATGTCCGAACATGGGAATCCTTGGTTCTATTTTGGAACTCTATTTATTCAGTTAAGATTGACAATGACATTATATTTTAAATAATATAATGTAAGGTTAAAAATGACACAAATAAATATCGTTAAGGAAAATTATTTTTACATAGGCATATATAAGTTATGATTTATGATATAAATATTATTTGTAATGATAACATGATTTTAAAAATTATGGTATATATTTTTTAATTTTGAGACATCATAAAAACAGAATTATTTATGACAAAAACATTGATGCAGTGTTTCCCTCATAATAATTGATTGAAATAAATAATATTATAAAGATTAAAAACATATCTAAAACCTATAAAATTATTATTGGATGATTTTATTTCATCCATGAGTAATATTATCATTGAAATTAATAAGTTCTGGACCTATAGAAATAGAAAATAATTTTATAATAAAATAATATATTCATACCATCATAAAGAGCTCCTCCTCCCCTTTTTAAAAAGCCATCACCTATTACACATTCTCACCCCTCAATATCCCATTGGCTCGTTATAACTCTACCCAAATAAGTTCTCAAGATCTCGTTATTCCACATAGAAGCCTTAAATTATGCATAAGGATCTTTCAGAAGTCCTTTGGTTCATACCAAAGGGAGTTACGCAATTTAAAGATAACAGTTTCTCTTAAATTCTTTTCTTTTATTTTACTTCTCCAACCCCTACACTCTTTTTATTCATATCATTTATAATAGAACCAATATCATTAATATACTAGGATTTTGTTAGATGATTTATTCGAACTACACTTTGAAACACATTTATCTAAATGGAATATAACATACAATATATATGGATGGAAAACTAACACCTCACAAAACGATGATTGTTCAACTATCTCCTACTGTCTATCATGGTGGACATTAGGATAGAACTGTATTTATATATGATATATATTATTTTTATGTTTTATTTATGCTTCTGTATCTTTCATTTATATCATACATTTATGGTTTCCATTATGGGTAAAAGCGATAATTTCATTTGAGGAAGTGTTGACAACGGGTCCCTCAAATTGATATGACTCAATAATTCCATATATATTACATATAAAGGATGGAGTTAATGATAATATATATGATATTATATTGGAATTATAATATTTATATGTATTAATATGTTTTATTTCCATTAAATTAAGAAATATAAATGAAGGTAGCCTTCATGCTTTCGTATGGCTTACTGTCCCCATGAACGGTGTAATTCATTTCATACCTCAAAATGTTATGTACTATTATAAATAAATGTATATACTATATATATGTGTGTTATATAGGATAAATAAATCATAAATATCATTCTGGATATAATAATTTTTTACAATGTTAACAACTTGTAATTATAAAAAGTCTATTTTTGACTCAAGTACCAAATATCAACAAAACGACCATTATTTAATTAAATGATAAAATAATGTTTACAACATTTTAATAAGTTATATTAATGTAATAATAAACTTTAAAAATGTTCTTATGCAAGTTGAAATTAATTTAAGTTTATTATTCATGGGATTAACAAATGAACGGGTCATGTCGGGCATGAGTTAGGGGACTTCACCTCAATCTCCTTTCATTGAGGATTATTGTTTTTTATACATGACATTATTTTATACGGTGTATAAAAAAGAATTTAATTTTCGTTTCATTCCAAGATACTCGTTTTCAATGAAGTGTATTACAAAATGACAAAAAATAATATTCCTTTTTAACGTATGCGGTGAAAACAACTTTTCTACCGCTGTGAGTATTATTTGATCTTTGGCTTACTTTACAAGCTGTAATTTTTTTAAAGGATAATAAATACCATATACGATTTTACATTTTCTGTATTGAAAATGATTTTGACAATGAATTTTTTATGTTAATATAATTAAATGATATATTGTGATTGAAATGTTGATATGTTATCCTTCTATTATATTTGTTTTATGTGTTATGAATATGTTATGGTTCTTGGGAATTATTTAATATACGGGTGGTTATGTGATAAACCTAGGGTGGGTGAGCCTGATATAGTAGTCCAATGCATTGGGAAATGTGACAGAGGTAAACTTTAATGTTTCTCCTAAGAGATTTAGGGAATATACTGTGATGGTTATTCCAATTGTAACTCCCTATGTAAATGTGATAACAATAATGTAAGTATGATATGGATTCCACAAGACACCTTTATGTTTTGTGTTTTCTATGTGTAATTCATAAATATTATGAATTCATGATTGATGTTAAAAAGCTTATGTAATGTATGCAATGATGACCTAATATTTTCATTTTTTGTTTTATAACCCTTACTGATCTTTTTATGCCCATCCGATGTTTTGAAATGTTTTTCACATGATGGAAATATGAATTGGGTGGGATGGGATCAAGGAAAAGTCATTATATCTAATACATGGGACTATACATGACTCTTTTTTTCAATAGTTTTTATTTTATAAAAAAATGGAAACTGAGTAGAAGTGTCTACCTTGTAATTTTTGAGATGTAACGTAATTGTCATGGCCTAATTCTCTAATACACTAAACCTTAAATCATCCTAAATTTGAATTATTAATTTAATTCATGATTATATGATGTTTATGGTCAGGTAATTATATGAAAAGATTTTTAATGATCAAATACTCGCACACATGGGAAACAGTGGAATCAATTGTGATGTCGAAACGTCAAATGTTATAAATAATGTGGTTCAGAATAAAGGAATGTTGAATGGTGATCATGTCGAGAAATCACCAGAAGTGCTGAAAAAGAATCATTTAAATAAAACTAAAAGGAGAACATATGACTTTCCTCAATATTCTAGAAATTATAGGCATTAAAATATTATTCCCTATGAAGAATTCATGAGGATCAATAAAATCGAGAAGACATTTCCTACCACAATGTGTCTGTTCTGTGGATATATGGGTCATAATTTTTTTAGACTATAAAAAGCCAATGATCTGTTTGAATGGGAAAGATATAGGAGTTCAACATATGTGAACAAACACACATCCTTCCTCTTATAGAATAATCAAGTTTAATGGATATTGTTTTCTTTTTTCTATCTTAGGTCATTAGGTCGTTGATTGCAAGAAGAGGAAGAACATGGACACCCTATATCAGAGCCTAAGACAAGTCAAATCTTGTCAACAAGACCATTTTTCTCGTTTAAATAGGTTTTCTTCTCTTGAATAAGACTTCGATTATGAAGAAACCAGGAACATAGAAGAGTTAATGGAAAGGACATCAGTGTTTTTCACCTATTCCAAAGTCTCATGGAAATAATAGAAGAAAATTGAGAAATCCAATAATGATGAGGTATCCCTAAATACTACAAAAATAATTAGCACCTAGATTTTAGATAGCGGATGTTTAACACATATGACATGTAATTCAGACATGTAGATGAATTTCAAGAGGATGGTTGATGGAAATGTAATTTTTAGAAATGATGGGGCTCTAAAAATCAATGGCATTGGATATACTAAACATGATAATATAGAGAAAAAGAAAATTGAAGTCCTTTATGTGTATGGCCTATGATATAATTTCCTTTCCATGAGTCAACTATATGACTCAAGACAAGTAGTTACTATTAATCAGATAGGATTCACTATTAAGGGAATGATAGAAATTCATTCATGAAAGGATGCAGAATAGAAGGAAACCTATATTCGGTTAATAGTAAATAAAATATTTTCTACATGACTATTGAAGAGGAAAATAACGAGTGCCATCAGATACTGGTGAAAATAAATCATAAACACATGTAGATGAAATAAAAAATTAAAATATTCATATATATTACCAACTTGAAGTGTGAGTGATAAAAAACTAGTGATGCTTGTATTTGTGGGAACTGGTCTACATTTCATATCGTCCAAAAATTAAAAGGAAATATTTTCTTCTTTGTATCATTCATATAGATGTATGTGGCCCAATAATTATTTTTGGAAGTCATGGTGAATGTTAATTCATTCATTTCATTAATTATTATAGAATAATGTCTTTTTTGATTGTTATGGACAAGAAACAACAAGTTATTTACAAACAGAAAAAATATCATCGAATCACTGAGAATGATATTAGGTGAACATTCAATGTTATTTGATATGACATTGGAGGGGAAATATCATCCATTTAATTTGAAAATGACCTGGAGAAGCATGGGATACAAGACAAGGTAGCTTCAATGTGAACACCACAACAAAATGGAGTTATTGAGTACATGAATCGATAGGTGAACAATGTGGAAAGAACTTTTCTAATTGAGTGTCATATTCCATGAATTTAGTAGAAAGAGGTTGTTCAGGTTGTAGTATATATTCAAAATCGAACCAGGATTTATATGGGTGAGATGAAGACACCATATGAATAATGACATAGAAGGAATCCATATTTGAAATAATTTCATGTCTTTGGAAGTAAATTATTCAACATAAACAAAGAATGAAACCAATAGAAGTATGTTGACAATGAAGATGATATAATTTTATTTGAAACTCAATGAACAAGTATGTCTAGAAGTGTTTCAACTAGCTCTTAGGAAGGGTTATTGAAAGAAGCAATGATAATATCATTGAAGTGAAACCCACACATTCATCAAGAATTTTATATGATGATGTGATAGAAAATGAGGATGATTGTGAACATAGAGTAAATGAAAATACATAAATAAAAGAAGGTGTACAAGAAAAATAGAAGTCACATAACGATGTTAAATTAGAAGATGAAGTAGAGAAAATAAACCATAGACAGAAAGAATTTGACTTAACCATGTAGGAGAAGTCGAAGTGCTAGGATTGATCCATATAACATAATTGGGGATAGGAGTGCACCCAAAAAAATCAAGGAGGATTCAGAATAATGCACAATATGAATTATTACTTATTGTGGAACCATCCTCATATGACAAATCTTCCATGAATGAATCATGGGTGAAATCCATGAGTATAGAGTTATATCAAATTTCCAAAAATCCGACATGCGATCTAGTCAAGATACCCGAAGGTCACATTGTGATTGGTACAAAGTGGATTTTCAAGAACATGTTTTATGAGTATGTAAGTTTTATCAGAACCATGGAACGACTTCAATGTAAAGGATACTCACAGATTTAAGGTGTCGATATTGGAAAAACTATTGCTCTAGTGGTTAGATTGGGGTCAGTCATGCTTTTTCATTCTGTTGAAATCCAAAGAGAATACAATGTATATCAAATTGATGTCATGACAGCATTCTTGAATGGTGTTCTTAAAGAAGAAGTCTACATTAAACAACTAGGGGGTTTTCTTCTGGGTACATATGAATCAATTGTTTCTAAATTAAAGGAAGAACTATTTGAATAGCAAAAGGCACCACAAGCATGGTACTCTCAGTAGGATTATTATTTATGAAATCATTAACTCAAAATAAGAGAAGTGGATCACAACCTCTATGTGAAAAATTCTCAGTGCGATCAGTTCATGGTATCAGAATATGTGGATGATATAATTTTTGGTGGAAGTAGGCATGGATCAGTAGATGAATTCATCAATCACATGAAATTATAATTTGAAATGACCTTGATTGGTCAACTCACTTATTTCATAGGGCTTTAAGTGATTAAAAAGAGAAATTATACATTCATTCATCAGAAAAAATACTCCTGGGAGCTACTGAAGTAATTTAATATCCATGAATCCAAACCAATGTCGAATCCAATTATAGTTGGAACAATAATTTGAATGAAAGTGGATGGTACATATGTAGATCCCACAATGTACTGATGAATCATTGGGAGCTTATTGTACCTAGAAGTGACACGACCGGACATTGTCATGGCAACATGCTTAGCAGCCCGCATTTAGTGTAATCCGAAATAAGAACACATGATAGTAGTGAATAAAATCTTGATGATTATTCAAGATACTCACAATTATGGCATGTACATTGTTTTGGGTAGAGACAATTAATTATCCACATTTTCTAATACTGACTGGGTGAGAGATGTACTTTATAGAATGTAAACCAGTGGTGGAGCATTCTATATTGGGATGGAACGTGTTGCCAGGTTGAGAAAGAAACAAGTGATTACATCCTTGAGTACTACTGAAGCTGAGTATATCTCTACTAAAAAAGCATGTAATTAATTATGATAGATGAATCTACAACCGATTGACATTAGCGATGAGGTGAAACGACCAATGGTGATCTACTATGATAACAAGAGTGAAATTGATATTATTAATAATCATGTTCATCATTATCGTACAAAACATATTGAAATCAAATATCAATTCATCAAGGAAAAATTTGAACAAGGTGTGATTAAAATGGATCATGTGGGAACAAAAAAAGTAGTTTATATCTTGACCAATCCACTATGAGCGGATGTGTTTGAGAAACATTGGTTGAACCTCATTGTTCATCCACCTCCTAGTGCTTAAAGAGTTTACAGAATTCCTCTCTCCGCAATATGATTTAACATTGTTAATATATTTTTGAATGTGTGGTAGGTTTATGGGGGATATACAATCCAGGGGATTCTGTTATAAGATATAAAATGTTTAAATCTCAGTCTTTGGGTTTATATCCATTGGGGGAGAAACAACTAAATTCCATTCATCTTGTTTTCATCAATGATCACTGCACACATAGAATTCGAGTGATGAATGAGTTGTTTTTTTAATGGTTATGGTATTGATCATATTCATTTCATTAGTGAATTTATCTACAGATTTGTAACAAACCCAAAGGGAGAGATTGTTGGAAACAATGATATTCTTTGCTGGAAAAAGGCAATGGTTATGGTTTTTTGGAAATAATTTAATGGATGATCAGGTATTTTGAAATTAAAGGGATCATACAGGTCAATCATTAAGCTTCATTGATGGTGACATCATTTCCCAGTGTTTTCCAAATTATTGGTTTTTAAAATTTCGAGAATGGAAAGCCCTGAAAAAAGTGGTTCATATTGAAGGATTTAAGAAAATTTGAAAATGGTAGGAGTTTGTGATGATAGGATTCACGGATTAGATTCTGCAGAGACTGGAATATTTGAAAAGGTGTTCTCTCCAATTTTGAATGATTGATCTTTGAGATTCGCGAAAGGTATTATTTTATAATCAAAATAGTTTATTTTGAAAGGGAATGGATTTTGAGAAGACTAGCATGGTAATTTTGATGAAATTAATCATCTTGGTTTGATACAGTTTTTCATTGCGATTATGATGAGCTTCATGAATAGTTAAGGGAAGGATAAATGCATTGGTGCTTTGTGGCAATGAGAAGTCTTCTGATGGAGAGATCTGTGGTTACAAAAATTTCTGTGAACGAGAAATTTCAGCAAAGATTCACAAGATGGAGGAAGTGTCGTGATAACATTTTAACCGATCCAGATTTTGCGCTGGATCAAGCAGAGCTCCGAGATCGACTGATCTTATAAATAAGAGGCCACCGCTCTTTATTCTGGATGATTATTGAGAATTAAAAGATTTGTTCATAGTGACTTCACGAGGAAAGGGGTGCTCCACGAAGTAGGTTTTCATAAGGGAGGTTGTGCTTCGCGAAGAGACGTCCAAATTCAGGAATAATGTTTTTTCTCTTATGGATAATGAGGTTCACGAAGATAGGGGGTTCCATGTTGTCTCAGTGAGCTTCATGAGGTTGGTTTCTCTATGACACAGTGAGAATCACGAACGGTTTTTCACTGCGAGGTAGTGAGCTTTGCGAGGTCTGATGCTTTGCGAGGTATTGATATTTGGGAAGGATTTTTTAACACTGGAAAGTATTATTTGAAAAGGTTTTATCATTGTGAAGGGTCAATGCGAAGGTTTGATTTTGATTATCAGTGCAGAGTGGGTAGGGATTTTATTGAGAATCTACTAAGGTCTTTGATGCATGCAGTTTCTTATGCTACATAGTGACAATGAATTCTATTAAAATATATTTAATAAAACTTTCAGTCATTATATAGAGTTAGAATTATATTAAAATAGTTTACTTGGTGGATAATTCAAAAATGTTCTGAGGGAAGTGGTTAGTCATTTTTGAACTTTCTAAAGGAAGTGTGCCTGGCACAGAGTGACTGTGACCGAAGCAGTGAGCAAAGAAGAGTTAGCGGAAGTGATCCGAGGGATAAAATGTGCTGCCCCTAAATAATTGTAATGTAAGTACACCTAGAACATAGTGACTGTGATATACTCTTGTAATCCATATCCAATGAGGATTAGTGGAATTTGGTATGGCTGACACACTTTCGGCATATGATCCTTGGATGTAGCGCATTGCGGTGAACCAGGTAAAAGTGATATGTCATATCCATGAATTCTTTTTTGTAATAGAATTTATTCATTCTTACCTACGTGGGAACAAGATAAACAACATTATGAAAAAAAAGTCGACACCTTGATTCAACCCCCCCCCCCCTCTCAGGGTGTTCTGGGGTCCTTCATGTTCTTCATATAAAAATCGAAATGATTCTAATTTAATTGACTTTGTTTTGATTATTTTTCAATTAAATATTCTTATTCATCCACTATTACAATTTAATGTTCATTTTTGAATAGGTTGGATCTCCAAATATATACCCCTTATCATTTTACATGGATAGAAAGATATATTTTAAAGTCCAAAATGAACATATGATCACTTATCAGTTAAATTATGATTATGATATTTCAATGGAAGTTTTATTCATTTTATGACTCTTGATTCTGATTTAAAAGGGGTATTTATCTAGGATGATCAAGGATAATCTCAACATTAAAAATATTACAATTGTTTGGTAGAATTTTTATTTCATTCAATAAGAGATTCCCACTCTTATATTAAATCATGATGTTTGGTTCTCAAATCATAGTGCGACACATATTTTAATGAACCTATATAGATTATATAAAATTGAAGAGAAAGAATGGAACAATAATATTTAAGAGAATATTGAATAAATATCCATCTAGAATAGTTATTCATCGTTAGATGATCCCATTTTGTTCACTATGTTGAAGGATAGATCAATTGGACTATGAATTGATTATTGGGAACATAATAATATCATGATCAAGAATATGTATTATTTACCCCACATTTATTATTACATAGGTCATAATTTATGCCTCAATAGATCTACAATATATACCTTATTTCACGATAATTGTAAATGTATGTCAAAAGATAAGAAATACCTATGAAAATATTCTATAAATGGAATGAGTAGTTGGAATTTACAGTGTTTCATTTTAACATAATAATTCCAACATTATCATAAAACAACAAATAAATAGAATATTTATTTACATTACATGATTATTTAAATATAATATTTATAAAAATTAGTCTGATTTACTCTATGAATAGAGATGATTATGAACAACAAAGGAGAATTGTGTTGAATACAATTTTTACTGATAAATTATATTCATTAATTAGAATGGGTGAATTATGGGAACATAAAGTTACATTATTGGGTCTTATTATCACATTTCATGGTATATCGATATACCTTCGAAGGACTGATGTCATTATACATTTTCGTAGAATGATCATTTAGATTAAGAATTTTTTCTCTAAGAATATATTTATATTATATCTAAATTGTTAATACATTCTCAAATATCACTAGTCTACTCACCATGGTAACACATAATAGATTTATTTCCCTTTACAATGATAAAATTGATGAAAATTACATATATCTAAAAGGATGGTTTGTATGTTCATATATATTCACACTAACCATAAATGGATATGTTTTTTTACATATAGTGATGTATCTAAGAACATTTTTTTGTTTTTTATTATAAATAATGGAAAAGTTATAGATTATTCATTTTTTCAATTAATCAGTCATTAGTTGAATTACCCAACCCTTTATTTGGTGTTCATAGTTGAAATCATTTCATTAATGATATGATATAATTATCATTATAGATAAATGGGAGAAATATATACTAAAAATTTATTTATAATGTATATATTTACTTAAAAATAGTTTAATCTGAACATAATAAGTTTTTTAGAGTTTATAATTGATTGTGAATGCTCAATTTTTTATCACACTCGGAAATTAAACAAGTTCGGTGATGGTTTGAGTCAAAAGGATCATTCTAGTTTATCATTAATAAGGACCCCAAAATACATTTTTTTTAATTTTTAAATGATTGAAAATAATATAATTATAAAAATGGAGAAATATTATATTTTCCAAATTATGTTTCAACTATCTATTGTTTTTAATATTATATTGGTAGTTTATGAAGATGTATAGCTAAAAAGGATGGTTTGAAATGTTCATGAAAATATCCCTAACTATGATAGATTGAAAATCATTACAAATAGTTTATGTGGACTAATTATACCAGAATTGAAAAGTGAGATATCACCTGGTGATCATTGATCATCAAACTCAAAGAACCGTTAATGTAATAATATTTATAGATATATTAAAGACCATTTATGATCAGATAACATCATGAGATATTTTGCAGAGTATGTATATTGGTTATTGGTATTAAAATAATTTAACTATTATTGGATGAAGCTAAAGGGGATGTCACAGAAATTACCTATACCTATTTTGAAATGAGAAAACAACACATTGGATATTTTCCATCCAAAACCTCAATACGTCTAAGGGGAATTTTAAAATTTGGGGGTCAACTTATGATGGAAGAAAATTTCATTTCTATTATTGATTCTTTCCATCTAGATTATCTTCCCTTGATTTACATTAAGGATGTTCTCATATCTCATGGTGTACCTTATTCTATTTTATTAAAAAAATGATGTGGGGATCACCACATTCTTCTATAGAAGTATTCCAAATACTCTATATATATATGTGTGTGATTTAGAAATTCCTTTCAACCTCATATATATTTTATACAAGAGAGATCTAATCAAACCATAGAGAATATTCTATGATATTTATCATTGGATTTTAGAGGTTATTGTAATCATCACCTTATTATTATAAAAAACATTAATAACAATATATTTAACTAAATTATTCATATTGATCTTCATGAATCCCATTACAAATAAATATATTTTAATTCAACATTTTTAATTAACATTGAAGAAAAAAATTAATTCGGATATTATCTAGTTGAAGAAACTATTGAGGGGGTAGAAGCATTAAATTTATGATATAGAAATCTCATAGTCGAGAAAGGATATATTCTTACAATAGTCAATGTGAGCCATAATATAACATTGGTGACAAGGAATTATTATAGATTAATCAGATTAAGAATATAATATAAATAAGAAATAAATGAGAATTAATTACATGGTATATTTTTCAAATACATGATTCATAATCATGTTGGGATTATAGAATATCTCTAGGCCCATAAAAATCCCTCAATCATGATCATTATGGTTCCCATTTCTCTATTTTAAAATGTATTTCACTATTAATATAGATTTACTAAACACATATATTGTGTAATAGGATAAAAATCATTCATATAACTAACAACCAATATATATCTCACATTCTAAAGTTAAATATTTCAATAATAAGACTTATGATTTTCTTATAAAATTATTACATAACAGTGATGTTTGTTCAATTTAAAAATTCATTTTAAGTGTTCTAGTGTCAAAACTCATTGGATATTATATAAATTCCTTTTATATAATATTTAATTGTTTTATTTCTTATTTAACACAATCCCCGATGACTAAATGAACCATGGAATATTATAAAACATATAATATAGCTATTAGATCCGTGGTTTTGAAAAGGAATAACCAAATTATTATTATATATAAATATATATAAATATTTTCATTAATTAATATATATTTGTAAATTCCAAATTAATTATCGTTACATTTTCCTAAAATCATTTCATGAATTAATTGTGTATTTTTGTAATGAAATGAATACACTCATGGTTTTATTATTTTTTTATAAAAAAATTATTTATCAAAATAAAATTTTAATTTAATGAAACTAATTGTTGATTTATGAATAATATTTCATTAAATTGTTATATAATCTTTAAGAATGAAATTCAAATCATTTGATCGTGAAAAAAGATATTGGTCTAAAAGATATTTTCATGTTTCTAATTATTATTTATTTAATCATATAACTAAATAAAAATTATTAATTATTTTAAAATAAATTTATCAATTATACTTTAAATAAAACATTTTAATATTCATATAATAGTTTTCACTGTACATTGAATTATTTTAAACTCGGTTTTTTGCATAAATATACATTTTTATAAAAAAACCTATTTATTTTTACATTTCATGATTATTTAAAAAAAATTCATCCACATATATAAATTTAAATTTATAAAAATGATTCATTATTTGGAATCATAATTTCAAAATTTTCAATTATAATACAATCATAGTTTTTAAAAATGAATAGTTAAAAATGAAAAAAATTATTATCACTATTAGGGGTGAAATGGGTTTACCAGCTATTAAACTTATTGGTAATTGTAAAAATGCCATGTTAAATATTATAAATATTATTAGTTGAATATATTATACACATATCATGTCTTTTAATTTATTCCTCTCAATTAAATTCCACATTCACAAGAACGTGACTTAATATTATTTATATCATTTATGTAATTCAATGTTTGTCTCTTCCCATTCATATAAATAGAAACCAATTTAACCAGCATATACAAAATCATTTAGAACAATTTCATGAAAATTAACACCTAAAATACTAAAATTTCATAATTCACTTAATTATTGGCATTGTTAACCTAACACTGTATTTTGAAGTGTTAGTGTGTATTCTAAAAGAGGCATTTCAAGTAAGAAGTTATATTCTTACCTAAATCAATAAATTTAATACAAATACATAATATTCATATATCTTTTTTATCTTAGAATAATGGATATATTATCATAAATATAAAAATATGTGAAAATAATTATGTTAAACCCATTTTACACCTACATTCGATCATATGATAAAATAAAGTATCACTCATTCATAATTTCGGGATACATCTTCAACATTGAGATATAAATTATCTTCCAGAAACAAATATCATATAATTATATTGTTATTTAAATTAAAAATATATATTATATTTGTTATATAATTATGATACATGAATGATAAAATTTTATTCCTCTTTATACTTTTATTTTTATTAGAAAATGAAATGATAATTCATGCATACGTATATAATACACTATCAATTTTGGGTGAAATTAATTTTTCTATATCTATCATCCATGGATTTTAATAAATATCAAAATATATATATTATATTATATTAATATAATTATTATCATATTTTACATAATTCTATACCTATTAATTTTCACAGACCATAACTGCAGAATTGAATCATATATAAAAACAATCCGGTAAACACCCAAAATGATGCTTATGATGATGTATGACTGTTTATTAATGGGAGATAAGATATTTTAAGTAAAGAATTAATGGTATTATATGTAAAAAAATAGTTATTTTATAAATTTAAAATTATTTTAAATCTATTATAGATGTTTTTAGAAGAATATATGAAGACATTCAGACATGAGGGATGATATTTATTTTATGATCATATTTTTACTTGGATTTTTTATACTTATATTTTTCATGATTAAATTATATTAACACACTAACTAATATTATTTTTCTTTTCTTTTTATGTTTTAATTTCTTGATATTAAATATTATTTTCCATTTTATTCCTACAATGTACTAAACTTATAAATAGTAATTTTTTTGTAACACATTGGTTTATTTTCAAAGTAGTCATGAATATATTCAATCATGATATAATTTTCATTTAAATGATTCAATTATTGTTTTTATTATTTTTTCTATATTTTTTTAATATAATTTTAACACGTTTTAATTTCAATAAAATTATTAAATAGTAATATTCTTATAATTTTATGAATATTATAATTTTTTTCTAAAAGTGAAACAGAAAATATTTTTTCAAATATATAGAACAAATTGATTTTACCTCAATAGCACACAATATATTATTTAAAGAATATATTGGATATTTAAAATTTTAAAATTATTTAATTTTTTTATACAATATAATGTTTTATATTTTAATTAAAATATTTTAAAATTAAAATGGTATTTTAATTCATGAAACATTATAATTGAATTTTAGTTGTATTTTCATAGATGAAAAAAAACAATTGATGTTACATATATATTCCTAAGGACAAGATACAATTACACTATCCTTATTCGTTATATGGAAGGTGTACGGTTATGATGACAATATATTGTTGAAAATAATTTTCTTATCAACATATTAATCTATGATAAAATAATTAATGTTTTCTTGATAACAAGTCTTAATTATGAATGAGTTATTATTTTATGATAGGTGATCCATTATATCCCACAAATGAATTTGGTAATTTTTGTTTTTAGGAACTATATAAATATATAGTAGGTTCTCCAAATCCAAAAATAGTGTATATGTGATATTATCCCAAACCATAAAGAGGGTACATAAATCATTAAGTCAATCCGAAAAAGTTAATAGAGTTGATCAATGCATTTATAAATATTAATTAAAATTAATATTTATGATTATGAGTATGTAACACTTTTTATGACACTCACTGAGAAAAATAAGTATTCAGTTGATATTATTTTATGAATCCTGATCATTAATTCTATAATGACTCTGGTATTATAACAAAGAAACTAATTAATATATTATTATGTTCCATTAATTATATGGTACTATTGTAAAATTTTGTGTTCAAATTTATATAGTGTTTTCTATTATTACATTTACATATAATCATTGAATGATATCCCCCTTGTTTAACCATACTCAGAAAGGAAATCACACATTATTTGTTTCATTTCCCTATATTATTATGTATTTTTTCAAGTAAGGAATTTCTAAAAAGGTTAATATGATATATGCACATTGTGGGATATGTTTTAATGTAATTATTGAAATAAAACGATTATGAAAAATATATTCAATGAAACAAAGACATTATGGATTTACAATATGTATTCTCTTCAGATGAATTGAATATTAATCTAAAATGATGAATTAGCTATTTATTTAATTAATAGATTAATTCAGTTCCATCTTGTATAGTGTTGAATTTGGATACCCAAGGAATTAGTATTTAAATATGAAATCGTTTTATATGAATATTAATTATATATCATAAAAATTCATCACTGAAAGATATAATATTTCTATTTTGGGAAAAATGAAAAAATGATTAAATTGTAAAATAAAGATCTAAATCATCTCCCACTATGTTTATTACATATATCAACCTTTATAAACATTTCATAAATAAAAAATATTCTTCATATCCTTTGAATAAAGAATCAAAATAATGTTTGAGACCATATTCATTAAAAGATAAATCTAGAGAGATATCAATAATCAATTTTGAATATCGTGAGAGTAAGGATATGATAGAAAAAATTTAAATTTTTAAAACCATAACTGCTAGTGAATATATTATTATCAAAATTCATTGAATACAAAATTTTGTTTTAAAGTTTTGAATAATAACATAAAAAACATGATCCATGATGGAATAATATTATAATAATATAATTTTAAAAACATGTTGAATATTGTGTGAATAATAATTAATTTGGAAATAATATTTAAAGGAACCCAAAAACAACACCCATCATATGTTACGATTAGGTTAACCACCCATTAAACAACTTTATAGTTGGGATAATCTCTCTTTTAACCAATTTTGGTGTTGGGAGAACATTATATATACCATATTTTGGGTTTTGAATAACCTACCAAGTACCCATTGATATTATAAAACATTAACCGTTTTACAATGAATTAGATAGATATTATATACCAACCCACCTCATAATTAAAATCTATTTATATATACTCCATAAGGTCATAAAATAATTTATCATTTAATTTTATCATAAATTTTTTAAAATAAAACAAGTTTCATTAATATTTCGGGTTTTGAATAACCTACATTATATATAATGTATAAGTAAACATTAATAGGTTTTATAAATTTTTTAAAATTCATTTTAATAATCATTAAAATATTTTATGATGAAAAATACAATTTTTACATTGATATAAAAAAATTTCATTTCTAAAAATTTCAAAAAAAATAAGGTATTAATTTTCATCGAAAATTAAAATTGACATGTATAAGTGAAAAATCAATGAAAATAGTTATCAATGTGGTAGGATATATTTTTTCATATGGTGTAAATTGAAATAATGCTAATGTTCACACCTTTGGTAAAACCCCATTGGTTCACAAAATGAGAAGAATAAACCTATAGAAAATTTGATATCAATCTAAATTATAGATAAAAGGAATTTATTTTACCATATTAGAACATTATAAATATTCATGTAAACATTTTAAGGAAAATGTTGATATGGAAGAAAATGATTTCTGATTAAATAGATGAATACTTTTTTAAATAAAAAATTCACATTCAGTATCATAATTTTATGATGAGAGAAAAATTAAAGGAACACATGTAACATCACTAAATAAATAAAAGATAATAATGACTCTGATATTATTATTATATTTAATGTATAATCTCATTATAATAAGTGTATTTATAAAAAAACCATGATAAAAATAGGGTTGTGATATGAAACTATTACTTGATGATTGATACGGATATTATTCCATCAATCCTAAAAATTATAAATTTAAATTTATAAAATTTAATACTCATAAAAATATACATACTTATATTATCATATATAATCTATGTATAATATTTCAACACCCATTCATTGATAATAATTTTTAAAAACTGTAGCTTCCATGTAAAAAATGCTTTGTTTTTCATCAATGTTTTGGTTCAGTTGAAATAATTTATCCTTGTTAAAAAATATCTAGAATATTAATAATTATATTCATATCATATATATTTATTAAATAAATATTTAGAATAATATAATAAAGGAATATATAGAAAATTTAATTACATCATTTATAAAGATGGTAGTCTCTATGAATTCATGAATGATATTTTAAAATTATTAAACCAAATAAAGAAAGTTATAAAAAAATTAATCCATAAAAAGTAATAATTCTATCGTAAATATCATATCTATTTAAAAAATCCATCACTGTATCCATTAGTGTGATGTGCTGATGAAATAGGAAATCATATATCGACATGTATGAGGTAGTCTACATATAATTATGGGTGATACTTTTATTTCCCATTTGATAGACACATGGTGTATAATGGACTAAAAAATCATATAAAAAATAATTAAATTAGTTATACTATTTGATTCGTGTTTAGAGGTTATGATATTGTAGAATAATAAATAAATTTTATTCCCTTTATTAAGAGTTGTAACTCTTCATTGAGAATCCTCATTTTTCTGAAAAGGTATTCTATGGGATTATTGCATTCTAATAAAACTAGCACCTATATTATATAATTAGGGATGATGATAAAGGACATGGGTACGTATTTTCTATGAGAATAGTCTCTTAAAGTATATATATAATGGTATATGGTGTGTTCTTTTATAAGCGAAAGATGTTAGGCATAAAATAACAAGAAATAAATAAATATTATTTTTTCATTTTGAAGATATATTATATTTAAATATAAAATAATTTCATGTTTAGATAATACATTTATTAAATAACTTCAACCAAAAACAATTAAACTTATTTATATAGAAATATTACCTTTATAACATAGTATAACACAATAATTTTCCTTTTTAACCTGAATACTGTAACAAATTCTTAAAATATAAATATATTATCATTCCAAAATATTAAAGTGACAACATTATAAATTTTTTATTTATATTAAAAAAGGAATTATTTTTTTAAAATTAAATTTTATTTAATGGAAAATATAAATTTAAGAATAGCATGAAGACTATATTGAAGACTAGTTTTTAAGAATAAAATTGAATTAACATTCCTTCCAAACCAAGTACAAAATATCAAATTATTGACAGAATAGTTTAATAATAAAAAATCAATAAAATTAAGAAAATTACTATTACTAAATAGGGGATAATTTACATTATTATGATAAAAAAAAATTCTTATAAAAAGGGATTTTAGAGATTTGATCTTCGATGTAAAAAAATGGCATCATAGAAAAATATAGTATAATAATGATTCATGTATAATTATATTGATAATCCATAAATAATGGCTATTTATATTACTTCAAGATAAAGATAAAAACATTATGATACTTTTAAATTATTTTTTCTACTAAATTTATATTATAGTTTTAAGAAATATTGATATTTTTCAGTCTCGAATAAAATATATATATATATTTAAAATAATCTAAAAATTCAAAATAAGCTAAAATTTATTTTATGATATTAATATTTATTTGAATTCACTTGAAAAAACAACTAAAATGTTAAAAATTAATCATAATTGTTACACACAAAACACATTAAATCCCATTTTTTAAGGAAAAAAATAATCTTCATGTATAAAAATAATTTACTGAAAATTGGGTTATATGTTATCATGAATTGATCAAAAAATTATAATTATTTTATAACATTTATATTATTATTAAAAAAAATTATAATGGATTGGTTATGATGGATTATGACATTATTGTTAACTTTGAATCAAGGTTACATGTACAAAACACTAAAATAAACAACTGGTTTATTGGATAGAATATTAATAAAACATATTTGGGTGTCAAACTGCCCCTATAAAATAATTTCCCATTGAAATTATATCAATGTTATGTAGTCATATGAGGATAAATCTGCTTTATCTACTCATCAGGATACCATGTAGCTTCTGTGAATTTTTTATTTCTCTTGAAAACAATCCCATTTCAATTTTCCTTATTTTTTATATAATATATCTATTTTCCATGCTTTAAGTCGGTTATTATCTATAAGAAATATCGTTATATGGTGGTTTGACAAAGATACTTAGAATTTTTCATGAATCGAGAATGCAATTCCACAGTATAAATACATTGAAAGAATTCTGACCTCAAAATAGGTTATGTGTAAGAAAAAAAGATCATGTTGTAGTACATACTCTATAATTGATATTGAAGGGATGATTCTACTGCGGAATAATAAATCCCATATTTCATTATCTACCTACCCTTTTCTATATAAAAACTCATCGGAATACCATATCACTGACAAATATTTATAGATTACACTAATTATTGTCAGTATATATCTTATATCGACTCTCTGATTCCATGAAGTATTTCATAATGAATATATAATTCCTAGAAATTTCGAAATAATTTTTATTTCTTAGTATATTTTAACATAAATATTTTCTTATGAACTATGTTGCTCTAAACTTCCTTCTATAGAGGGACTATTAATAATCCATCTGAGTTCATCAGAATATCTATTTTAAATGATAATTCAAAATATAGATGTTGTTTATACCAAAAACCATTTATATATTGAGAAAATGATCATAATATATATTCCATTGTGTGAATGGTTCCCTCAGATAGACCATCAATATTAGGAGGACTGATAGTTATGAAGCACAACCTCATATCTAGAGCTTTAATAAGACTTAAAAAGAACTATAAGGTAAATAATAGATCATTTTTAAATACAATTGAAAATGGAAATTAAATAAAACTTGTCAAATCCATAATATATATTCTCAAATTTAGATCAATATATAAAAATTCTTTAGTATCTTTTGGAACTAGATTACCTAAATTTGTGGAGTTATATGCATATTTAAGGAATAGTAATCCTCTTTGTTAAGGGATGATATTGGAGATTAAAATTTTTGGAAGAAATTCTGAGAAGGTGGAAGTTGTTCACGGATCAAGAAATGGTATTCAGAGAGACTCATCCATATATAGAAAATAGTCCACAGAAGGCTGTGTGGTTTGCACTAGAATCTCTCACAGTATGCACCGCAATATGGCATTATGCGGTGAAGGACAGTACATGGTGATTTAAATCAATACAAGGAGTAGGGTGGAATGCAGCATAGCACAGTACGCGTAGGAGTTGGACGGTACACGAAGGATCTGGATGGTATGGGGAGGAGATATATTTCATGTGAAACTATCTATGGTACGTGGAACAAGTAGTTGTATAAGAAACCTCCAAATAAGCCTAAAATTGGCAAAATCTGTTTGTATATTAATCTTCATAACACATTAGTGTACAAGAAAATAAATTACATCTATGTGTGATTGTGGGACTTCAAGAGAGAATCCATTTCTAGTTGATGATGCATGAATTAATGATAAACAATTAAAGAGTATATCAATTCAATAAACTAAGTGAATATTCTTTCAATGAAGTGAGAAAATATGAGTCAATGAAAGTAATCTGAGGGACGCAATGTGCTATCACTAAATCCTTGTAAAGGCAGTGCTCCTGGTGCAGAGTGACTATGATAAACTCTTGTAATCCACAGCTAGTGAAGATGATTGGAATTTGGTACGACTGACACACTATCAGTGTATTCTCCTTGTACGTAGCCCTTTGTGGTGAACCGAGTAAAATTGTTGTTCCCTTGCTTTGCTTGTGTTCATTTATTTTCTGCACTTCCACTTTAGATAGGTTTAACAGGTTCCTACTAACATGGGAACAAGATCTGATATTTTAAAAGAAAAAAATATGACCCCCTGATTCACCCCTCCTTTCCCTGGGTGTTTTGGGGTCAATCAAGTGATATCAATGAGTAAATATTACTGGTGTTTAATATTTCTATCATGGACAATCCAGTCGATGTTAGGAAATTTCCCCTCTCTGATTGAAGTAATTTTCAAATATAAAAAAACATGATGAGATCTCACTTAAGATATCCAAAAATAGACATCTTATTTTCTACTAATCAGGGAACACAAGTCACTGATCCTATATATTTGTCGATGATAGATACAGATAATAAATTTCTTGATGGATATGCAAAAGCTCACAATGCTCTCAAAGTATTACTTTTTGTTCAGATTTATCTTAAGATAATGTGTTGAATATCTTCCAGGTCAAAGTGGGAGATACAAGAGAATATTTTAGATGGATATAACATATTAAAGGAGAAAAACATCAAGTACTACAAAACAGGATTGATGATCTGAATATGCACTGTGATGAGAATGCATAATTGTTTTCAATCAGATTACTAAATTTATAGGATAAATCTGAGGTCTAGGTGAAGAAATAAAAGTCATTAATATTGTAAAGAAAATATTTAGATGACTTTCACCCCTTTACAATGCAAAGGAGTCCACCCTTGAAGAAAGGGATCACTCCAAAATCTCAATGGATGATCTTTTGAGAAATATTTCAGCTTATGAGATGAGATTCAAACCAGAAAAAGCTACGACATTTGTGAGAAAGGAAATCGCATTCAATGCCATGGACAAACTAAACATTTCAAGAGATAACGATGATGATGATGATTAGGAAAATTATAATATTTCACTCATTTCCATGAATCTTAATAAAGGAACATGGAAATTTGAAGGCAAGATACCCTTGGATTGTTTTCTCTATAGAAGAGTGGGGAACAATACCTCTCAGTGCTCAAGAAAATTTAATGACAAAGAGTGAAATATTAAAAATACATAGAAGCCTCGGAAAAGATTCTTCAAAATGGGATACTTCAAATTTTATAAGAATGTTCAGAAGAAGAGTTTTCTTTGTGAGGAAGAAGATTTTGATAATGTATTCTGTGAGGAAGATGAACCAGAAATTAAAACTAGAAATGATGCCTCTATGATGGATATCATTGAAACGTAAGAACCATTGAAAGATAAATCTTAAAAAAATCAATTGATATCTTATATAAATCCCATGTTTCATATGTATGATTCCTTTGGTAATTATAAGATTAAATATAATATATGGAATAAGTTGAAATAAATGGTGTGGGAATCATCAGTATATCTTGATCCACTAGAAGAAGAAATTGAGTGACTTATAGAACTGGTGAAAGTTAAATCATTGTACCTTGAAAGAACTGATGATGTTATGGAAGTAAATCATAGAATTGAATAACAATAAAAATTCATTAATGAACATACCTCAAGAATGGAGGATAATTCCAAGGCCATTGAGGGACTCGAAGAATAAGTTGTTACTATGAGTAGTAAACTCAATTGTTAATCAATTTCAAAAGAAGCAATGAAAAAAATAAAATTTGTACAGTTCTTGAATGTCAACCTACTAGATAGAGATAATCATGGTTCTACTGGAGCTGAATAGTTCTTGAGTGATCAAAGTCACACATGCATGGGAAATAGTGGAAATAGATGCAATGTTGAAAAGTCAAATGCTATAAATAATTTGAGCCAAAATAAAGGCATGATGAATGTTTATCATGATGAAAAGCCAATAGATGTGCAGAAAATGAAACCTTAAAAACAAACTGAAAGGAGAATTAATTATTATCCATAAGTTTCATGAAATGATAGTTAGTCAAAATATTTTCTTGAAGAAGAAGGCGTGGGGAGAAATAGAAGCGAGAAGACATTTCTCTTCATGTAGTGTCCTTTTTATGGCTATCTGGGTCATACAATATCAAAATACAAAGAGGTGAGGAGCTATATGAATGGTGAAGAGTCAGGATTTTAATAAAAAATAACATATTGATATCCTACTTCTTATAAAAGAAATAATTTCTATGGATATTGGTTTTATTGTTCTACCTTTGGACATAAATTTGTGCATTGTAGGAAGAGGTATGACAAGATAAATTCATACAATTGTCAGAGTAGAGTCAATACATATCAAATAGATATTGTTTCAATTTCAAATATGTATTATCCACTAGAATATGAATTTGAATATGAAAGAACCCTTGTACACAGAAGATATAATTGAAAGGCCATCAACATCCTAAACTCAATCCAATATCTCATTGAAATAAAAGAGGAAAATTGAAAAGACCAATTTTCAAGTAGTATCCCTCAATGTTACAAAGAACAACATCACCTGGATTCGTGATAGTGGATGTTCATCCAATATGACGGGTAATGTGGAACTATTAACAAATGTTAAGAAAAAGGTTGATGATATAGTGAGGTTTAGTAACAATGATGATTTAACGATAAATGGAAGTGGATTCCCCAAGCTAGCTAATGGAGAGCTGAAGAAAACTGTAGTCATGTATGTGGATAGTCTTTGTCACAATATTCAAAGTGTGAGTCAACTATATGACTAATATCTTATTGTGACATTCATTCCAAATGGATGTAGTATAAGATGAATGTTTGGGATTTCACTCATGAAAGGCATCATAATAGAATGCAACTTATATCAAGTTGAAAACAAGTGAACTTTTGCTTCCTAACAGTTGAAGAGGATAACATCATATGGCATCAAATATTGGGGAACATTAATTATCAAGACATGTAAAAGATATCTATGATTTAGATAGTCATGGATATCCCCATTCTGAGTCATTAATGAGAAAAGACATGTGATACCTGCATGAGGGGAAAACTGGTATATAGTTCCTAATAGCCAATGAAGAAAATTGAATCAAATCTATTTGACTTCATCCATATAGTTGTATGTGTCCTGATAAATGTTTTCAGAACACATGGAGTGAGGTTCTTTGTTCTTTTAATAATTGATTATAGTATAATGGATTCTGTGATCATTATATGCATAAAGCAACAAGTGCTTGATTACCTGAAAACCTCTCGGCGATTCTCTAAGATTGATACTGGATGAAAGATCAAAGTCCTATGGTATGAAAATTGAGGCGAATACACATCCATTGAATTTGAATATTATATTGAGATGTATTGGATATAATATGATGTGGATTTTTTGAGAACTCCATAGCAATATGGGGTTGTTGAGCACATGAATCGACAAGTAAACAACATGTCCAAAAATATGCTGATTGAGTGTCATTTTCGATTACATTACTGGAAAGAGGGAGTATAAGGAATAGGGTATATTCAAAATCGAACAGGGATATATATGGGTTACACAATGACACCTTATTAAGTGTTGTAAGGTAAGATTCCCTATTTAAATAATTTTTTTATTTTCAGAAGAAAATGTTTTATCTGAAACAAATAAGGAAATCAAAGGAAGTATGAGAAAATGTAGACAAATGCATATTTCTGGGATAATTAAAGAACATAAAAGCCTACATGTGATTCATTTAGCACTTGAGATGAATTGTGGAAAGCATTGATATAAAGATCATTGAAATTTAATCCTGAATTCTTAAAGGAATTACCATACAGATGTGATAAATGATGAGAAAGAATGTGATCATGAAAAAAATGATAATACAAAGGCAGTAGACGCTGTGAAAATCTATTAGGTGTCACATCATGATGTTGACTATAAAGAAGAATTATAAGAAGAGTTTATATCTAGAGAGAATATGGTTGAGAACCAAATGAGAAATATAAGAGAATAGATTGATCACTCCAACGTTATCAGGGATCAAAATGCACCTACACAATTAAGGTGAATGCAGAATAATACACCTTATGCATTTTTATCCTTTTTGGAACTATCCACATTTGAAGATGCTGTAAAGGATGAGTCGTGGGTGATAGCAATGAATGAAGAGTTAGATACGATTGACAAAAATATGACATGGGGTCTTGTTAAGAGACCTGATGATCATAATGTGATTGGTACGATGTGGATTTATAGGAAATATTTTATGAACATGGAAATGTGATTAGAAATAAGGCATGCCTGGTTTTTAAAGGATATTCACAAATCAAAGGTGATGATGTTGAAGAGACATTTTCCCAAGTAGCAAGAATGGAGTCAATTGGGTTGTTTCATGCGATGGAAATCCAAAGATGTTATAAAGTGTATCAACTTTATGTCAAGATAGCATTCCAAAATGGTGTATTGGAAGAAGATGTCAACATTAAACAACACATTGGATTCCTTCTTAACATTTATGAACTGGAGGTTTCCAAATTAAAGAAAGATCTTTGTCGGATGAAATAGGCACCACGGGTTTGGTAAACTCTGTTGGACTCCTATCTGAGAAACATAGTGTTTAAATGGGGAGTAGAGGATCATAATATTTATGTGATATACTTTCAACAAGATCAGTTCATGTTATTTGTATATAAAGATGATATTATTTTTGGATGAAGAAGACATGGACTAGTGGATGAATTTTCAAATCACATGAAATAATAATTTGAATTGTCTATAATTGGTGATCTCACATAATTTTTAGGGTTACATATACATATGAAGAAGGATTAAAATTTCATTTCTAATGAAAATTATGAATGAAATCTACTAAAGAAGTTCAATATGAATGATTCCAAACCAATGTCGACTCTAATTTCAATTGGATCAAAAATTAGAAATCATATGGAAGGGAATTCTGTAGATCCCACCTTTTAGAGAAAAATAATTGGAAACCTACTATACATGTTGACGACATGACCAAATATTGTCATTGAAACTTGCAATGCAGCCCGCTTTCCAATTAATCTTAAGTAAGAACATATGGCGGCAGTGAAATGAATTATAAGATATATTCAAGGTACATATAGTTATCGGTATACTTTATTCAGGAAGAGATAGTGAACTATAAACATTTTTTTATGCTGATTAGGCAAGAGATGTAGATGATAGAAAGTGTACCAGTGGTAGAGCATTCTATATTGGGAAGAAATGTGTGGGTTTGTTTATGAATGAAAATGTAAATTACTTCACTTAGTAATGCTGATACTGAATATAAATCTGCTACCAAATCATTCACATAGTTTCATCGAATGAAGTAGCAACTGAGTGACATAGGTGATGAGGTGAAACAACCACTGGTGATTTACTATGATAACATTAGCACAATTGATCTTACGAAGAATCCAGATCAGAATTCCCATACAAACCATATTGAGATCATATATCACATCATCAATGAGTAATTTGTACAAGGAATGATCGAAATGGACAATATGGAAACTTATGATCAAGTATCTGACATAATGATGATGCCACTAACAGCGACGTCTTTTGAGAAACATTGATTGAACCTCGGTGTCCAGACATCTCTCAATTCATAATGAGGTTAAGAGATTCCCCTCTTCATAGTTTCTTAACAATGTTAATCTATTTGTGGAGGTTTTTAGATTTATGGGAGAGATATGATCTGGGGGAGTATGTAATGTGGTCTAAAATATTAAATTACCGGTCTTTGGGTTTACTTATATTTAGTGGAAAATGGATAAATTCAATGGAATATGTTCTATTTATTATTTGGATATAGGAAAAAGATAGAACTAGAAGAATGAAGGTTGAGAAAATTAATGAATGTGTACTCAATTCATGTCACATCTCTTGTATTCAATACCGATCATTGATCACGTAGACTTTGAGTGATGGTTGAGGTTTTTCTTGAAGATTCCTATTTTGATCAGGGCTGGAACATTAGTGAATTTATTTAGAGAGTTCCAAGAAACCCAAAAGGATATATTGTTGGAACCAAGGCTATTTGTTGATAATAATGGAGTTTGGTTTGTTTTTTGTTTTCAATGACTCAAACCAAATATTGTCTTCACCAAAACTGGCATTAAACCTAGCCCATGACAAGGCCAAATGGGTGTTCCCAATCCCCATGGTCTGGAAAAAGGACCTAGGTATCTTAAAATGAGAATTGATAATGATTTACCCGAGTTTATAAACATAAAGAATCAAATGAATCCTATAAAACAAATCCGGATTTTTCAAACCAAATAATTTTTTACAAAAATTCAGAACTAAATAACATAGATTCAAACAACTCACCATGTCTATAAAAAAGGTACAATATAAATAGAAAATAGCCCAAGAACCCTCATGGAAAGGGGCATCGCCCTCAATCAATCTCTACAAGACTTCACCACCAAGGACCTGCTTGAAACCCAAACCAGTAGCACTAAAACATGTACTCAACCTGCAAGAAAAAAAACCATGTATACTTTCACCCAAGGGTATATGTAGGGTGTGAGACGTTTCCCAGTAGGATACTTCTAATAATATATCACTTGTGATAAACATTCAAAAAAAATCTTGCAAGTTTTCATAAATAGGAAATGATATTTACAATTTCTAAAATATGGAACTAAAAATTAAATTATTTTCAATTGGGATATCATTAAGAATAAACACTTTTAGAAAAAATTTCCACATTACTGATTTTTCTATCCAACCATACTGTATGCTGATGGTAATCACAATTTAATTAATGAGCAAAAACAATAGTAAATAACTCATAGGCAGTAGCTCATTGTGGGTCCCAGGTAGCTCAAATCTTGCTAAGAGTAACCATCACAATATTTGTTATTAAGAACAAGAAACTAGTAGGGAACATACCCAAAACATAGTGTCACCCAATCAACATCATCATATTTTAGTTAGTGTTTTAAGAGTCAATATTTCTTTTTGAAACCAATGCTAAACCCCACTGATTCAATAGAATACTTGTACATGACCACCCACCTAGTTTTATGGGATTCCCCTTGTGCTCATGTAAGTTAAAAAAGAATAAAAGTATCATTTGAACATGAATATATCATTTCCAATTTACATGATCACCAAAATTCCAACATTTACATCACAAAAGTCAAAAAATCCACTTTTTCTTTCAAATGCGTTTTTACATCATACTCACACCAAAAATAGACCACAAAACATTTCACGTTGTTTTAACACATCCCCAAATCCTTTATAATATTTTATAAAAACATTCCATCACATTATAACTCACACAAAATCCCACTAAAATATCATATAAAACATCTTTTACCATTAAAATACATTTTTCACAACACACTCACACAAAACATCCCGGAACCGTGTTTCACATCTATCTTCCCATTTGGTAAAACATTTCATCACGTTATAATACATTTTAAAACAATATTTTACATCTAAAATAACAACATTATCTATCAAAAACCCATATTAGGTGAACACTCCCACCAAACAGTACATATTCACCATTTTTTCCAACATAGTTTAACCAAACATACCATTCACAATTTTTATTAAACAATCCCGATGGGTGTAACTTTTCTTCTCACACATATCCCATTTCAAATACCTCATTAAATTCCAAAATCAACCCAATAACAATCAATAATAGAATTTGAAGTCCAAAAAATATTTATTAAACTACCTTCAATTATAATAAAAATACCTCAACTAACACCACAAAACACACACATGAAAAACACACATTTTCATAAACAACCTTTATGAAGTACAACATGATTTTACACCTTGAAAACATTCAAAAACCACATTTCAAGGCCCATATGACTATAATGCATTAAAAAATGGAAATAGTCTCCCCTTTAAACAACATTAAGTCACTTTCATGTGTTATAAAATGAACCCAAACTTTACCCCAAGAGTAACCCATGAATAGCAATCAATTTGAAGCCATAATGAAACTATAAAATTAAATATTTATGAAAATCCATAAAAACGGTCTTCACACCACAAAAATAATATGATGAACATTATTAATAGTAAATAAATCAAGCTAACTCATCAAAAATTGATTACACATGGAACCACCTACCTTTTGAGTCAAAACCCTTGAATCATGGTGAGAAACCTCAACCGCACCTCTGCCCCACAACAAGGAAGTGATAACAAACCCTAAAAAATAAGAATTCACCAAAAAGTCCTCAAATCAAATCCTAGGTATGAACCCTAACTTCTGTAAAATCTATAAATTCGTGAATGTGGGAAGAAACCTTATGGAGAAGGATGTAAATGAGGAGAGAATCACTTACACAAATAAATCATGAAGAAAACGACCCTAATACACTAGTATCTGAATATAAAAACATCCATTAATGAATGTGAGGATAGAATAATAATGAGGAGATCATTTTTGAACTCTAATGGGAGATACAGATTAATAATTGAAGGAGTTATGGAGGGACCAATTTACCACTTCAAATCTGGGAGATTACTGAAATCCAAAGATTTTTTCCCAAAATAGTAATTCTATTGAGCTCTAAATTGGGGGAGCATAGAATGGAGATACACCTTGGATAAGTAGGAACATGAGGGAATTGGAAACATTGAACTAACATAACCATTAAATGAGATATTAAATAATTAAAAAAATATTTAATGTAGGAAATGGGATGTTGGGCTGGCCCAAAACCATAATAAAAACCAAAATCCATCATTATTATGGATTCACATGAGATCCAAATGGATATGGTGCATTAAATATACCTAGGTATTCTAATTGGAAAGTTGAATGGGTCTAAAATGTTGAAAAATGGTGGATTTATAAAATACAAAAATTATTTTTAAATATGGAAATGGGATCATGGTTTGGCCCATGTTTTGAAAAGACACCATTTCCCCCAAAATGCTTGGAAAAACATAATAACAAAGAAAAGATTTAAATTAAATGAAAATTTTAATTAATTGAAGTTATGGATGTGACATTTCTCTCCACCATAGGAATTTATGCCCCTGGAAGCAACAACAAGGCCGAATGAAAAGACCAAACCCAACTGATGGACCAGAAATATACTCCTTCACCGTGTTCAGTCTGCCATCAAAAGGCCAATACACCTCTAGTGATCAATTAAAGAAGGAATACTATCACAAAAAAAAACATAAATAAATTTCAGAAAATGATTATAAAAATTCAGAATTTATCACAAAACAGAAACTCTTAAAACACTATATGTACAAGCCTCAAGTAATCAAGCCAGACCAACAACATCAACGAACAAGGTTACACATACATTTTTTAACTAAGAATTGGGCATTATTTAATCCCAACATTTACTCCAGGAAGTTGTTGGAAGTTAGATAACTCTGATTGAGACTACCTCCCTACAGGACAAGCCCAAGGAACAATCTAAGTTACTAGTATAAGGAGACAGAAATGGGTTCTCCAAAATTAGAGAAAACATAAATTTTCCCGATACAGATTGAAGACAATAACAAGGGGAAGCCTGAAAGGACTCCCCGGTTAAAGGGGTATTATTCCCTCTTAGTATTACAAAAGAACATATATAAGTGTCATAGTGGGTCTCACCACCCTAAGAACAAACCATCTAAACCGACCGGAACAGGCTAGTACAGAAACACCCCAAACATTAAACAGTTGTGATGGCCACACGCTTAGTCCGCAAGGTTTGGGAAATCAGGTGCTAACTGTGGTGATCCTTCTATCTACATGGTTTTCTAGGGAATGGTCACTAAAAACCCTTCACAACCCCTGCAATCAAACTATCTAGTCAAACATCAATACATTCTCCAAATACCTAGTCGAAACCAAAGGGGGAATGTATGAACTTAGGTTAAAGCATGTAAACTATGTCCTCTCACCTCTACCACAAAACGGGAACAACTGCAGCTATATATTGAATCTGGAGGTTTAAACTCTTCTTATCATTTATACTGAGGATATGAAATTGTACAAGGGTTTAAATGTCCTTGGTATTTCCCCTGACTACATTGTAGCTGCCCTCCGGGACCTATGGTCGGAGCTCAAATGATTGAAGAATCTTAGGCTTTCTAGTTAGGATTTGGAAACCACCTGAACAAAACATTTTCTTTTGGTGATACAAACAACCACACCACAATCCCTGATATGTTATCCAAGACATAACACATTCCAAACTCATGCTACCCTAAAACAACATTTCAATGAAACAAGGTCATAGAAGATGCACACACATCACACCTTGTTTCTTTGGGTGAGAAACAACTTATGGAAAGGATGCATATAAACACATTCCTCTCAAATAGAGGATTTTTACATTTTTATAAGGGAGAAAAACTCAAAAAATAATAGATACACTCATATAATTGCACAACCATCACATTTACAGTCAAATTAGCGCATGAAATCACAAGGCATCTCCAAACATGACCACTATGGATGATAGAATCAATACATCGAATGAGAGCTTATATCAAGTCCCAAAACAACACATAGGTCCAGAAAGTTGAAAAAAATATTCTCTCATGACCAGATTCCCAAATATAGTGTTTTAACATGAACTCATGCTTCAAAGAAACTATGAAGAACCCAATGACCCTCTTAGACACCATCAAGACACTCATTCAAACTAACAACCCCATACCACATCCACATTTGATGAATAAAAAAACTTAAGAAACTATGGTCTCTTTAAACCTTCCATGATCACTCTCTTACTACAAGAGGATCCAAAAATCAATGTTAGTAATGTAAATAGACTCAATAAAAAATGACCGATAAAATATTCCTTATATTTATCAACTGGAGGATTTTACCTCGGCGAAATAATATTGGTTGCACTTCAGTTATGTGTTAACCCTTAATGAAGGCGTACCTTATCCAATGAGAGAAACCAAGTACCAAACCAAGCTGGTCCATTAGTAAAAATATTTCAAAAACCAGGTCCAAACCCATGAAGGGAACCACTATAAAGATGTCTTGAAACATATCTCAGAAGAGAATATAAACCATTCCTTCTACCAAGCTTACAAACTAAATACAAACCCAAAACACAGTTCGAACATGAGGAGTTATTAGACTCGAAACATCCCCCAACATCTAAATTTTCCAATAAATCATAATATACTTAATCCCAAAAATTTCTGAAAGGCATCATGTTTTTCTTTAAAATTATATCATTAAAAACAAATGGTTCAATGTTTAGCGTATCCACCAATGGTAACCCAGGGTCCCCACACATTCATGTTTCTGTGCCACATAGGGAAACCTCTTCATGTTCATCCCAGCACTCATCCTGTCATTCCATATACCATCCATCATCCTATATAACCACATGTATGAGGTCTCTCACAGAAAAAACAATGTTTAAAACAAAAATTCTTTCCACTTTTCCAAACCAAAACGGTCAACCATCACATCCTTATTCCCAATACCACTAACCATGAGATCAAAATCCCATTTCACATGTTATAAATTATTTTAAAAAGACATGACCATTTAGACATGAAATCACATTCAATATATAGACATCAATTTAAAAACATCTCATACCATTAAAACACCCTTTTATTGTTTAGATAACTCTATTAGAAACACTTTTTCAAAAGGAACATCAATATAGTCCATGCGTTCAATAGAGGTGTAAGCACACCATTTTCCATTTCAAAAATATTCTAAAAATTATATTCCACCATTTAATAAATTAAAATATTTCCTCTTTATTTGAAACCCATTTCACAGAAACATTATGCATCATAAAACCATGTAACATTAATACCAAATTTTAATGATTTCAAAACCAAAGAACTTAAGACAATGAAGAAGGAAAGTAGTTTTAGTGGATGACTTGGACATATAGTTGGAATCCATATTATAATCACTTCATCATAAAATTTTTTTTCTAGGTAATATCCCCAGCTCCACATGGTTTTCCAGGCCCTACGACCTCACTGAGACCAATAACCCAACTCCCTTTTCATTTACCCTAATCATCATCAAACCAAGAAAATGAATGGACTTAGATATATCCTGACTTCACATTGAAACATAAATTCCATCACGAGGAATGATTATCTGACACACTACCCATTACAAGAATTACATGTCTATGAAATCCTTGATCCTGGCTATCCCGACTCTTCCCCAAATTACATGACCCAATGAGTTAATGTGACCCTATTTTGATACCATTTTGTACAACCCAAATCTTGTCTCCACAGAAACCGAAATCAAACCCAGCTCATGAAATGTTTCAAAAGGAATCCCCAATCAACATGGGCTGGTACAAGTGCTTGGGTATCATAATATGGGAATTGTGAATTATTTACCAGAGTGTATAAACATAAAACCACAAATGAATCCAATAAAATGAATTAATAATTTTCAAGACAATCAATATTTAAAAAAAATCCAAACTGAATTACCTAGATTAAAAAACATTAAATACTATTAAAATGTACAAAACCAAAATAAAATATCCTAGGAACCAACGGGCCAAGGGCAACCACCCTCAATCCATCTCCACAATACTTCACCACCAAGGACCTTCTAGTAACCTAAACCACTTGCACTAAAAACTGTACCAAACCTTTCACAACCAAAATAAAAATGTATACACACACCTAAGGGTGTATATATGGTGAGAGACAATACCCATTAGGATACCACCACTATGAGAATCAATGTGATAAACATTCAAAGACAAAAAGCTTGTATGGTTTTATAAACAGGAAATGCTAATTTCAGTTTCTAAAAGATGCATCATAAAAATTAAAGTAGTTTTCAAGTGGGATGTTATTAAAAATCAAAACTCTTAATAATATTTTCAACGCTACTGAATTTTCCATTCAACTATACTATATGCTAATGGTAAGAACAATGTAACTAATGAGGCCATGCAATATGAAATAACCCCCAGCTATTCACTCATTGTGCGTCCCAGGTACCTCGTATCTCAGTGGTTATAACCAACACAATATTTGATCTCGTGAATGATACACTAGTAGGGAGCATACCCCAAACCTAGTAGTAGCTAATCATAATCATCATAGTTTATTTCTTGTTGTATGAATTAATCTTCCTATATAAAACTGAGGCCAATCCCCATGGATTCACTAGCATACAAGTACATGTCCACCCACCTAGATACTCTTGTATCCCCTTGTGATCAAACAAGTTAAACATGTTATGAAATATACTTTTCACATGAAAATATAATTTACACATCACAAGATCACTAAATAGACCACATGTACATCACACAAGTCACAAAATCTACTTTTTCATTGAAATGAAATTTCAAATAATACTCTCACTGAAAATAGCCCAAAATACTTTTCACATTTATTTAACACTTCCATAAATCCTTTAAATTTTTTTATAAAACTATTACAACACATTCTAACTCACATAAAATCCCACTCAAATATCATATAATACTTCTTTCATCAAAAAAATTTATTATTCACAAAACACTCACTGAAAACATCCCAAACCATGTTTCACAGCTCTCATTCCATTTGCTAAAACATTTTCACACATTATATAAAATATTAAAAATGTATTTGAAATAATAAATAACCACCATACCTTTAAAAAATAAATATTAGTTGAACACTGTCAACAAACAGTACATTTAATCCATTTTATCTTGTTTTCTTAACCAAACAAAAAATCATAATTTGAATAAAAAAACCCAAGGGGTGTAAAAATTCTTCACTCACAAAACCCATTTAAAATCCCTCATTCAGTTCCAAATTAATACCAATAACAATACATGAAAGAATTTTAATCCCTCAAATAATTTATTAATATTTCACAATGTTTTTTAAAAATAACACTATTAACACCACAAAAGACACACATGAAAAACACAAATTTTCATAAATCCCATCCAAGAAGTAAAACATGGTTTTACACATTGAATCCATTCTAGAACCAAATTTCAAGGCCATTAAGAAACTGAGGAATTAACATACCAGCATTTAAATACCCTTTAAACACAAATAAGTCACTTTCATATGTGAGAAACTAAACTCAAACATTACCCCAATAGTTACCCATGAAAACCACCCAATGTCAAGCCATAATGAAATTACAAAGATAAAAACATAAGAAAATTCATCAAAAATGGTTTTTTCACCACAGTAATCATATCAGTAACATTAAAATCAGTAAATAAAGGAACATAACTCATCAAAAATTTCTTACAAATGGAAGTACCTACTTTTTGAGTCAAAACCCTTGAATCTTGGTGTGAAACCTCAATCACACCTCTACTGCACCACAAAGAAGTGAAAATGAACCCTAAACCATAATTTTTAACCAAAAGGATCCCATATAAAATCTTAGGCATGATCCCCAACTTTTTGACACTCTATAAATTCATGAAAGAGGGAGGAAACCCTATGGAGAAAGAAGGAAATGGAGAGAGAAACATTTACCCAAATAAATCATTAGAAACATGAACCATATACACTAGATTCTGAATTTAAAAACAACTATAATTGAATGTGAGAATCATATAAGGATGAGGAGGACATTTAGGGATTGGAATTGGTCAAAAATAGTAAAAATATAAGGAGTTATGAAAGGATCAATTTACCTCATTAAATCTAAGAAATTGTGAAATCTAGAGATAGATCACCCAATTTCGTTATTCCATTGAGCTCCAAATTGTGGGAGGAGAAAATGGGGGTGCCTTGGTTATGTGGGATCAGTTGAGAGTTGGAATCATGAAAAGAACTTAAAAATTGAATGAGATATTAATGAATTAAAAAATATATTTAATATAGAATGTGGGATTTCGGGCTGACCCAACACCTTAATAAAAAACCCAAATCCATCGTTATTATGGACTCATATGAGGTCAAAATATATATAGTGGTTTTAATATAATAGGGTGTTCTAATTGGGATGTGAATTGTGTGTAAAATATTAAAAAATGATTTTGTTATAAAAGTAACCAAATTTATTTTTAATGCATGAAATGGGCTCACGGTTTGGCCCAAATTTAAAAAACACACCATATCACCCAAAATGCATGGAAAACCCCTATAACAATGAAAGGATGTAAATTAAATGAAAAATTAATTTTAGGGAAGTCATGTATGTGATATTCAATGTAAACATGTATGAAAATAGAGTGTTCATTGAATGAGGTTACACAATTGATGCCGACGGTAGTATTGAATGTGGTGTAGTTACCAAGTGTTTGCCAATTTTTTGGACACAGAAAACGAATGTTTGGAAATTGTATGTGGTGAATGCCGATGGTTCATGGTGATAGCGCACAGTACATGGTGATGATTCATGGTACATGGTGTAGTTGAGCGGTACATAATATAGGTGAGCGGTATACAGTGGAGGCAGTGGGAATAGAATGCAGTGTGATTCGCTGAACTGAAAAATGGAACGCGACGATGGTCCACGGTGAAGGCGTGTTGTAAACGGAACTGAAAAATGGTTTATAATGACAATATATGGTGGGGGCAGTGGTAATGGTATGTGGAGTGATTCTTGAAACCAAAAAATAGTTCGCAATGACGTTCTGTGGTGAAGGCATGCAGTACAAATAATGATGAAGGTTGGCCGGATTGATGTTACTCACGAGACAGGAGTGGTCTGCGGTGGATACCAACATAATACACAGATAGTGTTTAGTACACTTTAGATTGTACCACATTGATAATTTGGGTAAATCAGATTACTGTAATTTGTGGAGTTATGTTCCTATATAAGAAATAGTAATCCAATTGTTAAGGGTTGAGATTGGGGATTAAAATTTGGGGAAGAAATTTGGAGACGGTGGTAGTGGTTCATGGAGGAGAAGATATTATATGGAGAGACTAATCCACATAAGAAAAACAATCCATGGAAGGGTGTGTGGTTCGTGCTGGAAGCTCTCACAGTATACGGCGTAGCAAGGAAGTATGTAGAGCAGGATGGTATGCAGAGGATTAGAGAAGTGCGTGGGGCAGGGAGGAATGAAACATAGCACAGTATGTTGAGTAGTTGGATGGTACATGGAAGAGTGAGATGATACGCAGAAGAGCTGGATGGTATGCCAAAATATATACGGTACGCAGAATTAGATGTTTTACGTGGAACACTAATGAATGCCTAAAATTGGGAAAATAAATTTGAGAAATTAATCATCATAACATATTAGTGTATGGGAAAGTAAATAACATCTGTCCATAATTTTGGGACTTCAACTGAGCATCCATTTTCAGTTTAGGATGCATGAATTAAAGGTATACAATTGAAGAGACCTTCATGTCAATAAACTGGGTGATGATTTTTCAATGTAGGGAGCAATAATGTGTCAGCTGATATGATCTGAGAGATGAAGTGTGCCATCCCTAAATCCTTTTAATCGAAGTGATCCTGGCATAGAGTGACTGTGCTAAACTCCTGTAATTCACAGCTAGTGATGATTATTGAAATTTTTTACGAACGACACTCTATCAGTGTATGTTACATGGACATATCCTATTACGGTGAACCAAGTAATATTGTAGTTCCCTTGCTTTGCAAGTGATCGTCTATTTTCTGCACTTCCACCTCAGACTGGTTTAACAGGTTCCTACCAATGTGGGAACAAAATCCATTCATTTAAAATAAAAATTTGACACCATGATTCACCCCTCCCCTCTTAGGATGTCCCAAGGACCTTCAGTAATGATGAAGCATTTTCAAATCATGAGAAAATTGATTACATCCAAAATATAATTATAGATTTTAAATATTTTATAGAGTCTGATAAGGAAATCTATGGTGTTTTATTACATTTCAATTATAGTATAGGTAATGGATGTAACATATCCTTAAGACTTTTTTATAGAAATTTTATTTTATTACTTACCAACCACCAATATACCTATGTTGAAATATATCTATTCATGTTATCCTACTATAAATACTCTTTCATTACTCATAATATAATACAATTTATAGGATTAATGGAGAATGGTGAGAAATTATCTTTTTGAATAGAACATTCAACATGGGTCATATTAATGGTACACATACTGGGTTTTGAAACCATATCATTCAATCATAATGAATGTTTATCTATGGAACATTTTTCATATTCTTTTTCATCTATATATCTTCCTTGTTTTAATATTTAATACAAAGAACGGTGGATGGTTGAAAATTTATCTGAGAAATGTTTAACCATATATTTTCCTAAATATTTATCAAAAATATAATTTTTATATATTTATATATATTGGATCCCATTAAATCTTCATAATGAAAAAAGAAGCATGGTATTTCAAAAAAAGTGCATAGGAAAACCGTTTTAAGTCCCCAATATTGTAACATGTTGAGTAGTAATAATATTTAACGGAATCCAACAATACACTATGACACAAATTTAACAATTTCAAGGTTCATATATACTTCATGATTTTATAATCCATAAATATTAAACACCCTTCTCCATGATGAAAATAAATCTATAAAATTAGTTCAATAATTACATATGCTACGTATATGTAATTAGTTTATTAATTAATGTCATGAAACATAAATTAGTGTTAGGATTAACATTTAAACATTTAATTTAACTTAATATCCCAACATGACTCATAATTTAATGAAAAAATATAGATTAAAAAACCTTTTCTTTTGATGGATAGTGTGATTATTGGTAAAATAAACAATTTTCCCTTCAATATCATGAACATGTATTAATAATTTACAAAGAAATATATCATTACTCCATTTAGTGTTAACATGGGTTTTATAGTATATATTCATGAGAAATTCTCAGAAAATCATTTATAATATCCACCCCATGCAAGAAAACAACCGATGACTATCCATGAAGTTGGTACGGACCAATGTTCAATAATATCTATCATTTATGGATCCATCAATATACACACATGTGATATAATATTACCCAATAATGAACCATTATATATCCCAAATTCAATCATTGATAATTTTTTCATATAGGTTATTATTTCATATAGTCTATAGTAAAATCCTCGAGTTATTTTAAAACCCTAACATGTTCATGGAATATGTAATAATATCAAATATAATTAAAAACAAAATCTAACCATGTTAATCATTATTTATTATATTAATTTAATATTTGAATATAAATTTGATATTAGTTTGAAAAAATATAATCATTATAAATTCATATTGTCCATACCTCATATGGAAGTCAATATTTGATATGTGTTAACTTTTCACCCTTCATTGGAATTATCCTAAATGAAGTTCTATCATAGAAAAAATATTTTACATAACCAAATTGATAAAAAAAAATAAACAATATTGTGTAGAGAATACATGCACTTGATTTTGATCTTGTAAAACTACAAAAAATTAATTTATAGTTCCATTTATCCATATTTAATATTAATTAAAAGATAATGCACATCCCATGGTAATGTACATTTAAAAATGAATCCCTTATCAATATTATCCTTGATTTTCTACTTCAACTCGGGCAACTCAATCGGGGGTTTTCAATATATTTTTCTTCGTGTTGGTGTATATACAATAATATAAACTATTAAAAGATCAATTTCATCTTCAATGGAAATACTAGGAATCTATTTATGATTCACATAAACCATATCTGATACAATATTCATATATTCAATGTTTATATATCCCTAAACATCTGTGATAAATAAACCCATTATACAGAAAAAAAATACCTATACATTGGATGTAATCTAGATTATATGTTCATATTTATCCTTAAAGGTATATAAAAAAATATTTTGTGTTGGAATATAAAATGGGAATTCAATTAATTATAAATTAACATGTGAATCATATGGATATAGACAATACATAACCATAATAAAATAAAATTCATTTAGAGTGTGGATATTGAAATTTGAAGGAACTGAATTCCATAAAAAACATCAATTGGGTAAACATTATTGACATGAGAAGTGATCATATTAAAATTATAAGTGATAAATATTAAGAACATCTAATTATAGGTGTGGTTTTGTTATACCCATAGAAAATATTTCTTATATTAATGATATGGTAGATATATAATGAAATAATACTATAGAAGCTCTAAATTTGATGATAGGTATATCATTAAACATATCATTATCACACTCCCACATTGTAAATGTGTATCTCCTGATTTTTTCAAATAATATTTTAATAGGATTGTGTCATTGGTAATCATCAATATCCATCGGTTTTGAGAACTTGAGATCATAATTCCCATACACCATAAATTAGAAACATTAGAGCATGAGTGGTTCATTTTACGTGGATTTACAACCATTCACATAATTATATATCATATTACCATAACATTAGTAGTAAATCACCAATTTCCTTCCTCTAAATACTTAAAAAATTTACTAATACACATAAAAATAATCTCATCAATGTTTTGGTCCACACATTTGGCATAATGATATCTCAGCATTTTCTCTAAATATTATTTATTAATATAGTTTTAATGAAATTATATAGAGAATATATTGTAAAAACCCTGAGAGTTATGGGTCATATAAATATAAATTTAAAAAATAATATAAAATAAAAATATTTCTTCACATCTACTTATGTATCATATGTTAAACACCCATCCATTAAATAGTTTTCACCAATTTAGTAACCAACCAATAATTATTAATTGTTCAATCAAAATAGAAAATGATTACATTGGTTGTCCAGTAAATTTTAATCATATAAGATAACATATTTACCATAATTCTATGTCATATTAAGAAATTCTTACACATTTTATATAAGAAAATATGAGTAATTTAATTATTAAAAAAATTACATTCAAAACTAACTGAAGCCAAGATAATAAATTTCTTCAATTTTCCTAGTGTTCTTTTGATGATTCCACCATTGATCTTCTTCATCTTCCAAAATAAAAACTACCAAAATGAAATTTCCATGATCAGATAAATAGTGACTAAAAAATATATTCTCAGTTTTATTAATCTTTATTACTGATATTTGTTGATCAGTGGACCCAAAAAAATAAGGTTAATGGTTCTTCATGAAAGACTGAACGGAACATTGTTACATACATTGATCTTTTGGAATCTAAAAATGTTTCAAGGACTTAGAATTTTGTGTTTGAATTGATATTTATATTTTCACTCAATCTCTGTTATCATATGAGTTTCTAAATGGATTATCATTAAATTACACATTATATTCTATATGAAAATGATTTGGTCTAGTTATATCCATTCCCTAAAACAAAAATACATTACATGTGAAATAATAGCCTTCATAAAAAACCAAATTATTAGTATAATCATTTTTAGGATGTATTAAGAAATAAAACTACTTTTAAATATATTAAACCATGTGTTCTATAGAGGTTATATATGGTTATCATCTATTCAAAAAATTATGAAATTCCTATCAATAAAATTTGAATTAATGTAAAAATATTCCAAATTACCCTTTGAAAAGTTGTTTATTCCTAAGCCCACTCATTTTACACTAGTGTTGATAATGTTAACAATAAATAAAATTAGTTCAATTTTATTAACCCTAGGTATATCATTAACACAACTGCATTAACATTCCAGTATCTAGGGAGGGATGTATTCTCTAGTAAAGCAATAAAACATTTTTTCTATAACATTAGACATTCTCCTATGAATAGAATTATCATAATGGTTCTCAGTAAATTTCACAAATTTTAGTTTCAGAAAATAAAAAGCACTTTGATTGATACAAATATTTTTTACCAATGAATTAAATATAAAAATATAAAGTTATGCTATAAGGCCACAGCCTTAAACCTTACTTAATATTGAATTAAATGAATAATTCACATTGATGATCTTTTCAGGTTTAAAGTTTTAGAGAATTAGAACATAACTATTACATCTTAAAAGATTACAAAGTAGACACTTCTACTAAGTCTCCATAAAATAAAAACTCTTAAAAAGAAAGATGTCTAGATTCCATGTTTTAGATAGCATGAAATTCCCTTGATCCCATACTTGACCTTATTCCACTTTAAGTCCTGTGAAAAACATTTTGAAAAAACATGGGGTGAGCATAAAAAGCTCAGTAAGGGTTATAAAAAAACATGGAAAGGAAACATGAGTTCATATATACATATGAATGAAATCATACTTTACCCATAAAACATAGGCACTTTAACATACCTCATAAAATCATGAATAAATCATAGAAATCATAAGACACAAAGGTAACTTGAGGCATTCATAACATTCTTACGTAGGGAGTAACCCTCTTGGTTACGTTTGGAATACCCATCACAGTATATTCCCTAAAATCTCTTCGGAGAAACCTTAATGTTTCACTACTTCGCGTTACCCAATGCATTGGAGAGCTATAACGGGCTCACCCGCCCTTAGTTTATCACGGAACCACCCGTCTTCATAATAAAGCCCAAGAACCATAACATTATCATATCACATGAAACATGCATAAAGGAAACATAACATTTCCACCATTCAATCAAAAGATATCAATACCACACATTGATATAAAAATATTATGAAAACCATTTTCAATACCAAAATAAAAGAAAAGTAAAACATGGTATTTATTTTTCTTTTAAAAAGAAGGTATGGCTTGTAGAGGAAGCCGAAACTCAAATAACAGTCATGACGGCGGAGAAGTCGTTGTCGCCGCATACGTACGACAAAAACATTCCCTTTTGTCGTTTAGTAAACGCCTCGTACAAAAAAGATTCCTTTTGAATAAACGTAAAAGTCAAAGGGGTTTATACACCGTATAAAAGAAAGTTGTGTATAAAATAAAATATGCCTCAACGAATGGAGATTGAGACGAAGTCCCATACCTCGTATCCGACATGACCTGACCGTTCTTTAAAATCCTGAATAATAAACTTGAGTTAATCTCTACTTGCTTATGAATCTTTTTCAAGTTCATTATTCCTTTTATACCATGTTATGAACATCATGTAATCATTTAAGTTAATAATGTTCCTTTTGTCGGTATTTGGTTCTTAAGTCAAAAATAGACTTCTTATACTTACATGTTGTTAATTTGGTCAATGGTTCATTATATCTAGAATGGTATTCATTATGTAGATATCATATATGTCATATATATCCAGTACATACATTCATTTATAATATTACATCACATTTAGAGGTAAGAAATGAAATGCACCGTGCATGGAGACGGTAAGCCGTACGTACGCATGAACGCTACTTCCATTTCTATTTCATATTTTCTGGAATGGAATCATAATGATATAAGAGTATATTATAATTCCAGTATAATAACATATATAATATCATTAACTTTATCCTTTACACATCCCACATATGGTATTAACGAATCAAATCACTTTTAGGGGGCGGTAGTCCGCACTTCCTAAAATGAAGATATCGTGTTTTACCCATAATGGAAACCATAAAGGTATGCCCAAAATGAAAAAACAGAAGCTTAAGGAAAACATAAACATATTATATATCATATATAAAAATAGTGACATCATAATTGGCCACCTTTGAAGGTGTTAAAGGATTGTTGAACAATCATCGTTTCGGGAGGCAGAATTTCGCCATCCACGGAAACCTTATGTTCTTTAACCATTTGATGTAGTTGTGTGAGAGTGTAGATCAAATAAATCTTATAACAACATCCTAGTATATTGAAGATACTGGTGTTGTTACAAAGGAAGTAAATAAACGAGTTTAGGGGGTTGGAGAAGCAAAATAAAACAAATGAACATGAGAGAATGAATTACCTTTAAAAGTGTAACTCCTTTTGAGTTGAGCCTAAAGGCTTCCTTTGAAAGCATTATGCCCAAAGGGAATCCTCTAGGATGAGGAGAGGGATGTATAGAGAGCAAATGGGCAGAGGTTGGCCGAGCCAAAGGCTTGAAGAGTGTGTGAAATGAGGTAGAGGTGGGGGCCTTTTATAAGGGGAGAGGAGGGGCACTTTTGGAAAGTAAAGAAACATTACATTATTTGAAAATGTGTTTCGGTTTTAAAAGGACCCACATTGATAGAATTCGTGGATAAGGTGATAAGGTTTCGAAATACACTCATCCAATTGGTTTTGGACATTTGTAGTTCATAGATATTACATTATCTTTCCATTTTATTTAAATCGTTAAATAATGATGTCATCGCTACATCATTATTATGTCATAAATAATTAAATTTATTTAATGACTAAAAATTATAAAAAAAATACTATGATATATGAAATCTTTTTAGATTTCCAATTACTATTTATAATCAAAATTTGGACTTGTATAACCCCACTTAAAAATTGGTTTCGCAAAACATATTATCTTTGTGTCATTTTCACTTTAACATTAAATAAAAAGTAATTTATGTCATTTCCCAACAAAAGTGGATCCATGGGGTCCCCAAGTTGACCCATGTCTTGTCTTGGTCGGCCATGACATAACCAATATGGTTGGGACATGTGTCTAGGTCATTTTATATTATTAAAGCACTATTTATACCTTAAACTACCCTAATTACCACTAATCGCGATTAAGAACTTAATAAGTTACTATTCACAAAAAATTATTATAATCTCATTGAACCACATTTTACTTCTTAATTACAACCATGTATGTCGGATTTTCAAAATTCAGTACACATTAGTGGTAAACTTTCATTTAACTGAAAAATCAGTTTGCTTGATTACCACTTAGTGCTTTCATTATTCATCAAAAATTGAAGTTTTTCAGAAAATTACCAAAAATTCACCCTAAGCTATATTTGATATTCCGAATTCAAAAATGAAGTCTATTTTACAAAATTCAAAACATATAATTCAAATTAATTAATTTAATAATTAATTCCCGCTGTCATGACAAATAGCGTGTTTTTGTGAAACAATAAGTATCAAAAGATTGACACCAGTTTAAGTCCAATTTCAAAGTGAAATTGATTCCAATGACCACCATTGGATTAACTGGTAAAAATATTTTCTAATTTCACTTTAAAACCAATTAAAATAATAATCTAATCATATAAATAATTTAGATTAAAAAGAGGTTTTGAATTAAAATACAACATTTTACACTATTCATAAAAAAAATGAACTTTATCAGAAAGGTACCAAAAATTTACACAAAGTAAATTTTGATGTCCCGATTCTAAAGAAGTGTTATATTTGGTCCAAAATAAAGTATAAGAGTGATCAAAACTATATTTAATGACGGTTCACCATTAAAAGGTGATAAGTGAACCTTTAGTGAAAATTAGAGTATATATGCCCTAAAATTGAACTCTTTCCGTATTTTAAGCCGTTATCTTTTATTGGGTAAATGTATAAACATTTAAAAACTTATCTAATAAAATTTTAGTTATTTCTATGAATTCCTGCCTTTACAACGGATACATGTTAACTATCATTTAAAATAATATTATTTTATTATTAGAGTGCAACGTAAGATTTCAATGAAACTCTTTGTTGTGTATCGGGTACGCTATCAAACATAGCAACCCTTTAAAGTAATATTAATACTTTATTCACAAATATGGATAAATATGAAAATGTCTATTCTTTATTTACCTGGGGTGTTACATCCTTCCCCCCTTTTGGGAATTGCGTCCTCGCAATTTTAAAATTGGGCTTGGTAACATCCTTGAAAGTCCCACATCGGAACAAGAGTCGGTAAAACAATCACTTTAAAATAAAGAAAGATAAGTACAAAGGTCACCCGAGTTAACCCATAATAGGATTCCAAGTATGAAAACAAGGACATGGAGGAGAAAACATAGGGTCATGTTCTGATGGAGAGTGATAGAAAACATGTTTAGGAGAAAGTTAACCATGAGAGAATCACAAACTTGTGATGGGTTAAATAGTATTTGATTCCCTAGTATTAAAAGTTAATAGATAACATTTTTCTTTTAAGTTACTTTTCATTTAGGAATTTAGTTTTTTGATCTTAAGGAAACATACTTGTCATGTTGACTTTCAACACTTTCTAGGTTTCTTACACAAACTCATAATAGCATACCTTGATCATGGCGTCCACTAGGTTTCATCGTCATCTTGTTAACGTAGGTAGAAGTCCCATGCATTACAACAATGATTTATAGATCCTTCAAAATCATTTGCTTCCTCCATCCATATACACCTCGCACAACATGGGTCATATGGGTGTTCACAGAAAAACAGTTTTGGAAAATAATCATGTAGGACATATAATTCCAAAACATCTGATAAAACATGATTTCTAAAAAATAGTCGGACCGAAATTGAGTTGAAACTTTCTCTTATTGGTCCTTTTAACATACCATAAGCATGTGATGTGAGACTATATTTTAAAAGAAAATATAAATAGGTTGCGCAAGGGTCCCCTTCCTCAGCACCATTTTGAAAATCATAATATGCTTCAAATTCTTGTGATAAGGTAAAATATTTGAAAATACCTTGATAATATTTACCACTCTTGAAAACATGAGAATATTGTGAAAATAGTATTTTTCTAAAAACAACCCATGATCCAAGATGATAACGAGGTATAGCGGAGGTGTTTGATATTTCAAACAAATTCTTGCAAGTGAGTTGTATGCTAGAAAAAGTTTCACAATCATCCGAAGATGACTTTGCAATAATTATTGCAAGCATGTCATCAGGGAGAGATAGGAATGTCGTTTGAGATCCTCCTCCTTCCATTCATAACCGACTTTACTTGACCTGAAAAAATAAGTTTTAAAACAAGGATTTAGCTGAAATAATAGTTATAGGGACTGATCATGTGCCTCACAAAAACTCCTAATCCCTAAAGTTGTCTAAACCAACCTCTGATACCAACTATAAGGCCCCAGCCTTAAACCTTACTTAATATTGAATTAAATGAATAATTCACATTGAGGATCTTTTCAGGTTTAGAGTTTTAGAGAATTAGAACATAACTATTACATCTTAAAAGATTACAAAGTAGACACTTCTACTAAGTCTCCATAAAATAAAAACTCTTAAAAATAAAGATGTCTAGATTCCATGTTTTAGATAGCATGAAATTCCCTTGATCCCATCCTTGACCTTATTCCACTTTAAGTCCTGTGAAAAACATTTTGAAAAAACTTGGGGTGAGCATAAAAAGCTCAGTAAGGGTTATAAAAAAACATGGAAAGGAAACATGAGTTCATATATACATAAGAATGAAATCATACATTACCCATAAAACATAGGCACTTTAACATACCTCATAAAATCATGAATAAATCATAGAAATCATAAGACACAAAGGTAACTTGAGGCATTCATAACATTCTTACGTAGGGAGTAACCCTCTTGGTTGCGTTTGGAATACCCATCACAGTATATTCCCTAAAATCTCTTCGGAGAAACCTTAACATTTCACTCCTTCGCGTTACCCAATGCATTGGAGAGCTATAACGGGCTCACCCGCCTTTAGTTTATCACGGAACCACCCATCTTCATAATAATGCCCAAGAACCATAACATAATCATATCACATGAAACATGCATAAAGGAAACATAACATTTCCACCATTCAATCACAAGATATCAATACCACACATTGATATAAAAATATTATGAAAACCATTTTCAATACCAAAATAAAAGAAAAGTAAAACATGGTATTTATTTTTCTTTTAAAAAGAAGGTATGGCTTGTAGAGGAAGCCGAAACTCAAATAACGGTCATGACGGCGGAGAAGTCGTTGTCGCCGCATACGTACGACAAAGAAATTCCCTTTTGTCGTTTAGTAAACGCCTCGTATAAAAAAGATTCCTTTTGAATAAACGTAAAAGTCAAAGGGGTTTATACACCGTATAAAAGAAAGTTGTGTATAAAATAAAATATGCCTCAACGAAAGGAGATTGAGACGAAGTCCCATACCTCGTATCCGACTTGACCCGACCGTTCTTTAATCTCCTGAATAATAAACTTGAGTTAATCTTTACTTTCTTATGAATCTTTTTCAAGTTCATTATTCCTTTTACACCATGTTATGAACATCATGTAATCATTTAAGTTAATAATGTTCATTTTGTTGGTATTTGGTTCTTAAGTCAAAAATAGACTTCTTATACTTACATGTTGTTAATTTGGTCAAAGGTTCATTATATCCAGAATGGTATTCATGATGTAGATATCATATATGTCATATATATCCAGTACATACATTCATTTATAATATTACATCACATTTAGAGGTAAGAAATGAAATGCACCGTTCATGGAGACGGTAAGCCGTACATACGCATGAACGCTACTTCCATTTCTATTTCATATTTTCTGGAATGGAATCATAATGATATAAGAGTATATTATAATTCCAGTATAATAACATATATAATATCATTAACTTTATCTTTTACATATCCCACATATGGTATTAACGAATAAAATCACTTTTAGGGGGCGGTAGTCCGCACTTCCTAAAATGAAGATATCGTGTTTTACCCATAATGGAAACCATAAAGGTATGCCCAAAATGAAAAAACATAAGCTTAAGGAAAACATAAACATATTATATATCATATATAAAAATAGTGACATCATAATTGGCCACCTTTGAAGGTGTTAAAGGAGTGTTGAACAATCATCGTTTCAGGAGGCAGAATTTCGCCATCCACGGAAACCTTATGTTCTTAAACCATTTGATGTAGTTGTGTGAGAGTGTAGCTCAAATAAATCTTATAACAACATCCTAGTATATTGAAGATACTGGTTTTGTTACAAAAGAAGTAAATAAAAAGAGTTTAGGGGGTTGGAGAAGCAAAATAAAACAAATGAACATGAGAGAATGAATTACCTTTAAAAGTGTAACTCCTTTTGAGTTGAGCCTAAAGGCTTCCTTTGAAAGGATTCTGCCCAAAGGGAATCCTCTAGTATGAGGAGAGGGATGTGGAGAGAGCAAATGGGCCGGTTTTGGCCGAGCCAAAGGCTTGAAGAGTGTGTGAAATGAGGTAGAGGTGGGGGCCTTTTATAAGGGGAGAGGAGGGGCACTTTTGGAAAGTAAAGAAACATTACTTTATTTGAAAATGTTTTTCGGTTTTAAAAGGACCCACATTGATAGAATTCGTGGATAAGGTGATAAGGTTTCGAAATCAACTCTTCCAATTGGTTTTGGACATGTGTAGTTCATAGATATTACATTATCTTTCCATTTTATTTAAATCGTCAAATAATGATGTCATCGCTGCATCATTATTATGTCATAAAAAATTAAATTTATTTAATGTCTAAAAATTATAAAAAAAATACTATGATATAGGAAATCTTTTTATATTTCCAATGACTATTTATAATCAAAATGTGGACTTGTATAACCCCACTTAAAAATTGTTTTCTCAAAACATATTATGTTTGTGTCATTTTCACTTTAACATTAAATAAAAAGTAATTTCTGTCATTTCCCAACAAAAGTGGATCCATGGGGTCCCCAAGTTAACCCATGGCTTTTCTTGGTCGGCCATGACACAACCAATAAGGTTGGGACATGTGTCTAGGTCATTTTATATTATTAAAGCATTATTTATACCTTAAACTACCCTAATTACCACTAATCGCGATTAAGAACTTAATAAGTTACTATTCACCAAAAAATTATTATAATCTCATTGAACCAAATTTTACTTATTAATTACAACCATGTATGTCGGATTTTCAAAATTCAGTACACATTAGGGGTAAACTTTCATTTAACTGAAAAATCAGTTTGCTTGATTACCACTTATTGCTTTCACTATTCATCAAAAATTGAAGTTTTTCAGAAAATTACAAAAAATTCACCCTAAGCTATATTTGATATTCCGAATTCAAAAATGAAGTCTATTTTACAAAATTCAAAACATATAATTCAAATTAATTAATTTAATAATTAATTCCCGCTGTCATGACAAATAGCGTGTTTTTGTGAAACAATAAGTATCAAAAGATTGACACCAGTTTAAGTCCAATTTCAAAGTGAAATTGATTCCAATGACCACCATTGGATTAACTGGTAAAAATATTTTCTAATTTCACTTTAAAACCAATTAAAATAATAATCTAATCATATAAATAATTTAGATTAAAAAGAGGTTTTGAATTAAAATACAACATTTTACACTATTCGTAAAAAAAATGAACTTTATCAGAAAGGTACCAAAAATTTACACAAAGTAAATTTTGATGTCCCGATTCTAAAGAAGAGTTATATTTGGTCCAAAATAAAGTATAAGAGTGATCAAAACTATATTTAATGATGGTTCACTATTAAAAGGCGATAAGTGAACCTTTAGTGAAAATTAGAGTATATATGCCCTAAAATTGAACTCTTTCTGTATTTTAAGCCTTTATCTTTTATTGGGTAAATGTATAAACATTTAAAAACTTATCTAATAATATTTTAGTTATTTCTATCCATTCCCGCCTTTACAACGGATACATGTTAACTATCATTTAAAATAATATTATTTTATTATTAGAGTGCAACGTAAGATTTCAATGAAACTCTTTGTTGTGTATCGGGTACGCTATCAAACATAGCAACCCTTTAAAGTAATATTAATACTTTATTCACAAATATGGATAAATATGAAAATGTCTATTCTTTATTTACCTGGGGTGTTACATATGCAGCTGTGTATTCATTATATATATTTATGGGCACCCCAATAACAATATGGGTATAGTATATTTTCGATCATGACTACATAATGAATGGGTTCATAATGGATTTACATCATATCCGACTATAATCATGTAAGAAATCAATTTCTTCTAAATTTTAAAAATAAAACCTTTATTTATATATTAGTTAAACAGCAAAATAATAAAGGATGAGATTATATTATTAGTAAAGTAAAAAAGTGAGGTGACAAAGATCGTATAAAAATAACATGTGAAATAGGTTTTGATAATACAATATAAATATATACAAACAACAACCAAAAATTAAAAGTTCATAATAAAGAGTAAAAAACAATTCATGGTGGTGTATATGAAATTAATAATAAGTGAATAAAAGAATATGATCTATGCGAGCAAAAAATTGACATTAGATCCTCTCATAATATAATTTATGAAATAGAGTAAAACTCATAATCATAGAAAAAATATATCAAGGAAACCCACTTATACATTCATCACAGGTTTAGTTTGGGGCAACCTCTCTTGTACTAACATTAGGGTTTAGATAACCTCACATGTAACTGCCATTGTCCATGTGGTAACCTCCCATATAACATCATGGTGATATATATAAATACATATGTACTATATGATCTCATAAAACATTACCCATTACAAAATGAATTTGTGTGATATAATAGATCAAAATTATCATATAATAAGAATTCATAGGTATTTATGCCTCAAAACTATAAATACTGTTTTTATTTCATCATAGGATATCTCATGGTGAAATATTTTTTTCCAACATTATTTAATAATCATTATAAGTAACAATCGAGAAAATGAATAACAATGGTATCATAGAATAATAATCCTAGTATTAAAAACTTAACATAAATGGATGTAATCTCAGATATTATGTTCCATTAAAATATTCATTGAGGGTTTATTCAAGAAAATTTCCTCTTCAATTTAAAATCATTTATTTCAATTATATAAATTCCAAAAAAAATTACAGAACAATTTTCATTGAAAATAATCATTGAATCCTGTAATGTAATATTTCATAGGAAGAAATCCTATGATAGTGGGAATCTTTATTAATGATTTTTAGGTTAAAATTGTTTTTTTCACACATCTGGTAAAAAGAACACTTTTCGAAAATGAAAAAAATGAATATTTGTCAAAAAAAATTAAAAAAAAGATATAACATGGATAAAATGAATTTAAAAATTAATTTATAATGGTAAACATTTATATAATATATTTTTATATAAAATATCAATATGGATAAATAAATTTCCATTCCAATAAATATATAACGATGGATTTACTAAAAATATTATTTTAGTATTTGTAGTCCTTTAAGAGTTTAATGTGAAAGTAAATCATGAAATACCAATCAAAAAGTAGTAGAGACGAAACGTTATGAATTTATTTATATAAATTTAATTCCATTTCATCATTAAAAATGTAATCATTTATATTCTTAGTAAAAATGTGATTTTTACATAAAACACTTAACCCATGTTAAACATTCTTCTTAAGTGATATAATCGTTGATATAATAAACTAAAATTTCACATGAATATATAAATGAATTATAAAAATGTCTAAGATATAATATATAATACACTTATTATATTTCCAAAAAAAATTATCAATAAATATTTATTAATTTTATCATTTCAAGTTGTTAACTCTATCATTGTTATTAAATGGTCTAGTTCAGAATGTCTTATCTATTAAATAATTCAAGGTTATATAATATAAATAATTTGAATGATGATATAAGTATTATATTTATTCTTTTTATTAAAACTGTGAAAAATCCCAAAATTTAAGAGATAGAAAAAAGGACACACTTCATAGATATTGTAGTATGTTTGTACAAATTAACATTATTCATGATTTAATTTAAAAAATCAATCATTGTAAGAAAAGTAATATTAAATCATTCCAAAATTATAATTATATCATATAAATAATATATAATTATTAAATACATCATTATGTCCATTAATTTGAGTATTTGATGAATAATGAATCAAATCTCTGTTTAGAGGAGGAAGTTTAGACGTGCAGATGAGTGATACTTGTATTTCACATTTGATGGAAAAAATGTAGAAAATGGTTGTGAATTCAACATAATAACATATAAATATATTTGTGATAGTGGAATAATCATTTTTTATGTTAGAATAATTATTTAATTTTTTTAACATGGTAAAAAATTGATTGTAATAGGTTTAAAGTTATGACTGTTCATTGAGAATTTATTATTGGGTAACACATTAAGACTTGATATTTTAGAATTATGACCAAACAAGTACCTATAATATTTTGTTAAGCATTTTAGTAAAATATTATTTTTGGGATCATTGGGGTATGTCTCTCATTAATTGTGCATAAAATAGTATATAGGTATCCTTTTATAAGTAGGGAAGAGCACACACAAGAAATTACTTAAAATATTAAATAATATATTGTAATTTTAGTGAAAAATATCTCAAAATAGCCACAAAAATAGAATTTTCGAAAATATTAGATCTAAATATTTTCAAAAAATTATAATTAACCATGTTTATGTTGAAATTTTTTTCTTACCTCTTGGTTTAACCCATAATAAGAACATTTTAACATTAACCACGTTAATGTTTTCATAGATGTTACTATTTATCATGATGAAAAAACGAATGTGGATTCATTCAAAAATTTGGAATTTAGGATTAAATATATATTATATATTTTTTAGACTATATATATAGATTTTTTGAATTAATTTTATACAGAGCATGAATAATGGGAGGGAAATACCTATTTAGAAAAAAAATCATTTTAAGAACATAACTGAATTAAAATTTATTCCTAGTATAGTTAAAAAAATAATTTCAAAATATTCTTATTATTATATAATTTATAAATTTAATTAAAATTATTAATATATATATATTAATATAATATTCTCAGGAAAACTATTATCACACATAGAACATTAATATTGGAAACTGTGTCATATAACCCATATATTTGGTTATAGAAAAATGATTTATAATTGTATTAATATATAATTTATTAAAATAATTAAAAATAAAATAAACTTATTTTATATTAATATAAAATTCCTAAACAGTTATTATTTTTAATTTCATTATTTAATAAATTTAGGTCATAGTTTTTCAAAACTTTGTATTTTCAACTATTCAGTGAAAAAATAAATTTTTTTAGGAAATTACTAAAAGTACAACATAAGATAATATTTAAATTTTTAAATTAAAATAATAATTAATCACTAATAACAATACAAAAAATTATAGATTATATCAAATTCCCTTCCACAAAATTTTTCAAAGGAAATTTTTATAAAAATATTTCTAATGCATCCAACAAATTTTCGAAGAATTTTGTATGTATTTTCTTATGAATTATTAAATATAATAACATTATTTTATACCTTTAATCATTTTTTAATTATATGTTAATTTATATTAAGAAATTTTCCATCAACATTTATGTTATTACAAATCATTATATCACTATTCCTTTAGCCTCGACATTTCCTATAAATAAATATAGAGATTAATTCATGTTGATTGCAATGGAAATGAAAAAACATTAGGGTGTTATAGTGGTTGATCAAAAGTAATTTTTTATATATCACTCTACCTTGAGGCATTATATTGGGGTGGGTGAAAGTTAATCCAATCCGTATTTTGATTATTTTGAAGGCATTTACATGATTTATCCTAAAGGTGTAAATAAATAATATTGAATAAAAGAAAATAATAATCCTCAAGTTAATAAATATGGTATTTATTGGGTTAATTAATAGTAATATTTATTTACAAAAAATATTGAATTGGAATTTTTTTATTTCCAGATACTATTAAAAATTTAATTTTTTTTATTTTGTATAATTGCATTACATATGTGGAATTCCTAACATTAGTTTTAAATATAATAATTTTTGTCTATAGAATGAATATTTTTTATTGAGGGATAAATTTGATTTTATATAGATATATAATATGTACATATTCCTATTTGGGGGTGGGGTGTTGAATTAGGTGCTCCTAATCTAATAAAATCCTTTAAATATTATTATTTTCTTATAAACCATATATGAAATGTATAGTTGTTTCAATTTACAATAAGTTGAATTTTTTTTATTAATTTTACATAACATAACACGGATGACAAATTATGAATATAAATTATCGATCATCACATTATGTTTTGATAATGATTAGTCGAAATGATAGAAATTTATTTGTTGTTGCATTTGTTTATGATCCCAATACAATGATTGACAATTATTATTTTGTAATAAGTTAAAAGGTGATTGGGAATGGATTTCCCAAAGAAATAGGTAATAATTTAATTATGAAACATCCATATATTCATCCATACATATCCAACACACACTTGGATTCAAAGAATCATACTATTATTTGAAGAACATCACTCCTCCCTTTTAATGTAGATGTCTAGTTTTTACATGTTTTTACTAAAATATTTTGATTCAATCTCCTTAAATCCATATTTAGATAAATAAAATATATTATTTAGAATATTATTATACAATCCTGTTACTACAAATAATAATTCTGCAGTGGTATTATATTTAATCTGATTATAGGATTATGAAAAATCAGCATCAAGGAACATACATGTGAATGAGTGTTTTATAGAACCTCGTGTATTTCATCTAATAGTATGTATTATAATTATCAATAATCTATTTTATATTACACCTATTATGAATTTCATCTCATGAAAATTGTTTTATCTTTTTCCTTGATTATCTAGACTTTCCTAATAGAAGTCACATTCGAGGCTTTGATCAACATCAATGCTGGTTTTTTCTTCTCATTAAAAATTTTATTATGATGTATATTATTCATTTAAGTAGTATCACATTTGTATTAGGTGGATTCACACACTAATCAACTCCCTTATTTTCACTCTTTTAATTATTCAAAAATCATGAATAATTTTTAATTATTTTTTTTTTGTTTTTAAAAAAATATATATTTTAATATTTATTTGAGAACATTTTAAAATGTCTATGACTTGATGTCTATATTAATTATATCAATGACATCATGTAGCTATCTATGAATGGTCTTGATTATTCAATTTTCCCACAATTATTTACTTCCAATTATTTCATAAGAACATCATTTCACTATTTATATGTCAATTTTTTATTATTTTATGAACTCTGAAAAAATAAAAATATATTTTATCCATTTAGTTTTATATATTTATTCCAAAAAACATTCTTTTAGTTGCACAAAAAATTATTCTCCATAAGATATTTAATATCCTAAACTATTTACTATTTCCACATGAATCATTTATTTATTGTCTAAAAACACTATGCTTTTAATTGGGAGTAGTTGTCTTCATTTTATTATCAAATAAAATCATTATCCATTCATCTTTATGTTAGTAGTGATGAATCTCCCATTAATTCTACATATGTATCAATAACATTTCTGATAATTCAATCACACAAGATCAATTTCTAAATAATTAAATTTTTTGTAAAATACAAATCATTGATAACCATTAATATTAAAAGATTGTTTTTTTTAAAAAAACATCATTCAATTCATGTTGTAATAATGATTTTATTTTTTATAAAACTATGATTAAATCATAATTTCATTTTTAATTTATAATTGAATAATTAATATCTTCACCATTCATAGATTTAATTTATTCATTTTAATATTAATTTCGGATAACTCACTATTTCATCATTTATAAATAAAAACATTGACAATTTGTTAATAGTTATTAAGATCCATTCATATCCCAAATCCTAAATTTTAAATTATTCATACAAATTACAATATAGTTTTGTGATGGTTTTATATTTCATTCCAAATACTCTTACAAAAATTCTTATAATATAAATGAATCTCATTGTCTACAAAAACATACTATTATTACGTGGAATCATATTGTAGAGTGTAAATCATAAAATTTAATTTTTATCTCTTATAGAATTTCATGAGCCTTATCAACTTTTTCAATAGGAACTTTTGAATCTTCCTTGTGATGTTTAGAAATTGTCAATTTGAATATATGGAATCATCCATATAAAATACATTTTAATCCGTAAAATTTCATTCATCTTTATGAAGTAATATATTGTCCGGGTGATGTACTGGTTCATTATTCTTTTATTCCCAAATAAATATAATTAATTATAAAAAACTATGCTTATGAACATTTATATTAAAAAATTATATATAATAATGCAAAATTAAATGTATAAAATTAATTGTTGAAGTCGTCAGTTACCCTGATGAAGACTATAACTAATATTTGGTATTGTGAATTGACTATATCTTTGTCGGCAATTAGCATTATTAAGACCCCATATACATTTCAAAAATTCTACATGACAATTATAAAAAGATATATTTCTCATATTCTTAATATTATTTTCACTAGACTTCTCTTATAATGATACCAATGACTCTTATAAAATCGTGCTTATTTCACTTTTTGGGGATTCTCAGGAGGTACATTATTATTCCATATATTTCAAATATTATACATCATCTACATTAATATTTATCATAAATAAATCTATACATAGTTTCATCAAATCATTTTAGAAAATTCTTATTCTCTTTAAGATAAATAATAATTGCTTAAATTAAAATTAGTGAATATCATAATTAGTCCAAATATCTGAAGATTTTTACTAAGGATCATGAACAAATTTCAAATTTTTCTATTATTTATTAATATATATGAATTTATATTCTCATAAATATTATTAAAACTCATATATTTATTGTAATATGTCTTTATGAATAATAAATTCATTTTGAGAAAAAAATATTTCAACCACATTAGTGGATTTACATTTAAATTTATTTATTCCCATTATAAAAATAGAATTTGTTAAAAAAAATCATATTATTAATGATGATGTTAATATTTTGGAAATAGTTATCCATTATTTTTTATTAATTATAGATTTTATCCAAGGTAAATTTTACCACCTCTTTAGAGGGAACATTTGGATAAAATGGTTGGAAACATTAGAATATTGGTTCAAAATCATCATTTATTTATCATGATGTTATTTAAATTCTATTGAAATATTCACTTTTTCGTGGCCATAAATAATGAAACATTAAATTCATCTTAGTTATACATAACTTCTTATCATTGAAATTATTAATTCCCAAACCATATAACATTTCTAAATATGATTTTGGCAATTAATTTTATTTGATTGAATATGGAAATTTATGTAATTTAATCATTACAAATATTTTCATAAAAATCATATTGTATATTAGTTTAAATGACCAATCAATTAGTATATTTGGCTTGATTGCTTCATAATTAACAAAATACAATTGGCCAAATGGCTTCACTACATCCTCCTCATACGCTAATGGCCAAAGATAAAAAGTGGAGGCCTACAGTTTTTTATTGGGGAGAATATTCACTAAGGAGAGAGTGTAGAAAAATTGTATAAACTAATATCCACAAAGAGAAATATAAATAATTATAGAATATAATAATAATAATAATCCATCTAGACATAATAACTTGAGGAAGATAAAATAATTTAATATTCAAAATAACGGTTGATCATGTCAAGATGGAATAAAAGGAGGAAGTAACTATGATACATGGTTACTGACATACAACACATACTATATTGAAAATTAAAGGACAAACTGATTCCTTTACTAGAATCATTATCATAGGCTCAATCATCTAATACCATACTATATATTAAGTTATTTATTTATGAAATAAAGGATATATTCTTCGTTTTGACCCAATATGTATCCATAAGGTCGGTTTAGGTACCGACCAATAGGTCAAGTAGAGTGTGTGACATACTCAATAGAGCATGACCAACTTCTTATAGAACTGTCTAGTATTTTTTTATAAGATGAGTATTTTTTAGGAAATAATTTATATAAGGGAGACTATAAATAAAGAATATCGGACCAGGTTACTCCTAGGATACCCTACCAACACTACATTTCTCATAAAATGGATTCCTCTAAATAAATGTCACACTGCTTGCATATTCACACACAAACATATATATAATTGTATATTGATATATATATATATATATATTAATAGTATACATATAAACATATATGTACATATATATACAAATATATAGTAATAATCAGGACCTAATGAATTAGCCCAAGGTGTCCAAAAATATTCAAAAGTGGTATCATAATTCCTATAGTGAATAAAAATTGAGAAAAGAAAATTTCTTTATAAAATTTCAATAATAAGAATATGTTGATTGAGAATAATTATATTTTTATTGAAATATGCCTTTATAAATTTAATTAATTGCAATCTAGGGCATGTCCATGTAGTTTTGTTAAAATAAACTTAGGTATCACTCTTGGGGTTCTGTAAAATGAAACATCATATCTGTCCATCCTAGGATCTGGTATAAATACACATATATCAATGAAAACATTGTATAAAATATAACCCTCAAATTCCATCCATGGGTTATCAAATTGGAAACTTGGTATCAGTCATGGCATGTAACACCCTAAAAATCTATAGCCAAACCATTTTATTCGATGGTGTGTATGCCACAAAACCCCAAGTACATAAGAGAATAAATAATCTCGATAAATTATATAATATTTAATATTTTAATTAAATTCAATTTATTTACTAATTTGAAATGAACATGAAACTATGTTTGCATATTTCACAATCAACAACGAGTTTCTTCAATTGATTTCATTACATGCAACATCAAATTTTACAAAACAAAAATATAATATAAATATATTATTATTTAATATTATATGATTTAAACTAACTGTAATTAATAGTTTTAAATAACTTATGAAAATATGTGATTTACACAAATATGAAATGAATTCATTTATTACTAATTAATTATAAATGAATAAAATAACCAATTAAATATAAAGGGGTTGTTTTTATAAGAAATTATTTTTTATTCTCCTAAATCTATTTTATCTAAATAATTTTCATCAATGATAATTTGTGAGTTATATTAGTGTAATATATATAATATATATTTTTGGGGTCCTGAAAATTCTTCCAAGGTAAGAAAACACCCCCACAATTGCAAACACATTGTAGATGGAAGCAAGTACTCCTAAAAATCAAGCAAGGTGAATAGTCTCAAATTGAGTTGAAATATTCAGAAGAAACATGAAGGAACTCAGGTTCCCAAAATTTTCATGTGGATAGTGTACCATCACCGGGAAAGGTTCTTGGACCAGTTGGATCGCGAACCACTAGGTACGCGGTCCGGTCCATGCATAGCTGGCCTGCGAGGAGATGTCCAGCGCACAAGGAAGACCACGAACTGAGTCGTCAATGGATTCATATGCGTGAGTACCATCTGCATACCATGTCATGAACTTATCAGTTCGTAGAAGAAGTGAACTAGTAGGGTTACACAAATCATTACCGCGAACCGAAGCCTCTGTAAACCACGGTTGACCATGTCTTTTGCAGGATAGGATATTGCTTCAAATGGCCTCCGTAAATTCTATTGTGTTACCAAAAGATATGATTTCTCTGATACTCTTTAAAATGAGAGAATTAGGAGACACACAAGGAGATGGACAGAGATAACGATGGATAAAGAAAGTTTGAGGGATACTCGGAGGTCAGGATACGAGTTCATAGAATAAAACATTTCCATCTTGTTTCATCACCAAATACTGAACCATGAACCACTCCCTCCCCCAGTACAACTGACCGAAAACCATAAAATAGGGATATTGAATAATAATAACAAAACCAAGAACCTAACTATTGAAACTCTAACTAAATGATTCTCTCATATGATCTCCCTAAGAAAGATGATCCCTTTGGCCCTCCTTCAATATGGTGCTCTGCGTAGCATATCACTACACGGATTGAACACGATGACATGAACAACATCAGTGCGTAGATGAAACCCAAGTCGATGTGATGGGATAAGTACCACTATGGTATGTGATTGACTATACCCATGCCTTCATATATCATTAGTACATGGACTACCCCTCTTTTAACATAGCATTTTGGTATGTCGATCCTCCCCCATCCCAAATAAAAAGTCAGTATGCGGAATGTGGTATTTTCAAGTATTTGTTTCCTCGGTTCAAACCTCACCCCCCACTACCATACAGTCCTCCATGATCCCATCCCTAACAAGTCCTCTGGAATCATGAAAAAGCCTCCTCCAAATCCACTGTAACCATATGATCAGAACATTGGGTGTGTCAATGCACACCATTGAGTCTAAATAGAAATAGTAGTGGAGCCACCATGTCTCTCCCCACAATGGTGTGGGATTTAGAAATGTTTTTGTGTATACATTCCCTTAACAAATTGGTGTACAACCCTAGGATGCTGATATGATCCTATCATTTATAGGTATTAAGGGGGATAACTTCTATTTCCTTTCAATGAGCAATAGTGATCAGTCGAAGGGGTTATGTTCGTTCGCCACTTTGAAGAGGATGAATCTCCTACCATTTCCAGAATGTGCTCCAGGGACCTCCCATTGAGGTAAGTCACCAATATTCTTAGGTAGGACCACGTTACCTTCAATTCCATTCCATGTTGAAGGTTTCATTACATCGCACCCATCGCCCATGGTAACCTCGAACCCTTCCGCTGCAGGCTCTCCCTCCCCCACCAACTAGGGAGGAGACATGTGCGTAGTATAATCTTCCACATCCTCTTATTCAAAACACCAAGCATGACTCATATGGTCCTATAGGTTTGTTAGTATTATAAAATCCATGTTATTCTATACAATAAGAACCTTTATTCCTGGTGTAAACATGATACATGGGATTCCTACCAGAAAGCCCTATCTCATAAGGGTTACCATCTTAAAGGGTCCTAACAACAATGTCCTTAAAATATAAAGCTTCCACACGTAATCCCTACAAAATCCGAACTATACGATTTATGATTCCTCTCCCGAGGATACATTGGAAGCGTTTATTATGGGAATGATCCCATTATCAAGTCACCTTCTATCCCCCCTAGATGAAGACAAAATCTTGAATGACTTATAGTATGTCTCAATTTTAGGTTGCCTCTGTTGGATCAAATATATGCATGCATATGATGATCTTTCAAACCAAGGGTAGCCCATGGACACACACTTTACAAAGGAACCAAGGATTCACGAACATATAGACACAAAATAAATGTATAAGAGAGCCCCAAAACAGGAAACAATCCTCTCTTGGAAGGGAAAGGTGATCCTGACCTCCCATCATATCGACCAATGGAGTCCTTATGTGTAATTGGATGAATCAAGAATCAACAAGCATCTTTCTTTTTAATGAAGTTCCATGAATCATGGATACTAGGGCCACTGGGCGTTCCTGGCTCCACTAATAATCCCAATTCCGAAATTTGAGGAAGTTATATCCAAGAAGTATAGATTTCACAAGTGTTTGACCCCCACGCATTCACCCGTTGGGACCAATACTTCCAACAGGGTTAATCAAACCTCCATTAAAAGATAATGATTCAGAATAGGTATTTACAAAAGGAATGTTTAATTCAACGAGAACTATTATCTATAGAAAAATGGATGGGTAATGATCCTTGTTGTTCAATTTCCCCACCACAAGTGAAACATGCCACCTTGGAGGATGAAAAAAAAGGTGAACATGACATGAATCCGTAACCAAGGTGGGGTTTTACACTAATTATAAAAGGAAAAAGGATTCTACACATCGGACCATTTTGTTCACTGTTCTATGTGAAAAAAGCATGACATCAGTGGTGGAATAATAAAGGTGAACCAGACGTGATTCCTTAACCAAGGGGGCAGTTCTACCCTAATGATTAAAGGAAAAATGATATTGAAAATCATGAAATTTTGTTCACCGGGTATGTGAAAATGTGATACCTTAAAGGTGGAAGAAAAATGGGAAACCCAAATTGAATTCCTAACCAAGGTGGCAGTCTTACACCACTAAGGCCCCTTCAACCCTCAGTAAAAATATAGTGGAAGGGGCCAAGATGAATCACCAAATATGCATATTATTAATTGAATGCTACTTTGATGATGATTTTTTGTCAGTATGTCATATATGAATATTGTAGGTTTCCACAGAGCGACCGTTGATCCAAATGAAATCCCAATGACCCATGCAGACATGCACATCATTGATCCCGTAGGCAGTCAGGTCCGCAACGAATAGCAAGACCCCCTCGCCAACCCAAAGTCTTTATTGCATGGTATCCAACACACTAATCAGGGAGTACCACCAAAATGGTACTCTCTCCATGATGGAGGCCATGAGACATGCCCTCCTATCTGCAAAGGTCCATTATCCACCTCTATAGCCACTGCCGACACCCTAATACAAGGCTTCCTTGGTGGTCATCTCAAACCATTTCAGGAGCATATCCCCAGAATGTGACAATGAGTAAATCCATTACCATAGAGAGATAGATGAAGTCTAGTTGTTTTCTTCTTCTCAGATACACTAGGGTGCTACTCATGGGACCCCCACCAGTTAATTTTTACACTGACACCAGACAACCATGACTCTTCCAGTCAAGGAGGAATTTATAGTGAGAGAACCTGCCAATGCATAGGGTACCTGGGCCCCTTAGGCTTCCCACCATGTGAGCAGAATATATAATCTGGATCATTCTTTCACCCTGGTTTATATGGATCATCTCTTCCATAATAATGCAGAGACAATCAATGCGTATAAATATAATTCTTCTCCCTACACTCATGACCGCCATTAAAATAGGGTGGCCCAATACGAGCACATGCATGTCCCTGCAAGTGATATCTAGTCTCGCCAAGAAAACATAGAAGTAAAGTACATGAATATGAATATATTTTCTAACAAACAACAAGAATGTCAAAAAATAGGTTAAAAAAACTATACGCAGGCACAAATACCAACTATTGCATATCAAGCCTTCTATCTAAATTGGGAGGCCACCAAATATGATAAGGGTCAAATTCATGTACATTCATACAAAGCATGTGATATACATATTATGAAAGAAGATAGATGAAGATACCCACTCTTGAATATGAACCCACAGGCCAAATAATGTGGAATCTAAATAATTAAATGGTCAATAGACTTGCTACTCTATCCTGGCATAGAAGAACTGTCATTATATACTAGAAACTCAAGGAGGACCTGAGCGGGCACAAACTCGTTCTCTGATATCGAAATGGGCCTTCATAACCATTCAAGCTAAAGATATATCTCATCACATCATGCAAATAAAGGATGATTAGACATTGACTCCATACCATATTTTCCAAATATTCCATGTTATCATTACATTGGCAGAAAAGTTGAGAAATCAGGCCTACGACACAGTTTCCTCAATCAAAATGATGCACTGGCAAAATGAGTTATTCACTTCCGAGAAGTTATAAATCTCGGATTTCTTATAGGAGGGTTGATGTTAATATACCGTTATACATTGACAACCGGATTGGGAAAAATAGTCATTCCAAGTGGGGGACATCGGTCCAATGTGGTGGCCACTCAAGCGTAGGAATTTATCCCTTCCAAAACTCAAGTTGTTTGTTAGCATATCCTGACAACATCATAGAACCCAACCTAACTAAGACTCATAAATGAAGGTTATTACCAATTTAAAATGGCCCTGAATACCCTAAATAGAGCACTCAAAGGTAAAATGAACCAAATGAAATCAGATAATTAAGAGAACATGCATAGTCCTACTCTACCAAAAGCTGGGGTTCTTGACTCCCCCAAACACATATCAAAAATTGATCATGAATTCATTACATTACCAAATTATTGAATTTGCAGTAGCAATTATGAAGGTCCTCTCCGCAATATCACTACTTAAAGCTCTGATGTTCCTCCACAAAGCACCCATTGGGTCCTTCTCTATGGGTCACGAATGATCGATCACGAGAGCATGTCTCCTGATCCGCTTCAGGGTAGCCATCCCCTCAACCTGAAGATCATACAAAAATAATGTCCACCCCTTGATGATTTCCACCATGATGGTCCTCCATAGGTTATACACTGAAGATATGATTCTCCCTATTAAGAGACGTCAATTCATGATGGTAGTCTTTTCCATGATGGTAGTCACTATGAAGGGCCTCCCCACAATTAATGTTACTATGACGGTCCTCCCCATTCGAACTATAATCAATGATAATGTCTTCCTATCATTGCAGTAAATCCTGAGGCCCTCCCCAAGATGTACACTCCCTAAATTCTCTCAACATCTAGGTATCAAGTCCTGATGGTAGTCCTCACCATGATGATAGTTGTTTCAAATCACCTACATGGAATGATAGTTGTTGTGAAGGTCCTCTCCTCAGTGACATCTATAAGAAAGAAGTTCCTCCCCAAGGTATATATTGTAAAACATTTCCTCAGTCAGGCATCAAGCTATAATAGTATCCCTTGCCATAGCAGCACTACTTGTGGAGGCCCTCAAGGAAATAAAAATTAATGATGGGAAGAAGGTCATCCCCTTATCGGAACAAATATTAGAAATCCCACCAATGTAGAGGCACATGAAAAAATGGGGTCAGACACATTTGGGACTCCTACATAATGAGTGATATTATTTATTTTCTAGAAGACAGCCTAGGGACACACTCATCCTCTGAGCCACCCTCGCAGCGTCTGCAAATCAATAAGGCTCCCATCATCCTGGTTTCATTGATTGAAAATTTTAATAAGTGATCGAGTAGGGAATATCAAGTACATGAGCTTCTAGAAGAACAACATCATGATATGTTTATTTTGAGAAGAAAACTATCATAGTATAATATAACATTTATATATTGGAATACAGCCAATACTCATTTCGACATTCCATGAGAGAAGTCTGGATAACGAACATGTAGAATTTTCATCAACATATGGATGACTCTCAGTCAGATGAATGAAGAAATAAAACCTTTCGAAGGGTATGCAGACCATGTCAACACAATAGGGGATATTTGTCATCTAATTTACCTAGAATCCCTCCTATCCGCAAGGAATCCTCAATCAAAAAAATAATGAAAACCCATGAACTGGATTGACTCTAAGCACTGCATAATATGTATCACCTCATTGGAAACACTTAAGAAGGAGTTCACATTATTTGATGGAGATATCATGGATCTATATCATTCACACCACATAGTTCCCAGCATTCCCCATTAGAAATAACAACATATAATGTCATCACCTAGAGGAAGCAATCAAATGAACTTCTTACTCATGATATTTTGGATACTCAAAAAAAACTGGCCTGTAGTAATTCTCAAAATCAATATGGCCGATGCGATCTAGCCATTGAAAAGCTTCTTAGTTAGGCATCTAGGAACATCAATCGGGCTTCCCTCAAATGAGAATCTAATCAGTAACCAGCACTAATGTCATCAAAATACAACAGAATTCGTTCAAGACCAATGCCATACTCATCCCACACCCACGCCGGGGAATGAGAAATTGAAAGGGTGGCAGTAGCTGTAGCTACTACCATAATTCTAAAATAACCCCATCCCATACGGCTCGTGGTATTTCTAAATCAAAATTTCCCCATAAGGCCAAAAAATCATGGACATAACGTGTCAATGGAAAAATGGGAACAAACCCATCCCCCATGGTCGGGGACATTTTTACCTCAAATCCCTACATAGCAGACATCTGTATTCCATTGTTTATGAAGAACAATGGATAGAGGAGATACCCTTTCCACCACATCTCTTGGTTTGAACCCTTCGAGACAAAGGTGTGTTTAAGGTTAGACCAGGGAAACCTTCGGGACAATCTTCAGTAAGAAACCCAAAGAATATCACATAATGGAAGAGAATATCTAGAAAAGGTTGCAGAAAGCCTTTCAACCATTAGGCACTAAGTAAACCACCACCAATGTTGTATGCCTTAGTGAAAACGTTTAAAATATACCCCAAAAATATAACAGGAAATGATGTGGAGGGTCAGGATGAAAAGGAATATGGTTCCCCCTGAGAGGCTTTTCACACCATGCCTCATAGATTGCATATCTAGAACTAGAGACAAATCCAAAATTTCAGAGCCCCTAAAACTAACCCAGCATTACCTCACCCTCAAATCCACCAAAATGGAGAATAATATGTCCATGTCCATCTATCACATTATTTCTCCTAACACTAAGAATGCATCCCCCACACTCGAGGAATCGTTCACCAAGTAGGAGGATGAAATAAAAGAGCTCGGGCGAATTAATGCCATGCATCGTAGAGGGAGCTACCTGCTCGAATGTGTCCCCCCCATGCAGAATGTCAGCAGGTCCTCCTAGAAGTGGTTCCCATGAAACATGAACTATTTCTTGTGATTCAATCCATGATCAAAGAACCGTTAATCCGAGCCCCCGAAGGACGCCAAGACACCCCCACTGTGAAGGTGGCTCTAATATGTTTAGGTAAACCGAAAACTGATACATCTAGTAGGGTATCCACCCCATATTCCTGAAGCACCAGCACTCCGAATATTGGCCAATGCCACACTAGATCAAGATCATTCTAGACAGTATATGCATAAAGAGATCTTAAAAACTATAGAACAACTAACAGCTCAGCTAGAATCCATGGAGGGGTAGAACGCTATGATAAAACCATAGCGCAAACCCATCCTTGAGTGGGTGAGAAATTTTCCACCACTTTCAAACGTCAGGATCACCATATTCCCAGTATTTAATGGCTCTAGGGACCTAAAATGACATTTAATGAACTATTCATCTTACTATGACCCCTTGATGGAAAATCTAGAGCTGCAAGAAGCATTAAATCTTAGGTGATTTGAAGAACCCTATAGGGATCGGCCTTCATATGGTATACTGTCTTGCCAACCAAATTGGTTACAAGTAAGGAGGACATCTGATAATAGTTTTCTTCTAGTTTAGTTTAACAGTGCCTAAGATGATGGTTAGTGACCTCATGAAACACAAACAACGACATCACATAATAGTCACGAAATTCATTTCTATATGGAAAGGATTGGCTTATTCCTTGAACCAGTTCCACCCCCAGGATGGGATTCTCCCCATGTTCATTGATAAACTTCATGATGAATTGAGAATTATTCTCATCACGTTGAAGTACAGAAGCTGGTTTTCACATATTCTACCAATTTTGAATGGAAACAATAATCCTTGCATTGGACCAATATTATTTCCAAAATGGACCCATCAAGATTTGGAAAAAAGAATGGGAAAAGAGAAAGAAGATTATGTCATGCTTAAGCCACCCCTAACAACATCTATAGTTTTAAGGGCCCCACCAAACCGTAGAGGACCCCTTGGACTCTAATAACCCTCCCACCTCAACAAGATGAGCGATGGGGTGCTCTAAGGAATCAGTTCGGAGAACAAGGAAATATGTTTTAAGCATTCAGTGATGACAAATTCTACTCAAATTTAATTTCCATTATGAATTAAAATTTTCCTTGGGTACTAGAGATAAAGCGAGCTGATGAAGTGGGTCATGATGATTGACCAAATTATGGTCCCTATCACTGATTACTGGGACACACCATCTAGGTATTCTTCGTTTTCAATGATCTCCTACAAAAGATGGTGAATTTCGGGAAAGTTTTGTTGGGCCTACCACAAGCATATATTTAGTGTTTTTACACCTCATATTCAAGAGAGAAAGAAAAATAGAAAAGTATCAGAAATAATAAGTAACAAAAATTTGACAATTGGAAGACCATAAGACCGTTAACTAATTCCATGGTATCTGTTAGGTGTACTTGAACAAACTAAATGTTCTCCCAAAAGCTCTGAATACAACAAAAATATTTTCATCAGCTCCACAACCCTCTAATGAGAAAACGTGAAGAATGATGGATCATGAAGATGGAATGACACCAATCCCGAAGTCAGTATTGAATCTTTCGTAATTCATACAAACAGACATGGTTAAATGGGAGCCGCCCCACCAAATGATTCATTGGGAACCACCCTGCCAAATGGTTCAACATGAATCGCCCAACCAAATGGTTTAATGGGCACTATCCCACCAAATGGAATTGTCAGAAGTAAACAGTTAGACCAAAATAATGTGAGATAAATAGCTGGTCTTTAGATCCATCAATTTCATTAACATGATGGACCCCTACTCTGATGGAGACTATGGCCACAATTCCAAATTCCCCACACCCAACTAGAGAGGCAGGGGAAGAGGCTGATGAGTCCATATGTTTCCTTGAAGGCATGATAATTGCAGAAGTCAAATTCCAGACCACAACACATATCAAACTTTTACATCGAAGAAACCCATGGAAGGACAGTATGATAGACATATCAAGATCTATAATTATCCTCGACCCCATTGGATGAAATCCAGTCCCCTATATCATGGAATATTGATCAGGGGAAAAACATATACCCAATCTCCCAAGGAATATAGGTAGAGTAGTTTAGCCAAACCTGCAAGGGACCGCAACAACACCACCTCTTATAACAGGGGATGAACCATCTACCTCCCATGCTCATATCCCTAATGTTTCCATGAAGGTGCAACCCCAATCTTGGAAGCAACGATGTTTTGAGAATATGTATGATATTATAAAGCGGATAGATTTAGTACTAGTAAAGTTGTCGATACTAGATCTGTTGAGCCTGTCTGTAAATCTTAGGGAGGCACTCATCGAGACCTTTATATACCCGCAAGAGTTTGAGGCTGATGTAGAAGTAGCCGAAGTCTACCGAATGGAGGCCAATCCCTAATAATGTTACACCGGCATCTCATTCACAGACAGGGATGGTGATGTCATCATGCAAGGACACATTAAACCCTTATATGGGTCTGACATGATAAATGGAATTGATGTCCATAGGATCTTTATCAAAAAAAGCTTTGGAGTTTTCTTCCTCTTATTGTGAACACTTTTTCAACCATGATATAGATAAAATCTCTTTACACCTAGTTCTACTATTCTTCTAGGATACAATAAATGTGAGCATAAACTATTGGGAAAAATAAATCATAAAACATGGCTCAGTGATCTCACATTATATATCATGTTCCTAGTTGTGAAGAAAACTATCTCCATCAATGTCTTGTTAGGGAGTCCTTGGCAGCATCATCATTCCCCAATTCGGTCATCATACCATCAGTGCTTCAAATAATGTACTAATGGGAAAAAAAGACACTGCACCCTGATAAATCCCCATTTTAGTTATATGAGTTTTATTATATCGACTCAGGATTCTATGAATCGAAATAAAGCAATCATTCGACTAAAGATATTGATTGGATCAATTCCATGAATGGATTGGATATGGCTCTCACCAACCCCATCCATCATCATGGGGATGAGTATGTACTACCCATCAACCAAGTTGAATTCATAAGTACAAGTTTGGTTGTAGACAATGTTGTCTGCATGGTCTCTGTTACAAACACCATGTCCAAAGACCAGAAAAAGAGGGCTAACTCCCATGGTTTCAGAAAAATCCTGACCAAAGATGCGCTCGGCCCATCCCCGGGACATCAAACTGCCCTTTCCTCAAACACTAAGGCAAATTAATATTTATCTTCCAATATTAGAGAGTTCATCTCAAAAATCTTTTCTCCCACAAAAGATAATCTTGATGAAGATGATGAAGAATATGAATAAGTGGAAAAAGACCTCAATGATTCCTATCATTCATTCAAAAAAGGTGTGTCTACCACAATCTATGATCTTAATGAGATAAATATTGTCACCAAAAAAGACCCATGTCCCACTTTAATCAGTGTGGCCACACCTTTTGAGAAACTGGAGGCTTCACCTCCTTACTAAAGAAGAATTGATATGTGTCTTCCTTGAATTACATAGAAATTATAGGCCTTGAACCTGAGGTCGCCACCCATCTTATGTTCTTAATAGATGATCATCATGGATATAAAAAGGTAGCCAGAAGGACTCACCTAGTGCATGCTTCCAAAATAGAGGTTGATGTTGACAATATGACATAATCCAACATATAATGCAATGTCCAATATCTGATCTAGCTTGAAAACATAGTTCTTATCAAAAACATGGATGATTGGAATCTGCATTGACTTCATGGACCATAATCGGCATTGCCCAAAATATGAATTTCCAGTCCCAATCACAGTATTGTTGATCGATCCAATAGAGGGCTACAAATCCATCTCTTTCACAGATAGATAATCCTGATATAATCCAATTAGGATGGACCAAGCATATGAAGAATTTACCGCTTTTTGGGGCCCTCATGGGGTGTTCTAAAATAATTTGATGCCCATTCATATAAGGATTATCCATTCCAAATATCAGCACATCATGCACCAAATTTTAATGACATTCCTGGGAATGTTCTTCAAGTGTTATGTCGATGAACTGGTTGTTAAATCATGATAGTGCATGAACCACCAAGATGATCATGAAACTATCTTAAAATATTAATGCACCACAATTTAAAGATGAATCCCTGGAAATGTGCCATTAAAGATACCTCAAGAAAATATCATGTCTTCTTCGTACACCATCAACACATCGAATCCAAACTCAAGAAGGAAAAAGCATCCAATGGAATGTCCCCACCTCGTAACCTCACCGATTTGAGAGGTCTCAAGGGGATCCTTTTCAACATTTGGTGCTTCATAGAAAAACTAGTAAGTAAATGTTTACCTTTCACTAGGATCATGAAGAAAAGACATACGTATGAGGGGAATAATCATTTCCAAGAATAATTTGACAATATAGAAAGATATATCCTCACCCTCTAGTGGTCATGCAACCAGTTGAGGGGTGGCCAATCATTTTTATGTAATGGCCCTAGAAACATCATTAGGTGTCTCACTAGTGAATAAAAATGATGCCAACATCGAGAAAAACCTCTAATACCCTGGTCGGAAAATGATCGATGCTAATGCTCATTATTTGAAAATTATAAATAATTATCAAGCCCTAATATCCACAGTTCATAAGATCTGGATTTAGTTACTGTAACATCCCAAGTAAGTAATGAATAATATTTTTTATCTATGTCTATTAATGATTAATATAGTGTTTTAGAGGCTTAAAATGAAAATAAATACAATCTTATGCATGGAATACACTAATATTTTTAAAAGACTGTTTTACTGCCTTTTGATGGAAAACCCTTTTTAAATCAAACTTTTGAAAATTTTATAATCTATATTTGTCAAAATAAACGTATTCATTATGACTGGGACATTGAAATTTACATAGGATAAATGTTTGGTTTTTTTCTGACAATGTTGATTTTTTAATGAATAGTGAAAAAATACTGCATTTTACATCAAAACTGCTTTTTCATTTAATTTAATTATATGGTTAGATTACCCTTTTAATTGGTCTTAAAGTGTAATATGAATATATTTTTACCGTTAAATCCAATGGTGGTCATTAGGATTAATTTCACTTTGGAATTGGTCATAAACTAATGCCTAACTTTTCATAAATACTGTTTCAAAAAAACCCGCTATTTGTTTTGACAACGGGAATTATTTTTAAATCAATTATTGAAATTTATGTGTTTGGAATTTGGTAAAATGGATTAAATATTTGGAATCAGAAGGTCCAAATTATGTAATTAAGACTCTTTTATTTTTGGTCATTATGAATAATAACGATGGTAATTATCTTTCATTATCTAGATTAATGAGTAATAAAGTAGTTAAAGATAATAAAATGATTTCATAATAATAAAAAAAGATCACAAAATGTGTCCTAAGGCAACTGGTTGTCTCATGGACGACCATGGAATGCCTTGTTCCAATCTTGGGGGCCCCATGGAATCATGTTTTTGAGAAAGTGACTTTTTATCTTTTCATTTTTAAAGAATGTTAAATGTGACAAAGAATGTATCACCTAAGTAAAATATTTTTAATTTTGTCTCCATAAATGATCTTTTTGACTATAAATATTCATTAGAAATACAAAACGATTTACTACATCATAGTAGTTTTTTCATAATTTTTAGACTTTAAATAAATTAAATTATTTATGACATCATGATGATGCAGCGATTACCTCATTAATAAAGGATTTGAATAAAATTAAATGATAATGTAAAATATATGACCTAAACATGTCCAAAACCTATTGGATGGGTGGATTTCGAACCCTTATCAACTTACCCTAAAATTATATCAATGTGGGACCTTTTCAATCTGAAAATCGTTTTCAAATAAAGTAACATTTCATTACTTTCCAAGAGTGCCCCCCCTCTCCTCTTATAAAAGGCCCCCACCTCTACCTCCATACCCACACTCCCAAAGCCTTTGGCTCAACCAACCGCTGCCCATTTTGTCTCTCCACTTCCATCTCTTACTCCTTAAAGCCTCACCTTTGGCATAAGTCTTCCCAAGGAAGCCTTCGAGCTCATACCAAAGGGAGTTACCCGATTTTAAGGTAATGTCTTCACTTGAGTCATTTTGTTTTATTTTTCTTCTCCAACCCCCTAAACTGTTTTTATTCATTTATTTTGTAACAACTCCAGTATCATCAATATACTAGGATGTTGTTATAAGAAGTATTCGAGCTACACCTACACACACCTACATCTAAGGGTTAAAGGACATATTGTTTCTGTGGATGGCGAATTTATGTCTCCCGAAACGATGATTGTTCAACATTATTTTAACACTTTCAAAGGTGGACATTAAGATGTAACTATATTTATATATGATATATAATATGCTTATGTTTTCCTTAAGCATCTTTATTTTTCATTTTGGGCATACCTTTATGGTTTCCATTATGAGTAAACGAGATATCTTCATTTAAAGAAGTGCGGACTACCGCCCCCTCAAAGTGATTTGATTCGTTAAATACCATATGTGGGATATATAAAGTATGGAACTATGATATTATATATGATATTATTCTGGAAGTATAATATACCTTTATATCATTATGATTCCATTCTATAAAATACGAAATAGAAATGAAAGTAGCGTTCATGCGTACATACGGCTTACTGTCTCCATGAACGGTGCATTTCATATCTTACCTCTAAATGATTATGTAATATTATAAATGCATTTATATACTGGATATATATGATATATAAATAATGATTATAATTCGGGATAAAATGGATACATTAACAACTTGTAATTATAAATGGTTTATTTTTTACTCAAGTACCAGTGATCGTTAAAACGACCGTTATTAACTTAAATAATTACATAGTGTTCATGACATGGAAATAAGTGATATAAAAGGAATAATGAACTTGAAAAAGGTTCTCAAGCAAGTCGAAATTAACTCAAGTTTATTATTCAGGACATTAATGAACGATCGAGTCAAGTCGGAACCAAGGTATGGGACATTGTCTCAATCTCTTTTCATTGAGGCATATATTGTTTTATACACAACCTTCTTTTATATGGTGTATAAACCCCTTTTAATTTTATGTTTATTCAAAAGGAATATTTTTTATACGATGCGTTTACTAAACGACAAAAGGGAATGTTTTTGTCGTACGTATGCAGTGACAACGACTTCTCCACCGCCGTGACCATTATTTGAGTTTTGGCTTCCTCTACAAGCCATACCTTTTTTTAAAAGAAAAATAAATACCATGTTTTAATTTTCATTTATTTTGGTTTTGAAAATGGTTTTCATAATTTTTTTATATCAATGTGTTATATTGATATCTTGGGATTGAAAGGTGGAAATGTTATGTTTCCGTTATGCATGTTTTATGTGATACGATTATGTTGAGGTTCATGGGAATTATTATGAAGACGGGTGGTTCTGTGATAAACTATGGGAGGGTGAGCCCGATATAGCTCTCTAATGCATTGGGTAACGCGAAGAAGTGAAATGTTAAGGTTTCTCCAAAGAGATTTAGGGAATATATTGTTATGGGTATTCCAAACGTAAACAAGAGGGTTACTCCCTACGTAAGAATGTTATGAATGCCTCAAGTTACCTTTATGTCTTATGATATCTATGATTTATTCATGATTTGATGAGGTATATTAAAGTGCTTATGTTTTATGGGTAAAATATGATTTCATTCTTTTGTATATATGTACCCTTGTTTCCTTTCCTTATTTTTATATCCCTTACTGAGCTTTTTATGCTCATCACATGTTTTTGAAATGTTTTTCACAGGTCAAGGGAAAGGTACATGATATGATGATAGTGTCAAGGAAGTGTCAATAAAGAATCCATGTTTTATTTAAAATATGTTTCCATTGATGGGAAAGAAGAATACTATCTTTATGTAACCACTTTGTTTATATGTGGAATGTAATGCAGGTTTTATGATCTAATTCTCTAAAACTCTAAACCTGAAAAGATCCTCAATGTGTAATCTTGTAATAACCCAAGATTAAGTAAGGTTTAAGGTTGGGGCCTTATAGTTGGTATCAGTGGTTGGTTTAGATAAATTTAGGAGTTATAATTCTATTAAATGATTATCCAAATTTTTTTATGGTCAAATTGAAGTGATATAGTATTTGAAGATTTTGATGTTGCTTCATCAGAGACATGTTTGTTAAGAATGTTTTTTTCATAGAGGAAACAAAATAACTTTTTTGGGAAGGCATATAGAGGGAAATGAACATTCAAATCAGAATCTAGAGATGATCAGAATCATAACTAAACAGTTTGTTGCAGTGATGGCTCAGTTCACTCAGGTGAAAAATTTTGGTTGTTTTTATTGATGATATTTTGGTGTTTTCTAAAAGTAAAGAGGAGCATGAAAGTCATTTAAGGGTTATCTTGAAAACATTAAAAGAAAAGAAACTGTATGGGAAATTTATCAAGTGTGAGTTTTGGTTGCAAAATTTTTTTTCCTTGGTCACATTGTTTCTAAAGATGGGATAACTGTTGATCCTGCAAAAAACAAAAGTTGCGGAAGACTGTCCAAGACCAACAAATATAACTGAGATTCGTAGCTTCCATGGTATGGTAGGCTATTACCGAAGGTTTGTTAGAAATGTTTCACGATTATCTAGTCCAATGACTAAGCTAACTCAGAAGGGTGTTAAGTTTATCTAGATAAAAGAATGTGATGATTGTTTTCAGGAATTGAAAAGAAGATTGGTGAATGATCCAGTTTTGGCACTACCTTCCAGGAAAAGTGAGTTTGTTATATACAGTGATGCTTTATTGAAAGGACATGGTTGCGTCCTAATGCAGAATGATCAGGTAATTGCTTATGCTTCACGACAGTTGAAAACTCATGAGGTAAATTACCCTACACATGATTTGGAATTAGCTGTTGTTGTTTTCTCTTTAAAAAATTGGAGGCATCATTTGTATGGAGTAAAGTGTGAAATATATACTGATCACAAAAGTTTAAAGTATATATTCACTCAGAAAGAGTTAAACATGATACAGAGGAGATGGCTTTAATTAATCAAGGATTGTTATTGTAGAATTCATTACCATCGGGGAAAAAAATAATGTGGTTTATGATTTGAGTCGAAAAAGTAATGCTTCATTAGAAATGTTGCGATTGGAACGTGATCCATTGGTTAAGGATTTGATGAACTTTGGCATAGAAGTTGTTGGTGTAGGAAGTTCTTCTGTTTTGTTTCAGGTATCAGTGAGATCATCTCTATCAGATAGAATCGAGCATGCACAGAAGCAAGACAATGAGTTATAGAAAAAGGCAGAGCTGGTTCAGAAAGGTAAGTTTCCTGAATTCAACATTGATAATGATTGTGTTTTGATATTTGGGAAGAGATTGTGTGTGCCTTGTGATTCACAGTTGAAGAGAGAGAGAGTTGTTATGTGAAGCTCATAGTTCTCCGTTTTCAGTTCATCCTGGATGTACTAAGATGTACAGAGATCTGTGGGAGTATTACTGGTGGGATGGAATGAAAAGAGATATTGCTGATTTTACTGTGTAGTGTTTGACATGTCTACAGGTTAAAGCAGATCGACAGTTACCGAAAGGGATGCTTCAGCCTTTAAAAGTGCCATAGTGGAAATGGGAGAATATATCCATGGACTTTGTTGTGGTATTACCGAAGAAATCTCGAGGTAATAATGAAATATGGGTTATTGTTGATCGCTTGAGTAAATCTTCTCATTTCCTTGCTATACAAGATACTTTTTACCTAGATCAACTTTCCCATTTGTATCTTAAAGAGATAGTCTGGTTACATGGAGTTCCCCACTCCATTGTATCTGATCGTGATCCCATGTTCACTTTTAACTTTTGGAAAGGCCTTCATAAGTCGTTGGGTACTGAATTAAATTTTAGTACAACTTTTCATCCTCAATCAGATGGGAAGTCAGAACGAACAATTAAGACCCTGGAGGATATGCTACGAGCTTGTTCGATGGATTATCAGGGAAGATGGACCAACTTCTTTCTTTGGTTTAATTTTCATATAATAACAGTTTTCATTCCAGTATACAGATGGCACCATTTGAGGCGTTATATGGGAAGCGGTGTCGAACTCCAGCTTTCTGGGATGAAGTGGGTGAAAGGAAGTTGATGGGACCAGAATTGGTAGAAGAGATGGCAGAAAAAGTTTAGATGATTCAGAAACACATGAGAACAGCTCAGAGTAGGCAGAAGAGTTATGCAGACAACAGGAGGAAGGATCTATGTTTTGTGGTAGGTGATCATGTTTTTCTCAAAGTCTCACCATGGAAAAGTGTGATGAGATTTGGTAAGAAATGAAAGTTGAGTCCAAGTTTCATTGGACCATATGAAATTCTGGAAAGAGTTGGATCAGTTTCATACCGGGTGGCTTTACCTCTGAGTTTATCGCAGGTACACAATGTTTTTCACGTTTTGATGTTGATAAATTATATGCCAGATCCATCTCATGTTTTGAGTCCAGTGGTAGTTCAGCTGTAAGAGTGCCTATCTTATGAGGAATAACCGGTCCAGATTCTTGACCACTAGGAGCAAGTGTTACGAAATAATGTGATTAATCAGGTAATGGTTTTGTGGAAAAACCACATAATGGAAGAGGCAACATGGGAATCTGAAAATGCAATGAGGGATAAGTATCCCCATTTATTCGATAAGTAAATAAATTGCGGGGACGCAATTTTCTAAAGGGGGAAGGATGTAACATCCCAAGTAAGTAATGAATAATAGATATTTTTATCTATGTCTATTAATGATTAAGATAGTGTTTTAGAGGCATAAAATGAAAATAAATACAATCTTATGCATGTAATACACTAATATTCTAAAAAGATTGTTTTACTGACTTTTGATGGAAAACCCTTTTTAAATCAAACTTTTGAAAATTTTATAATATATATTTGTCAGAATAAACATATTCATTATGATTGGGACATTGAAATTTACATTGGATAAATTTTTGGTATTTTTCTGACAATGTTCATTTTTTATTGAATATTGAAAAAATACTGCATTTTTCATCAAAACTGCCTTTTCATTTAATTTAATTATATGGTTATATTATGCTTTTAATTGGTCATAAAGTGTAATCTGAATATATTTTTTCCATTTAATCCAATGGTGGTCATTAGTATTAATTTCACTTTGGAATTGGTCATAAACTAATGCCAAACTTTTCATAGATACTATTTCAAAAAAACCCGCTATTTGTTTTGAAAACGGGAATTATTTTTAAATCAATTACTGCAATTTATGTGTTTTCAATTTGGTAAAATGGATTACATATTTGGAATCAGAAGGTCCAAATTATGTAATTAATACTCTTTTATTTTTGGACATTATGAATAGTAACGATGGTAATTATCTTGAATTATCTTGATTAATGAGTAATCAGGTAGTTAAAGATAATAAAATGATATCATAATAATACAAAAAGACCACAAAATGTGTCCTAAGGCTACTAGTTATCTCATGGAAGACCAGGGGATGCCTTGTGCCAAACTTGGGGGCCCCATAGAATCACGTTTGTGAGAAAGTGACTTTTTATCGTTTTATTTTTAAAGAATGTTAAATGTGACAAAGAATGTATCACCTAAGTAAAATATTTTTCATTTTTTCTCCATAAATGATATTTTGGACAATAAATATTCATTAGAAATCCAAAAATATTTCCTACATCATAGTAGTTTTTTCATAATTTTTAGACTTTAAATAAATTAAATTTTATATGACATCATGATGATGAAGCGATTACCTCATTAATAAAGGATTTAAATAAAATGAAATGATAATGTAAAATCTATGACCTACACATGTCCAAAACTATTGGATGGGTGGATTTCGAACCCTTATTACCTTACCCTAGAATTATATCAATATGGGACCTTTTGAATCCGAAAATCATCTTCAAATAAAGTAACATTTCTTTACTTTCCAAGAGTGCCTCTCCGCTCCTCTTATAAAAGGCCCCCACCTCTACCTCCTTAGCCACACTCCCAAAGCCTTTTTCTCGGCCAAACCCTGCCCATTTTGTCTCTCCACTTCCCTATCTTACTCCTTAAAGCCTAACTTTGGGCAGAAGTCTTCCCAAGGAAGCCTTTGAGCTCAAACCAAAGGGAGTTAGCCAATTTTAAGGTAATGTCTTCATTTGAGTCCTTTTGTTTTATTTTGCTTCTCCAACCCCCTAAACTCTTTTTATTAATTTATTTTGTAACAACTGCAGTATATTCAATATACTAGGATATTGCTATAAGAAGTATTCTAGCTACACTTACACACACCTACATCTAAGGGTTAAAGTACATACTATTTCCGTGGATGGTGAATTTATGCCTCCCGAAATGATGATTGTTCAACATTATTTTAACACCTTAAAAGGTGGACATTAAGATGTCACTATATTTATATATGATATATAATATGTTTATGTTTTCCTTACGCTTCTTTATTTTTCATTTTGGGCATACCTTTATGGTTTCCATTATTGGTAAACACGATATCTTCATTTAATGAAGTGAGGACTACCGCCCCCGCAAAGTGATTTGATTCGTTAAATACCATATGTGGGACGTATAAAGGATGGAACTATGAAATTATATATGATATTATACTGGAATTATAATATACCTTTATATCATTATGATTCCATTCTTTAAAATAAGAAATAGAAATGAAAGTAGCATTCATGCGTACGTACGGCTTATCGTCTCCATGAACGGTGCATTTCATTTCTTACATCTAAATGATTATGTAATATTATAAATGCATGTATATACTAGATATATATGATATATACATCATGATTATAATTCTGGATATAATGGATACATGAACAACTTGTAATTATAAAGGGTTTATTTCTGACTCAAGTACCAATGATCATTAAAACGATCGTTATTAACATAAATAATTACATAGTGTTCATGACATGTAAATAAGTGATATAAAATGAATAATGAACGTGAAAAGGGTTCTTAAGCAAGTAGAAATTAACTCAAGTTTATTATTCAGGACATTAAAGAATGATCGAGTCAAGTCGGACCCGAGGTATGGAACTTCATCTCAATCTCCTTTCATTGAGGCATATTTTGTTTTATACACAACCCTCTTTTATATGGTGTATAATCCCCTTTGAATTTTAAGTTTATTCAAAAGGAATATTTTTTATATGAAGCGTTTAATAAACGACAAAAGGGAATGTTTTTGTCGTACGTATGCGGTGACAACGTCTTCTCTGCCGCCATTACCATTATTTGAGTTTCAACTTCCTCTACAAGCCATACCTTTTTTTAAAATGAAAAATAAATACCATGTTTTACTTCTTTTTTATTTTGGTGTTGAAAATGATTTTCATAATGTTTTTATATCAATGTGTTGTATTGATATCTTATGATTTAAAGGTGGAACTGTTATGTTTCCTTTATGAATGTTTTATGTGATATGATTATGTTGAGGTTCATGGGAATTATTATGAAGATGGGTGGTTCCGTGATAAACTAAGGGTGGGTGAGCCCGATATAGCTCTCCAATGCATTGGGTAACGCGAAGAAGTGAAACGTTAAGGTTTCTCTAAAGAGATTTAGGGAATATACTGTAATGGGTATTCCAAACGTAACCAAGAGGGTTAATCCCTACGTAAGAATGTTATAAATGCCTCAAGTTACCTTTATGTATCATGATTTCAATGATTTATTCATGATTTGATGAGGTATGTTAAAGTTCTTATGTTTTATGGGTAAATTATGATTTCATTCTTATGTATATATGTACCCATGTTTCCTTTCCATATTTTTATATACCTTACTGAGCTTTTTATGCACATCCCAAGTTTTTGAAATGTTTTTCATAGGTCAAGGGAAAGGTACATGATATGAAGATAGTGTCAAGGAAGTGTCAAGAAAGAATCCATGTTTTATTTTAAATATGTTTCCATTGATGGGAAATAAGAATACTATCTTTATGTAACCACTTTGTTTATATGTGGAATGTAATGAAAGTTTTATGATCTAATTCTCTAAAACTCTAAACCCGAAAAGATCCTCAATGTGTAATCTTATAATAACTCAAGATTAAGTAAGGTTTAAGGCTGGGGCCTTATAGTTGGTATCAGAGGTCGGTTTAGATAACATTAGGAGTTAGAATTCTGTTAAATGATTATCCAAAAAATTTATTGTCAAATTGAAGTGATATATTATTTGAATATTTCCATGTTGCTTCATCTGAGACATGTTTATTAAGAATGTTTTTTTCATAGAGGAAACAGAACAACTTTTCTGGGAAGGCATATAGAGGGAAATGACCTTTCGAATCAGTATCCAGAGATGGTCAGAATCAGAACTAAACAGTTTGTTGCAGTGATGGCTCAGTTCAATCAGGTGAAATTTTTTGGATGTTCTTATTGATGATATTTTGGTGTTTTCTAAAAGTAAAGAGGAGAATGAATGTCATTTAAGGGTTATCATGAAAACCTTAAAAGAAAAGAAACTGTATGGAAAATTCAGCAAGTGTGAGTTTTTGTTGCAACAAATTTCTTTCCTTGGACACATTGTTTCTAAAGATGGGATAACTGTTGATCCTGCAAAAAAAAAAAGTTGTGGAAGACTTGCCGAGACCCACAAATGTAACTGAGATTCGTAGAATCCTTGGTTTGGTAGGCTATTACCGAAGGTTTGTTAGAAATTTTTCACGGTTATCTAGTCCAATGACTAAGCTAACTCGGATGGGTGTTAAGTTTATCTGGACAAAAGAATGTAATGATTGTTTTCAGGAATTGGAAAGATGATTGGTGAATGCTTCAGTTTTGTCACTACATTCCAGGAATGGTGAGTTTGTTATATACAGTGATGCTTCATTGAAAGGACTTGGTTACGTCCAAATGCAGAATGATTAGGTAATTTCTTATGCTTCACGACAGTTGAAAACTCATGAGGTAAATTACTCTACACATGATTTGGAATTAGCTGCTATTGTTTTCGCTTTAAAAAATTGGAGGCATTATTTGTAAGGAGTAAAGTGTGAAATATATACTGATCACAAAAGTTTAAAGTATATATTCACTCACAAAGAGTTAAACTTGAGACGGAGGAAATGGCTGGAATTAATCTAGGATTATGATTGTACAATTCATTACCATCCGGGAAAAGAAAATAAAGTGGCTGATGCTTTGAGTCGAAAAAGTAATGCTTGATTCGCAATGATGTGTTTGGAACGTGATCTTTAGGTTAAGGATTTGCTGAACTTTGGAATAGAAGTTGTTGGTGCAGGAAGTTCTTCTGTTTTGTTTCAGGTATCAGTGAGATCATCTCTATCAGATAGAATCAAGGAAGCATAGAAGCAAGACAGTGAGTTGCAGAAAAAAGTAGTGCTGGTTCAGAAAGGTAAGTTGCCTGAATTCAACATTGATACTAATTGTGTTTTGAGATTTGGGAAGAGATTGTGTGTGCCTTGTGATTCACAGTTGAAGAGAGAGTTGTTATGTGAAGCTCATAGTTCTCCGTTTTCAGTTCATCCTGGCAGTACTAAGATGTACAGAGATCTTCGGGAGTATTACTGGTGGGATGGAATGAAAAGATATATTGCTGATTTTACTGTGTAGTGTTTGACATGTCAACAGGTTAAAGCAGAGCGGCGGTTTCCGAAAGGGATGCTTCAGCCTTTACCAGCGCCATAGTGGAAATGGGAGAATATATCCATTGACTTTGTTGTGGGATTACCGAAGACATCTCGAGGTAATAATGAAATCTGGGTTATTGTTGATCGCTTGACTAAATCTTCTCATTTCCTTGCTATACGAGGTACTTTTTCCCTATATCAACATCCCCGTTTGTATCTTAAAGAGATAGTCAGGTTACATGGAGTTCCCCTCTCCATTATATCTGATCGTGATTTCAGGTTCACTTCTAACTTTTGGAAAGGCCTTCATAATTCATTGGGTACTGAATTAAATTTTAGTACATCATTTCATCCTCAATCAGATAGGTAGTCAGAACGAACAATTCAGACCTTAGAGGACATGCTATGAGCTTGTTCGATGGATTTTCAGGGATGTTGGGACCAACATATTTGCTTGGTTTAATTTTCATATAATAACAGTTTTCATTCCAGTATACAGATGGAACCATTTGAGGTGTTATATGGGAAGCGGTGTCGAACTCCAGCTTTCTGGGATGAAGTGGGTGAAAGGAAGTTTATGGGACCAGAATTGGTAGAATAGATGTCAGAAAAAGTACAGCTGATTCAGAAACACATGAGAATAGCTCAGTGTAGGAAAAAGAGTTATGCAGACAACAGGAGGAAGGATCTAACTTTTGAGGTAGGTGATCATGTTTTTCTCAAAGTCTCACCATGGAAAAGTGTGATGAGATTTGGTAAGAAAGGAAAGTTGTGTCCAAGGTTCATTGGACCATATGAAATTTTGGAAAGAGTTGGATCAGTTGCATACCGGGTGGCTTTACCTCCGAGTTTATCTCAGGTACACAATGTTTTTCATGTTTCGATGTTGAGAAAGTATATGCCAGATTCATCTCATGTTTTGAGTCCATAGGTAGTTCAGCTGGAAGAGAACCTATCTTATGAGGAACAACCGGTCCAGATTCTTGACCACTGGGAGAAAGTGTTATGAAATAAGGTGATTAATCAGGTAAAGGTTTTGTAGAAAAACCACATGATGGAAGAGGCAACATGGGAATCTGAAAATTCAATGAGGTATAAGTACCCCCATTTATTCGATAAGTAAATAAATTGCGGGGACGCAATTTTCTAAAGGGGGGAAGGATGTAACATCCCAAGTAAATAATGAATAATAGATATTTTTATCTATGTCTATTAACGATTAAGATAGTGTTTTAGAGGCTTAAAATGAAAATAAATACAATCTTATGCATGGAATACACTAATATTCTTAAAATATTGGTTTACTGCCTTTTGATGGAAAACCCTTTTTAAATAAAACTTTTGACAATTTTATAATCTATATTTGTCAAAATAAACATATTCATTATGATTGGGACATTGAAATTTGCATTGGATAAATATTTGGTATTTTTCTGACAATGTTCAATTTTAGATCTTCTGATCAACACTTTACTTGTAATTTTTCTTGGAATGATCGTCATATTTTTTGTACTATGGTCTATGCCAAGAATAGATATCAAGATAGAATAGACTTATGGAATGATCTTATTGATTTGGATAAATGCATTCAATCTCCTTGGATGGTCATGGGTGATTTTAATGCCTTCCTTAGTCCCTGTGAAAACATTGGGCCCTCTCACCTTTCTATATCCTCCAGGGAATTCAGAGCGGCTATTGAAGATTGTAATCTTTTTGAAATCACTCTTTCTGGGGCTAAATTTACTTGGTACAGAAATCACCATAATAAAAATGTTGCTAGTAAGATCGATAGGGCCTTTGTTAACATGAAGATTCTGGATAGCTGGGATAATATTTCTAGTGTTACTCTACCTAGGCTCAATTCCGATCATCATCCTATTCTTGTTAGCCTTCTTACAAAAGAAAATAAATATGCCTTTCCTTTTAAATTTAATAATTCTTGGTCTTCGAATCCTGATTGTGTTGCTTTCATTCAAAACATCTAGAATTCTATGAAACACCAACAAGATTCTTTTTCCTATTTATATAAGTTGAAAACTATGAAACATGCCCTCAAAGGCTAGTGTAAATCTTCAATTTCTCAAATTGATCTGGATATTTCCTTACTTGAGAAAGAGATTAGTTGTTTTCAATCTCAAAACACCAACTCTGATTTCATTCTGGTTCCTCAATTGGAAGTGAATATCTCTGTCAAACTTAACTCCTTGCTTACTTTCAAAGATTACATTCATAAACATATGTTCAGGACCAAATGGCTCACTAATGGTGATCTTAATACCAAATTCTACAATTTTCATCAATGAATTCGAAATATTAATAGTCCTCTTTCTAGACTTACTATTGACGGTGTGATCACTGATTCTGAAGAGGCCATCTCGGATCATGTTACCTCTTGCTTTTATAATCACTTTAATGGTCCAGATTCAATCACTAATCTTAATCCTGATCTTATTCCTCTATTGGTGGATAAAAAAGAAAACGACTTGCTTTTGAGCACTCCTCTTGATCATGAAATCAAAGAAACTGTTTTTGGCCTCAATCCCGATAGTGCTCCTGGCCCTGATGGGTTTAACAATGGTTTTTTTCCAAAAGCATTGGGACATAATTCACATAGATGTATGTAACCTTGTAAAAAACTTTTTCACTCGTGGTCTTCTCCCTCATGGAATCAATGATCAATTTTTAACTTTAATTCCCAAGGTTGAAAATGCCACTGAGATCCATCAATTTAGACCAATTGCTCTTATTAACACTATTTTCAAAATCATAACCAAAATCATTGCAAATAGACTTTCTCTTATTTGCATTAAAATTGTTTCTTGGAACCAGTTTGGTTTTATCAAAGGAAGATCCATTCAAGATTGTATTTTCCTTGCCTCTGAATGCTTTAATATTTTAAATAAAAATAATAGAGGAGGATGTGTGGCTATCAAACTGGATATTAAAAAAGCTTTTGACACTATTGATTGGAACATTATCTTTAAAGTGCTAAAAAGCTTTGGTTTTCAAGACCTTTTCATTGAAAGAATTAGGATTTTATTTCTTTCAGCTCACATCTCTGTCCTTATTAACGGCACTCCTAGAGGGTTTTTACCTGCTCTAACGGTGTTAGACAGGGTGACCCTCTTTCCGCTATCCTTTTTGTCATTGCTGAGGATTATCTTAGTAGACTCCTCAGCAGTTTGGTTGATCAAAGTAAGCTTAAACCTATACAGGTCGCTAGAAATCTTAATGACCCCACTCATCTTCTATATGCTGATGACATTATCCTGTTTTTAAAAGGCTACGAAAAGAATATACAGACTCTTAAGGAAGCCATTTCTCATTATGAGGAGGTCTCCGGTCAAGTGATCTCTTGGAATAAATATTTCATTTTTTGGTAAAAATTTTCCTGTCGGTAGGAAAAATAGTATTACGGATTATTTAGGTATTAAAGAAGGTCTGATTCCCTTTACCTACTTAAGAGTTACTTTTTTCTGGGCGCGACCCAATGTCAGTTATTTTGCAAATGTTATTGACCAGATTACAAAACAACATTCCAATTGGAAAGGGAAATCTCTCTCCATGGCTGGGAGAATTTGTTTGGTCAAATCAACCATTGTATCTAAAATGGTTTACTCCCTCATGATTTATAAATGGCCTACTGGCATTTTCAAGAAAATTAATACCTTTATTAAAAAATTTAACTGGACTGGAAGTATTCTTGAAAGGAAGCTTGTCACCATTCCTTGTAATTCTTAATGTAGACCTATTGATAGAGGTGGGATTGGCATAAAAAATTTAAAGCTTTTCAATGACACTCTCCAGGCTCATCTCACTTGGCATATTATTAATTCCCCTTATAAAGCCACTAACTTTCTATATCACAGATTTCTTTCTAAGCTTCTAAAAGGGAATCTCAATTTCATTAATTCTTCCATCTGGCCATCTATCAGGGACTCTTATCATAAGATCATGGAGAATTCTATATGGATGGTTAGTGTTAACTCTTCTATTAACTTTTGGTGTGGTAAATGGTATGATAACCCCTTGATAACTTTGTTAACATCTAGTCATGCTCCTGAGGACACTAATCAATCTATAAAAGATGTTCTTAAATTTCATCGTCATGATCTCTCGGATAATATTATGGAAATCATTGATAATCATTCTTTCTCTCCTAATGGTGATTTCCGGGTTTGGGAACCTGCCCCTAATGGTGTCCTAGACTCCAAAAGCTTTTATAAGAAGAATGTCTCTCACTTTGATTCTAGTTATAGTTGGGTAAGTCAGTTTAATAAACCTTGGATTAAACCCTCCAGGCTCACCCTTATATGGCGTATTTCCCATAATAGATTGCCTACTGATTCTATTCTCCAAAATTTTGGGATCCATCTTTGTTCTAAATGCCAATTATGCAACCAACACAGGGAGGATGCGGATCACCTTTTCCTATCTTGTTCGACAGCCTCTGCATTATGGAATTTTGCCTCTGATCTTTTCAATTACAGATGCTCTTTTACTGATTCTATTTCTTTGTTTCTAATAAACTACATTAGATCTGATTTTTCTTTGCAGATCAACAACATCTGGTTGGCGGCAGTGGCAGAGCTCCTTCATGAGATCTGGTATGTTATAAATGATCTTATTCATAATAATCATTCTTTTAATCTCAATGCAGGAAAATCTCGGATCCTTGTGGCCATCCAGGAAGCTGATTTTATTCAAAAAGATTGCTGCAACAACTCAGTTGGAGACTTTAAGATCATTTGCCGTCTCCGTGTTCCTGGAAATTATCCATAGCCAAAACGCACCTTCGAGGTTTTCTGGCAGGCTCCAATGCAGGGATGGATCAATGTTAATGTTGATGGTGCATCAAAAGGAAATCCAGGTCCTGCCAGTTGCTGTGCTATTTTCAGAGACTCTTCTAGCCAGTGTCAGGGCTACTTCTTCGTTGGATGTGGTCACTCGTCATCGCTGGAGGCGGAACTGCTGGGTGTCATTAATGCTGTTGATTTTTCTCTTCAAAGAGGTTGGAGGAAACTATGGATTGAGAGTGATTCATCCACCATCATTCATGCCATATGGAATGGCAGCACTCATCTGGCCTGGAAGCATACATCGCGTTGGATGAACTGCCTTAACTTGCCCCAAAGGATTGATTATATCGCCACCCATACTTACCGTGAGGCAAACTCCGTCGCTGATGCTCTTGCCAACAATGGAGTTCACCAGTGGATGACTTGGATGGACTCCCTGCCCACTAATTTATTTAAACTCTTTGATAGAGATTGTAAACAAATCCCCTATTTCAGACACTTGTAACTTTATTTCTTTTTTAATAATAATTTGTGCTTTGGTCTTTGACCAAAGCATTACCTTTTAAAAAAAATACTGCATTTTACATCAAAACTGCTTTTTCATTTAATTTAATTATATGGTTGGAGTATCCTTCTAACTGGTCTTAAAGTGTAATCTGAATATATTTTTACCATTTAATCTAATGGTGGTCATTAGGATTTCTTTCACTTTGGAATTTGTCATAAAATAATGCCAAACTTTTCATAGATACCGTTTCAAAAATACCTGCTATTTGTTCTGACAAAGGGAATTATTTTTAAATAAATTATTGCAATTTATGTGTTTGGAATTTGCTAAAATGTATTACATATTTGGAATCAGAATATCCAAATTATGTAATTAAGACTCTTTTATTTTTGGACATTATTAATAGTAACGATGGTAATTATCTTTAATTATCTTGATTAATGAGTAATCAGGTAGTTAAAGATAATAAAATGATATCATAATAATAGAAAAAGACCACAAAGTGTGTCCTAATGCTATTGGTTGTCTCATGGACGACCATAGGATTCCTTGTGCCAAACGTGGGGGCCCCATGGAATCACGTTTGTGAGAAAGTGACTTTTTATCTTTTTATTTTTATAGAATGTTAAATGTGACAATGAATGTATCACCTAAGTATAATATTTTTAATTTTGTCTCCATAAATGATATTTTGGACTATAAATATTAATTAGAACTCCAAAAAGATTTTCTACATCATAGTAGTTTTTCATAATTTGAAGACTTTAAATAAATTAAATTATTTATGACATAATGGTGATGTAGCGATTACCTCATTAATAAAGGATTTAAATAAAATGAAATGATAATGTAAAATCTATGAACTACACATGTCCAAAACCTATTGGATGGGTGTATTTAGAACCCTTATCACCTTAACCTTGAATTATATCAATGTGGGACCTTTTAAATCTGAAAATCATTTTCAAATAAAGTAACATTTCTTTACTTTCCAAGAGTGCCCCTCCTCTCCTCTCATAAAAGGCCCCCACCTCTACCTCCTTACCCACACTCCCAAAGACTTTGGCTCGGTCAACCCCTGCCCATTTTGTCTCTCCACTTCCCTCTATTACTCCTTAAAGCCTTACTTTGGGCAGAAGTCTTCCCAAGGAAGCCTTTGAGCTCAAACCAAAGGGAGTTAACCAATTTTAAGAAATGTCTTCACTTGAGTACTTTTGTTTTATTTTGCTTCTCCAACCCCCTAAACTATTTTTATTCATTAATTTGGAAACAACTCCAGTATCTTCAATATACTAGGATGTTTTTATAAGAAGTATTCTAGATACACTTACACAAACCTACATCTAAGGGTTACAGGACATACAGTTTCTGTGGATGGTGAATTTATGCCTCCAGAAACGATGATTGTTCAACATTATTTTAACACCTTAATAGGTGGCCATTAAGATGTAACTATATTTATATATGATATGTAATATGTTTATGTTTTCCTTAAGCTTCTTTATTTTTTATTTTGGGCATACCTTTATGGTTTCCATTATGGGTAAACGCGATATCTTCATTTAAGGAAGTGCGGACTACCGCCCCCTTAAAGTTATTTGATTCGTTAAATACCATATGTGGGATGTATATAGGATGGAACTATGATATTATATATGATATTATACTTGAATTATAATATACATTTATATCATTATGATTCCATTCTATAAAATACGAAATAGATATGAAAGTAGCGTTCATGCTAACGTACGGCTTACCGTCTCCCTGAATGGTGCATTTCATTTCATACCTCTAAATGATTATGTAATATTATAAATTCATGTATATACTGGATATATATGATATATACATCATGAATATAATTCTGGATATAATGGATACATGAACAACTTGTAATTATAAAGGGTTTATTTCTGACTCAAGTACTAATGATCGTTAAAACGACCGTTATTAACTTAAACAATTACATAGTGTTCATGACATGGAAATAAGTGATATAAAAGCAATAATGAACTTGAAAAAAGTTATTAAGAAATTATAAATTAACTCAAGTTTATTATTCAGTACATTAAAGAAAGATCGAGTCATGTCGGACCCGAGGTATGGGACTTCATCTCAATCTCCTTTCATTGAGGCATATTTTGTTTTATACACAACCTTCTTTTATATGGGGTATAAACCCCTTTGAATTTTACGTTTATTCAAAAGGAATATTTTTTATACGAAGTGTTTACTAAACGACAAAAGGGAATGTTTTTGTCGTACGTATGCGATGACAACGACTTCTCCGCTGCCGTGACCATTATTTGAGTTTCGGATTCCTCTACAAGCCATACCTTTTTTTTAAAAGAAAAATAAATACCATGTTTTACTTTTATTTTATTTTGGTATTGAAAATGGTTTTCATAATATTTTTATATCAATGTGTTGTATTGATATCTTGTGATTGAAAGGTGGAAGTGTTATGTTTCCTTTATGCATATTTTATGTGATACAATTATGTTGAGGTTCTTGTGAATTATTATAAAGACGGGTTGTTCAGGGATAAACTAAGGGCGGGTGAGCCCGATATAGCTCTCCAATGCATTGGGTAATGCGAAGGAGTGAAACGTTAAGGTTTATCAGAAGAGATTTAGGGAATATACTGTGATGGGTATTCCAAACGTAACCAAGAGGGTTACTCCCTACGTATGAATTTTATGAATGCCTCAAGTTACCTTTATGTCTTCTGATTTCTATGATTTATTCATGATTTGATTAGATATGTTAAAGTGCTTATGTTTTATGGGTAAAGTATGATTTCATTCTTATGTATATATGTACCCATGTTTCCTTTCCATATTTTTATATCCCTTACTGAGCTTTTTATGCTCATCCCAAGTTTTTGAAATGTTTTTCACAGGTCAAGGGAATGGTACATGATGTGATGATAGTGTCAAGGAAGTGTCAAGAAAGAATCCATGTTTTATTTTAAATATGTTTCCATTGATGGGAAAGAAGAATACTAACTTTATGTAACCACTTTGTTTATATGTGGAATGTAATGCAAGTTTTATGATCTCATTCTCTAAAACTCTAAACCCGAAAAGATCCTCAATGTGTAATCTTGTAATAACTCAATATTAAGTAAGGTTTAAGGCTGGGGCCTTATAGTTGGTATCAGAGGTCTGTTTAGATAACTTTAGGAGTTAGAATTCTATTAAATGATTATCCAAAATTTTATGGTCAAATTGAAGTGATATAGTATTTGAATATTTCCATGTTTCTTCATCTGATACATGTTTGTTAAGAATGTTTTTTTCATAGAGGAAACAGAACAACTTTTTTGGAAAGGTATATAGAGGGAAATGACCTTTCAAATCAGTATCCATAGATGGCCAGAATCAGAACTAAACAGTGTGTTGCTGTGATGGCTCAGTTCACTTAGGTGAAATTTTTTTGTTGTTTTTATTGATGATATATTGGTGTTTTCTAAAAGTAAAGAGGAGAATGAAAGTCATTTAAGGGTTATCGTGAAAACCTTAAAAGAAAAGAAATTTTATGGAAAATTCAGCAAGTGTGAGTTTTGGTTGCAACAAGTTTCTTTCCTTGGTCACATTGTTTCTAAAGATGGGATAATTGTTGATCCTGCAAAAAAAAAGTTGTAGAAGACTGGCCAAGACCCACAAATGTAACTGAGATTCTTAGCTTCCTTGGTTTGGAAGGCTATTACCGATGGTTTGTTAGACATTTTTCACGGTTATCTAGTCCAATGACTAAGCTAAATCGGAAGGGTGTTAAGTTTATCTGGAAAAAGGAATGTGATGATTTTTTTCATGAATTGAAAAGAAGATTGGTGAATGCTCCAGTTTTGGCACTACCTTCTAGGAATGGTGAGTTTGTTATATACAGGGATGCTTCATTGAAAGGACTTGGTTGCATCCTAATGCAGAATGATCAGGTAATTGCTTATGCTTCAGTATAATTAAAAACTCATGAGGTAAATTACCCTACACATGATTTGGAATTAGTTGCTATTGTTTTCGCTTTAAATAATTGAAGGCATCATTTGTATGGAGTAAAGTGTGAAATATATACTGATCACAAAAGTTTAAAGTATATATTCACTCAGAAAGAGTTAAGCATGAGACAGAGGAGATGGATAGAATTAATCAAGGATTATGATTGTACAATTCATTACCATCCGGGAAATGAAAATAAAGTGTCTGATTCATTGAGTTGAAAAAGTAATGCTTAATTAGAAATGTTGCGTTTGGAACGTGATCCTTTGGTTAAGATTTGATGAACTTTGGCAGTGCAGGAAGTTCTTCTGTTTTGTTTCAGGTATCAGTGAGATCATCTCTATCAGATAGAATCAAGCAAACACAGAAGCAAGACAGTGAGTTGCAGAAAATCGTAGAGGTGGTTCAGAAAGGTAAGTTGACTGAATTAAACATTGATAATGATTGAGTTTTGATATTTGGGAAGATATTGTGTGTGCCTTGTGATTCACAGTTGAAGAGAGAGTTGTTATGTGAAGCTCATAGTTCTCTGTTTTTAGTTAATCCTGGTAGTACTAAGATGTACAGAGATCTGCGGGAGTATTACTGGTGGGATGGAATGAAAAGAGATATTACTGATTTTACTGTGTAGTGTTTGACATGTCAACAGGTTAAAGCAGAGCGGTAGTTACCGAAAGGGATGCTTCCGCCTTTACTAGTGCCATAGTGGAAATAGAAGAATATATCCATGGACTTTGTTGTGGTATTACCGAAGACATATCGAGGTAATAATGCAATCTGAGTTATTGTTGATCGCTTGACTAAATCTTCTCATTTCCTTCCTATACGAGATACCTTTTCTCTAGATCAACTTTCCTGTTTGTATCTTAAAGAGATAGTTAGGTTACATGGAGTTCCCCTCTCCATTGTATCTAATCGTGATCCCAGGTTCACTTCTAACTTTTGGAAATGCCTTCATAAGTCATTGGGTACTGAATTAAATTTTAGTACAGTATTTCATCCTCAATCAGATGGGCAGTCAGAACGAACAATTCAGACCTTGGAGGATATGCTACGATCTTTTTCGATGGATTATCAGGGAAGCTGGGACCAAAATCTTTCTTTGGTTGAATTTTCATATAATAACAGTTTTCATTCAAGTATACAGATGGCACTATTTGAGGCGTTATATGGGAAGCAGTGTCGAACTCCATCTTTCTAGGATGAAGTGGGTGAAAGGAAGTTGATGGGACCAGAATTGGTAGAAGAGATGTCAGAAAAAGTTCAGCTGATTCAGAAACACATGAGAACAAATCAGAGTAGGTAGAAGAGTTATGCAGACAATAGGAGGAAGGATCTAACTTTTGAGGTAGGTGATCATGTTTTTCTCAAAGTCTCACCATGGAAAAGTGTGATGAGATTTGTTAAGAAAGGAAAGTTGAGTCCAAGGTTCATTGGACCATATGAAATTCTGGAAAGAGTTGGATCAGTTGCATACCGGGTGGCTTTACCTCCGAGTTTATCTCAGGTACACAATGTTTTTCACGTTTCGAAATTGAGAAAGTATATGCCAGATCCATCTCATGTTTTGAGTCCAGAGGTAGTTCCACTGGAAGAGAACCTATCTTATGAGGAACAACCGGTCTAGATTCTTGACCACTGGGAGCAAGTGTTACGAAATAAGGTGATTAATCAGGTAAAGGTTTTGTGGAAAAACCACATGATAGAAGAGGCAACATGGGAATATGAAAATGCAATGAGGGATAAGTACCCCCATTTATTTGATAAGTAAATAAATAGCAGGGATGCAATTTTCTAAAGGGGGGATGGATGTTGCATCCCAAGTAACTAATGAATAATATATATTTTTATCTATGTCTATTAATGATTAAGATAGTGTTTTAGAGGCTTAAAATTAAAATAAATACAATCTTATGTATGGAATACAGCAATATTCTTAAAAGATTGTTTTACTTCCTTTTAATGGAAAACCCTTTTTAAATCAAAATTTTGACAATTTAATAATATATATTTGTCAAAATAAACATATTAATTATGATTGGGACATTGAAATTTACATTGGATAAATTTTTGGTATTTTTCTGATAATGTTCATTTTTTAATGAATAGTGAAAAATACTGCATTTTACATCAAAACTACTTTTTCACTTAATTTAATTATATGGTTAGATTATCCTTTTAATTGTTCTTAAAGTGTAATCTTAATATATTTTTACCATTTAATCCAATGGTGGTCATTAGTATTAATTTCACTTTGGAATTGGTCATAAACTAATGCAAAACTTTTCATAGATATTGTTTCAAAAAAACGCGCTATTTGTTTTGACAACGAGAATTATTTTTAAATCAATTATTGCAATTTATGTGATTGTAACATGGTAAAATGGATTACATATTTGTAATCATACGTTCCAAATTATGTAATTAAGACTCTTTTATTTTTGGACATTATGAATAGTAACGATGGTAATTATCTTTAATTATCTTGATTAATGAGTAATCAGGTAGTTAAAGATAATAAAATGATATCATAATAATACAAAAAGACCACAACATGTGTAATAAGGATACTGGTTGTCTCATGGCCGACCATGGGATGCCTTGTTCCAATCTTGGGGGCCCCATAGAATCACATTTGTGAGAAAGTGACTTTTTATCTTTTTATTTTTAAAGAATGTTAAATGTGACAAAGAATGTATCACCTAAGTAAAATATTTTTAATTTTGTCTACATAAATGATATTTTGGACTATAAATATTCTTTATAAATCTAAAAAGATTTTCTACATCATAGTATTATTTCCATAATTTTTAGACTTTAAATAAAGTAAATTATTTATGACATCATGATGATGCAGCGATTACCTCATTAATAAAGGATTTAAATAAAATGAAATGATAATGTAAAATATATTCTCTACACAGGTCTAAAACCTATTGGATGGGTGGATTTAGAACCCTTATCACCTTAACCTAGAATTATATCAATGTGGGACCTCTTGAATCTGAAAATCATTTTCAAATAAAGTAACATTTCTTTACTTTCCAAGAGTGCCCCTCCTATCCTCTTATAAAAGGCCCCCACCTCTACCTCCTTACCCACACTCCAAAAGCTTTTGGCTCGGAAAAACACTTCCCATTTTGTCTCTACACTTCCCTATCTTACTCCTTAAAGCCTCACTTTGGGCAGAAGTCTTCCCAAGGAAGCCTTTGAGCACAAACCAAAAGGAGTTACCCGATTCTAAGGTAATGTCTTCACTTGAGTCCTTTTGTTTTATTTTGCTTCTCCAACCCCCTAAACTCTTTTTATTCATTTATTTTGTAACAAATCCAGTATCTTAAATATACTAGGATATTGTTATAAGAAGGATTCTAGATACACTTACACACACCTATATCTAATGGACAAAGGACATACTGTTTCCGTGGATGGTGAATTTATGCCTCCCGAAACGATCATTGTTCAGCATTCTTTTCACACCTTTAAAGGTGGCCATTAAGATGTCACTATATTTATATATGATATATAATATGTTTATATTTTCCTTAAGATTCTATATTTTTCATTTTGGGCATACCTTTATGGTTTCCATTATGGGTAAACGCGATATCTTCATTTAAGGAGGTGCGGACTACCGCCCCCTGAAAGTGATTCGATTCGTTAAATACCATATGTGGGACGTATAAAGGATGGAACAATGATATTATATATGATATTATACTGGAATTATAATATACATTTATATCATTATTATTCCATTCTATAAAATACGAAATATAAATGAAAGTAGTGTTCATGCGTACGTACGGCTTACCGTCTCCATGAACGGTGCATTTCATTTCTTACCTCTAAATGATTATGTTATATTATAAATGAAAGTATATAATGGATATATATGATATATAAATCATTATTATAATTCTGGATATAATGGATACATGAACAACTTGTAATTATAAAGGGTTTATTTTTGACTCAAGTACCAATGATCGTTAAAACGACCGTTATTAACTTAAATAATTACATAGTGTTCATGACAAGGAAATAAGTGATATAAAAGGAATAATGAACTTGAAAAAGGTTCTTAAGAAAGTATAAATTAACTCAAGTTTATTATTCATGACATTAAAGAATGATCGAGTCAAGTCGGACCCGAGTAATGGGACTTCGTCTCAATCTCCTTTCATTGAGGCATATTTTGTTTTATACACAACCTTCTTTTATATGGTGTATAAACCCCGTTGACTTTTACATTTATTCAAAAGGAATATTTTTTATATGAAGCATTTTCTAAACAACAAAATGGAATGTTTTTGTCTTACGTATGCGGCGACAATGACTTCTCTGCCGCCGTGACCATTATTTGAGTTTCGACTTCCTCTACAAGCCATACCTTTTTTAAAGAAAAATAAATACCATGTTTTACTTTTCTTTTATTTTGGTATTGAAAATGGTTTTCATAATGATTTTATATCAATGTGTTGTATTGATATCTTGTGATTGAAAGGTGGAAATGTTATGTTTCCTTTATGCATGTTTTATGTGATACGATTATGTTGAGGTTCTTGGGAGTTATTATGAAGACGGGTGGTTCCGTGATACACTAAGGGTGGGTGAGCCCAATATAGCTCTCCAATGCATTGGGTAATGCGAAGGACTGAAACGTTAAGGTTTCTCTAAAGTGATTTAGGGAATATACTGTGATGGGTATTCCAAACGTAACCAAGAGGGTTACTCCCTACGTAAGAATGTTTAGAATGCCTCAAGTTACATTTATGTCTTATGATTTCTATGATTTATTCATGATTTGATGAGGTATGTTAGAGTGCTTATGTTTTATGGGTAAAGTATGATTTCATTCTTATGTATATATGTACCCATGTTTCCTTTCCATATTTTTATATCCCTTACTGAACTTTTTATGATCATCCCATATTTTTGAAATGTTTTTCACAGGTCAATGGAAAGGTACATGATATGATGATAGTGTCAAGGAAGTGTCAAGAAAGAATCCTTGTTTTATTTTAAATATGTTTCCATTGATGGGAAATAAGAATACTATATTTATGTAACCACTTTGTTTATATGTGCAATTTAATGCATGTTTTATGATCTAATTCTCTAAAACTCTAAACCTGAATAGATCCTCAATGTGTAATCTTGTAATAACTCAAGTTTATGTAAGGTTTAAGGCAGGGGCCTTATAGTTACAGCATCATGAGTTCCATCTTCTCTCATGCTGAAACCACATCACGTATATCCTCAATTGTACAATGCTAAATGGGAACCTATCGAGATCGACGGTCATCCTACAACAGTTTTGCATTAGGTATGAAACATAGAAGGACATAAATTTCTAGGTATTAGAAGACTTCATGGCTAAGAACCCCTCATAAAAATCACACAACATGTTTCCATACTACTTTATAAAGAAGTGTTTTCTGTATAGGTGGACCCCCAGACATGGTAAATGTAATTCATTGATGCTTCCCAAAGCCTTACATGGTAAAGGATGGAGGATCCCAAAATCAACAAAGTAGGGCTTGGATTTATTCTCTTAACCCATGAAAATTCCATCATTCCTTAATCGTTATATCTTTCGGAAGGGTGTAAAAATAATGAAGGAGAGTATCAGGGCCCCATTACCGGCCTTGAACTATAACATAAGGTGCAAGCTAATCACATCAAAATAAAGGGTGATTTAGAGCTAGTCATCAAATATTTAAATGATGACTATGAAATTAATAATGTGGTAATTGTACCCTTGATGAACCATGATCGAGGACTAATGAAATATTTTCAATCATATCCAATGTGGACATATGTCCCCCAGTCAAAAAATATTCAGGTCAATGCTTTGGGAAATTGAGCCACTGCATTAACAGATCCTGACCAAGATGAAACTGTCAATATCATTTCCCATCGTCGGGTGGTCTTTCCATTTATCTAAAGCGATACATAATAAATTAAGGAAATTTTCCCCATCATTGAGCCCTATGGTTACACCATAGTTTGGATGATTCCAAATTAAAATTACCTTCGAAACAAGGAACTGCCACCAGATAGGGATGGAAGGAAGCATGCCCGATGATAGGTATCCAATTATACCATGTAAAATGGGGCGATTCGTGAAAAGTTTCTCTAAAAATGAGGCTTTGACGGCGTCATTATATGGTGAATTGATGGATGAGAGGCTACTGTCATCCTGAAAGAGGTTCATGCTAGAGTGTGTGGAGAGCACCAGTCAGCCACCAATCCCTCACAACAAATTCGTATTCATGGGTATTACTAGACCACCATGATACATGATTGTGTTGTATTCACTATGAAGTGCCTTTCCTGCCCAGTTCATGCTAATTTCATACACCGACCCCAATAGTTACATTATACAACTACGTACTAATAGAAATTTTACACCTAGGGGATTGATATTGTGGGGCCATATCCTCCCATTATAGATAGAAATTTCAAATTCGTACTCACATTGACCAACATCTTTTCAGTATGTTCCAAATCAATACCCCATAAAGATGTTAGGGAGAAGTACATTTTCATCTTTCTGATTTCCAGCATCAGTAACATATTTGGTGTCCCTCATACCATCTTGATGAAAAAATACACAAACTTCTACTCTAGTGAGTTGGGGAAGTTATATCAAGAGTATAGAATTATAGCCAATCACTCATTCCATTACCCAACATACTCTAAAATATTTTTGATAAGTACAAGAAATCATGGCCAAAAAATCTCTTTCTTCCTTTATGGGATTACCCAACTACCACCCTAATTTCAACACATGAATCACTTTCCTCAATTGTATACGGGACATAGGTAGTGTTTCCAATAGAAATCCATGTTTCATCACTTGGTGTGGCCATTTTTGAGGAACTATCCATGTATGAGCAATACTATATATGGTTTGAAGAATTTGTGAAGCTAAATGTTAAACGGATTCACACTCTACAATATTTGTGAATCTACCAAAACTGTATTTCATGAGGCTTAAAAAAAGTTTCACCTTCAAAAATTACTCGACAAAAATGGAATTAGTCCTCATATCCCCGATGATACTTGAAAAGAAGCCCCAAAAACATGAACCAATGTGCAAAGGGACATATTTCATATATAGGGTCTATTCCAATAGAGCATACACCCTTATAAAAATGGACATAAATTTCCTCACGGCTACTCCAGATGCATAGTTTTGGACGAAATACATAACATAACAAAAAAACCATGACGAGGTAAAACCTCAAAGACCATAAATAATTACTAACAGTGAAACACCATGAATTCCAACGTCAAAACTCTAGGACCCAAAACTATGGGTTAAAATACACCATGAATCCTAGGTATATCCTCTTTGACCTTAATATATGAGTTATAATACACCATAATTCCTTATTCCAAACTCTATGAATGGAAAATATGAGTCATTATCCTGGACACAAGATATTTAACTGTACGACAATAGTCCATGAAAAACGATAGTAATATAATATTCCATGGTCCAAAACCTTATGAACTTAAACAATGAGTCATTGACCTTTCCACATGACCTTAAATTATAAGGAATTTGTCCCCAAAACATAACATTAAGCTATGAATCTTTTTTTTCAAGACATTAAACTAAATGACAGAAAAGGTTCTCTTCACATGACAAAAAACTTTATGATCTCGCACAGAACTACATGCAACTTGAATCATGCCCTCTCAAGATATATAGCAACGCCTCGATGCTCGATCCTGGCCAGTCCCCCATTAAAAATTACTCTAACATGCCCCTATCTACCAATATTCATATGGGAAACCCTTACCACTCCATATTTCTCACATTGAGTATGAATCATGTGAGATTATGATCAAGGGTAGGGATTATTTTATAAAATAAAACTACAGAGTAACATGATAGTCTTGGAAAATGTGACTGATAAAATGAAAATACCCTCCCACTATACCAATACATATCGGTATAGGGTACATACAACACTATGTATGTCTTGATTCCTGACATCAAATGATACATAGTGATGCCTCGATCCTTGATCCGGGCCCATCCCCCAGAAAATATTCCCCCATCATATTCTCTACTTCCACACACATGTGAATGAGAATCTATTTCCATTCCATTTTTATCACACCGAGTATAAGTCATGTGATCTTGGATCAGTGCTATGTATTTTATTATGAAAAAAATGTTGCGAGATATGGACGACCCAGTACCCGTAGAAAACGAAAAAGTTCTCCCTTTTTGTTAACCAAGAGAGACCAATATAGAGAAATTTCCAACCTACATATGTCTTGATTCTGGACCCCACAGGATAGACAGTGACACCTGGATTTTTAATCCTGGTGTTGCCAATCTCCATTATTAAAAAAATACCACAAATTTCCTTACATATTGAGGAGACATTTTAGGGAATATTCATTACTACAAATGCCTTGATTCTTACCCTCTCTAGACATGTAGTGATTTCTGGATTTGGCATCCAGTCCCAACCACATATATATAAAAAAAATTCCTTACATGTTATTACATATGGACTGTGCCTGATTAGTGTAGGGAACATTCAGAATGACATATGATTAGATTCCTACCCTCACTGGATATGTTGTGATGCCCGGATTTGGCCTCTCAGCCCTTCCACCTTCAAAAATTTCCCATCTCCCCCCTACATTTTTCATACTTGTATGGGTATCCCATTAAGTGTCCAAATAGCATGGCAATAAAATGAAAAATTCCTCAATAGTTATGTGTGATTCAGTCTATCGTGTTAGAAGATCTCACACGTGCCCCCCCACATGAGTAGTCAAAATATCATACTTCCCCCTCTACATATCATCTTGTCCTATGATGATGCCCCTTTAGACTACATGTAATCATGGACTAGGTATTCTATACGTTCCCAGACACATCATTTCAATTTTTTAAACTCCATAGCCTAGGAAAAAATGCATCCCCATAATCATTCATGGCAATCTAAGATGGAAGGCCAATGTCTTGAGAATACAATTGATTGACTATCCACATCATGACCCAGTGGAGGTACATATGTTTCCCAAAAAATGGCCATCATTCGATAGACAATTTTTCCTAGGAGTGTCCTCGCCAATCTCAGTACGCCCAATGGATTCTATGCCCCATGTCTTTCCTCCTTATTTGAGCTACCCGAGGACTATGGTTTACACATTCTATCATCACTAATGTCTAAGGAACGCTTGAAGATCCTGATTCTGATTAACCTAAAACTATTAAAGTTCATTATGAATGTATAATATTTCTCACTGCATGACTCTAAACTATATAGCATCACATCCTCACTGCAGGAAATTAAACAACAATGCCAAAATTGTCCTTTTTGTACGATGTTAAACTGCATAACAATGATTTATGCCTAAAAGTGCCCTGTAATGTTTAATTTCATAGTCCTAATAAAAGACACAAAGTCTTTGTAATCCCTTCTTCATCAAACTGAGCATATTTCACGTGAGAATAGGGATTTTAGGGAGAGATCAACTATGGAATTATGTAAAAAGAGACCAGAAATTTGGTCTTATTTGAATGAACCTAAAAGGCTTGTCTCTATTCCCTCCCTGAAGAGGAACCCCATGTCATAACCATGTGATATTAAAATACTCAGTATCCCAATGATGGAACAACTGCCTCACCCTACATACGAGTCAGATCAACGTAAGGGACCCCTGATTCTAGGAGTAAATCACAGCCCAAATGTCACTAATATGTTCGGCTGCACTCTAGCCAAATTTCAAACACCATTTTTGAGTGATCATGAATGTACATAACCCTCCAAGTCTACCGAGTGGGAAGGATAAAGTCTTGCAGACAACGTTGATTGACTATGAACATCATTCCCTGGTAGATGTGCATATGTCACCCACAAAAATGTCCATCAATCAAAGAAAAATTCATCCCTAGGAGAGTCCTATTTTATCTTAGTATACCCAATGGCTTCCAAGCTTCGTTCTATGTATTCTGATTCAGTGTCTCTCAATGTCATTGTATACTTTTTTCTTCCTACACACATCTCGAATATGCCAAAGCATGTGGGAATGATTCATCTCCATCCTTTTTTGAGTTATCTAAATGAACCCATCCGTTAGTGTGACGTTGATTCGCCTAAAAAATATGAGTTCCCTCACTCATTTCTAGGTTTCTCTGAAGAAGTTCAGTTAAAATTCCACTTTTGGATGGTCAGGTTCACTACTCATCGATGGTCACATACCATATTCAGAATGTCCCCAATCTCCATAATCCTAAATAGCCATAACAGACTGAAGGTCGGTGTCCTTCAAACACCTTTTCTTGACAATGAACATTGTAGAGATCCAAGATTGACGTACATGGACATTACATTAATTTCGTGAAATACTTAATATATAACAAAAACAAACACCCAAGAACTGTAATAGTTTAGTGTCTTTGGAAAATAGTAATATAATCTTCTAATCATGGTGAAAGATCTTCAACATCTCCCCTAAAGATCTTCCCCTTTTGTTTTGTTACGAAAAATCTATCTTTATATCCTGGGAAAAAGAAAAAATAAAATGGTTTAGCTCGAATTCTCAGTAAGGTTAATCATAGAGAACATAAAACAATCCATAAACATTTGAATGCATAAAATTGAACATAAAATCTAAACATCAAAATCATGAGAAATGACCTAAATCTTGGAATTACATAAGGCATATACCATAAAGGAACACTAGTCATGGTAAAATAACATGGGAATAAAACATTTAATTGTGGAAAACCCTTAAGCACATGTTATGATTTCCATAGTAGCCAAGACATTACTACCAAGACCTTCATAGTGGAAAAAGTCCATTACTGAATCGGGTTTACTTGCCATTCCAGCCCTGCATTACTGAACCTAATTCACTTGTTGTTCTCACCATGTCTATCTCATGAGATAGAAATATTTACCCAATGCATTGGAGGGAGATATAAGTCCCACCAATCTCATTATGAAATCATTCTTACTTGTGCCACAAAATAATCATAATTGATTCATCATAACCCAAAGAATAAAACGAGTTTCATAAACATCATCCCATAATAACGTAATCCATATAAAACAAATAGATATCATTTCATCATAATAAGAATCAGACCATGTAAATAATAGATACATTATACTTGGAACATAATCATAATTTCATCTTATATGGAAAATGGTTTTGACAAAACACTTGAAATGAATTCTTGGGGAAAATATCCTTTCTTCTTCAAAATCATTTTCTTTTCAAAAAATTCAATTCAATTTTAAAAGAAAAGTATTTTGATGAAAATAATCATGAAATATTTTAGAGTAAGGTTCATGAAAATAAGTCATTATAAAACCGTAAAAATCCATTCATAGTGTATAAGTTAAAAAACATTCCCCATGTCCTTTTAACGGAAAAGTCAAAAAGTACAACATATAGTAAACCAAAGAAATAATCCTTCCATAACACAAAGTAAAAGTTAAATATGGGTAAACATGACTTTATGAAAACATTTTATAATATTAAACACTTTATGAAAAACATTTTTATTCACATCGATGAAAAATATAACCCCAGTTAATAGATACGTATAAGTAATCTCGGATAAAAATGAGATTTGCAAAAATATCCCTTACCTTAGGTCCAATTTCTTCCATATGTGTCCGAGATTCTAGTATAGTGGGTTTAAAAATTTTATTAACTTGTAACATAACCATAATAATATTTATGATATCATACATGATTCACTTATGACTTTATATTACCCATTCTTTGGTAAATTCCATGTTAATGCAGCGTTTTGGGTAAAATCGTTTCATTTATCGTACGTGTTTCGACTTGTTGTTCATGATATTATTACTTATATATGGATTAAATAAATTCCATAATGTAAAAAATGATTTATATATAATATATATTCATTATATAAATATATATGATACATCGATAAATGGAATCAAATACACAATTCATGGAGACAATAAGCTGTACGTACACATGAATGTTGTTTTCGTTTACTTAGTGAATTGAATAGAATTAATTAAATGAAACATATATTTAAATGAATCCAGTATAATTATTATGTAATATATTTCATGATTATTTATTATATATTTTTTATAATCATACTTGAATGGTTAATCATGTAGAATGAATCTAATCGCGTTCATGGAGACAGTAGTCCCTACGTACGCATGAGCGACAATATCAATATTTTGAGATTAATATCATATATAATTGGATTGCATATCATATATATAGAATATTAATAATGTAATATTTATTATTTATATCATTTTTCTCATTATTATACCCATCCAAATGATGAAATGTTTTAATAACAAACTACACCACAACGTGGAGACGTTAAGTCATACGTATGCACCTGTGGTGACTTTTTCATTCATAGGATGGATAAAATGACTAATATTATTGAAACATTTTTATAATAACATAAATGTATATATAATATCCTAGAGTTATTATTTTATAATTGAAACAAGAGGGAAGGAGGAAGTGGAAGAAGAATGGAACTTGAAATAGGTGGTGAGACATTTACCTCTTCTTTGGGTTCTTCCTTTTGATTTGATCAAAAGAGCTCATTAGGCTTGCTTTCTGACTAATGGAAGGCCTCTAGGATGAAGGGAGGATAGTTTATAAGGTATTTGGGAAGATTGTGGCCGACCCAAATGGATTAGAAGATTTCAATTAGAGTGAAGGGGGAGTTCCCTTTTATAAGAGGGGTGAGGGGCAACATAGGAAAAACATAAAATATTATTTTATAATAAATTCATTTTCAGTTTCTAATGGCTCCAAAGTGACTTATTTCTATGCTAGGGTTGGGATGGGTCCCAATCCTATCAACAAATAAGTTTTATACCAGTTTAGGTTGCCATTTTGACCTTATCATTAATATTTAACTCTAAGTTAAATAATTTAACTTTTACTGTGTCTTCTTGTATTCTTACACTATATGGTTAATAAACTTACAATTAACTGCCAATAGAAGCACAATTGGTTCATTAATATCATATAAATTATTATATACGTCTTTTGGATGATAAAAAGATTTTTAGGACCATTATATCAATGAATAATATAATATTTCTTTTAAAACCACTTTTAGTCAATTTGGACACTATTTGGTATTCTATTTTTTCTAAATTCATAATAGAATTATTACTTCTAAAAAAATTCATCTAACCAACCCTAATATGTTATATTAACTTAGAAAATTGGTTTAATTCATAAAAAGTCTCAAATTACGTTTATTTGGGTATTTATAATATCAATTATGTTGATATTTCATTAATAATAGAATTACTGCATCATCATTGTGTCATAAATAAATTAAATTATTTAATGTCTATAAAATATACATAAAATAACTTTATGTAGGAAATAATTTTAGGTTTCTATTGAATAATTATAGTATAATTTATCTTATCTATAACCCTATATTATAAATGTATTAGTTACTAAACATTGATTTTAACTATTTTAACTCTTCTTTAAATAAAATAATTATAAATTTCCTATTCTAATCCAAGTGAACCTAAAGGGTCATATTTTTTTCCTAAGTTTGTTTTTGGTAGGATTACACTTATCCAATAGAATTAGGATATGTATTACGGTAATAATAATATCATTTGTACCCGTAATTACCATAAATACTATTAACCGTGGTAAATAAAAGTTAAAAGTTACTATTCACCAAAAATTATTTTCATCTCATTGAACCACATTTTACATAATGATATAAACCATGTCTCTCAGAGTTTTGAAATTACACACACAGAAGCCGTAAAATTATGTTTTATGTAAATTTGAAAATGCTCCTGGGAGGTGGGTAAAAGACGTTAAAAAGTTCAATAAAATTTTTATATATCTAAAATTATTATAAAATGACTCCAATGAATTACATTGAACCTATATAGGTATTATGTATCTATTTTAAACTAAAATAAATTTAAATAAAATAAATTTTTATTTAAATAAAATATCATTTTTAACCAATAACTGAGTGTTTTCACTTTTTATAAAAAATATTAGGTTTTTAGAAAAATATAAAAAATTCACCCTCGACTAATTTCAACATTCTGAATCAAAAAATAAAGTCCATTTTGAAAGATAAAATTTATAAAATTTTAAAAAGTGGGTATTACTATTCATAGCGGCTAATTTATATAATATTTTAATAATATATCATTGTTTAGTGAAACCCGATATTGTGTATTACACACGCTGTTGAGGAAAGTTGTGATTGCATGTAATGCAAGCCAAGTCATGGATGCGTGTAGTTCAAGCTTCCTTTTGTGTTTCGTATAACAGAATGAAAACATATTTCATTTATGCATTAAACAAAATCTATACTTAATGTTGCGTAGAATAATTTCTACAAAACGAACATGAAATTGTGTTTAACACGAGCCAAGAGTAGTGTTGCTTATACTGAATTCTAATACGTTGTTGCGTATAGTACTAGCTAATATTGGTGTAGTGTACAATATAAGACATAATAAAAGATAAAAATAATATATCTCATAAAATCTTGGGGAGTTACATTCTACCCCCTTAAAATGAATTTCACCCTCGATATTCATCAGGGTTATAAATCGTTTACTACATGAAAGCTTCATTCCTAGAAACCCACATCATAAAACGAAATATTAAAACTTAATTTTAAAAAGTGTATTATGAAATGTAACAGTTACCCAAATTAATGCATCACTGGGTATCCACATAGAAGAACATAGGTGAAAATATGGATATGGAAGAGAAATGTAACCATCAAGTTCTAATGGAGAGTGGTAGAGAACATGGCTATGATAAAGTCAACAATCACAAAACCATAAATTTGTGATGATATAAGGTACCATCTGATTCATCAGATATGAGGGAACTAGGAAACACAAATTTTATTTTGAAGATCATTTCCATGATGTTAAAGAATTTTTGAATTAAAATAAATACTTACTTTGTTTTCGTACAATGTCACTATTGTTTGTGCCTTGAACAATTTCCACATCATCTCTTAAAGAAATGATGTTGAATTTTTCATCCGTGAAGTGTTAGTAGATTATGCGATAGAATGTTAGCTCATTCCATCTGTCTTAAAAATAAGGATAGAAAAAGTTATATACATAAGTTCATCTTATGGTGAGATTAACCGTATATGATTCCAAAAATAGACTTATAGTTTAAATATCATACTACATAATAAAATAAAACTATTTTATAGTAACTAGGGACTTCTTGTAGATCAGTGGTAGGTGATAAAGGCTTTTCGCACTTCAGTTGTGGGTTCGATTCCGGCAACCCTGTCTAACGAGATGAGTTGTCGCCCATCCTAAAGGTTGTCCTTTTTCTAAAACTACACTATTTTAACATTACAGAAATAATATCTAAAAAGTTCTATCCTTAAACAATATTATTTGATGTCTGACATAATCCATTCCAATATTTATACTTATAAAAAATACATCTGTCCAATCTCATAGTATAGAGAAAATGATTACCGGAACGGTCATATAACAAGAACGTGAATACCATCATTTATTCCCCCATATATCATAAGATATATCTTGTTGATCGCATTCCAAACATGTGAATACCTTAATCTTGTATTCTCTTGCAACATGAATTACTATAGAACCTTATTGAATACATAAATGTTGTCAAAATTTATCTATTTCCACATACCAAAATCCAAAAAAAATTATTTATACTCAAACCATAATGTCACATTGTCCTTATATCAGTCATGAGCGCATTAATACTATCAAACATTTCATTCTTCTTATCCCTTCATTATGTGCATATCATATTCTTTCCAAAAATATCTGAATAACCTTTCATGGTTACCAGTACCATTCAACATATACTTTCAAATAATTTAGGAAAAACAATAGTGTAACAATCCTTATATGTGTCTTTATTCCATAGAACCATTACCTATACAACAAATCTCGTGATAATCATAAATCATTCCACTAACTTATTAAACCATTGACTGAGTGACAACAATTATTTCATCTCACATATCATTTGTAGTCTCTTCCTCATCATCAACAGAAATACTACCCATACGACCATACTGATTCTCTTCATGAGATTTTCCCTTACGGAATTGGTTTTCATAATTCTCGTACATTCCACGTTTGAAACATTTAACCTTGGTTGAAGTTTAAGCAATACCAATATCCTTGTCCATTGTGTTAACTGAAGCTTTTCCTTTGCAATTACTGGCTTTGTGTACTTATTTTCTACACCCAAAGCATCTTCCAGTTCCATTGAAACATTCTACTAGATGCCTCTTCCCACATGACTTACATAAGGGAAATCGAACTTTGTTTCTTCTATGATCATCATAAAACTCCATATTTCTATTATTAGCTGAGTTAGGAAACATACCAAAGTTGAGATTATTGATCATATTATGAGATTTCTGATTATGAATAATAATGATGGTTGGACTTCCAAATCCCGTTTCATTTGGTTTCTCCTGAAAAATATCATTTCGTTGTCCATCATATCCTCCATTCTTCCTGTTTCCATCAATTTCTATAACCCAAAAATAATAGTATGAGAGGAAAAAATCATACTAGGAAAACAACATAATAAAGGTGGAGTACCTTCTATATATAACATCTTAGGATTAATTCTAAGATTTTTACCGTAATTCTAGGACTAAAACCAATACTTATAATTAATATTAAGGACATCTCTATACATTCCTTAGAAATATCTCTAGGGATTTCACTAATGTTTTCACATCCTAGTTTCCAAAGGTTAACTAAACCATTCCTCTAATACCAACTGTAGAGACCCAAGCTTGACATACAGGGACATTACATTAATTTTTTGGAATACTTACAACATAAAAAAATCAAACACCCATGAACCGTAATAGTTTAGTGTCTTTGTAATCTAGGAATATAATATTCTAATCATGGTGAAAGATCTTCAACATCTCCCATAAAGATCATCCCCTTTTTTTTCTTACATGAAACCTTTATTTATATCCTAGGGAAAAGAAAACATAAAAAAGGTGATCTCAAATGCTCAGTAAAGGTAAACATAGAGAACATAAAACAATCCATAAAAATTTGAATGCAAAAACGTGAACATAAAATCTAAACATTAAATTCATGAGCAATGATAGAAATCTTGGAAGTACATATGGAATATACCATAAATCAACATTATTCATGGTAAAATAACATGGGAATAAAACAATTAATTTTGGAAAACCATTATGAACATGTTATTATTTCCATAGTATCCAAGACATTGCTGCCAGACCATCATAGTGGAAAAAGTCCATTACTGAATTAGGTTTACATGTCGTTCCAACCCTGTATTACTGAACCGGATTCACTTTCCATTCTAGTCATGTCTTTATCATGAGATATAAATCATTACCCAATTTATTAGAAGGATATATAGGTCCCACCAATCTCATTATGAAATCTTTCTTACTTGTGCCAAAAAATAAACATAATTCTTTCATCATAACCCAAAGAATAAAATGGGTTTCGTAAACATCATCCCATCATAATGTAATCCATATTAAAAAAATGGATATCATTTCATCATAAGAAGAATAAAACCTTGTAAATAATAGATACATTATACTTGGAACATAATCATAATGTCATCTTAGATGGAAAATAGTTTTGACAAAACACTTGAAATGAAATCTTGAGGAAAATATCATTTCTTCTACAAAATATTTTTCTTTTCAAAAAATTACATTAAATTTTAAAAGAGAAGGATTTTGTTGAAAATAATCATGAAATATTGTAGAGTGTGTTTCATGAAAATAAGGTGTTATAAAACTGTAAAAATCCATTCATGTCATATATGTTAAAAAAACATTCTTTTTGTCCTTTTAATGGAAAAGTCAAAAAGTACCACGTATGGAAAACAAAAGAAAGATTCCTTCCATAACACAAAGTAAAATTCTAAGAGGGGTAAACATAAATTTAAACATACATGTAAGAATATTAAACACTTTATGAAAACCTTTTTTATGGACATGGATGAAAAATATAAACCCAGTAAATACTTACGTATAAGCTATCTCGAATAAAAATGAGATTTGCAAAAATATCCCATACCTTAGGTCCAATTTCTTTAGTATGTGTCTGAGACTCTTGTATAGTGGGTTTAAAAATATTATTAACTTTTAACATAACTTTAATAATATTTATTATATCATATATGATTCACTTATGACTTTATATTTCCTGTTCATTGGTAAATACCATGTTAAATCAGTGTTTTGGGTAAAACCGTTTCTTTTATCATACATGTTTCGACTTGTTTTTCCTGATATTATTACTTATATACTTATTTACTAAATTAAATACTTTAAAACATGATTTATATATAATATATATTCAGTATATAAATATATATTATATATCGATAAATGTAATGAAATACACTGTTCATGGATATGGTAAGGCATACGTACACATGAATATTGTTTTTGTTTCCTTATTAAATTGAATATAATTAAGTAAATGAAACATATATGAACATAAATACAGTATCATTATTATGTAATATATTTCATGATTATTTATTATATATACTTTATAATCATATGTGAATGGTTAATCATGGAGAATAAATCTCATGGAGTTCGTGGAGACGGTAGTCCGTACATACACACGAGCGACAATATCATTCTTTGGATATTAAAATCATATATAATTGGATGGTATATCATATATAAAGAATCATCATAATGTTAAATTTATTATTTATATCATTTATACTCATTATTATACCCATCTAAATGATGAAATGTTTGAATAACAAACTACACCACGACGTGGATACGATAAGCCGTACGTACGCACGTGTGGTGACTTTTTCATTCTTAGGATGGATAAAATAACTAATATGGAGGTACCATTTTTATAATAAAATAAAATTATATAGAATATATTGGAGTAATTATTTTAGAATGGATACAACAAATAAGTAGGAAGTGTAAGAAGAATGGAACTTGAAATAGGTGGTTGTATATTTACCTCTTCTTTAGGTTTTTCCTTTTGATTTGATCAAAACGGCTACTTAGGATGGAATTATAACTAACAAAATGCCTCTAGGATGACGAGAGGATAGTTGAGATGGTATTTGGGCAGAGTTTGGCGGAGCCAAATGGCTTTTAAGGTGTGAATTAGAGTAAAGTGGGGGTCCCTTTTATAAGAGGGGTGAGGGGAACCTTAGAAAAAACTTAAAATATTATTTTATAATAAATTCATTTTCGGTTTCTAATGGATCCAAAGTGACTTATTTCGAGGCTAGGGTGGGAATGGGTTGCAATACTCTCCACCCATATGTTTTATAAAAGTTTAGGTTTCCATTTTAACCATATCATTTATATTTTACTCTAAGTTAAATAATTTAACTTTTATCGTGTCTTCTTTATTCTTACATTATATGGTTAATAAACTGACAATAAACTACCAATAAAACCTCAACTAGTTCATTAATGTCATATAAATTATTATATACTAATTTTTGACGATCCTAATATTTTTAGGGCCATTAATTCAATTAATAAAAAAATATTTGTTTTAAAAACTCTTTTATGTCAATTTTGACACTATTTGGTATTTTGTTTATTCTGAATTCATAACAGAATTATTACTTCAAAAAAAATTCATCTAACCTACCCTAATATATTATATTAATGTATAAAATTTATTTAATTCCTAAACAGCCTCAAATTACATTTATTTGGGTATTTATAATATCAATAATGTTAATATTTCATTAATAAGATAATTACTGCATCATCATTGTCTCATAGATAAATTAAATTATTTAATGTCTAAAAAAAATAAATAAAATAAAATTATGTAGTAAATCATTCTAGATTTCTAATAAATATTTATAGACGAATTTGTATTACGTATAACCCTATATTTAAAATGTTTTAGTTACTAATCTTTGATTTTAACAATTTTAACTCTTATTTAAATAGAACAATAATAAATGTCCTAATCAAATAAAAGTGGACCTAAAGGTTCATATTTTATTCAAAAAAATTTTGGTATGATTACACTTATCCAATATAATTAGGACATATGTTATGGTAATAATAATATAATATTTACCTTTAATTACCCTATTTACTTTTAACAGCGGTAAATAAAAGTTAAAAGTTACTATTCACAAAAATTATTTTCACCTCATTGAACCACATTTTACATACTTATATCAACAGTGTCTCTTTTATTTTTTAAATTCTACACACAGAAGCGGTAAAATTAAGTTTTATAAAAATTTGTAAATGCTCACAGGATGTGGGTAAAATACGGTAAAAAGTTCAATAAAATTTTTATATATCTAAAATTATTATAAAATGACTCCACTGAATTACATTGGACATATATAGGTATTATGTATCTATTTTTACCTAAAATAAATTTAAATAAAATAAATTATTATTTAAATAAAAAATGTGTTTTAATTAATAACTCATTATTTTTACTATTCATCAAAAATTGAATGTTTTCAGTAATATACCAAAAATTTACCCTAGGCTAATTTCAATATTCCGAATCCAAAAATGAAGTCCATTTTGAAAGATAAAAGTTATAAAATTTCAAAAAGTTGTTATTACTATTCATAACGTGTATTCTATATAATATTTTAATAATATATCATTGTTTAGTGAAACCCGGTATTGCTTACTACACACATTATCGAGGAAGGTTGTGATTGCATGTAATGCAAGCCAAGTCAGGGTTTCGTGTAGTGCAAGCTCCCTTCGGTGTTTCGTGAAACATTATCAATACTTATTTCATTTATTCATTAAACAAAATCTATACTTAATGTTGTGTAGAATAATTACTAAAAAATGAACTTGAAAGTGTGTGTATCACGAGCCAAGAATAGTGTTGCGTATACTGCAAGCTAATACTGTGTTGCATATAGTAAAAGCTAATATTGGTCTAGCGTATAATAGAAGTAAAAAATTAAATTAAGTGAATATATTTCATAAAATCTCGGGGAGTTACACACATCATTCCCCGGTGGCTCTACATATATTACAGACAATAATGGTTGTAATGCAAAGTAAAATTCGCCCCTAGAAGAGTCAATTCCAACTTCCATATGTTCTAATGAAATTTTTGTATTGTTACATCCCAGGATTTGGAAAACTCTAGAATAAAGGCTTACGTACCTCCTTCTTTCCAATTTCCCCTTACATAAAAAATCATCTTTACGTAAATGATGATTCACCAGCTCTCCCTCACACAAGTATGAAATGTGCGGGAATAATTTCCCAATAAATGCCAATACGAATGTACGTATTGTTTTCAGATAACACTACACGGTCCAGCTACCCACTTTGGATCCCAACATCAAAATAAATTCAAAAAGATGGAAATAACACAAGGCTTCTAAAAATGGATGGACAGTCTCATGTTGACACCTTTGATTACTATGAACATCATGCCCCAATGGCTCTGCATATGTTTCCCACAAAAATGGCCATCAATCAGAGAAAACAAAATCCCTAAGAGAGTTATTTCATTCCTCTGTGCACCTCTAATGGTTCCCAAGAGGGATGAAGGCCCAAATAAACAAATAAAGTATCAAGAAAAATACTTAATCCATGTTTGAAGGATATTAGAACATTCCTGACAGATGGTCCAGAATTGGGGACCTTTCTCCAATATGTTTGGTCAAAGTTGTTCGACCAAAAACTTCTGTAATAAGTTTTATTTGTAGGAAATTGAACTTCCATTGAAGAAGACATCATATGTTCTAGAGGGAAAATCCTAAAAGGGGACCTCTAGGTAAAAGCCAGGTATCGGTTCACTATAGAAAAATCCATCAAAAGGATTAAATCATGTTAGTACGATAACCCAGAAAGGGCGCCTAAGAAAAAGCCTTTTTATCCCTGCAATGCACATACTAAGAAGTCTTAGAAAAAAATTAGTGTAATAATAAAAATATTTATATAAAATATCAAGATGTTTTTATTAAAACATCATCAATAGTCATACTATGCTTGCTGAGTCCCACGACTCAAGAAACAATTAGAGCACAAGTCGGTTGTCTCAGTTTACTAGTATAATTTCATGTTTTAAAGATAATACCAAAAGGAAATTATGTTGACAAGTATAGATGGAGAAGTATTTAAAATCCAAATTAGTGCAATTTTTCTCATAAAAACTAGAGAAATATACCCAATTCAGTTTTTTTCAGTATAAAAAAAGGAAAGAAGTAATGTACATATTGGGATTTGAGGAGGGACTATAACACTGCTCTGTTTTCCCATTCTAGATGGATAGAAAGTGATTTCCATGGTCCATCAATAGTCTACACCAAAGTGGATATTTCATCCATTTCATGCTTTACCATTAATGTAACCCACTCCAGAATGAATTTATGGTTATTCCATTTCTTCTAGACGTCTCCATAATCCGCACAAGAAGTGGCCAGTTGTTCCTTCAACCATGATGTGCAGGCTTTACACTCCCACAACTCCTCCACTTGAGTGTCCACCAAATCATGAGCCATTACCTCCTCAACCCTAAGATAATCAAATTCATCAGAAATATCTCAGAAGGTAGCCTCTTTGTGATTAAAATAATTTAACATGGACAACTTTTCCTCACATGAAGAAAGGTATTCTTAGGCCTTGATGATTCGGTATATGATGAGGTGTAAGAGTCAATAAACAAAGCCACCAAACCCCATCATTATGAATAACCATTAAAAATTTTCACCCTCATCAGAAAAATTGGCTATGGGTGTCTTCGTTGCAAGGGAACAGAACTTGCACCATGCACCTTTCTGAACTACCAGGTGCCTCCCCGCGGCACCAGTACTTTGACACTCCTCAATCGCTACATGCCTATTAGACGGAAGAATTTCTCGAGGAGTGGGAAGGGACCCAATACAGTCCACCAAAGGTGGAGGACTCTCCTTTTCCTCCAATGGCCCAACAACTGAAGCAGGATGCGATGGATTGTCCATGTCTTCTGGGATGATTGGGGATACATGGTTGGTTCTAGCCTTATTATGATATTGGGAAATATATTTATGAATGGAGTATTCTGAATCACTCCCTATTGAAATGGTTTGAATTGATGAAACCCCCCTAGATTATTTTGATGACAGACCAAACACCTTATTACTTCAAGGGAAGGAGATGGAGGTCTATCCATCGTGGCTACTGTATAGATGGAAATAGTAGGAAAAGTTGTTTCACTCTTCATGGTATTAGGAATGTTTAGATTTTATGTTGGGCATGGATGGGTAAGAAATGGTCAAGGGTTTTTGAACATTTCGAACTGGTTCATTCAGCATCCTTTTGGGGTAACAATTTTCCTTCATTTGAAGCATAATTCAATGATAGAAAGGAGGGTCCCATTATATTGGGAATGATAATATCCCTGGAATCAGCTTCTTGCATCATCATAGTCCTTAATTGGAGGAGAACCACGAGATGAGATTCTTCCCGTAATTGAACAACCAGAAGTAACATTCTCTTTTGAAGGAATCCAAGTTGATGGAAAAATCGGTTTGGGGGTATGGATCACAAATGACTAATCATTCTATACAATTAGTGAGCATCATGTCTTCAATGATTTTGAGGTATGACCAATCCTCCAAGGAACAGCGCATGTCACCTTTCAATGACCCATGAGGGATGGGTTGTGGAGTAAATGTGAAATGAGATGCATCTTTCAATATCCCGACTACATATTTAATGCTCATAGACCCTGGAAAAAAATAGAAATGTTGAGAAGAGTAGGATAAAAGTCGGAATGGGGAACCCATGTGGTATGTTTGTATTCGTAACATGAGATGTGTTCCTCTAACCACTATTACAGGAAATGGAACGGTCTGCTGAGACAATGAACGGGCCTACATTTGTGTATCCATCCCAACTATTCATAAAGACAAGCAAAGGTTGGAAGGGACAAATTAATGGGTTTTCCCTCTTCTTGCATGAATTCCAAAATCAACGTATATGCATGAACCCCATTGTATACATTGTAGGATACAAAAATTCCAAATGATCAACAACATGGAAAAGAAACTTGTGAGTCTAAGACCAGGTTATACATCTATTCAAAAAACATATCACCATGTGTTATATCATCCATCTTCATGGGTTTTAAAATAGGTCCCTAGAGTTTGGCGAGAGTGATGGTTTGGTGAGTCCAAATACAGAGATACCTTGGCTTGGGTCTATTTGGCTACAAGAATAACCCTATCAATGAATCGAATGGGATGATAGACCAAGACTCAAGGGGATGATCAATTAATCCCTATGTAGTGGCCAGTAGAAACCTTCTCAAAGGGGACACATTGTTAGTGTCATTCCAGGTGGTGGCCTCTAGGAGAAACTCATCATACATCTCTCCTCACAAAGGGAGTCCTTCTTACTGGTAGATATCTCATAGGCGGATTCCCATCTCCCCATGTAGTATGTGTAAGGTGTTGGTGCCTAAACACCAGTAGCTCAGCAATTTCAGTAGGATTTCCCTCTGAGGGATGATTGACAAATGAGAAACCCAAGTTTCCTTGTACAAGACCACTACCTCCAATAGGTTTAGGGACTCCAAACAGTTCTGATCTACACATAACACCCAAGTCCACTAATTGGAGAAATATTATACAGCCATAAAATCCCACTTGGTGCTCCACCCGCCACTAGGAGAATCTTTGTAGATGCTAATAATGGTTGGATTTTCTCTACAGTCTTGTCTCGAGACGCCATTGTAACACCCGTGGTTTCCTAGAGTCGATGTTGATCCTCATACTATGAATACATTCTCTTGAATCTAAAAGGCAAGGTCTTCACCTACTGGGGAAATGTTGGCAAGATAATGACATTGATGTGCCTCAAAGATCACAAAATGGATGTTAGGGTCAGGAAACAACAACGCAAAATCAGTAGGAAGGCCAAAGATATAAAGTGAAAACAGTACGGATAAACAATAAACTAAGATCATTGGTGTCATTAAGCCCATCAGGAAGCTATCATGAGGAATTATGTCGGCTCAAAGATGATCATCGATATTCCCCGCCATGGTTTCTCTTGTATTTGTTGGTTTTGTAATGTCTTGTGAGGTAGCCATTATTACATGCACTGGAAGATCTAGAAGCCAATGAAAAGTTAGTCTAATAAAAAATTGTTGGATAAAGGCAATGTAAGAGTGGATAAAGGAATAAAAATATGTACCCAAAGGGCTCCATGTAATGGATTCTGAAAATTGTATGTTTTATCCCCAATCCGAATACCGCATAATAAGTATAACTAACACTGCCTACATATAAGGTATGTAGTAGAATTTTTTCACATACAACCATGGTAAGTGAACCATTTGTGAGGTGTTGACATGCAGATCATTGGTCCGTGAATAGAAATGTTTGCAGAAGATGGATAACATTAACCTGGGCCATGATTATGTCCATGTTTAGAAAGTATAGATTAAAATTATATGTTTGGAATATTTATTTTCAATTTCTAGTTTGATGACTCAATTTTGGTATGCACACAAGAGATCCTCATACCATCTTCCCATAGAGAATTATTTATTTATATATTAAAATTCCACAAAACCGTTCTAGGAATCCAAAATATCGTACACAGACTGAAAAAATAGAGGACATCAGTTCACGGTACGTATGAAGTATTTCACGAATGGGATTTTTTCTGGGAGCATGGTACGTGGGAGAAGTAGAATCTGTGGAAATTGAGATCACTTTTATCTGTGTGAAATGGTAAAAGAAAAATGACATGGTCCCCTCTATATAAGTGGACTCCCGACTTATTGGGTCCATCTGTTCTACAGTGAACCACTTATGTTCAGGACCTCTTCTACATCGGAATAGTCCCCTTTTCAATCTGATCATACACAACTCTGATGTGGGGGGGGGGGAATTTGTAGTGTCCTAAAAATTCCTGTAAAGGATGTAAATACCATCAAAATTGAAAATGATTTGTAGAAGGAAGAAAGCACTTCATCATGTCCAGAAAGGTGAATAGACTCAAATTGAGTTCAATTCTTTTTAATGACACTTGATAGAATTAATGCTTTCCAAACATTTTATGTTGAACATGAACCATCATCTGTAAAGGAATGTGAAACAGCTAGATCGCAAACCATCATGTATGCGGAATGATCTGCGAACCGCTGGCCTATGAGGCGATGGCTAGTGAGCAAGGAAGACCACTAAATGAGTCACTGAAAGATTCATTCGTGTAAGGAAAGTCCGCATATTGTACCATGAACTCATCAGATCATGGACAAAGTGAGCTTTCAAGGTTCTGCGATCCATTATCAAAATCCAAAGCCTCTACAAACCCTAGTTGACTGAGTCATCTACGGGTCTAGATATTTCTTTAATGGGCCTCGACAAGTGGTGATGTACTCTCAATAGATATTATTACTCCAATACTCTATAAAACTAAAACAATAGGAGACACGCATGGAGATGGACAGAGGTATGGATAGAATAAGAAAGCCTGTGGGAGAGTCATATGTTGGGAGATAGTGTTCAAATAAGTCTTTGGCTTCCATCTATTTTCATCGGTGATGCCCGAACCAGGAACCACTCCCTCTACTAGAACAGCTGGCCGTCAACCATAAAATGGGATAATTGAATACTAATAATAGAACCTAAAACCTAAATGTTGAAACATGAATCCAAGGATATTCGCGGTTGAAATCATCGTGAATGATAATACCCCAAATGTTCCTTCAATATGGTACTCCACATAGCGTACCTCTAAGTGGATGGATCCGGGCACCACGTACTGCATCAATATGTAGATGGAACCCAAAGTGCGGTGATGGGCTACGTACCACTATAGCATGCAGTTTTTTCATCCCATGCCTACGTACTACATTTGTATGTGTATGACCCCTCCACCCACATACCAATATGGTATGTCGGGCCGCCCCCATCCCATATAAAAAGTCATTATGTGGAATGGGGTATTTTCGGGTATTGTTTCTTCTAGTTCCTACCCCACCCCTCCTCTAAAGCTACTAGACTCGTATAATCAGACCATCAGGGGCATCCGCGGGACCCATTGAGTCTACATACCCACCATAAGCAGAATCACGAAGACTATCTCCACAACATTTTGGGCTTCATGAAAGCCTATGTGTCTACATTCCCATGGTAACCCATAGTCCAACCATGGAACGTCGACGTGAACCATTATGTTCTAGGGATTATGGGTGATCACTTGTTTTTCCATTTAATGAGGAATAGTGATCCGTTGAAGGGGTTATGTGTTCTCCCCCTTTGATGAGTAAGAATCACCACCCCTTTCTAGAACATGCTCCAGGTCCCTCCCACTGATTTAAGTCCCCAATATTCCATGGTAGGGCTACGTGACCATTAATTCCATTCTATATTGAAGGGATCATTACACCATGCCCTCGTCCATGGTCGCCCTGACATTTCACAGTGGGCTCTCCCTCCCTCACCTATAGGATAGGTGGAATGTGCATTGGGTAATCTTTCAAATTCTTTGGTTTCTCACATCGAGCATGAGTCATGTGGGCTTAGAGGTTTTTGAGGATTACAAAATCCATGTGATTACAAAAAAAATTACACAAATTTATAGACTAAACTGGATGGGTAAGACACCAACTAAAAGGATAATGTTGAAATGGGTGCCCATCTAAAAGGGTCCCCTAACCAAATCCCTCAAATGAGAATCTTCCACGCTTAATCCCCACACAATTTGAACTACGTGGGTTTTAATTCCTCTCCTGGGGTTATTTAGGAATCCCATCTTATGGGATGTATCCCAACATCTTGTCACCTTCTATCCTCAGTGGATGACGATAAATTCGAGAGCACCTTACTGTGTGGCTCAAGTTAGCATTGCCTCTGTAGAATCAAATATAGGCATGCATACGATGATCTTGCAAACCAAGGGTAGACTATGGAGGCACTCTTCGAGAATAAACCATGGATTCATGAAAAAATGAATATGACTTAAATATTTAAGAGATTCTTGTAACATTTAAATATCCTCCCCCGAAAGGGTGAGGAGATTTATTCCTCCCATCCTCACGAACAATGGAGTCCTTAAGTGTTGTTGGATGAATCAAAAATCAACAAACTCCTGCCTTTGGAATGCATTTCCTTGAATCATGGATATCATGGTTGTTGTGAATTCCAGACAACAAGAATAAACCAGATGGAGACCATCTGAGAAATTTATACCCAAGAAGGACTATTTTCACAAGTTCTTGACCCCCACACAATCGCCTGCATGGACCTAAAATTACCACATGGATAATTTAACCTTCTTTAAAGGATAATGACACAAAACGGGTCGAAACAAAAGGAATGTTGAATTCAAAGAGAACTTGTCTCTATTGAAAAAGGGATGAGTGATGATCGGCATCGTCCGATTTCCGCACAACCCATGATAAGCGCCACATCATACGAGGAACAATATTTAATCACAAATTTTTAATATTCTTCATATATATTCGATAAACATAATATAAGAAGAAACTTGATTTTACAAATAAAATACAATATTTTATTAAGGCACTTTTACTTTATTTTAATGGTGATCCTATTTTAAATATAACTTTTTTATCATCTATAATTAATATATTTTAAAATAAAATTAATTATTTGAAAATAAAAAAAATTATGATATGATGAATTTTTGGTATTTTTCTATGAAGCTTAATTTATGTTTAATAATGAAAAATAATATTTATTAAATCAAAATGGATTTTTTAATAAATATCTTTAGAAGGAAAAATTATTTTCATAATTATTTTAAATGTATAATTAGATTTATTTTTTATAAAATTATCCAATTTAGTTCATTTTAATCAATTTCTATTAAAATTTAATATAAAAACCTATAATTTTTAATAAACTTTTTACTTTAATACCCGTATTCTCATCCCATCTTTGGGATTAAATTTAAAATAATTTTTTCCAATACATTGATTTGTATTTTAAAAAATGGATTCCATATTTGTAATCATAGTATTTTATAATTTATAATAAGATAAACATATTTTTTGACCCAAAATTTTATTGAATGTAATTAAAATAAATTTTAATGATTTATGAGATATGAATATTATAGTGGGATTAAACCTAATTATTAAGGGCCAAAATGACCTATATAATTTTAAATAATCCAATGGATGGACATATATAGACATTATCCTCCCTTGGATAAATGTTTTTACCGTTATTAGGTATACTTTCAACGGTAAAAACATATCGGGAATTCCCATTTCAATAATTGACTATAGTGTCACTCATCCTCCACTATAAAAACGCCGCATCTACTCACACATCCTTTAACCTCTCAATCCACTTGGGCTCAAAAAATAACTTTCTATATAGCTCTGAAACATCCATACCTTCATCATATATTCCTCTCTCTATGTAGAAATACATACTAGGATGCCTTTTGGTGTAAACCAAATGGAGTTACCAGCAGAATAGGTAGCATCATTCCCCTTGGTCTTGAGATTTATTTTCAATCCACATCGCCTATTGTTTTCTCATTCCAAGATTATATAAATAAATTATCATAAATATTCAAGTATTTTTATATGATAAAGTTTATATATAATATTATAGGCACATCCATCTAATGGGTAACAAAAATGTCGATTATGTGTGTGGCGAACTAACGCCTCGCCAATTGAAGTTGTTAATTTTTATATTACCACCATTGAAGGTTGAGAATTATTATGGAAGCACTATTTATATATGATATAAATGTTATATATAGTGTATTTATGGTTTTTTAAATATATTCTAACAAATTCCTAGCAATTTTGTTATAATATGTTAATGTCGTTTATGGATGTGTTGACCACCACCACCTAATATTAATGTGATTCACTCACATGATACATGGAATGTATAAATGATGATTATTATTAGAAATATGAGCCATAAAAAACATGAGGTGGGCCAGACCGCTCTTTTCCAATCCTCTACTAAAATCTGGGGTTTGTGGTGTTCTAGGATGTCAAGGTGACTTATTTCTAATATGTGAAAAATATTCACGTTTTTGGTCAGTGTATGTAGCTATTTGTAGGTGTATAGTGTTTCCAAGTCAGTGAGTTATTTATTAGAATGTGTATAGTGTTTCCAGTTATGAGTAGGTATTAAGTGTATATAGCTATCAGTTGGTCATTTATCGGTTAGTGTATAGTGTTTCCAACTATCAGTAGGTGTATAGTGTTTCTAGCTGATGGTATGTGTCTACTGTATCAAGTTTTCAAATGGTCATTTATCGGTAGTTTTATAGTGTTTACATCTATCATTAGGTGTATAGTATATCAATGTAGGTGAGTCATCTTTTGGTTGGTGTACAGGGTTTCCAACAATCGGTAGGTGTATATTATTTTCATCCATTAGTATGTGTAAATTGTGTATTAGTCAGTGAGTCATTTATTTGTAGGTTTAACATTTGTCTATTTTTTGGTTGGATTAATGTATTTCCATCTACAAGTAGTTCATCAATCGGTCAGTGTATGGTTTTTCAAACAATCAGTAGGTGTATATTGTTTCCATCTATTTGTATGTGTACAATGTTTATAGCTATTTATAGGTCATCTATCGATAGAAGTACATTGTTTCTTGAAAATGGTATTCGTATTGTTTTTCTTGATATCAGTAGGTGTTCTATGATTCTAGGTTGTTGATATATCTATCAGTATTTTTATAATATTTCCATCTATCAGTAGTAGTATAAAGATTTAAGGATAGTAGGTGCATTGTTTTTTAGCTTCTTATAGTTTCTCCCCTTTGATGTTTTTGTTTTTGTAAACCGTATTCAAAGCCTTGTTTTATGGGATTTAAATCCAGTTAATAGAACATAACTCCAATCGTAATTTTATTGAGTATATAGGTTATATTACATGGTTATACCGTGTAGTATTGATGAGATCTTCCATTAACGAAAAATCAATGTCGTATCAAACCGCTGCCCCGTTTGGATTTTCTAAATTGTGAGATACATTTTTCCATGTTCTTCAAAATTTTCATTTTGGTATAGTATTACCACGAAATTTATTTCCCAAGAAGTTATATTATGGTGTGTACCTTGTATTTTGTTTTCTATATAGTTCTTCCTTAATCATGTGCACCCCCTATATTGGTGAAAATATGAATTTTCTACCAGTCTTTGATAATAGTTGTCACATGCGAAGTGATCATCAGATATTATGGATTGTTCTCATGTAATGTTCATCAGAAACCTTTTTGTGGTAGGGTATTTGTGTCTTCTGTATACTTTTACAAGTATTCATAGAGTTAGCATGTATTTTATATTTGATAATAATTAAATTAACCAAATATATACATGAACTGGATAAAATAATTAGTTTCAATTGCTTAACATGGTTATTGACTATTAATTCTCTAGATCATGTGATATATATTCATTAATTTTTTTATTTTTGTTCTCGATTGAAATTTTTATAGATATTAATGATATGATTAATTATAAATTAATTGGATAAAGATAAATAGTTGTGTTAATGAATCAAGTTGTTGTTGTTGTGCATGGGACTAATCAAATAGATACATTTATGAAATCTTAATTGAATTGTTTTATTTATGATAGAATAAAGAACCAGTTGTGCAATTAAGATAATTCCTCGATGTTTTCTAAGATACCATATATCTTGAAAATTCCACGATCCTTATGTTTTAGAGATCTTAGTTTTTATTATCTGTCTTGACTAAACTCTTTATTTAGGACCAAGAGCACAATTTCCATGTTTTTTGTTATCTCTTTCAGGTGTTGGTGTGTAAAACAAATTGATGAATGATCCTAGAGGGTTATTTTGTGTGTCGATCAAGAAAGGATAGTGGTTGTGGTGGAAATAGTTGATGTCTAGTGTAGTAAGATACATCCGTTTATGAATTTGGGTGTTGGGGAGAACATCGGAGATGATGAAATGGGTTGGATGTGACTTTTGTAATCTTGTTGAATCTTTTTTTTATCCAGTTAACTTTTCCCACTACATGAGGAACATTGTCCTTATAACCCTCATTCCAAAGGAGGCAATGACTTGTGGGGTTTTCCACGTTCATTCCCAGCCTTGATTCTTGAGGATGGTTGGGCATGTGCTCCAACAATGGGTGAAAAGACTTGATGTGTAGTTCATGTACTCACCATTTAGAGCCCCTTTTTCTAGAAGAATAGAATATTTTTATATATCATACATGGAATTATGGATAAGTTATAATTTTTTCAATATATGATTGAACAAATGATATTAATAGTTATGGTAGGAGTTTGTTGGGATGGACTATTGTTGAAACAATTTAATGGAACTATAGAGTTGGTTTGGTTATGCCTTGAGGGCATAAAACATTGGGTGTGATGAAAAATTAATTTAATGGGGAAATGGAAGTTGTTAATTAATTGTTAAATAATTATTTAATGTAATGTGAAACTGTAAAAAGGATAATGTAATATAATGTAGATATTTAAATGGTAGTGTACATATAGTATACATACTCTTAGTAGTGGTAGCCAAGATCACAAGATACATTAGCTGCATAAGAGTTTATTAATAGGATATTCCCATAGTGTGGTTGTGTTCTATAATTGATTTTGAACATTTTTAATTCTATACACGTCTCCACCCAATGTATTATGGAAACTGATACCCCTAGTATTCTGAGCCCTAGGAGTGATTCCCCCAACATCTTGATGGGTGGTTGTATGGACAACTACCCCCTTTAGCCCAACTCTCTTCTATTCATAGATACTTATGTTGGATAGCATGGCGATTATTTTTCCTCATATATATGTGAAGATGTATATAATGTATTTTCCAAATTCACACACATATATAGGTTATTATGGACTATGATAGGTGTAACTAGTATAGGTTGTGACAACTTGAGGATCCATATTCAGTGTTTGGGTTGTAATTTCTTGAGGCGTAATTCCCAATGTATGATACACTTTATGTGAGTTGTGGTAGATAAAGAAAACTACCTAGTTACATTGGATACATGTACATGGTGGTTGTGTTGTATGGGCTCAATTTTTTGTTTCATTCCCCATGTGTCTATGTGAAAGCCTTTTTTGAGAGAGATGCATAGGATGTGCGACGTTAGAGCAATGTAGATAACTAGTGGGGATGTGTAGTGGATACAAATTATATTCATTATTATGTTACATACTCTTGTATGTGACACTTTATGAGAGTATCTAGGTTTAGGTATAGAACATAGTATGCATATTTAAGTGCCAAATTTGTTTTACTTGTTATTCACTATGATTTGGCACGCTTTCATTGCATTTCCATGAAAGGATCTAGGGAGGTGAATACCAATTATACTGTTATAAACACCAGAAGTTATATGAACTATTTTTCTAGTCACATGGCACAAGTTGGAGAGTAGGTTAGTAACTTCTGGCATAGGGATTCAAGAGTTGTTCGGGTTTCTCGGTTCTTGCTGTTTGGATTTGTTTTGGTACATGCATTTTTATCTTTGAAATGTTTTAGTTCATTCATAACATTGCATAAGTGTACATGGGAATTCATTTATATTTTAGTCTAATCTATATCTTTTATGTTTTTGTCTCATATTTCTCTATCACATGTGTTCTCAAAGTGGGTAATACCTCTGATTTTTGTGTTTAATATACCCCTGGTACTAGTCATCAACCCGTGGAATACTGGAAGTGTGAAGCGGATGTCACTATCTCACTCCTCTCATTGTCTTAATAATAGAGGTAAACATTATAGGTAGGGGTTGTGAAATTGGGTTATTAGTGATCTTGTTGAGGTATAGGATATTGTTTGGAGTTAGTCCGAAGTAAGGTTTCAAGGGTTGGTAGAAAAATATTGTTAGTCATATTCAAAACTTTTTGTGATCAATTGAGACTAGTTGAGACATAGGTTTTTTGGACCCCTTGTGATTTGATGGATGGACCATTAAGATTAAAATAGATACTAAATGGGTTTGTACATTATTTATGGTAGATACCTAGGAAAATATCATGCATCGTTATTCTTTTCGCCTATGTTTGAATGGGTAGAACATGGGATATGATAACCTGAAATGAATAAAAAAAATTAATTATTGTTATGTATTATTTATACATGTTTTAAAAACCCAATTTTTTTCTATATAGGGAATAACACCAGGTAAAATTCCTTGACAATTATTCACTAACGGCATTTAGTATGATATTCCAGCCGATCGATGTCGAGTATAGGTGGACGATGATGAATCATGGAGGAGGACACTCAGAGAGTTTTAGTGTTGATGTTGGTAGAAGAATGATGGCTTCATTTTAGATGCTGTCACGAAGGACTGGTTTTATGAGGTTTATATTTCTTTTAGTTTGATTTCTAGTCAGATGGAGCACTAGGTGTCATTGGTTACGATGATGCATTATGGGCTAGTGAGGAAGTGGTGGCTATTGTCCCTCATTTATCATAAAGAAACATCAGTCTCATGGGAGGCTTTACCAGACCAATTCAAGGTTCTATCTCTATCTTCAACCATGATAGAGGCCAGTCATCAATAGATACTGACATTTCTAAATGGGGGCTCTAGTGTGCAATAGTTTTGAATTCATTTACGGAACCTTATTTGATATGATTTAGACCACTTTCCAGATGAGGAGGATACATAATGTCATTTCGAGGAGGCTTTGATTCTACATATTTCAACGTCATGTCACCCCTTTAATTTTGGTGTCATATCTCACGGAGATAAAAATGGTAGAGGTCATCGATAGGATGGTATCCAGAACTAAACTATCATGAGAGGGGATTCAACCAGATTCCTCCAGAAGTAGAGTTGTTGTCGGTGGTTCTAGGTTTTTATGGTATAAGAGTTTCTATTTTCCTGAGGGTTGGTTCCAAACCTCAATATCTCATTTATCAGGGGGAGGGGATCTTAGACCTATTCCATGGGTGCATGTTCATGTTTTTTTATGAAGGCTGATGTCATAAGAATCGAGAGTTCTTGATCCTTTTGATCACTCAGTGTGTGTCAGGTGTTCTGATTTAGATTCCTCCACTGATGTAGTTAAAACCGAGGAAGCAGTAGCATGTTCCACCATATTAGGATATGAAGAGGGTGATGGGTAGGTAGAGGAGGCTCTTGGATGATCCATTCCTGTATTGGACAGAGTAAAACCATGGTGGAGGTCTTTAGATGGATCAGATAGGCCATGGAGAAAGTCCTAGTTGGCTTCAGGCTCCAACATTTCCTAATACAGTTGAGGTAGACAACCTTCTAGGTACACATTGTATGTTTTTAACTATATATTATGCCTTGATAGATATTTGAGTGATGAAATGCTAAATATCACATATCATTTTCCATGCCTTGTGACTTGATGTAGAAGGAATTCCTGTTCCCTTGGAGTTGACTACGATCGTTGGAGGAATAAATAAATTAGTTGATTTATGTAGAGATTGTGAGATTCTTCTCATTCAGCACCACTCTTTGGGATATTTCATTTTTTTACAAATACAACCATATGATGTCATGCTTTTTAAGGATCAGTTGTATTTGGTTAATGTTACAGTTGGTATATTTAAGAGATAGGTGGTGTTATTCGATGTTGATAGAGATCCAGCGGTGTTCATTGGTGAGAGAGACCCTCGATTGTGTTAGAGTCATGTTCCATCCATGAAATCCTTGATTACTAAGCTGATGCTGAGTCTGTTAGAGGAACATTTGTCATTTTTTCTGAGGGGCATGGAAGAATACCTTAAATCAATTATTTAATATGTTGTAGAATTACCCCCTAGATGAGGGATCGAGTATGGGATCAATCTATATCACAACATGTCTCCTATCTCAATTCCTCGGTATAGAATGGTCCGTTCTGTGTTTTTGGAGCTATGTATATAGAACGATGTTTTATTATAGTGCGTGTTTTTTCAGCCTATTGTGTCACTTTGGGGAACACCATTTTTTATCCAAAAAAAGCCAATTGTAGTTAGCAGTTGTGTATCGATTATCATCTCTTGAACATTGTGGTATGAATAATCACTACCCACATCAAGAGATTGATTATTTATTCAACAAACAATAGGGTTGAAGATGTTTTTAGAAGATAGACTTACGATCAGGATATCATATGATGTGTGTGAAGGTTGAGGAAATCCAGAAGACTGCTTTCCATCGTCATCATGGACATTATGAGTTTGTTGTGATGACATTCAGCGGGTCGAATTCTCTATTTTTGTTCATGGTGTTGATGAACGATGTGTCCTGTGAGATCATGGATATGTTCATGGTGATCTTTTTTAAGTAAATACATGTGTAGTCCATGTACGAGGAGGGATAGGAAGAACATCTAAAAGCCATTCTGGGAGTTCTCCATCAAGAAAAACTATTTCAGAAGTTGTCTATGTGTATGTTTTTTGATCGAGAAGTACATTTCATGAAGAATGTTGTATCCCAGTTGAGATTATATTTGGATACATAGAATATAGAAGTAGTTGTGTCTATGGAATCCCCCAAGAAAAAGGTATAGGTGCAAGGATTACATGGTCTTACAGACTATTATAGGAAGACCATAGTCGATTTCTTTCAGGTTGCGACTCGTTCTACAGTGTTGACCATAAATGATCTGGAATTTAAATGGGATGATTAATGTGAGGAAGATTTCAACTATTTGAAAGAGATTATGATTAGTGATTCAGTTCATTTTCTTCCATAAGAAGGAGTTCAATTTAAAATTTTCTATGATGCATCTTGTCTGGTATTATGATTTGTAATGTGGTAGAAGAGATCAATCAGTTATTATGGTTCGTAGAATATATATCCACATTAGCATAACTTTTCTACCCATGATCTAGAGTTAGCATCAAGGATGTTTTCCCGGAAGTTGTAGGGATAATAGATAATCATATAGTCTTTTATGGCCTCCACTAATCATAAAATTATATGTTATCGTTTCTCCCAGCTTGACATGAACATGAGGTAGTCTTATTGGATGGAGTTATTAAAGGATTAGGATTTTCAAATAGAATATACACCTTGTAAGGGGAATTATATAGCTTATGTGATGAGAATGAAGTTACGTAGTGATGTAGTCTTTGCATTAGGTGATTCTTGGAGAGTTATGGAATAAAATTCTGTATTACATCTAGATATTTGAAATGTGGGGGGTATAGGTTTTCATTCTCATATTATAGTGAAATCAACTTTGGTGAAGCATGTGTAAGATTCTTAGTGGGGAATCTAGATGTGGAGTTCTATAGAGACCATATGTTTTTGTGGTAAGGCCCCAGATGGTTAGTATGAGGATGAAAAACCCTAGTTGTTTTTCAAGGATGGATTATCATTACATTGTTGGTGTGTGAGAATGTTCTCAAAAAATTATATATTATAGAAGTAGAAGTACATCCTACCATTAAAAATATGTACCATGATTTTGAGGAGTTAGTTTTTGTGGCATAGGTTGAAGCGTGTAGTTTCAGAGTTCTTGTCTTGATGTTTGGTGTTCCAGAAAGCGAAGGTTGTACTCATTGTTCATAGTAGTTTGTTTCAACCCTTATATATTTTTCATTGTAAGTTGGATAACATCTAGATGTTCATAGTTACTAGTTTACCTCATGCTTAGGGAGTCTATGAAGCTATATTGGTGGTATTGTATTCCTTGATGAAATCATCCCACTACTTTGCAATCAAGGAGTTGAGATCAGTAGAGGGTTTTTCACGACAAAAATCAAGAGGAGGTAGGGAAAATTTACAAGGTCCATAGGATGATATTTTCTGATAAAGATAATCATTTTAAATTCATATTGTAGAGAGGTCTCCTGTATGATTTTGGTTATTAGCTAGTCTATAGAACTTCTTTTCATCTATAGATGAACGGTTAGGAAGATCAAATAATCTTGATGCATGAAGACATGTTCGGCTCTTGTGTCCAAAATTTTAGAAATGTTTGGATAATTAAATAACCTTTGGTAGAGTTCTCCAATGATGTTACTTCCACTCCACCAATGGTATTGTGTATTTTAAATCCTTGTATATGTGACTATTTCATTCTCCATTGTACTATTCTGGGGTCGTATTGTCCAAAATTACCTATCTAGAACTTGTAATAAATTAGACAGAGATTGTTCAGGTGATTAATGAGATGATTAAGGAAGTGAAAGATCACCAAATTTCCTACTAAGATCATAGGAGGAGACCTCTATATGTTTATTTTAAATACATGATGTTTTGGAAGGTGATTCCAAATCATGGGTAGTGATGTTTTGGTCATGGGAGTATGATGTCTCCCTAGTTTGTAGGGCCTTGAAAGGTGTTGTCTCATGTTGGGTCAATTGAATATTTGGCATCCCATCCCATTTATATGACCAGGATATGTGATGTTATTCAAAAGACACATCTCCTACATTAACTTAATGATGTATCTCACATCCTTGATTGGGGAAACATCGATGTTGATGATGATGTGACCTTCGTGGATTGGCTTATAGAGATCCTTGTCTGCAAGGACATGATTTTTCATGTGGGTCATATTCCCTTATCACTTGTATTATGAAGACAGAGTGGTGTGGATGATTGTACATGGGAATGTGAGTCATAGATACTTTCTTAGTACCCTGATCTTTTTTATGTTTATATCTTATGGTAAAAATGTTATTTTTTTGTTCTAGTCTGTTCTGATTGATTTAATTGATTAATGTTTTTAGTTATTATGGATTACCCTTTATTCATAGGTATCTCCCCTGGCATGTGTTTATGTGTTTTTTAAGTTTTCGTGTCATTTTGAATGCTCCCTTTTAAAGTAGTTGACCTCCAACGATGGAGATCACCTAAAGAGGTATTTCATGGTGTGGCTATTCTGAAAGAACCCATTTATGCTTCCCTCCAAGGTTAGTTTATAATTATTGAGGAAGATTATATTTTGATTGGTATTTGATGTAATTTCTCTAACCTCTATGTTCTATACCATTACTGAAATATTGTGTTTGATGTGTTCTGAGTGGACAATCTATCATATTCCCAACAAGGTGAAAAAATTTCAGCTTTGTGAACAATGTTTCTATTAGTCGTTTGGTGTACAATTTTATAGGTCTGTGAAATGTATATAAATAGGTGCACAGTATTTCTAGGTCAGTGAGTCATCTATCTATAGTTGTATAATGCTTACATATGTTGGTTGCTGTATTGTATTTTGAGGTGTCGATGGGTCATATATTGATATTAGTGCAATGATTCTCGCTTTCCTTGGGTAATATATGTGTAGGTATAGAATTTTTTCATCTATTAGTAGGTTTATAGATTTCCCATCTGTTGGTAGGTGTATATTGATTCTAGTAGTTGGTAGGTCATCTATCAGTAGGTGTACAATGTTTCCATCTTACAGTTTTTATATATTGTTTCATGGTCAGTATGTGAATAGTGTTTCCATCCTCCTACAGATTTCCCCTATTATGTTTTTTCTTATAAAATGCATTAAAAGACTTGTATTAAAGGATTTATGGCTGGTTCAAATCCCATAAATCATATCATTATTTTCCTAGGGGTAACATTATCATTTATTTGTCAAACTTCACAGTCTTGAAGAGATCCTACTTTAATGGAAAAACATGTTTTTTTATCAAAACACATTCTCCATTTAAATTTTTAAAATTTTGATATTCATTCTTCCTTGTTTTCCATGGTACAAGATTCCCCATAACATTATTTCCCAAAGATTGTGATTTGGTTGTGGACCTTGGATCATGTGTTCCCTAGAGTTCTTCCAACTACATGTGACCCCCTATTATACATCAACCAATAAGTGTCTATCTGTAATTGATAAAAGTTGATGATGTTGGGGTGATCATCAGTTATGTTGGATCATTCTCATCCAAAGACCATTGAAAACTTTGTTAGGTATGTTATTTTTGGCTTCTTTATTCATTTATATGAAGTCATATATTTATCATGTTTAGCCACTACATCTCAATGAAATTGACATAATAAATACTTGAACTAGATTAATGAATTGGTATCCATTTCTTAATGATTTTATTCACTCTTGACTTGGTAGATCATTTGATATCTATGAATTTCTTTTTAGTATGTTATTTTTGATGGAAACTTGTAATGTATGTAAATATATGATTAATAAAAAATTACATGGCTAAAGGTAAAGTGGCATGTTAATTAATATGGTTATGGTTGTTGTTGTTGTTGTTCTTGGTGACATATAAATTTTTTAAATTTATGAATGTATAATTGAATAAGAAATTTCATGATTGAATAAAGAACCAATATTATGATAAGGATAATTCCATGAAGGATCAGTGTTACCCTCCTGATATTAAAGGTCATTCACTTTAATCATTGGAGTTGTGATTAGATATTTTGTGTGATGGTTGTATGCATTATTTAGGGCTAAGAGACAAGTTTATATATTGTTTGTTCTATGATTCTTATGTCGTGATGTCTGCCCAAGGATGGATAATCCAAGAGGATTGTTTTTTTATGTGGAGGCATGAAGTACCAGTGGTTGTGGTGGAATCATTTGATTCCTCGAGTGGCGAGAAACATCAGTTTGTACATGTGGGTGTTAGGGAGGACATCACAGATGATAAAACATGCTGAATTTTAATGTTGTATGATTATTGAATTTTGATTCCTTTTTATCTAACTAATTTTTTCCACTACATGAGGAAGATGGTCTTAGTTTCCCTTCTTCCAAAAGTGAAAAATATGTGTGGGGTATTCCATGTTCATTCCATGTATAAATTCTCTAGGTTGGATGGTCATGTGCTCCATCAATAGTTGTCATTGACTTGATGGGTTGTTCTTATGCTCATCGTGTTGAGCCCCTTGTATTTGGACGCCAAAAATTTGATTTTTCTATAATAACAATAATTATGGAAAAGTGATAATGATCACTAATAATTGATGTTATTAACAATTTTTCCCCATCGGGTTGGATATTATTGAGATGAAATTCTTAGGAAACAATTTAATGGAACCGTGGACATTTTTTGGTTATTATTTGGGGGCATGGAACTTTGGGTGTGATGGAAATGATATGTAATATTGAAATAATAATTGTTAATTGATGGTTAAATAATTAAATAATGTAAAGTGAAAAAAATAAAAAGGATAAATTTATATAATTTATTTTATTATATGGTTCTGTTCTTATTGGATACCTCTTCTTAGCAGTGGAAGATGGGAGCCTGAGAGATTTTAGGTGCAGTTGATTCTAAGGATAGGTTATTCTTATACTGTTGTTGTTAGCTAAATTTGATTTTGTACTTTTTATGTTTTTGTATGCTACACTAACTGATCTGTTATAGAAACTAACACCCTTTGGATTCCAATCTGTGGGTTGTTTTTTTCCCCAACCTAATGATGGGAGGATGGATGACCAACTACCCCCTTTGGGCCCTCTCTCTTCTTGTTGTAGTTACATGTGCTGGTAGGGACTGCAGTTCGTCTTCCACTAATATGTGTGTAGAGGGAGATAATGTCTTATGAATATTCACACCCATATATTCTAGATATATTTTCTTATGGACTACTATAGGTGTAACATGTATAGGCTATGATGGATTGAAGATCCTTACTCAGTGTATGGGCGGTAATGTATTGAAGTATAATACACGATGTAAGATACACATTATGCAAGATGCAGTTGATACTAAAAACTACTTGGTTACTTTGGTTATGTGGATGTGGTGGTTGGGTTGCATCAGTTTCATGTTTTTTTGCTTCAACCAGGTGTCTGTGGGGATTCCTTTTTTTTGGATAAATGCTTTGGACGTGAGATGTTGGTGAAAAGTAGAAAACCAATGGGGTAGTTGTAGTAGGATACCCTTAATATTAATTATTATAATTGATAATATTTTATGTATTCTTGGTGATAGTATATATTGTGTTTTTGGGATCATATTATACCTATTTTGGTGATTTGTTTGTTTCACATGTTGTTCAATATTCTTTACCATGATTTCATTATTATTTGAAGAGAGGCCCCAAGGAGGATCCTAATGAGTATACTATTATAATAACGCTACATTATATATACTATATTATGGTCACTTAGAGAAATATAGAGATTAGGCTAGTTAATACATCATTGGGGTTGTAGGAGATTCTTGGGCCTTTTTACACTATTGTTTTAATATGTTTTTGTTCTTTCATTTTTTCATGTTAGTTTTTATTATTCATTCATGAATGTGTAAAAGGTATTTAATTTAAAAAAAATTCTGAGCACGAGTTGATTTGTTTCTAAATTATCAATATTTTCTCATTAGTTCTTTTTTAGGTTAATTCCTACTATTTTTGTATTCACTGTACCCTAGGTGCTAGTCTCCATCCCAGGGCCTACTTGTGGGGGACTCGGGAGGCACAATCTTTATCCAGTCCTTACCAGCCTAAGAGGGGTACACTATGTGGGGAGGGGATTGAGAAAGAACATATATATGGAATTAATTATATAATTACCTTTCTATAAATAATAGACCTATATCATTTTTTTATATTACCCTTTCACATATATACAAAGTGGTAACGTCCTTCATAAATGTGTGAACTACCCCATCCTCGCAATGATGTGATTAATTTTTCTTCACAATAATTCTTTATATATTTATATATGATTAAATGAAATTGTATTTATGATAAAATGATAATTAAAGATAGATATATTGTTACTTACCTTCATTCCATAAGGATCATTGAAAAATGAGAATGTTACTCATGCTAACGTATAGCCTACCATCTCCATGATTGTAATATTGGTTCATTTGTCATAACCATAATTAATGATTGGATTTAAAATTATAATTGATGAATAAATATGATAATTATTTATTGATTATTATTATGGATATTTAATATATTGAACCCTTGGACCATTGTTTACCTACCAATGTTCTTTTTTAATACACCAACCAAATTTCATCAAAACACCCAACATAATCATTATTGTTTAAGTAGTTCTGTAAAAAATAAAAGAAGGAAAATAAAATTTATGATATTATATATATAAATATTGTTTTAAGTAATGTAATTAATTAAAAAAATTTCCATGAATCATAAATACCAGGGTCGTTGTGCATTCCAGGCTCCATGAATAAACCTGCTCGAGACCATCCGAGAAAGTTATATCAAAGAAGGACTATTGTCACAAGTTCATGACACCCACGCAATCGCCCGCATGGACCAAAAGTTCCCACATGGATAATTTAACCTTATTTAAAGGATAATCACACTAAACGGGTTGAAACAAAAGGAATGTTGAATTTGAAGAGAACTTGTCTCTATTGAAAAATGGATGAGTGATGATTCACGTCGTCCGATTTCTGAAAAACCCACGATAAGCGCCACCTCATAGGAAAAACAATATTTAATCAAATATTTTTAATATTCATCATATATATTTGATAGACATAAGATTAGAAGAAACTCAATTTTACTAATAAAATAAAATATTTGATTTAGGAACTTTTACTTACTTTTAACGATGAACCTATTTTAAATATAATTTTTATATCATCTATAATTTGTATATTAAATAATAAAAAATTTATTTAAAAATAGATATAAAAATTACGATAAGATGAATTTTTAGTATTTTTCTGTGAAGTTTAATTTTTGTTTAATAATGAAAAACAGAGAATTTTAATTCAAAATGCGGTTTTCATCAAATTTGTTTAGAAGGAAAAATTATTTTCATAATTAGTTTAAATGTATAATTAGATTTATTTTATATAAAATTATAGAATTTATGTTATTTTAATCAATTTCTATTTCAATTTAATATAAAAACCTATAATTTTAATTAAAATGTTTACTTTAGAACCCATATTCTCATCCCATCTTTGGGATTAAATTTAAAATAATTTCTTCCACTAGATTGATTTTTATTTTCAAAAATGGATTCAATATTTGTAATCATAGTACTCTATAATTTATAATAAGATAGAAATATTTTTTAAACAAAAAATTTAGTGAATGTAATTAAAATTAATTATAATGAATAATGAGATATGTATATTATAGTGGGATTTAAGCTAATTATTATGTTCCAAAATGACCTATACTGTAGAGACCCGAAGCATAACGTATATGTAAATTACATTACTTTTGCATAATACTTAGTATATAAAAAAACACACACACAAGGACCGTAATAGTTTAGTGTCTTTGGAAACTCGGAATATAATCTTCTAATCATGGTGAAAGATCTTCAACATCTTCCATAAAGATCTTATTTTTTTACCTAAAACCTTTATTTATATCCTAGGGAAAAGAAAAAATAAAAGGGTGAGCTCAATTGCTCAGTAATGGTAAACAAAAGAAATATCAATCACATCATATTTATAAGAACATAACATTTTTGAAATCTTAACCTGCAAAAGAGATCATAATATCATAACATTGGATAAATCATAGTAGTGAAATGTAATCCCAATAATCATAACTGAAAACATGAAACTTTGTGTCATAAACAAATAATCACAGAGAATCACTTCTTATTATTTATGACTGATTTCTAAGACTATCTTAGTGGACAAAGTTCATTTCTGAACCGAGTTCATTCCTCGTTTCAGTCCTGTTTCACTGAACCGGTTTAACCTGCTGTTCCAGCCATGTCTATCTCATGAGATATAAAATCTTTTTCCAATGAATTGGAGGGAGATATAGGTCCCACCCATCTCATAATGATACCATTCTTATGTGTGCCACAAAATAATAAACCATACCTCATAGCATAACCCATGTAATAAAAATGGGATTCTTAAACATCGTAACATCATAAAACAATTCATATAAGATAAAGGAATTCATAAAAATGATTCCATCACAACATAATCAAATCAATGTAATAACAGGGATAAAAACAGAACCCTTTATTATCTTAGATGGAAAATAATTTTGATAAAACACTTGAACTCCATTCTTGAGGAAAATATTCTTTCTACATCAAAAACACTTTTCCTTTCTTAACATGTCATACAATTATAAACTAAAAGAAGTTGATTACAAATAAACTTGAAAACCTGTAAAGGAAGCTTCTTGGAAATAATGTTTTAAAAATAAATTCCTGCCATATAAGTTAAAAAAACATTCATCTCGTACTTTTGTCGGAAAAGTCAAAAAGTGCCTCGTACAAAAAACAACAAAAGATTCCTTTCATATCATTTACTAAAAACTCACCTAAGTGTAAAATTGGATTTAAAAAATTTTAGGTGGATGGAAATAATATTAAATATTGAGTAAACAAGGACGTGGATGATAAAATACACCCCAGTAAATTCAAAAGTATAAACAATCTCGGATAAAAATGAGATTGTGATATTTCCCTTACCTTATGCCCGATTTGCTTTGTAAGTGTCCGACCCTCCTATATAATTATTTAAATAATGTCATTGACTTATTCTAGAATCATAATCATTGTTATGATATCATATATGGTTCACTTATGACATTATATTACCCGTTCTTTTGTAAATTCCTTGTGAAAGAGCGTTTTGGGTAAAATCGTTTCATTCATCATCAGTGTTTTGACTTTTAATTATTCATATGATTACTTAGATCATGATTACTTAATTCGAGAATATAAAACATGATTTATAAATAATATATATTCATAATATACATATATTTGATAAATCATTAAATGGAAAGAAATACACCGTTCATGGAGACGGTAGGCCATACGTACGCATGAACGCTGTTTTCGTTTCCTTATTGAGTTGAATGGAATTAAGTAGAAGAAATAAATATATATACACATAAATCCAGTATCATTACTATGTCATATATTTCAGGATTAATTATTATATAAACATTATAATCATTCATGAATGGTCAACGTGGAGAATGAATCTCATCGCGCCGTGGAGACGATAGTCCGTACATACGCATGAGCGATGATATCGTTCTCATGATCGTGGAATTGTATTGGAGTGTATGTATAATATTTCAGAATCAATATCACTTTACAATAATAATATATAGTTATTATGTACACCATTATACCCATCCAAGTAAGGTGGTGGTGGAAAATAGATTACACCACGGTGTGGAGACGGTATTCCGTACGTACGCACGCGTGTTGATTTCATTTTCCGTAGGATGGATAGATGGTGAAATAGGGTTGTTTCATACTTATAATAACATATAATTATATGAGTGATACTGATGTTATTACTTCATAATGAAACAACCTAATAAGAAGAAGTGTAAGAATAAATAAAGTTGAAAGAATCGGTAACGGACATTACCTCTTCTTTGAAGCGCCTCTTTGAGTCCGCCTCTTAGGGCACTAAAATTGGTATTTGAAGAAGACCAGGACATCTAGGATGTTGCTAGGGACTTGGAGAAGTCAATTTGTCATGGTTTGGCCGAGCTTGAAGGCTCAATGTTGTGTGAGGAAGAGAGGGAGGAGGTGCCCTTTTATAAGGGAGGAGAGGGGCACCTTTGGAATAACTAAAAATATTATTTTATTATAAAGTCATATTCGGTTTTTAATTTCTAAAAATTGAGTTATTTCAATGATAAGGTGGGGATGGGTCGAAATATTCTCATCCAATAGAATTTGGACAAGTTTAGTGTACTATTTTAACCTTATCATTTAGTTTTAACTTTAAGTTAGATAATTTTACTTTTAACGTGTCTTTTTGTGTTCTTACACTATATGGTTAATAAACTTACTATAACAAGCCAAAAGAACCCCAAGTTGTTTATTATTAATATATATATAATACTATATGTCTTTTTGCCGAACATTAGATTTTTAGGAATAAAATAACAATTAATAATATAATATTTGTTTTAAAAACTATTTTATGTCAATTTTGACACTATTTAGTAATTGATTTTTGTAAAAATCATAACTGAATTATTCGGATGAAAACAGTTACTTAAATAAATAATAACATGTCATATTAACCTATAAAATTAGTGTAATTCATAAAAAATCTCAAATTACATTTATTTGGGTATTTATAACATCAATTATGTCAATATTTCATTAATAAGATAATTACTTCATCATTGTTGTGTCATTAATAAATTAAATTATTTAATGTCTAAAAATTACAAATAAAATACCATTATGTAGTAAATATATTTTTCTTTCTAATTAATATTTATAGTCAAATTTATATTATGTATAACCCTATATTAAAAATCATCTACTTATTAAACTTTGATTTTAACTATTTTAACCCATCTTTAAATAAATTAATAATAAATGTCCTAATCTAATCCAAGTGGGCCTAAATGGTCATATTTTATTCCTAATGTTGTTTTTGTTCGAATTACACTTATCCAATAGAATTAAGGCATGTGTGAGGGTAATAATAATATCATTTTTACCCTTAATTACCCTATTTACTTTTAACCGTGGTAAAAAAAGTAAAAAGTTACTATTCACCAAAAATTATTTTCATCTCATTGAACCACATTTTACTTACTGACATCAACCGTGTCTCATGGATTTTTGAAATTCTACTCACAGAAGCGGTAAAATTAAATTTTATGAAAAATTTATTTTTTTTAACTACCACTTAGTGGTTTCACTATTCATCAAAAATGAATGTTTCCAGAAAAATATCAAAAATTAGGCCTAAGATATATTTGATATTATGAACTCAAGAATGATGTCTACTTTACCAAATTCAAAAGATATCAGTTGCATTAACTAATTTAAAAATTAATTCCCATCGTCAAAACAAATAGCATGTTCTTTAGGGATAATAACTATCAAAAGATTGACACTTGTTTATGTCTGGTTTAAATGTGAAATTACATCCCATGACCAAAATTGTATTAAATTGTAATAAGATATTATAAATATACTTTAAAACCACTCAAATTATTTATTTATCACTATTAATTATTTGTATTAAAAAGGTTGTTTTTAATTAAAATTTAGTAATTTTAACTATTCATCCGAAAATGAAAGTTATCGGAAAAGTACCAAAATTCCACCCTAAGCTAATTTCGATATTCTGAATCCAAAAATGAACTCCATTTTGAAAAAAAAAATTACACAATTTCAAAAAGTGGTAATTACTATTCATAACGGCTAGTTTTAATTATATTTTAATAGCATATCGTTGTTTAGTAAAACTCGGTATTGCGTACTACACACACTATCGAGGAAGGTAGTGATTGTGTGTAATTCAAGGCAAGTCAAGGATCTGTGTTGTCAAAGATCTTTTTGGTGTAGCGTACAACACAGGACATTAATGAAATTAAAAGAATATTTTTCATAAAATCTCAGGGTGTTACATTCTACCCCCCTTAAAATGAATTTCGCCCTAGATATTCGACGGGGTTATAAATGGTTTACTACTCGAAAGTTTGTTTCATAGAAACCCACATCGTAAAAAGGAATACCAAAAGTTGGCTTTAAAAACTAAATTATAAAATGTAACGGTTACCCAAATTAACTCATCACTGGGTTTCCACGTAGGAGAACATAGGTGAAAATATGGATATGGAAGAAAAATCTAACCATTAAGTTCTGATGGAGAGTGGTAGAGAAAATGGCTATGAAAAATCAATCAATCACAAAGCCGTTGATTTTTGATGATCTAAGGTACCATCTGATTCATCGATTATAACAGCACTAGGACAACATTTTTGGTTTTCAGGATCATTTCTCTAGTGTTGAAGAATTTTCGAATCAAAAGAAATACTTACTTGATATTTGTACAATTTCAGCGTTGTTCGTGCCTTGAACAATTTCCACTTCATCTCTTAAAGAAATGATGTTGAATTTTCCATTAATGATGTGTTAGCAGATCATGTGATAGAATGATGGGTCATTCCATCTGTCTCAAACAAAAGGTTATAAAAGTTATCAAAAAATACATAAGTCCATCTATAGTGAGATTAATCATATATGGTTCCTAAAATAGACTTATAATTCTTATATCATACTGCTTAATATAATAAAACTAGTTTCTACTAAACGAGGACTTCTTGTAGGCCAGTGGTAGGCGATAAAGGCCAGTCGCATTTCAGTTGTGGGTTCGATTACCACAGCCTTGTCCGATGCGATGGGTTGTCGCCCATCCTACAGGTTGTCCTTTTTCTAAAACTACATTACTATAACATCCCATAAATAATATCGAAAAAACTTCTATCCTTAAACAATACTAACTTCTATCCAACATAACCCATTACAATCTTTAGGCTTATCTAAAATACTTCGATTCAAGCTCATAGTATAAAGAAAAGGATTACTGGAAATGACATCAACCAAGCATGTGAATACCAACCTTTATCCCCCATATATCTTGTTGGTCAAATTCCAATCATGTGAATACCTTAATCAGGTATTATCTTGAAAAATGAATACCCATTAAACCTTAGTGAAAACATGAATGCTGTCAAAAGTTAACTCTTTCCACATACCAAAATCCTAAAATTCTATATACTCGAACCATGATATAACCTTCTCCTTATATCAGTCATGACCTCATGAATACTATCAAACATTTAATTTTCTCCTTATCCCTTCATTATGCGCACATCATCTACATTCCAAAAATATATGAATAACCTTTCATGTATACTGGTACCATTAATCATACACTTTCAAAACTCAAGGAAAGACAACAGTGTAACAATCCTTAGATGTCTCTTTATTCCATAGTACCATTAGATTACTTATACAACATTACACTTGATAAACATGTAATCATTCCACTAACTTCTTAAACCATTGACCGAGCTACAACAATTCTTTCATCTCACATATCATTTGTAGTCTCTTCATCATCATCAACATAAATACTACCCATACGACCATACTGATTATCTTCATGAGACTTTCCCTTAGGGCATTGGTTTTCATATTGCCCCTACATTCCACATTTAAAATATTTATCCATTGTTGATGTCGTAGCAATACCATTATCCTCATCCCTGGTGTTAACTAAACCTTTTCCTTTGCACTTACTGGATTTGTGTCCTTCTTTTACACACCCAAAGAATCTCCTAGTTCCTTTGAAATAATCTCCCTGATGCCTCTTCCCACATGATTTACATGAGGGAAATTGAACTTTCTTTCCTCTATGATCATCATGAAACTCCAAATTTCTCTTATTATCTGAGTGAGGAAACTTACCAAAGTTGAGATTATTGATCATATTATGAGATTTCTGATTAGGCATAATAACGATTTTTGGACTTCCAAATCCTGTTTCATTTGGTTTCTCATGAAAAATATAATTCCATTGTCCTTCATATCCTCCATTATCATGAATCTTCCTGTTTCCAGCCATTTTCTAAAACCCAAAGAGAATATTGTGGGAGGAAAAAATCATGCAAGGGAAAACAACATAGTAAAGGGGGAGGACCCTCAATATCTAACATCTTAGGATAAATTCTAAGATCATTACCATAGTTCTAGGACTATATCCTATACGTATACTTATCATTAGGAACATCCCTAGACATACCTTGGAAATATCTCTAGGGATCTCACTAAAATTTTCGCATCCTAGATTCCAATGGTTGACTAAACCTTTCCTCTTATACCAACTATAGAGACCCGAAGCTTCACGTACATGGACATTACATTACTTTTGAGGAATACTTAGTACATAACAAAAAACACACACACAAGGACCGTAACAGTTTAGTGTCTTTGGAACTCGGAATATAATATTCTAATCGTGGTGAAAGATCTTCAACATCTCCCATAAAGATCTTCTTTTTTTACCTAAAACCTTTCTTTATATCCTGGGGAAAAGAAAACATAAAAGGGTGAGCTCAAATGCTCAGTAAGGGTAAAAAAAGAAATATCAATCACATCATATTCATAAGAACATAACATTTTGGAAATTGTAACCTAAAAAAGAGATCATAATATCATAACATGGGATAAATCATAGTAGTGAAATGTAATCCCAATAATAATAACATAAAACATGAAGCTTTGTGGCATACACACATAGTCATAGAGAATCATTTTTTATTAGTCAAGACTCATTTCCAAGACTATCGTAGTGGACAAAGTCTATTTTTGAACCGAGTTCATTCCTCGTTTCAGTGCTGTTTCACTGAACCAGTTTAACCTTCCGTTCCAGCCATGTCTATCTCATGAGATATAAAATCATTACCCAATGCATTGGGGGGAGATATAGGTCCCACCCATTTCATAATTATTCCATTCTTAAGTGTGCCACAATATCATAAACCATACATCATAGCATAACCCTTGTAATAAAAATGGGATTATTAAACATCATGACATCATAAAACAATTCATATAAGATAAAGGAATTCATAAAAATGATTCCATCACAACATAATCAAATAAATGTAATAACAGGGATAAAAACAGAACCCTTTATTATCTTAGAAGGAAAATAATTTTGATAAAACACTTAAACTCCATTCTTGAGGAAAATATTCTTTCTACTTCAAAAACACTTTTACTTTCTTAACATGTCATAAAATTCTAAACTAAAAGAAGTAGATTAAAATTAAACAAGAAAACATGTAAAGGAAGCTTCTTGGAAATAATGTTTTAAAAATCCATTCATGTCGTATAAGTTAAAAAAACATTCTTCTCGTACTTCTGTCGGAAAATTCAAAAAGTACCTCGTACGAAAAACGACAAAAGATTCCTTTCATATATTTTACTAAAAACACACCTAAGGGTAAAATTGGATTTAAAAAATTGTAGGTGGATTGAAATAATATTACATATTGAGGAAACATGGATGTGGATGATAAAATACACCCCAGTAAATTTCAAAGTATAAACAATCTCGGATAAAAATGAGATTGTGATTTTTCACTTTCGTTAGGTCCAATTTCCTTCGTAAGTCTCCGAACCTCCTGTATAATGATTTAAATAATGTCATTGACTTATTCCAGAATCATACGCATTGTTATTAAATAATATGTGGTTCACTTATGACTTTATATTACCCGTTCTTTTGTAAATTCCATGTTAAAGAGCATTTGGGTAAAATCATTTCATTTGTCGTCCGTGTTTTGACTTGTAATTATTCATATGATTACATAGATCATGATTACTTAATTATAGAATATAAAACATGATTTATATATAATATATATTCAGAGTATACATATATATAATAAATCAGTAAATGGAAAGAAATACACCGATCATGGAGATGTTAGGCCATACATACGCATGAACGCTGTTTTCGTTTCCTTATTGAGTTGAATGGAATTAAGTAGATGACATACATATATATACACATAAATCCAGTATCATTATTATTTCATATATTTCATGATTACTTATTATATATACTTTATAATCATTCATGAATGGTTAACGTGCAGAATGAATCTCATCGCGTCGTGGAGACGGTAGTCCGTACGAATGCACAAGCGATGATATCGTTCTCATGATCGTGGAATTGTATTGGAGTTTATGTATACTATTTTAGAATCAATATAACTTTACAAAAATCATATATAGTTATTATTTACACCATTTTACCCATCCAACTAAGGTGGTGGTGGAAAATAGATTACACCACGGCGTGGAGACGGTATTCCGTACCTACGCATGCGTGGTGATTTCATTTTCCGTAGGATGGATAGATGGTGAAATATGGTTGTTTAATACTTATAATAACATATCAGTATATGATTGATTCTGATGTTATTACTTCATAAAGAAAAAACCTAAGAAGAAGAAGTGGAAGAAGAAATAAAGTTTAAAGAATCGGTAACAGACATTACCTCTTCTTTGAAGCACCTCTTTGAGTCCTCCTCATAGGGCACTAAAATTGGACATTGAAGAAGACCAGGACATCTAGGATTTTTCTAGGGAAGTGGAGAAGAATATTTTTTTGGGGTTTGGCCGATCTTGAAGGCTCAAAGTGGTTTGGGGAAGAGAGGAAGGAGGTTCCCTTTTATAAGGGAGGAGAGGGGCACCTTTGGAATAACTAAAAATATTATTTTATTATAAAGTCATATTCGGTTATTAATAGATCCAAATTGAGTTATTTAGAATCTAAGGAGGGGATGCGTCGAAATACTCTCATCCAATATAATTTGGACATGTTTAGTTTACTATTTTAACCTTATAATTTAGTTTTTACTTTAAGTTAGATAATTATACTTTTACCATGACTTTTTGTGTTCTTACACTATAAGGTTAATAAACATACTATAACAAGCCAGACGAACCCCAAGTTGTTTATTTTTAATATATATAACCTTATCTAAGTCATTTGGCCTAATCTAAGATTTTTAGGAATAAAATAACAGTTAATAATATAATATTTGTTTTAAAAACTATTTTATGTCAATTTTGACACTATTTAGTAATTTATTTTTGTGAAAATCATAACAGAATTATTAGTTCTAAAAAAGTTACTTAAATCAATACTAACATGTCATATTAACAAAGAAAATTAGTGGAATTCATAAAAAGTCTCAAAGTACATTTATTTGGGTATTTATAACATCAATTATTTCAATATTTCATTAATAAGATAATTACTGCATCATCATTGTGTCATAAAACAAATACATTATTTAATGTCTAAAAATTACAAATAAAATACCATTATGTAAGAAATCATTTTAGCATTCTAATTAATATTTATAGTCTAATTTATCTTATGTATAACCCTATATTAAAAATTATCTACTTATTAAACATTGATTTTAACTATTTTAACCCTTCATTAAATAAATTAATAATAAATGTCCTAGTCTAATCCAAGTGGGCCTAAATGGTCATATTATATTCCTAAGGTTTTTTTCGGTCTAATTACACTTATCCAATAGAATTATTACATGTGTTAGGGTAATAATAATATCATTTTACCCTTAATTACCCTATTTACTTTTAACCGTGGTAAAAAAAAGTAAAAGGTTAATATTCACCAAAAATTATTTTCATCTCATTGAACCACATTTTACTTACTGAAATCAACTGTGTCTCTCGGATTTTTGAAATTCCACTCACAGAAGTGGTAAAATTAAGTTTTATGAAAAATTCATTTTTTTAACTACCACTTTGTGGTTTCACTATTCATCAAAAAAGGAAAGTTTCCAAAAAAATACAAAAAATTAGGCCTAAGCTATATTTGATATTATAAACTAAAAAATGATGTATATTTTACCAAATTCAAAACATATCAGTTGCATTAATTAATTTAAAAATTAATTTCCGTCGTCAAAACAAATAGCGTGTTCTTAAAAGATAATAACTATCAAAAGATTGACATTTGTTTATGTCTGGTTTAAATGTAAAATTACATCCAATGACCAAAATTGTATTAAATTGTAATAATATATTCTAAATATACTTTAAAACCACTCAAATTAATAATTTATCACTATTAATTATTTCGATTAAAAAGGTTGTTTTTAATTTAAATTTAGTAATTTTCACTATTCATCAGAAAATGAAAGTTATCCGAAAAGTACCAAAATTTCACTCTAAGCTAATTTCGATATTCCGAATCAAAAAATGAAGTCCATTTTGAAAAATAAATTTTACAAAATTTCAAAAATTGGTTATTACTATTCATAACGGCTAGTTTTAATAATATTTTAATAGCATATCGTTGTTTAGTGAAACTCGGTATTGCGTACTACACACGCTATCGAGGAAGGTCACGATTGTGTGTAATGCAAGGAACGTATAGGATGCATGTTTTGCAAGCTCCTTTTGGTGTAGCGTACAACACAAGACATTAATGAAATTAAAAGAATATTTTTCATAAAATCTCAGGGTGTTACATATACTTTTGTAAAAAAACAATTTGATGGACATATATAGACACTATCCTCCCTTGGATAAATTTTTTACCATTATTAGGTGTACTTTGGATGGAAAAAACATATCAGGAATTCAGATTTGAAAAATTGACTACAGTGTCACTCATCCTCCACTATAAAAAGGGAACATCTACTCACACATCCTTTCACCTCTCAATCCACTTGGGCTCAAAAAAACTATCAAAATAGCTCTGAAACATCCAAACCATCATATTATATTCCTTCTCTTATGTATAAATGCATACAAGGATTCCCTTTGTCGGAAACCAAATGGAGTAAATAGAATAATAGGTAGCATCATTCCACAAGGTCTTTAGATTTATTTTCCATTCACATCATCTAATATTTCCTCATTCCATGATTATATAAAAAAATTATCATAAATATAATAGGATGTTTATATGTTATATTTTCTATATAAAATTATATACACATTCATCTAATGGGTAAAAAACATACCGTTTATGTGTGTGGAGAACTAACTTCTCACTAATTGATGTTGTTGATTTTTCTATTACCACCATTTAAGGGTGAGAATTATTACAGAAGCACAATTTATATATGATATATATGTTATATATAATGTATTTATGATTTTTAAATATATTATAACAAATTCATATCCATTTTGTTAAAATATTTTAATGGAATTTGTGGATGTGTTGACTAACACAACCTAAAAGTTTTTTGAATAATTAACAAGATACGTGGAATGTATAAATTATGATTATAATTAGAAATATGAGGCATAAAAAACATGAAGTGGGATAGACCTCTCGGTTCCACTCCTCTACTGAAATCTGGTGTTTGTGGTGTTTAGGGATGTCAAGGTGACTTATTTCTAACTATGTGAAAAAATTTCACATTTTTGGACAATGTATGTAGCTGTTAGTAGGTGTATAGTGTTTCCAGGTCAGTGAGTCATTTTTTTGAAGGTGTATAGGGTTTCCAGCTGTGAGTAGGTGTAAAGTGTATATAGCTATCTGTAGGTCATCTATATTTCATTTCATAGTGTTTCCAACTATCAGTTGGTGTATAGTGTATCATGTTGTGAAAATGTCATTTATTGCTAGTTTTATAGTGTTTACATATATCATTAGGTGTATATTATATCCATGTAGGTGAGTCATCTTTTGTTTGGTGTATAGTTTTCTCTGATATCGGTAGGTCTATATTGTTTTCATCTATCATTATGTGTAAATTTTTTATTATTCTGTGAGTCATTTATCTAAAGGTTTAATGTTTTCTACATATTGGTTAGATTGAAGTATATCCATCTTTTAGTAGTTCATCAATCAGTCAGTGTATGGTGTTTCCAACTATCAGTAGGTGTATAGTGTTTCCATCTATCGGTATGCATACAATGATTATAGTTATTGATAAGCCATCTATCGATAGAAGTACATTGCTTCTAGAAAATGGTATTCATATAGTGTTTATTGATATTGGTAGGTGTTATATGTTTCTTGGTAGTTGATACATCTATCAGTAGATTTTCAACATTTCCATATATCAGTAGTAGTACAATGTTTTAAGGATAGTAGGTGCATAGTGTTTTTAGCTTCCTATTGTTTCTCCCCTATGATATTTTCATTGTTGTAAACATCATTCAAAGACATGTTTAACGGGATTTAAGGCCGGTTAATAAAAAATAACTCCAATCAAAATTTTACTGAGTATATAGGTTATATTACATGGTCATACCACGTAGTATTGATGTGATCTTCCATTGAAATAAAATATATGTTCTATCTAAACCACTTATCTATTTAGATTTTCAAAAAGCTGAGATACATTTTTCTGTGTTCTTCATAATTTTCATCTTTTGTATTGGATTCCGCCAAAATTTAATTTCCATGGAGTTAGATTACATTGTGGACCTTCAATTTTGTTTTCTCTAGTGTTCTTCCAACATCATGTGCACCCCTCTATTAGTGAAAATAGGACGTTTTGGCCAGTCTTTGATAATAGTTGTTGCATGAGAAGTGATCATCAGATGTGCTGGCTTGTTCTCATGTAATGGTCATCAAAAACCTTTTTTTGGGCATTTGTGTCTTCTCTATTCATTTAAAAGTATTTATAGAGTTAAAATGTATTTTTTATTTGATAAAAATGAAATTAACCGAATATATACATGAATTGGATAAAATAATTAGTTTCAATTGCTTAATGAGGTTGATGACAATTGATTTTCTAGGTCATGTGATATCTATTATTTTATTTTCTATGTTTTTGTTCTTGATGAATGTTTTTATATAATTTAAATATATTATTAATTATAAATTAATTTTATAAAGATAAATAGTCTTGTTAATGAATCTAGTTGTTGTTGTTGTGCATTGGGACTAATCAAATAGATACATTTATGAAAGTTTAATTTAATTGGTAAATTTAGGATAGAAAAAATAACCAGTTGTGGAATAAATATAATTCATTGATGTTTTCTAAGTTTCCATCTAGCTTGTAAATTCCACAATCCTTATGTTTTAGAGATCTAGGTTTTTAGTATCTGTCTAGAATAAACTACTTATTTAGGACCCAGAGCACAATTGACATGATTTTTGTTCTCTATTTCTGGTTTTGTGGTGTGATCTCAATTGATAGCAGATCCTAGAGGGGTTTTATTGGTATGTGGAAAAAAAGGGCTAGTGGTTGTGGTGGTAACATTTGATGCCTAAAGTAGTGAAATACACCAGTTTATGCATTTGGGTGTTAGATAGGACATCAGAGATGATTAAATGGGTTGGATGTGAATTTTGTAAGCTTGTTTAATATTATTTTCTTTCTATTACAATTTCCCCACTACATGAGGCACATGGTCCTTCTTACCCTCCTTCCAAAAGAATAAATGATGTGTGGGGTTTTCCATGTTCATTCCCTGTCTAGATTCTTGAGGATGGATGGGAATGCGCTCCAACAATAAGTGAAATGACTTGATGGGTAGTTTATGTACTCATCATTTTGAACCCCTTTTGTTGGGAATAATAGACTATTATTTTTCTATAATACATGGAATTATGGAGATGTTAAATTTTTTTTAATAAATGATTGAGATAATGAAGTTAACTCTTGTGGTTTTAGGTAGCTGGGATGAACTGTTATGAAAACAATTTAAAGGAACCGTGGAGTTGGTTTGGTTATGCCAGGAGGGCCAGCAACATTGGGTGTGTTGAAAATGTAATTTAATGAGGAAATGGAAGAGTTTAATTAATTGTTATATAATTATTTAATGTAACATAAAACTCTAAAAGGGATAAAGTAATATAATGTAGATATTTAAATGTTAGTGTAGTTATAGTATACCTACTCTTACCAGTGGTAGCCGGGATCGCAAAAGACATTTGCTGCAAAAGAGTTTAATATTAGGATATTATCATAGTGTGTTTGTGTGCTATAATTGATTTTGAAATTTTTTAATTCTATACACTAATCCACCCAATGGATTATGTAAACTGATACCCCTAGGATTCTGAGCCCTATGAGTGATTTCCCCAACAACATGATGGGTGGTTGTATGGACAACTACCCCCTTTGGCCCAACACTCTTCTCTTCATACTTACTTATGTTGGACGGAATGGAAATTATTTTTCCCCCTATATCTGTGAATTTGTATATAATGTATTTTCCATATTCACACACACATGTTGGTTCAAATAGACTATGATCGGTGTAACTGGTATAGGTTGTGATAGCTTGAGGATCCATATTCAGTGTTAGGGTTATAATTTATTTAGGTGTAATAACCAATGTATAATACACATTATCAGAGTTGTGGTAGATCCAAAAAAACTAACTAGTTACTTTAGATACATGTACATGGTGGTTTTGTTGTATGAGGTCAATTTTTTTGCTTCTTATCCCATGTGTCTACATGAAAGAAATTATTGAGAGAGATGCATAGGATGCGTGACATTGGAGCAATGCAGAAAACTAGTGGGAATGTGATGTGGTTACAAATTATATTCATTATTATATTATACACACTGGTATGTGATACTTTATAAGAGTATCCAGGGTGAGGTGTAGAAAAGAGTATACATATTTAGGTTTCAAATTTTTGTTACTTGTTATTCACTATGATTTAGCATGCATTCATTACACTTACATGAGAGGATCTGGGGAGGATAATACTAATTATACTGTTATAAACATGATAAGTTATATAAAATATTTTTTATGCTCACACGGCACAAGTTAGAGAGAGGTCCAGTAACTACTAGTATAGGGTTTCAAGAGTTGTCAGAGTATCGTGGTCCACGATGTTTGGTTTTGTTTTTGTACATTCATTTTTCCCATTGAAATGTGTTATTTCTTGCATAACATTGCATATGTGTACTTGGGAATTTATTTATATTGTAGTCTAATATATATCTATTTTCATTTTTTCCCATATCTCTCTTTCATAGGTGTTCTCAATGTGGGTAATACCTCCCATTTGTGTGTTTTGTATACGCCCAGTGCTAGTCGCAGACAGGTGGACTACAAGAAGTGGGACTCGGGTGTAACTATCTCACTCCTCTCATTTTCATACTAAGATAGGTATACATTATAGGGTTGGGTTGTAAAATTGGGGTATTAGAGATCTAGTTGAAGGTTAGGATATAGTTTAGAGTTAAGTACAAGTGAGTTTGCAAGGGTTGGTAGAAAAATATTTTTAGTCATGGTCGAAAAGTGTTGTGATCAAATGAGACTAGCTGAGACATAGGTATTTTGGACCCCTTGTGATCTGATGGATGGACCATTATGATTAAAATGAAAACAAAATTGGGTGGTACATGATGTAAGGTAGATACCTAGGAAAATATATTGCATCATTATTCTTTTCTTCTATGTTTGAATGGGTAGAATATGGGATAAGATAACATAAAATGAATAAAAAACAATTTAGTATTTTATGCATTATTTATACTAGTTTTACGACACCTAAATGTTTTTTATATTCAGGGTATTGAACCAGGTAAAATTCCTTGAATCTTTTTCAAGAACGACATTCAGTATTATATACCCACTGATCGACTTTGAGTATAGTTTGAAGATGATGAATCATGGAGGATAACACTAAAAGAGTTTTAGTGTTGAAGTATATAGAAGTATGATTGTTTCATTTCAGTTGCAGTCATGATGTACCAGTTTGAGGAGGTTGATATTTCTTTTAGTTCTATTTTTGCACATATGGAGCACTATGTGTCATGGGTTGCGATGATGCAATATGGGGTAGAGAGGAAGTGGTGGCTCTTGTTCCTCATGTATCATGAAGAAACTGAAGTCTCGTGGGAGGATTTCCAAGACCAATTCAGATTTGTGTCTCTCTCTTCAAACATGATGGAGATCAGTCTTCAATTGATACTTACCCTTCAAAATGGGATCTCTAGAGTGAAATAGTTTTTAATTCATTAATGGAACCTTATTTGATATGATTTAGACCACTTTACAGACGAGGAGGATACATAATGTCATTTTGAGGTGGCTTTGTTTCTAAATATCCTACGTCATGTCACCCCTTTAATTTTGTGGTCATATCTCAAAGTCCTAGAAATGGTATTGGTCATCAATAGGAAGTTAGCCCGAACCAAATTATCATGAGATGGGAGTCATCTAGATTTTTCCATAAGTATAGTTGTGTTCGGTGGTTCTTGGTTTTTATAGTATAAGAGTTTTTGTCTTCCTGGGGGGTGGGTTCCAACCCCTAATATCTCTTTTCTCAAGGGGGTTGGATCTCAGACCTATTCCATGGGGGGATGTTCATTTTTTGTTATGAAGGATGATTTCATAAGATTCGAGAGTTATTGACCATTTTGATCACTCATTTTGTGTTAGGAGTTCTAATTTAGATTCCTCCATTGAGGTAGTTCCAACCGAAGAAGATGAATCGGGTTCCACCAGATTTGGATAAGTAGAGGGTGATGGGGCAGGTAGGGGAGTCTCTTGGAAGATCCATGTCTGTATAAGATAGAGTGAATCCATGGTGGTGGTGATTAGAAGGATTAGATAGGTCATTGAGAAGGTCCTAGTTGGATTCAGGCTCCAGCAATTCCTAAGACAGTTGAGGTAGACAACATTCTATGTACCCATTGCATGATTTTTACTATAGTGTATGCTTTGTTTGGTATTTGATTGATGAACTCCTAATTATCACATACCCTTTTCCAGGCCTTGTGACTTGATGTAGACAGAATTCTAGACCCCTAGGCGTTGACTATGCCAGTCAGAGGAGTAACTGAATTAGTTGATGTGTGTAGAGACAGTGAGCTAGTTCTAGGTCAACACCACTCTTTGGGATATTTCATATGTTTACTGATACCACCATATTTTGTCATACTTTTTATGGATTTTTTGTATTTTGTTAATGTTATAGTGGATTTATTTAAGAGATAGGTGTTGTTATTCGATGTTGATAGAGATCTAGCGGTGTTCATTGGTGAGAGAGACCCTCAGTTGTGTCAGAGGACTACGACATCTAGGACATCCTTGATGACTGGGCTGATGTTGAGTCTGTCAGAGGCTCATTAGTAATTTTCTCCTAGGATCATGGAATAATTCCCTAAATCAATTATGTAATTTGTTTTATAGTTACCCCCTCGATGAGAGATTGAGTTCGGGATCATGATATAACAAATCATGTCTCCAATCACAATGCCTAGATATAAAATGGACCCTTATGTGTTTTTAGAGCTATATATATAGATCAATGATTTATTATAGTGGGCGGTTTTTTAGCCAACTATGTCACTATGGGGAACACAAAAATATATCAAAAAAATGACAAGTGTAGTTAGTAGTTGTGTATCGATTATCATCGCTTGAACAATGTGATAGTGAATAATCACTAACCTCATCTAGAGATTTATTATTTACACAATACACTATACGATTGACGTTTTTTCGAGAAGATAGACTTATGGTAAGGATATCATATGATTTTTGTGAAGTTTGAGGAAATCCAAAATACTTCTTTCTATCGTCATCCTGAACATTATGAGTTTGGTGTGATGCCATTAAATGGGAGGAATTCTCTATTTTTGTTCATCAGGTTGATGAACGATGTGTCCCATGAGATCATGGAAATATTCTTGGTGGTATTCGTCAATGTAATCCTTCTGTAATCCATGTATGAAGAGGGATATTAAGAGCATTTACAATCCATTTTGGGAGTTCTCCATCAACAACAACTATTTCAGAAGTTTCCTGTGTGTATGTTTTAGGATCGAGAAGTACATTTCCTGAGGAATTTTTTATCCCATTTGAGATTATATTTGGATACGTAGAATATAGAAGCGGTTGTGTGTATGGAATCCCCCAAGATAGAGGTATAGGTGAGAGGATTCCTTGGTCTTGCATACTATTATAGGAAGATCGTAGCCGATTTCATTCAGGTTGCGACTCCATTTATAGTGTTGACCATAAATGATCTGGAATTGGAAAAGGATGATTAGGGTTAGTAAGCTTTTGAGTATCTGAAAAAGATGTTTTTTAGTGATGCTGTTCTTTTTCTTCCATGAGAAGGAGTTCAATTTGACATTGTCTATGATGCCTCTTGTCTGGTATTAGGATGTGTAATATGGTAGATGAGATCAATCAGTTATTATGGTTCATAGAATATATGACCCCGTTAACGTAACTATGCTACCCATGATCTATAGTTAGAAGCAAGGATGTTTTCCCTAAAGTTATGGGGACTATAGATAATCATATAGTTCTTTGTGGCCTTCACTAATATTAAAATTATGAGGTATTTTTCTCCCAACTAAACATGAACATGAGGTATCCATATTTGATGGAGTAATTAAAGGATTATGATTTTCAAATATAATATACACCTTGTAAGGGGAATGTAATAGCAGATGTGATGATAATGAAGGTACGTTGTGATGTAGTCATTGCATCAGTTCATTGTTGGAGATTTATAGAAGAACATTCAATATTACATCTGGAGACTGGAAGTGTGGGGGTATAGATTTTCATTCTCATATTATAGTGAAATCAACATTGTTGAAGCAGGTGTAAGATTCTTAGTGGGGGATCTATATGTGGAGTTCTATAAAGACCATATTTTTGTGGTAAGGCACCTAATGGTTAGTATGAGGATGCAAAACCCTAGGTGTTTTTCAAGGAATGATTATCATTACATTGGTGGTGTGTGAGGTTGTTCTAATAAAATTCTATATTATATATGTATTTGTACATCCTAGCATGAAAAATATGTACCATGACTTTTAAGTGTTAGTTTTTGTGGCATTGGTTGAAGCGTAGAGTTTCAGAGTTCGTGTCTTGATGTTTGGTGTGCCAGAAAGTGAAGGTTGTACTCATTGTTCATAGTAGTTTGTTTCATCGATTATATATTCCTCATTGGAAGTTGGATGAGATCTCAATGGTCAATGGTACTTGTTTACATCAAGCTTTGGGAGTCTATGATGCTATATGTGAGGTATTATATTGCTTGAGGAAATCATACCACTACATTTCAATCAAGGAGTCGAGATCAGTAGAGGTTTTTTCATGACAAAAATCAAGAGGAGGTGGGGAAACTCTACAAGGTCCATAAGATCATCTTTTATAACCAAGATCCACATTTTAAATTCAGGTTCTCGAGATGTCTCCTGCATGATTTTGGTTATTAGTTATTCCATATCACTTCTTTTCATCTATAGAGAAACAGCCAGACAGAGCGAACAATCTAGATGCATGAAGACATGTTAAGCTCTTGTGTCCTGGATTTTATATATTTGTGGATGACTAAATAACCATTGGTATAGTTCGCCAATGATTTTATTTTCCACTCCACCATTGGTATGGAATAGTTTAAATCATTGTATGAATGACTATTTCATTATCCATTGTACTGGACTAGGGTCAGATTGTCCAAAATTATCTGTCTATAACTTGTAATGAATATGACAGAGATTGTTCGGGTGATTCCTGAGATGATGATGGAAGTGTAGGATCATCAAATTTCCAATTAATATCCTAGGAGGGGACCTCTTGAGGTTGATTTTAAAGATCATATTTTTTTGAAGGTGTCTCCCTGTCGTGGGCAGTGAAGGTTTGGTCATGGGAGTATGATATCTCCCATGTTTGTAGGGCCTTTCAAGGTGTTGTCTCATGTTGAATCCATTGAATATTGGTCAGCCCATCCCATTTATATGACCAGGATACATGATGTTTTTCAAAAGCCACATATCCTTCATTAACTTCATCACATCTCTCACGTCCTTGATTGGGGAAACATCGATGTTGTTGATGATGTGGCCTTCGAGGATTGGCTTGTAGAGATCCATGTCTATAAGGACATGATTTTTCACGTGGGTCATATTCCTTTGGTATATGTATAATGGAGACATAGTGGTGTGGAGGACTATACATGGGAATGTGAGTCATAGAGACTTTCTCAGTGCCCTGATCTATTTTATCTTTATCTCTTCTTATTACAATGTTCTTTTTTTTGTTCACGTACATTCTGATTGATGAGATTTATTTATGTTATAAATTATTGTGTATTTACCTTTATTCAAAGGTATCTCCCATAGAGTGTGTTTATGAATTTTTTATGTTTTCGTGTCATTTTTAATGCTCCCTTTTTAAATCAGTTGACCTACTATGATGGAGATTGCCTAAAGAGGTATCTCATGGTCTAGCTATTCCGACAACCCCGTTTTTGTTTCCCCCCAAGGATAGTTTTTCATTATTTAGGAAGATTATATTTTGATTTTTTTGATGTAATTTATCTAACCTTTACGTTCTATTCCATTACTAAAATATTGTTTTTGAGGTGTTCTGAGTGGTCATTATTTCATATTCCCTACACGTTAAATAATTTACAGCTTTGGGAACAATGTTTTCATTAGTCGGTTGGTGCACAGTTATTTTAGGTCAGTGACTCATATATCAATAGGTGTACAGTGTTTCCAGGTTGGTGAGTCATCTATATGTAGTTTTATAATTCTTCCTTACATTGTATGGTGTATAGTCTTTCGAAATGTCGGTAGGTCATATATTGATATTAGTGCAATGTTTCTAGCGGTCAGTGGGTAATATATGTGTAGGTATAGAGTGTCTCCACCTATTAGTAGGTTTATGAATTTCCCATCTATTGGTAGGTGTATATTTATTTTAGTATTTGTTCGGTCATCTATCAGTTGCTTTATAATGCTTCCAGCTTACGGTATGTATACAATGTTTCAAGGTTAGTATGTGAATAGTGTTTCTTGCCTCTTACAGATTTCCCCTGTTATGTTTTTCCTATAAAATGTATTAAAATCCTCATATTAAGGGATTTATGGCTGGTTCAAAGCCCATAACTCATATCATTATTTTCCTAGGGGTAGAATATTCAATTATTAGTCAAACCGCACAGTCCTAAAGCGATCATCCGTTAATGGGAAAACTAATTTTTATCAAAACAATTTCTCCATTAAATTTTTTAAAATTTTGAGATTCATTCTACCGTGTTCTTAATTCTTGTTTTCCTCGGTACATGATTCCCTATAACATTATTTCCCAAGGAGTGTGATTGGGGTGTGGACCTTGGATCGTGTGTTCCATGGAGTTCTTCCATCTACATCTGACACCCTATTATACATCAACCAAGAAGTGTCTGTCCGTAATTGATAAAAGTTGATGAAGTAGTGGTGATCATCAGTTATGTTGGATCCTTCTCATCCAAATAACATAGAAAACCTTTTTAGGTATGTGATTTTTGGCTTCTATAATAATTCATATGAATTCATATATTTATCATGTTTTAGACAATATATCGCATTGAAATTGACATATTAAATACTTGATCTGGATTAATGAATTGGTATCCATAAATTAATGATTTTATTCACACTTGACATGGTAGATCATTTGATATCTATAAATTTCTTTTTATTATGTTATTTTTGATGGAAACATGCATGGAATGTAAATCTAGGATTAATTAAAAATTACATGGCTGAAGGTAAATTGGTGTGTTAATTAATATGGTTATGGTTTTCGTTGTTCTTGGGGACATATAAAATGGTTAAATTTATGAATGTATAGTTGAATAATCTATTTCATGATAGAATAAAGAACCAATTTTATGAAAAGCATAATTCCATGAAGGATCCGTGTTACCCTCGTGATTTTAAAGGCCATGCACTTTAATCATTGGAGTCATGTGTAGACATTTTTTATGATGGTTGTATGTCTTGTTTGGGGATAAGAGACAGGTTTCAATATTGTTTGTTCTATGATTCTTATTTTGTGATGTGTGCCTGAGGATAGATAATCCAAGAGGGATGTTATTGTATGTGGAGGCATGGAGTCCCAGTGGTTGTGGTGGCATCATTTTATGCCTAGAGTGCCGAGATTCATCAGTTTGTACATGTGGGTGTTAGGGAGAACATCAAATATGATAAAACGAGTTGGATTTTAATGTTGTAAGATTATTGAATTTTGATTCTTTTTTATCTAACATTTTTTTTTCAACAACTTTAGGAAGATGGTCTTTCTTAAACTTCTTCCAAAAGTTGAAAATATGTGTTAGTTATTCCATTTTCTTTCCATGTATAGATTCTCTAGGTTGGATGGTCATGTGCTCCATCAGTAGTTTTCAATCACTTGATGGGTTGATCTTCTGCTCACCGTGTGGAGCCCCTTGTATTTGGAAGCCACAAATTTTATTTTTCTACAATAATAATAATTATGGAAATGTGATAATGTTGTTAATAATTGATGTTATTAATGATTTTACCCCATGGGGTTGGAGATAATTGGGATGAAATTCTTGGGTAACAATTTAATGGAACTTTGGACATTGTTTGGTTATGCATGGTGGGCATGGAACTTTGGGTGTGATGAAAATTAAATCGAATGTTGGAATAATAATTGTTAATTAATGGTAAAATAATGAATTGATGTAAAGTGAAACCGATAAAAAGGATGAATTAATATTATTTGTTTTATTATGTGGCTCTGTTCTTATTGGATACCTCTTCTTAGCAGTGGAAACTAGAAGTCTGAGAGATGTTAGGTGTAGTTAGTTCTAATACTAGGTTATTCCTATGGTGTGGTTATTAGCTAGAGTTGATTTTATACTTTTTCTATATACTACACCAACTGATTAGTTAAGGAAACTAACACCCTGGGGATTCTAATCTGTGGGGTTTTGTTTTCCCCAACATCATAATGAGAGGTTGGATGACCAACTACCCCCTTTGGGACCACTCTTTTCTTATTGTAGTTACTTGTGCTGGTAGATATTGTAGTTCGTTTTTTCACTAATATGTGTGTAGAGGGAGATAATGTCTTATTAATATTCACACCCATATATTCTTGATATAGTTTTCTATGGACTACTATAGGTGTAACATGTATAGGCAATGATGGCTTGAAGATCCTTACTTAGTGTATGGGCTGTAATGGATTGAGGTATAATACATGATGTATGATACACATTATGAAAGATGCAATTGATACTAGAAAATACTTGGTTACATTAGTTACATGGATGCGGTGCTTTTGTTTCATAGGTTCATGTTGTGGTACTTCACCTAGGTGTCTGTGGGAATGTCTTTTTTGGGATAAATTCATAGGACGTGCGATGTAGGTGAAAAGTAGAAAACAAATGTGGTAGATGTAACAAGATACCCCAAATATTCATTATTATAAAAGATAATATTTTAATTAATCTTGGTTAGAGTAGATATGGTGTGTTTGGGAACATATTATACCTATTTTGTTGACGTGTTTGTTTCACATGTTGTTCAATATTCTTTACCATGATTTCTTTATTATTTTAAGAGAGGCCCCAAGGAGGATCTTAATGAGTATACTATTATAATAAAACATTATAATATAAACAATTCTATGGTCAGTTAGAGTTGGATGGAGATCAGGATAGTTAATACATCCTTGTGGTTTCAAGATATTTCCGTTCTTTGTGGCCACTATTGTTTTAATATGTTTTGGTACTTGCATTTTTTCATTGCGGTTTTTATTTTTCATGCATGAATTTGTACGAGGTATTTAATTTATAATGTTATCTAAGAATGACTTGATTTGTAACTAAATTATAAATCTTTTACCCATGTTTTATCTATGAGTTACTACCTACTATTTTTGTATTCACTATACCCTTGGTGCTAGTCTCCATCCTAGGGCCTACTTGTGGGGGACTTGGGAGTCACAATCTCTATCTAGTCATTACCATCCTAGGATGGGTACACTTTGTGGGGAGAGGAATGAGAAAGAACATCTATATGGTAGTAATTATTAAATTACCTTTCTGTAAATATAAGACCTATATCATTTTCTGCATTACCCTTTCACATACTTAAAAAGTGGTAACGTCCTTCATAGATGTTTGGACTACCCCCTCCTCGCCGTGATGTGATTAATTTTGCATCATGATGTTTCTATATATAAGTATATATGATTAAATGAAATTGTATTTATGATAAAATGATCATTACATATATATATAGTTTTACTTACCATCATTCCATAAGGATCATTGAAAATTGAGAATGTTACTCATGCTTACGTATAGCCAACCATTTCCATGATTGTAATATTGGTTAATTGGTCATAACCATAATTAATGAATGGATTTAAAATTATAATTGATTTATAAATATTATAATTATGTATTTATTATTATTATAGATATTTTATATATTGAACCCTTGGACCAAGGTTTAAATAAAATTTTTATTTTTTAATATATGAACAAAATTTCGTCAAAACACCCGACAAAATCTTAATAGTTTAGGTAGTTCTGTAAAAAATAATCTATGTAAAATAAAATTTATGATAATATATAAAAATATGGTTTTTAGTTATTTAAATATTTAACATAACTTTTTATTCATGAATATAATGTCCCATGATGCAATTTAGGCACAAGGTATGGGGTTCCCTCTTAATTTACATTCGATTGAGACTTATTTGTAGTTATTCATTAGTTTATTTTTTATTTTTTATATACCACCGTTAGACAAGATATATCATGAATATCATTATTATCATGATATTATATGTTTTATTTAATGATATTCATTCAAATAGATTATGATTCAACTGTTTCAAAATATTATAGGACACATTGAAATGTTTAAAAATTATAATCCTCTATAAATATTTTAATGATTATCTTTTCAATCTCACTTCCTTGTGGGATTTTTGACCTTATATTAAAATAAATAATTTATTTCTATGAAACTAATTTCTTATATATGGTGTATATACGTCCACATTGACATATAATATCATGATTCATTCATTCTTCAGGATATTTTGAATTTCAATATAAAATATATCATTTAATGGGATTTGAGAAAAATTTTACCATTTTGAAACCTATTTCACTACCCAATTCCTTTTCATTGTGTTATATTAGATTATAATATTCATTAATATTCCAATATTTTCTGTGTAATAACGTTTAACTTCTTTTTTAATGAAAATATATTTATATGGATTGAAATTTGACACACATAAAATATTAATTAGTCAAGATTCACAAAAATGTTATTGTATTTTCCAGGGTCAATTTTACAATTTAATTTTTAGAGATTATTTTCACTTGAATATCATTCCTAGGAAATTATTTTATCATTGTATAACAAAAAAACTCAATTTTCTTCTCATTTGGTTACTCATTACCTTTTCATTTAATATTATAATTTTCCCACTATTTGGAACTCAAAATTTATTAGAAAATGTTTTCAATAAAATCCCACTTCATCTTTCATTTTAGTTCATGAACCAATTTTCTTTGGATAAACAACTTCTTTTAAAATATATTTATTTTTTAAAACCTTTTCAAAATAAATTTTAATGTAATTTTTACAATTTCTTTAATTTTAGAAATGTTTTTCAAAGGATTCATTTTTGGCTCTCCAAACATGGAATTCTCTTAACCATTTTCCATGTTAAAGGAATTTTATTTTCACCTCAAATAGAATGTATGAATTTTACCACAATAATTTCATTGTGTATTAATTTCTTTTTTTAAAAGGATGCATATAGAAGAAAATTTTATCAAATGTGGTTCTCAATGAAAACGGTTTTCAAAAAAAATGATAAAACAAAAGTATATTTTTCTCAAATGTTTTTATAAAATATATTTTTATATAACTTCTATTCCTAAAAAACAACATACATTTATTTTAATCCACATGGGATAAATTTTATTGAAACTATCTTTATTGTTTCTTTAGGATTGTTTATAATTTATTTGTACAAGGAAACTATTCACAATCTCTTCCTTGATTCATTTGTTTGTACCCTTGAAATATTCAATCTCTTATGATCATTAAAAATTTTATTTTCATTAAATTATTCATTTCATTAATAAATTATATTAATATTTCTTAAATAATTTTGGATTTTATATAAGGTGTCTACATTGGTAGTTATTTTATTATTTGGGGAAATATTGATAATTATGTATTATTTATTAAATGACAATATTTCATAAATAAGAACATGTTATTTTAATATTGGATATGATAAATTCATTGGAGACGCAATGATTGGTGGAATATGGGCATTATATAGACCGTCAATTCATCGATAGGTTCTCAGAAGACAATTAAGTTGTGAAAATTAAATAGGAATCTATCCATTATTTTAAACCCTATTTTGAAAGGTCTTAACAGTAAAAGTTTTTATGTTCCTTAGCAATGCATCTAATAATTAAGAATTTACCTCATTAAGATTCATTTATTACCTAACCATGAGATTTCCTGTCAACAAATCTAGCGATTCAATTCATTTGCAGATCATTGATTAAATGAAATGTGTTTTGACTTCTTACCAAGCCATAATAATTTTTACTTATCCAGTTATATTAATGGGATGTGTTTTCATTTACATTGCATTATTTTCTATTCTCATTCTTTTCTACTGATTGATATATTGGAATATGTTTTCAGTTATTTACCTATCCATATTTATTTATTTTTAATGAAATATTATGGTATCTGATATACATTACCCATAATAATAATTTTATATTATCTTTGTTATGTTTCATCTCGCCATGAATCCGGGATGTACAAATAATATGCAAGTATTTTATAGATGGATTGAAATTATTATCCTTGATGCTGTCATCAAAAGAAGAAAAAATTATTTTTTAAGTAGTGTATTCATTTTTTATAAGACTCATGAATGTATATAGATTACCAAGACCATTAAACTCATTGAGACATTGAGATTTAATTCCTTTTAATCATGTAATTTTAATGGTATTAGACGCCCTCTTCGGGCATGTTGTGGTTGGGTTACTGCAGTTGGTAATATAGGATGATTAGTAGAAATCATTTGAACTAGATTTATAAAAACATAGATTGGAGGACATCTCCCTAAGGTTGAATTTATGAATAAGTATAAAATAACATCCTAATGTTTTAGTTAGTTAATGATTATGTAGTTTTATTTATAAATACATAACATTATAAATACTAAAAGTTGACGTGGATATGGTATAGATGTATAGAGGAGTAATAACTCTGACAATTTGTGTCGAGCCTGACTCGACATAACCAGGTACATGAAAAAAAGTCTTATTGTGCACATGGTTTGACACTCTTGATGGATAAACTTAAGATAATTTAATTTTTTACATACAAAGAATTTCTAATTATTTAAAAAGATATAATAAATGAATTACCTATCAAATCCCTAAGGTGATTTATATTTATGATAAGGTTACATGAGTTATAAATCCAATTAATGATAATATGGATAAACCCTAAACCAATTAAGTATCAATGTGGTAAAAAATGTATAATGAATCTATATATTGAGTTTATACTGAAATCCATAGTAAAAAATATATTCATTGAATAACCATATTTCAAGGATGTTCATAATAGTTATTTTTGAAATTATTTTATTATTTTTTTAGAAAAGGATAACCAATATTCTAGGTGACAACCAATCCAATTTAAAAAGGCTATGGTTCATGATCCCATGACTGAATCATTAAAATTATTTAATACTAACCATTGACCAATGCAATGTCCTGGTTTATTTGTCTGGGATTTTATTAACGGAATTTTTGGAATAAATATTAATGATGAATTATTAGTGTTAAATTTCATCATTATAGTTTAATTTCTCAACCATATTGTATTTGGAGAATAGTTAGTGGAAAATGAAAATTATTTTCACTCTTTTATGGGTATTATGATAAATTACTTTTTTATTTTAGTTCATTGGGGTTAAATATAATTTGAGGATACCCATTTCCTGATCTAAGGGAAGAATTATAGTTGATTGAAAACCAACCAAATGATTAATTTTTTATAGAAATATTTCAAGTAATTATTTACCTTTATATTATATGGTAGAAAAATATTTACTCATCAAAATAAAAATGAAAAAGAATCATAATATCATAATTTTTGTTGAAACAATTGTCTGATAAATCATTGTATATGTATGGAAATAAGGACCTAAAATTTCTATTGATCATTCATACGTTGGTGATTGATGAACCCAATCACTCCATATAAATATTTGTTTTCCATTTAGAACATATCTCTACTTGTCAATAATGTTCTCCTAAGTAGGGTCATAGTAACATGTGAGTCAATATGTCCATTATAATTCCTATTCTCACTTTTCTAATGGTTTTATTGTAAACCCTTATAATAATGTAGGATTATAAACATATAAAAATTTAAAATTATATCACCATAATTGAGTTTAAATTTCATGGACGAAAATTATTTATTATGGGGAGATTATAACGCACGAAAAATTTAAAGTATGAACATTGAATATCATATTGTGCATGGTATGAAACAAAAAGGAAATAAGATAATATAATATCATGATAATTTGTAACATATTTACTATTTTAAATAAATTTATTATATTGTATATATTTCAATGAACATGACACAGATTTACCATACGTTGCACATAATAATGATTTTTTCAACGGAATTCATTACATAAAAGATTGAGATTTATAGAATAAACATATATTATTTTTATATTATTAATTATTATAATATTATTCAAACTATTATTATAAGTATTATTAAATAAATTATGAAAATTATTGGTTTACAAAAATATAAAATGACATAATTGGTAAAAAATTAATTAGAAATGAAAATATGATCCAATTGAATATAAATGGAATGTATTATAGAAAATTATTTTCCTTCTCAAAAAGAAAATTTAACATAATAAATTAACTTAATCAAAATTATTGAGTGATATTAATTTAATATATATATATTATATATTCAATAAATGTTTTTGATATTCATCCAATACATAAAATAGGCATTAGATAAGAACAAACCAAATTTTATTCAAAAATACTATATTTTTATTAAGGAACATTTACCTCCTATTAGTTGAAATCCATTATAAGTCAATAAAATTTCATATTTATAAATTATATACATGTAATGAACTTAATCCTTCAAATAGATGCATAAAAACTAGTACAATGGAAATTTTTGTCATTTTTCTATGATGTTATTTTTTTCTAAAGAATTATGGAAAATATAGAATTTTATGTTAAATCATATTTTAATCTAATTTATTTTGAGTGTAAAATTATATTTTTAATTGAATTTATAGTTTAATTATATTATATTTTAATAAATTTATCCAATTTAGTTTATTTGAATCAATTTACCCTATAAATAGAATATAAAACCCTAGAAAACTATTGGGTGTTTTTTATTTGAAACCCCACATTGTCGTCCCATTTACATGATTAAATTTAAATTAATTTTTCTAATTTATAATATAGGAATTTGAAAAAAATATTCATTATTTAGATTTATCATAATTAACAATTTATAATTTGTCCAACATTGTTTTTTTCAATGATTATTGGTGAGCGTAATTAAATTTTATTAAAATGTTGAAGGAGAAGTTTGGCATAACATGGTAGTAAACATTATTCTTAAGAGACAAAAGAACCTATACAGTTTTCCAAATTCCAATAGATGGAAATAGTTATATATTTTACTACCTTTTAATAAACGTGGATCGTTATGGGATCTAATTTCAATTGTAATACCATAGGTGTAATACCCTTTCCAAAAATATACAAGAATGTTATTATTACACAATAAAAAAAGCCTATAGACTACCCACTTCCTCTCAATTCTCAAGACACTTTGGATCCACCAATATATACAAAAATGACACCTAAATATAAAAACTTGCATCTTATAATCCTCCCATATGAAATAAATTCTTCCATGGTACCACGCTGGGCAAACAAAAAGGAGTCACCTAAATAATAGGTAATATCATTTTTTAAGTTCTTTAGTTTTTTTGGCATTCTCCCCCTCCCCCACTCATATCTTCATATATCATTATTATATAAAAACACCAGTATCATAAATATACTAATATTTGTTTTTTTACATTTTATAATAACACATTCTCACACTTCTATCTAACTGGTAAAGAACTTACCATTTATGTGTATAGGGAACTGTCACCTCATGAAATGAAATTGTTGATTTCTTCATTAACACAATTCGTGGTTGGGAATTATGGTGTAAAAACTTATATATATATATATATTATATGATATATATAATTTATTTTCTGATTCTATAATTATATTATAACAATTTCCTTTATTCGTTCCATTTTTTTTAAATTCGATAACATTATCTGTGGAAGTGTAGACTATGCACTCCTAAAATTGTGTGATTCGTTCACAAAACATATATAATATATAAAATATTATTATAATTAGGAATATAAGGTTTAAAAAACATGTATATGATATTAATTAATTATTTCCACCATTGACATATAATTTAAATATCATTTTCATTGTTATCCTTTCAAAAATATAAAAAGTTACAACGTAGTTAATGGATGTGGGGACTCCCACCTCCTCGACACGATGTGATTTTTTACGTCATAAAAATTCATAATATATGTATATATTATTATATTAAATATTATTTATGATATAATTATAATTGAGTAATGATATATTTTTTCTTTCCTTCTTTCCATAATTTTCATAGAAAAAATGGAATATTATATATCCATACATATGTCATACCTTCTCAGTGATTATATCGTTTTTCCATTTTTCATAATGATATTTAATGATTTGATTTATAAGTATAATTGGTGAATAAATAAGATAATTTTTCCATGGTTATTATTCTATAGTTTTTATTATATGACCCCCTTTCCATAGCTAACATAACAAAGATACATTTTTTAACACATTAACTGAATTTTGTCAAACATAGTCTATGTAAACATAATTTTTATGTAATTTTATAGAAAATGTTACTATATGAAACAAAATTAATGAAAAACAAGAAAATTGTTCTCATGAATGTGAATAATTTACACAATTTTTTTGATCATGAATATAAAAAGTCATGATGGAAGTCATACATAGGGTCAGGGATTTCATCACAATATACATTCCATTGTGATTTATTTGTTTTTATGCACAAGTTTCTTTTATATATTGTATATAACAGAATATTGACATGTTATATCATGAATATAATTATTCTAATGATACTATATGTTTCATTTTATGCTATTAAATCATGGATATTATAATTCAAATGTTTCAAACTGTTATGGTAATCTTTGTAATTCTTAAATATTATTCTCCTCAAGAGAATTTTTAATGATTGTTTTTGATATCTCAATTCATTTTTTGAATATAATATTTTTATTTATAAAACCACCTTATAATTGTGAATATAATTTCATATATATAGTTATTATAATATTACTTGGATATATAATATAATTATTCATTCATTTCTCATGATATTTTGAATTTCAATTTGAATTATTTCTTTTCAAGGGATTTGAGTTAAAATATATCTTTTGGAAAAATATTTTATATCTTGATTTATTTTCAGTGGGTTATTTTAGTTCCTCATTTTTAGTAATATTTCATTATTACATGTGTACCAACACTTAAATATCTATTGTTGTATTTAATGTATTTTTATATATTTTTATTGAAATATATATTTTCTATTCCTTGGTTGAGTTTTACATCAATATTATGATATTTTCAAGGGTTTACAGTATAAATTAATTTTTTTGCTCTTTTCTGCACAATAATATCCATCAGAGAAAATTATTTGATCATTTTATAATAAACACATTAATTATTTACTCATTTTATTAATTAGACTCTATTTCAATTAATAGTACCATATTTACATTCTTTGGTACTGAAAATGATTTTGAATTTTTCTAAATTAAAAATTTTATTTAAATAATTTGTGAGTGAAATTGTTAACTTAGAGAATATATTTTTTATTAATAAAATTAAAAAAAAATATTATTAACCTTTATAGAAAAAATTATTACTAAAATTTGTACCCTTTTTTCCTGTAGTAATGTTTTCAATGGAATCTTCTAGCACCTTCCCTAACAAGGAATTTTTAGAACCTTTTACTATGAAAAAAGAATGTTCTTTCTTCCACATATAGTATTTCTAGATTTAACTACCAACATTTCATTGAGTATTTTATTTCATTTTTAATATGATAATTTGTAATGAATATTTTTTCAAACGTATTTTTAAATGAAAAGGCATTTCAAAATGTTGTTCAAAAAAGTATGTTTTCCTCAAGAGTGTTTTGAAAAGATATTTATATGGTATTTCTATTCACCAGTAACAAATAAACTTTTACTTTAATCCACTTCATATATACATTACAGATACCATTATTATTCTTCCTCTCTATGGTTAATGATATATTTGGAGAAGGATAACATTTACTAGCACATTCTAGATTCATTTTTTTGTCCCCTCAAAATATAAAATATCCAATGATAATTGAACATTTAATTTATCATAAATTAACCGTTTTATTTTTCATGGATAATAATAATTCATAATCCATATACCATTGTATATACAATGTTTATTTTGATAGTGATTGGATTATTTGGGGAACTATTGATAATTTATTATTTTTTATTCCATAATCATATTTTATAATTAATATTATTTATTTCGACTATATGATATGAGGAATTATTTGGAATTGAAATGGTTCGTGTGGCGTTGAAATTATACATCCCCTCGATGCATCAAATGTTTCTAATGGAAAAATTAACTTATTCAAATAAAATTGGTTTCTATCAGTAATTTGAAACGATATTTTGAAAGTTCTAGATGGTTTATATTTTCATGTTCCTTTCCAATTACGTCCATTAATTAAAAAATTCCCTTCATTTGGATTCATTTATTATTTACCAGTGATATTTTTCATCAATAAATCTATTCAATCATCTCAGTTTCAATCCAGTGATTAAATAGAATGTGCTTTAGAATCGTAAATTACCATATTCAATTTTACATTTTAATTTTAATGAATGGAATTTTTTTCTATTACTTTGTCATATTTGTTATTCACTTCATTATTTATCCTACTGATTACATGGCATGTGTGTTCAGTTATTTACATTCCCATGTTTATGTATTCCTATTGATTTACTATTTCCTACAGAATACATTACCTTTATTTATAATTTTAGTTGTACCTTATTTTTATTCCAATCCCAAAAATCCAAGAAGTGTGAACAATATACAAATATATTCTTTATGGAATATATTATTATCCACAAAATTATCCTTAAAAGGAAAAAAATATTGTGTAATTAGTGTATTCATTTTTAATAATTAACTCATTAATTTATCTTGTTTACCGAGACTACTAAACACAAATATCCTTCTAGATTTGATACCTTATACTTATTCCATTGTAATGGTTGTATACACAAGATATGGGAATGTTTGGACGGTCAATACATGGAATGTAAGGATATAAATTTTTAGTGAGCCCATAAAATGTAACCCACTAGGAATCTAAGATTAACTCATGGGAGAATAAATGCATCCACCTTATGATCCCATGCATGGTGTTCCATTAAAACCCATTGTATCACTCCATGTGTTCTATAATTTATTTATCAATTATTCTTTTATAAATCACAATATGAATGATAAATTATTTCTAAATCGGAGCCACTATACCACCCTCAGTGTGACATAGGGAGTTTCTATCTAAAACATTTTACAAGTACCCTTAAATAAATCTCATTTAGTAACATAAGAAAATTCTATAAATATGTTTAACTATTGATGAAAAATTAAGGAAAATTTCTTACAATAACTTAGCACCATTTTTCTAATATCTAATTTAAAAAACTCTCTATTCATGGAGGAAATTCAATACACCACATTTGGTAGTTAAATAAATTGTAGGCCATGAGAAACATTGGACTTTAATGAAGGAACACTTGTATGGGTGGCTCACGTCAAAGTAGAAGTCCTCTTACAATAATTCATGGATTTCTAGTATTATAACATCCATGGAAGGGTCATTTAATTTAATTAGTTTATCATTTAGTAGAAATTTTTGTATGGGTCCGACATAAGACAAGATGGAGAACCATATAAATAAATGAGTGTTTTGGAAAAAAAATTACTAGTTCACCTTCCATAGGATGCTGGAACTCTCCTATTATGTTTTAATAAATTTAAATTGAGCTATAATTAGTAAATAGTAAAAATAGTCAAATTCTCAAAAAATGGAGAATAATAGCTCCCACTATAATATCACTAAGGATTGATCAATAATGGATTATAGAATTGAATAAAAAGTAAGATACTTACTATATGCATCCAACACAACACAAAGTGAATGAATCAATTCACAGATTATGATGGTAGCTTGAAGAATACATTGGAGTGTATTGAAGGCTCCTAGTAATGTGTTCCACTATGTAAGGGAGTATGATAGAAAACCATTGACGTATAATGGATGATAATGAAAACATATTAATTCACTAAATTTTATCATTTTATGTTGTTTGGCCACAACATCTTTCAAACTGAGTGCCAACTGTGTCCCAAACTACCATATGGGGGCCACCCCACACACAGTTACACAGTATGGTTTGGAAATTCTATACTCCAACCATGTAGGGGTTAATTCTTATGTAGAACTAATGGTGTTGTCTTTGCACAAGATTTTCCAATATTTTGATAACTCACGTGGCCCCTATTCTAACAGATTAACAGTTTCCAGAACGTCCATGCATCCTACATCACATGTTTTATCACACTGTTATACCTCATCTGTAGTCTTCATGATAGTGATTCATTGTTACTACAAACCATTCTACGGTTTTTAAAATCATACACATTCTCTAAAATTCAGAGCTAGAGGCTTCTATCCATTTCTCAAATGCTCCCCAACCTATACATAACCTCTCAAGAACATCTATAAATATAAATGAATGTTTTAAAGTATAAATTAAGTGATACATAAATAATAAAAATGTATAGGATATCATAACACCCCTGGTTGTCCCTAAGTTACAATTATGAGTGTTGGAAAATCAATGTTAAAAAAATATTACAACCTATAAGGACATATGTCATCCACTCTTTCTATGTTCTCATATAGTACACAAACATGCTTTCAAAGAACCAATACCAGAGGAACTGACCTATCTTATGTAGAATTCATGCCCTGATGTACAATATGCATGATATTATCCTCAAATTATTAATCCTAATTAAGACTGATTTCCTAAAAATCAAATAATTATCTGGGACTAGATAATTATTGAACAACTCTGAGATATGGAGGAAATTTAGAATTCTATTATACATCTGGGACTATACCAATAGATTTAATATCGACCTAACAGTCAATAAGATTTAAAATATCTTGATGTAATGAGGTGACAGACTACCCTGTCCTTGAATTTTCCTATGACCAAGTCTTAGAGAAACACATAAAAATAATTGATATCCCTCCTTGACCTCTAGGGCCCAGTGGTGATAATAAGTAAAAGACTTCTACAGAGGCTAATTAAAATCCATTTTTTAAAAAAACATTTGTTTGTACATCAATGTCATCAAAACAACACGAGGTCCTAGATACACTGCCTCACCTACCTATAACCATTACATGGGGAATATAATAGACTATATTATACTAAATTTTAGGGATACAAATTAATTGTTTATTAAATATGATTTTTTAGATAATCAATTATGATAGGATGGGTTGTCTACCATGAACCTCTGAAATCAAGGTCGCATTCTCAAAGAATAACCTATACATAAATATAATGTTTCCATACCAATCATTGGGTTAAGGGTGGAATGTTGTGGTCGGATTGACCAATGAACCTAGTGTATTATATAACCCCTATAAAAACTGTGAAATAAACCAATCATCCATAACTAATATAATATAAAAAATTAATTTCATGAATCCATACAATCACTAAAATATTAATACTCCCCTGTTATTATAGTTAAAAGGCCTCCTTAATATACTGAAAGTGGAAAACCTTGGTGAAACTATCGATGATAACACATCCAATGTTTTTACCTTGAGGGTATGTAAGGAATACAATTATAAAATCCACAGTGATGTCATTCCATTTACACTCAGGAATGGATATATTAAATGAAAGACCAGAAGGCCACTAGTTCTCTGTCCTCACCAACATATAGGAGGAACACTATGTGATAATAATAGTTACTAACATGTTCATACCGAGCTACCAATATTTAAAACATAAACTGAAGTACCTATTGTTAATAAAATGGTGTATTTTATTTATGGAGTCATGATATTACTCCATCATTTCTTTCTATATATTTTAGTGATCCTAAATATTCTTATGAATGTGCAGGATCATATCATCATAAATGAGCCAACAAGTATGTATGTACTCCCATAAAAATTTGTTTCATAAGACCAGGCCCTCGGAATGTGAATCGTTATCATCCATACATATATTGTATTATTTTATGTAACTTCCCAACATATTAAAATATTTTCACATGGCACTCCTAATCCTCCATCAACACCATAGAAGAGTGGTCCATAAACTATGACTCAATACTAGCCTGGAAGACAAACTATGTTTGATTATTCTAGATAAAATGAATTAAAAACTACATTTCCCATCCAATAATTATTATGGAGATTAAAGGTGAAATAAAAGTTATTATTATAAGAAATATATCATAATATTCAAATATGGTTTCTTTGAAATTTGGATGATAAGTTAATTTTCTATGAAAAGAAATCCCCAGATAGATAATTCCTCTAAAAACATAATCAATTTCACATAACTTCCATCTCAAGGTTATGTGTAGTATAATTTTACTATTTAGGTCAAATATAGTGTGACTATAATGAAACAACAATATGTCCATACATATGAACTACTCATAGTACATATCTAAAATATTCAATATAAATTATATATCTTCCCTCACTTATTGGGAAGAATCAAGTGCAGTTCTCAACATAATGTCCCTTATAGGTTAAAAAAGGATGCATATAAGGATTTATACCATAATTACATAATTGTTTTATTAAATCTCATCATACGATCTTATAGGAAAGAAAATTAATGATTAGAACACTAAAAATATCATGATTTCAACTGAAAACATCATATGAAAAAGATCATCATGGGATTGTCCTAGGAAACTGAAGTTCCTACATTCCCTGGGTCTATATATATACATGATGGTAAGATAATATAAATAATGATTTGAACATTATCATTAAAAAATGTATTTTAGTGATCTTATCATATAGTTAGTTCTCACATAGTGTATTTATCATGACCTCGATATGTTATTCATTGTCATGTCAAATGAGAGAATATAAAAAGTTATCATCCTTGATAAAAACTATAAAAGAATCCAAATATAGGTTAGAATCATCAATCATAAACTTATAATGTATTCAAGAGACCAAATGACACACCCATAAACTCATACACACTACATCTAATATTGAATATAATAAATTGTATGTATCATGGTCTTACACCACCTAATAGTAGTCCAACATCAAATTGATCATAGGAAAAATTATCTCATCTCAGATATGGTCAAGGAGATATTGAATATGTTGAAATGGATACAAGTTCATATCCATATTCTAGATCTTTAGGTGATAATCGACACAAAGCATTAAGTTCCAATTTGGATTTATATAGAATAACACAGGAAACCCCCATGGATAATTAATTGTTCACATAAAATATTTTTCTTCAAAATCTTATATATTCTTCATACGTACCTAAAACATTGAAGGTTCAATATTGTATATAATAATTTTCATTGGTTCTTCAATTAGAACTAGATCAGTTGGGAACTCCAACTCTCTTATATGAGGTAATCTAAATTAATCTTATGGGAAAACATCCCAGAAATAATCCACTGGAGGATGGTACTCAATAGATCAAATACCTTAACCACTCGTAATGAGACCTAAAATTTGGAGTGTCCCTCCACATAGCCCAAGATGCTCTAGTCCTACTCAATGCTAATGGATATACCATTATCTCATATTATTGTTGGAATATACCTCATTGGATGTTAGGGAAAACCTTTTATAAAATATATCATTATGAGAATAATATTGAATTAACGAGTCCATTAAGAGTTTAATTCGAAAACCTATCATCTTGCGGATTTTTTTTATTAGAATAAATACCCACCTATCATAAAGGGTACATCCCTCACATTGGTTAATGGTCTCTATTCAGATCTTTAATGGTTGGTTGATTGTCATTAAACTATAAAGGTAATCTATTTATAAATATAGACCTTTGATAATTTTCACATATACAAAAAAAATTCAATATCCAATTTCAAATAAGGAAGAAAATAAATTGTATGTTATTAGAATAGAACCATTAAAAATTGAATTATATAAAATCTACATGTTGATAGTAGGTTAAACTGTTCGTATATATCCCGATCTACGACCATGAGATGATATCTTGTATACCTGGACTAGTTAGATATTTTGGTGATATAAATCTGAAAAATGGAAACCTCGTTAACATTATCCCCCTCAACCTAATTGGTATGTTATATTCTCTCTTCCTACCAAACCTGGAGCTTCTGAAGCATTACTTGAATGTGGAGTTTATGGAGATCTCTTCTCACTAATCTATTGATAGAATTTCTTAAAAAATGATAACTATAACCAATCATGAAACAATTTATATAATCACTTGGATCCTTCTTACATTGGGGATTCATACGGACCACCCTACTATACTAATGACATGACATGTAACAATCAATGCATGTCATTTGAATAGAAGTTCCCTCATGAATGTACTTTATGTGATGTTTCCTTCTCCTAGATTACCCACATCACGACCTCAATGTTAAACCACCTTAGCTCACACCTCCAGGATTTCATAAATTATTCTCAATGATTTGGATATGGTTCAATATTTATAAAATGATGTTTTTAGAAATATATTTACTAGTGATCATAAAGAATACACTTTCTCATCCTTCAACCTACTTTCTATCATAATATTCTCACTGAAGGAGGTTGGTGAAATGCACTAATGGTCGGTGAAATGAGGTGACTAGTATAAAAAAGTAATATACCAATATTTTGGGCTTATAAACTCTCTAGTATAGTCTTCTCATACAATACTTTGTACAATTTATTCATATAAGGTTCTTGGTAGTCTACCTAGACCATACCATGATGTTAACCAACCTTGGTGATAAAATCATACCGACTCTTTTAGTATTTCTAAAAAATATATGTATTTTTCTTGACCAAATGATATAGAGTTGTTTCAAAATTATCAAATATGTATATAATGACTTATATCCACGACTCTTAAATATGAGGTCCTATATCCCCTGTGAATATTGGAGTGTACTACTATAATTATCACATATACTATTCTATAGTAGAGGATGGTCATCGAACATCCTATACAGAGTATATAAATCATTTATATTACTTTCAGATCTAATAGTTGATACCCATATTTGGAATAATATATGGTTCCTCAAGTGGAACCATAGGATACAATACAGATGTCTTAGATCCCATCACCACCAGATCCAGATGTCAACACCTTACAGTAGTACATGTCGAGTATTTTTTGGTAATATATCTCTTAAATTTCTCAAATGAAACCATTATATAAGAAATAAAAATATATTATAACATTTATATCAGATTTTTATTGGTAAAATTAATTTATATTAACATGTTACACCTCTCCTCCCGCTCATTTATCATGAACCATCTGATAAAAGTCATGACAGAGGTCATAAGAGATACTTGATACTAAACACTACTATGGTTAGGTTATAGTCGTGGTATCATATACCACAATAGGGGTTCCTATATATGAAGAATTATTTTCAAGGTATATAATAAATCATACATTATTGATTAATGGAAATACCAATTTATTAAAAACAATTTCATTTATTAGTTCAAATTCATATAACCTCCTAATTATATACATGTATATTAATATCATTGTCTGGTTATATACATCACCATTCCTATTTATTAAATATCACACTCTTTATAAATTTTAGTTGGCATTTCATGTAACAACTGCACGGCCCTTACATATGGTATCATTATGTAGTAGGTTATCAAAAAAGATTTAACAAAAATAATAAGTATATTTTATATATAGAATTACCTGATTCATTGATAACCATTGAACTTCATGTAATAAAATCAACTAATGTTTCAACACACAAAACCAATGGTCCATGGATAAAATATATAATAATCGATTAATTTTGTTACCATCATAAATCTATAGAGTAAATCATCATTTATATTGATATATACACATTAATTAATCAATTTATTCTATCCTTACTAGAAAAATTAGAACATTTCAAATACATAATAGTGGAGGAACATACAAGAATCGTAATAAAAACATGTAATGAAATAAATTAAATATACATATATATGGAATAGAATATTTCATGCAATGGTAATTCTAAATTTTCTATATAATTCATTAGATGATACCCCCTGTCAAACATGGAAAATGAATGAGGATGTATATAATAATAATAAAAATAATTATAATGGAAAATACATTTGTGTCTCCAAATGGTAAATAAATAAAAATATAAAAGACACAAACAATAATATAAAATATCTCATCCAGGGTAATTTTGAAAAACCCTATATGTGGGTTACCTATTCCTAATAAATACTCATTACCAAATACGAATACATTCCCAGTCTCATTCCTAACACCCAAAAAACAATACAATTGAAATAATTTGTTTGATAAAACATTTTAGTGTCCTGGATCTAGTCAACTCATGTGGAACCAAAACAATTTATCCACAAAAGTTCATGAACTCCTCCCCATACTATAGATGTTGGAAAATAGAAGCAATGTACTAGGATGGGATTGTGGAGAGATTATTCCCTTACACAAGAGTGTATGACAACAGTATCTAATAATAATATTGGTTGGAAATAGTTATAAACTACCTAGAGTTTAATAATATTGAACTGTTTATATATAAAAATGCTTAGAATCTGAATCAATGTAAAATACAAAATAAATGATATTCATGTCTTCATTACATAAAAAGTTGGATGTAATAAAGTGTTACATGTACGAACATTTAAAAAATATTATTCAAGAAAAATATATCAAAACATAACTCTACTAGAATTATAATAATAGGATTGGTCCTTTATTCATATAATCTATACTTGGAATTTATGTAATGCATCCAATGATTTGTGCTTCCTTTAGTCGCTACCAGCAATGATAAGTTCTTTTTGAGTACCAAATAGTGGAATGGACATGGTAAGAGACATACTCAGTAGGAATCCAATAAAATAATCAAGAACCCTATATTCTATGAATATATTATGATAATTTTAATGTTATAATAATATTTATTTAGAAACTAAACTAATCTTATTAGACCATATTCCTTATAGGATACCCGAACAACACTAACTACATCATCCTCAGAAATATTTCTCTAAACAGATATCACCCCCAAGGTGTATATATATATATGAAGTTATACATATATAAATTTTCAACAAATAAATATAAACTTATATGTTCTTATTTTTAGGAAGAAATCCTATTAGTCACGCACCCAAGGGTATACCCATGTTATCCAAACATAATCATAAGCGGATTGATAATTATCTTCGAATATGAGCTATAACGGCTCAGACTCTGCTGGACCATTACTTTGCCCAAATAAGGCTCCACTGAAACAGTGGCACTGTGGCAGTGGCAAACGTCACGGTGGCACCATGATGGGGGCACCGTGAAGGTGCCGCCCTGATGGTGGCACCGTGACGGTGACACCGCGACAGTAGAAATGTGTCTGCTCCGTTTCTTTTCCAGTCCCGCTCCGGCAACCTATTTTTTTACAGAAATTAATTATTTTCCCTTTTCAATCCAATTTAAATCCCATAATTAAATCCTAAAAATCCAAAGAAAATTCCTCGATGGGGGGATATTTAATAACAACTTAATATCATTGTGCGTAACTGCTGAACTGTGTGGGAAACCTCCCAGGCATTCAAAATCACCAAATCCTATAACAATGAGGTTTTACCTACATATATCATAGAGGAGGTTCTTCTTCTCTTCTTACTTTTGGCCGACTCCTCTCATTCTCCCTGGTGCAGCTGGATGTTTTCCCCCTTCCCGAGACTTGGGGTGCACCTATGCTTGAGTCAACTGCTCTTCCTTGGAGTTCCGGACGTCCCTCCCCTGTAGATCGCCCATCCCTTGTTCTTGGTGCGCGGAGAAAACGTCAGTCCTTGATCAATCAAGAAGGTATTTTCTCCTTCGTCTCTCCTTTTTATGTATCATGCGGGGTGGGTATGCTTTTGCCTCTATGTAAATTGATGAAACCGAACATAATGAAGATAATGAACAGACCCCTATAGAATGAAAAGGGGGGGTGTGATCGATGTTCTATCATACTCTATTATGTTGTTTAGTGTTGTGAATTGTACGGGCCTTTGCTCATTGAAAATCATGGTTGTTAGTGGTCTTTGATTGCGCACTAATGAACCTCGGTGCCCCTGGATTTTTAAATAACTGGAATTGGTTAATTACGTATACTCGGTTAAATAAACTGAAATCACTAGGATTAACCCTTTTCTCTGATAACCTCAGTTAATGTACAGTGGAATTGAATTCGTGGAGTGTGCTAAATATTTTAAATCTGAAAATACCTGCATGGGCCTGCCTGGTGTTGGTGGTAGTGGGTTGGTTTTTTGTTTCACGGGCCGATTGCTGGGGTGATATGGGTGGGAATGGGATCCCATGTTGTTATTCTTTCGCTGATGTTGAATTTGAGGCTGTGTGGTTATTCTGTTTATATCACGAATTGGGGTGGAATCCTCTGTTGTTGAGAAACTGTTGGCTCCTGGATTTTGGGGACATGGGGCTGTGTCTCGAGGTTTTTTCTTTGGTTCTAGTACATTGAGGGATCTCACTTATCCCTTTGTTGTTTTGACTTTACAAGAGAACTGGGTGTGAATGTTTAAGTTTCTTTGACTGTCTTATTTCTCTAGCTGGCGGTTGTGCCTGTTAGTCTCACAGTACTGTAGATTTCATGTAAATAGGATCAGATGTATATTAAAAGAAGAATGGGTTAAATGGAGAATTTGGTTCTGGGATGGATTGTTGCCTTGTTATGGGTGGTATACCTTTCATGAATGAATAAGTGATGTGGTGTTTTTTCTTAGGCTGGTTTCAGAACCATAGGTTGGGTTGAGTGCTTGTTTACATATGTATATAATTGTAGTTTTTATGTTTCTTATTTGCGCCCCTCCCCAGTTGAGCACTTAAGTGCCAAAAACCCCCATTACATGGGGAGGGTGTTTTTTCCAACACTCCTATGAGTGGCTGGTTATTATAACCTTTTCCCCCTTTCCCGAATAGCCCAAGACTCTTCGGGTAGGTTGTGATGGCCTGAAGTCCATTATTATCCGAAGAATCTTCGGGCGGGGTAGTTGTGGTGGTTGGCCTAGGTGTTTGCAGGCAGGTTGTTTCCCCAGTGTCTTTGGGATGCGGCCCAGGTGTCTTCGGGCATGGTAGTAGTTGTTCTATCCAAGGTGTTTGTGGGTATGGTTATGTGTGGTGGAAGTGGCCCAGGTGTCTGTTAGCGGGATAGTGGTTATGGCCCTTGTGTGTGCGGGTGGTGGTTTGGAAGTGGGACTGCGGTGAGGTTGTGGCCAAGGTGTGTGCGAGCGGGGTTGGCAGTGGGAATGTGGTGAGAATGGCGGGATTGGTTCAATGCGTAGGATGTCTTCAGTAACCAGTGGGAAATTGGTGCGGGGTACCCAAATATCAATGCGCTATTACTATACTTTACTTGACTAGCATTAATTGGGTAGCGTGCCTTGGTGAGGTTTGGGTGGATAGCTTTTTCCTTGTTGGGTGTTTGGTTATCCCTTTTTCCACGGGAGATTAGAATGTCTCCTCACTTGTGCACGAGAGTCTTTAGTTTTCCCTACTGATTATACTTGTATGCTCACCCTACGTATATAAAACTACACTCAGGTTTCCAGGGGACCTTAGGGATCATGCAGGACTATACTAGCTTTGAGCTTTGGGGATGTTGATGTTGTTGTTTTCCTTTTATTGGTATCTTTTTACCTTTGGAGTTTTTTGACTTGTATATTTTACCTTTGAACATGCATATGTGAATGGATTACTTTCATCCGTACATGCTCTTTCAGTGTTGGTGTTGTGGGATTTACTATCTTATCTCCTGATCCTACTAAAAGAAAAGGGTAAAGCCTTTTATTTAGTGGATGATTCTATACCCTTGGCAATGGTCGCCACTCTGGGACCTTTTTGAAGGCAGGTTTTGGGGGTCATTATCTCTCCTTCAGCGTAAAGAAGGAAGGGTTTGGAAATCTGTAGACCCTTCCCTCCATTTAGTGAAGGTGGGTCATGAGAAAATGGTATCAAATGAAGGGGTTGAGAGATAGGATGGATTCTAGAGCTAGGAACAATGAGGATTGCATGGGATGGTAGGGTAACAGTGTTGGGTGACCTTCGTGCTTGAATTAGGCCAGGGAAGATCAGCTAGGACACAATATTTTAGGGGCCCCCATGATCCGATGCAAGGACTCTGGACGTACCGAACGACCAAGTGAGGCCACGCTGATTGTAGGGTAGAGACCCTAGGAAAGGTACATGCATCATAATGACTTCTTGTTCTCATGTTTCATGGGTTTTTTAGGGATTTAAATAAATAAGAAGTTTAAGAAATTTTAAGAACAACATTCTGAACTACTTGGGCAGAGGCATTCCTTGTTTACCTTGCAGCTATGGCACCTGGGAGATGACCACGAGTGGTGCGGGCGATCGAGGCCCTGGAGGGTGACATGGCTGATCAGAAGAGGGCTAATAAAGAGGAGGAGGACGACCAGTGGCAGAAGACGCTTCAAGCCTTCCAGCGACAGACCCTCATGAAGTATGAGGGAAGCACCTCTAACATGAAGATGAAGAGCTGGCTAGAGGAGTTGGTGATATCTTTCTTCTTGATCAGGGCTCCGGCGGAGTACTGGGTTCCTCTAGCCATGAGCCAGATGTGGGTAGCATCGCGTCAGTGGTGGACGCTCTTCCTGGGGGAGAGGAGAGAGGCTGAGGTGGCATGGGCTAATTTTGAGAAGGAGTTTCGGGCAGAATTCCTCTCTTCTATGATGAAGGCGGAGAAGAGGCTAGAGCTACTCTCCCTCCAGAAGGGGAGTATGTCAATAAGGGAGCTGGGAATCAAGTTCAACGACCTCCTCCACTTTTCTCCGGACCAATTTCCAGATGAGGAGTCTCGGGTGAGACGTTTAGAGGAGGCACTCTGACCCTCCCTCCAGTACGCTGTTACCCCCTTCACCTTGCCGACATACTTGGAGGTACAGAAGAATGCCGAAGTGGTGGAGAGGATGCACGTGATTGGAGGTGTGTCATGAGAGGGGATTTAGCTGGGCCCATCAAAAGGAAAGGCTTTCACCGCCAGACCTCTAGCATTTGGACCCTCTAGGTTTCGACCGGAAGGAAGTAGGCCTCTGCAGTTCCAGTTCCGATCCCCTGGTCCTCGCCCCTTCTTTTCGGGCCCAGGACTGAGGTCCTTCATCTATGGGAGCCATGGAAATCTCCGAAATCATTGCCCCGACCGAGTACAGTACGGAGGTGGTGGATAGGCCCATCACCCACCCTAGTAGGAGCTTCTAACTAGGCCCTTCCAGTAGCAGCAACAGGGGAAGCGAGCTCCCGCTTTTCCGAGGGCAGACGTTGCAGGGGGAGGCCGACCTCAGGGCGCTCCTCAGGGACCTCGAATAGGGCGTGGTCGGGGAGGTGGCCGATAGCTGAGGGGCAGAGGAGGTGGGTGTGGGAAGTTACACGCCACAGAGGCAATAGTCCCAGCAAGACCAGAGGTTGTTCGAGGTACGATCAGTTTTTTCAGTACCCTTGCTTACGCCTTGTTCGATACCGGAGCTTCGCACTCCTTTGTTACACCCGGTCTGGCCCGTGCTCTAGGTATAGATGCTGAGAGACTTCCAGTGTCCCTGGTGCTAAGCACACTAGTCGTAGGTCAGACGGACCTATTATATGTTTGTCGAGGATGTAGACTGATGATATGCCCACATCAGTCGGTCATGGATCTACTACTGCTACAGATACAGCCATACGATGTCATACGAGGCATCGACTGGCTTTTATCTGTGTGTGACGTCATCGACTGCTTCGGAGGAAGGTTTGTGTTCTCAGATTTGGACAGCCAACATGTTACTTTCACCGGCGAGAACAATGTCTAGAAGGGAAGCATGCGAGAGGAACCCCTCCTCTCCTTGTTATTCGAGTTTTCTGTAGAGTCAGTAGATGTTGATGATGAGATGGTAGAGGTACCATAGATCGTAAGTGATTTTATGGATGTCCTCCCTGAGGAGGTGACGACTCTACCCCCTCGACATGATATTGAGTTTGGGATAGACTTGCAGCCGGTTGCTCGTCCGATTTTGATGGCTCCCTACCGGATGGAACCTTCGGAGCTATAGGAGTTGCGGATTCCAATGCACGATCTAATGAATAGGGTTTATGGTTGACCAAGTGTGTCACTGTGGGGTGCTTCAGTATTGTTTGCAAAGAAGGTAGATGGTGGTCTCAGATTGTGCATATACTACAGGAGGCTGAATCAGGTAACTATCAAGAATCACTAACCTCTTCCGAGGATAGACGATCTTTTCGACTAGCTGAAAGGAGCATGATGGTTTACGATGATCGACCTGCAGTTTGGGTATCACCAGTTGAGGGTGAAGGAGGGAGATATCTCAAAGACGACCTTCAAGTGCAAATATGGGCACTTTGAGTTTATATTCAAGCCTTTCAGCGTTACGAACGCTCCGGCTGTGTTCATGGGGCTTATGAACTCCATCTTCCAGAAGTATCTGGATCGGTTCGTAGTTGTGTTCATCAACGAAATCCTGATCTATTCAAGATGAGAGGAGGAACACACGGAGCACCTAAGGATGGTTTTGGAGGTCCTCCGACAGCACCATATCTATGGGAAATTGTCAAAATGAATGTTCTGGACAGGAGAAGTGCACATCCTTGGGCATGTAGTGTTCGAGCAGGGGGTGGCGGTGGACCCATCAAAGGTTGAGGTTGTTGTTTCTTGGGAAGCACCCAAGAACATGGCAGAGGTTCGTAGTTTCCTCGGGCTGGCAGGTTACTATCAGAGGTTCTTACCCAACTTCTCTTGAGTTGCAGCCCCTTTGAAAGCCTTGACCAAGAAGGACCAGGTTTTCATGTGGAGTGAGCAGTGTGAGGCGGCCTTCAGCTATCTGAAGGAAAATTCCCCATTCTAAGACTACTAGAAGAAGGGGAAGCGTATGAGGTGTTTTGTGATGCTTCAGGGAAAGGCCTCAGATGTGTTTTGATGCAACGATAAGGGGTGATCTCTTATGGGTCTAGGCAGCTATGCCCTCATGAGCGTAATTATTCCACGAACGATCTGGAGCTTGCAGTGGTCGTTTTCGCACTAATGTTGTGGCATTATTACCTCATCAGAGAACACTTTTTTCTCTTCACAGATCACAAAAGCATGAGGTATATCTTCCCCCAGTGGGACCAAAACTTACGGCAGCGAAGGTGGATGGAGTTCCACCAGGATTACGACTTCGAGATTTCATACACTTCAAGGAAAGGAAATGTAGTGGCTGATGCTTTGAGCAGAAGGCCGTAGAAGGATGCATTTTGAGAGTCGGCAGATACTTGTAAGGCGATTGAAGAATTGGTTGCCCTGCAACTGGATGCTAGGATTGAAGGTGGTAGAGGTTGCATGTATCTGATGACAGTGTAATCTTCTCTGTTGCGGTAAGTAGAGGAGTCTCAGTGGGGAGAACTAGAGTGTGAAGTGATGCACGACCAATTTGACCAGGGCGATGCTCCGTAAGGGTGGATAGAGGATGGCCAGAACCGGATGCTTTTCCGAGTAAAGATGTTTATTCTAGAGGCGATGCACGGAAAGGATCATAGTGAGTTACACAACTCACACCTAGTAGTGCACCTGGGAGTTTCCAAGATGTACCAGGGTCTAAAGAGACAGTTTTGGTGGCCCGTAGCAAAGCGAGCAGTGGTAGTGTTTGTGGCCAAGTGCTTAGTGTGTCAGCGGGTGAAGGCTGAACACCGTGTTCCAGGAGGGTTGTTGCAACCTTTAGATGTTACAGAGTGGAAGTGCAATGACATCTCAATAGATTTCGTCACGGGACTACCCAAGGTGCAAGGGGGATGCGATGCCATCTAGGTAGTAGTGGACTGGTGGATGAAATCGGCTCACTTTTTTGCGACCAAGGAGTCGAGTGCAGTGGACGCTCTAGCATGAAGGTATGTGGACGAGGTAGTGCAGTTTCATGGAGTTCCAAGGTCCATAGTCTCGGATAGGGATGCATGATTTACCTCACGATTCTGGAGGGGTTTTCATTATGCTTTTGGCACCTTGCTGCGCCTTAGCACTGCCTTCTACCCCCAGACAGATGGGTAGAGAGAGCGCACCATCTAAACCTTGGAAGATATGCTCCGAGAAAGCGTTCTCGACTTCGGGGGATCATGGGTGCGACACTTGCCTCTGGTAGAGTTCTCCTAAAATAATAGCTATCACTCTACCATTGGAATGGCTCCGTTCGAAGCCTTATATGGGAGGCCATGTCGCTCACCCGTATGATGGACTGATGTTGGGGAAGCAGGTGTTCTCGGCCCGGAGGTGGTTCAAAGCACGACAGAGAAGGTCTAGCGTATACGAGAGAGGATGAAGGTAGCTCAATGCTGGCAGAATTCATATGCCGATGATAGGATGAGACCCTTGGATTTTGAGGTCAGGGACAATGTGTTCTTGAAGGTCTCCCCTCGTTGTGGACAGCGGAGGTTCGGTAAGGGAAGTGATATTTCTCCCATGTTCATCGGACCCTTCGAAGTGTTGTAGTGAGTCGGTGAAGTGGAATATTAGCTAGTGCAACCACCACCACTAATGAGGATACACGATGTATTCCATGTGTCCAAGCTCCAATGATATCTTCACGACGATTCACACGTCCTCAACTGGGGAGGGCTAGATATCGAAGACGATGCAACCTTCAAGGAGAAACTAGTGGTGATCGAGGGTCTTGAGGAGAAGGTGCTTCGTGGGAGAACCATTCCCTTGGTTCTTGTGTCATGGAGACATGGTGGGCTTGAGGAGAGTACCTGGGAGAGGGAAGCATAGATGTGTGCCCAGTACCCAGAGTGGTTTTGAGTTTTGTGATGTTCTGTTTATACTTGTTGTGATGAAGAATTTTACCTTGTTGGATATGAAATGTGTGGTTTTTCTTTTTCTATGAATGTGTGTGAAAAGTCCTAACTATGGGGAGGGGAGGAACCGACCCCTAATCAAGATGCATTAAGGTGTATGCGATTAAACCTGTGCGGGCGAGTCAGTGCCGACCAAAGCGGATAGTATCTTGACATGGGGGACAAGACTCCCTAACCCATATGATTAGGCAGTTTGACCCTGGTATGTTGCTTGGTTCATGAGGGGGAGTTTTTTTAGATAACGATGAGGTCCACTATTGAGAGGTATCTTTCGAGGTGGTTGTTCGGACCCTCTATTTCCTTCTGGGTTATTTTGATTCTCGAGGGCAAGAATAGTCTAAGAGGTATCTAGTGTAATGACCCGGACTCTGTTGGCCCATTACATAGCCAAAATAAGACTCCACCAAAACAGTGGCACCATGACGGTGGCACCGTGACGTGGCACCGAGAAGGTGACACCCTAACGGTGGAATCGTGTCCGCTCTGTTTCTTTTCCAGTCCTGCTCCCGCAACATCTTTTTTTGATGTAAATTAATTCCTCCTTTCAAGCCCATTTAAAGCCCATAATTAATTCCAAAAAATCCTAAGAAACCTCCTCGATGGGGGATATTTAATAACAACTTAATATCTTCGTGTGTAACTGCCGAACAACGTGGGAAACCGCCCTAGAATTCAAAATCCCCAAATCCTGTAACAACAGGGTTTTATCAATATATATCATAGAGGAAGTTCTTCTTCTCTTCTTCCTTTTGAGTGACTCCTCTCTTTCTACCTGGTGCACCTGGATGTTTCCCCCATCCTGAGACTTGTGGTGAGCCTGCGCTCGAGTCATCTACTCCTCCTGGGAGTTCCCGACGTCCCTCCCCTGTAGATCACGCAACCCCTATTCTTGACTCGTGGAGAAAACGTCGATCCTTGATCAATCAAGTATGGATTTTCTCCTTCTTCCCTCCTTTATGTGTATAATGCGGGTTGGGTATTATTTTGCCTCTGTGGAAATTGATGAAACCAATCATAATGAAGATAAAGAACAGACCCTTAAATAATGAAAGGGGGTGTGATCGATGTTCTTCCATACACTATTATGTTGTTGTGTGTTGTGAAATGTATGATCCTATGTTCACTGAAAATCAAGGCCATTTGTGGTATTTCTTTGCACACTAATGAACCTCAGTGCCCCTGGATGTTCAAATAACTAGAATTATTTAATTACGTACACTCGGTTGAATAAACTGAAAGAACCAAGATTAACCCTTTTCTGTGATAACCCTGGTTAAAGTATAGTGTAATTGAAACCACGGAGTGTGTTAAATCTTTTAAATATGTAAATACCTTCATGGGCCTTCCTGGTGTTGGTGGTAGTGGGTTGGTGTTTTCTTTCACGGGCCGATTGTTGGGGTGATATGGGTGGGGATGGGATCCTCTATTGTTATGATTTCGCGGATGGTGAATTTGAGGCTGTGTGGTTATTCTGTTTATATCATGAATTGGGGTGGAATCCTCTGTTTGTAGAAGAACCGTTGGCTCCAGGATTTTGGGGACATGGGGCTGTGTCTCGGGGTTTTTTCTTTGATTCTAGTACATTGAGTGATCTAACTTATCCCTTTGTTGTTGTGACTTTACGAGAGAACTGGGTGTGAATGTTTAAGTTGCATTGACTGTCTTCATTATCTAGCTGGAGATTGTGCCTGTTAGTAGCCCAATAGTGCAGTTTTCATATAAATAGGATCACATGAACATGAAAACAAGAATGGGTTAAATGGGGAATTTGATTCTAGGATGGATTGTGACCTGGTTATGGGTGTTATACCTTTCATGAATGAATAATGGATGCGGTGTTTGTGTTTAGGCTAGTTTCAGAACCCTAGGTTGGGTTTAGAACTTGTTTACTTATGTATATACATGTAGTTTTTATGTTTCTTATTCGCGCCCCACCCAAGTTGAGCAATTAAGTTCCGAACACTCTCATTACATGGGGTAGGGTGTTTTTCCCAACACTCCCATTAGTGGCTGGTTATTACATCATTTTCTGCTCCCTTTCCCAAATAGCCCAAGACTCTTCGGGCAGGCTGTGATGGCTTGAAGTCCATTATTATCCCATGAATCTTCGGGCAGGGTAGTTGTGGTGGTTGGACCAGGTCTTTGCAGGCAGGTTTTTTCCCAGTGTCTTCGGGATGTGGCCCTGGTGTCTTCGGGCATTCTAGTAGTAGTTTTGACCCAGGTGTTTGCGGGTATGGTTATGTGTGGTGGATGAGGCCCAGGTGTCTGCGGGTGGGATAATGGTTATGGCCCAGGTGTGTGTGGGCATGGGTTTGGCAGTGGGACTGCGGTGAGTTTGTGACCCAGGTGTGTGCGGGCGAGGTTGGTAGTGGGACTACGGTGAGAATGGTGGGATTTGTTCGATGCATAAGATTTATTCAATAACCAGTGGTAATGTGGTGCGGGGTACCCAAATATCGAAGTGCTATTACAATACATTACTTGACTTGGGTTAATTGGGGAGCATGCCTTGTTGAGGTTTGGGTGGATAGCTTTTTCCTTGTTGTTTGTTTGGTTATCTCTTTTTCCACGGGATATTAGAATGTCCTCACTTGTGCACAAGAGTCTTTGGTTTTACCTACTGAGTATACTTGTATGCTCACCCTACATATATAAAACTACTTTTAGGTTTCAAGAGGACCTTAGGGATAGTGCGAGACTATACTAGCATGGACCTTTGGGGGTGTTGTTGTTGTTGTTTTCCTTTTCATGGTATCTTTTTACCTTTGGAGTTTGGTGACTTGTATCATTTACCTTTGAACATGCATATGGGAATGGTTTACTTTCAGTCGTACTTGCACTTTCAGTTTTGGTGTTTTGGGATTTACTATCTTATCTCCCTATCCGATTAAAAGAAAAAAGGTAATTCCTTCCATTTAGTGTGTGATTCTATACCCTTGGTGCTGGTCACCACTCCAAGACCTATTGAAGGTGGGTTTCGGGGTCATTATCTATCCTTTAGATTAAAGAAGGAAGGGCCTAGAAATCTGCAGACCCTTCCATCCTTTTGGTGAAGGTGGGTCGTGACATAAGCATTATAATATTATCTATTCATTATAAAATTATAGTTATCAAAATTATAAACCTAGTCACACTCATTATATTGTAGAATTTATTAATAATTTTAATTACGTAGAATAATGGGTCTTTCTCTGGAATTCAACAAAAATGAACAGAGGTATCACTCAAGGTGGACAGTAATACCCATCGTCACAAGACTACATCCATGGAACCCATATATAACCTAGTTCATGGTATAATGTATAACCATTTAAGTCTATCCATATTGTAACACATCCATATTTTTTTGTAACACATGGTATACAATAGAAAAAATGACTAGTGATCACATCCATTGTAATGAAAGATTGGACAAGGTTTCACTCATAGGAATAAGAATGAAATCTACCCAGAAAGTCCATCATTGATATTTTATAATCTCTCCTTCTATAACTCATTGTATTCTATATTTTTATAAAAATAATGTATCATTAATGTAGATGATTTCGTACAAGGTGTTATAAATTGGATACTTTATATCCCCGTCAAAATTACACAGGGGACGGTCATGTATAACATTTCACTCACACCATTCAAAAAACATAAATAATTCCTGTTAACCAATTCATTTAATATAGTGTATTCAAGATAAAACGTGATGGTATACATAATACACGCATTTCCAAATTTCTTCCAAATCAAATTTAAAAACAAATTACATTTACAACGGAAAATCAATACACAACATTTTTTAGTTCAATTAATTCCATAGAATATGCTCTTAGGAAATTATTCATGACACCAATTATGGGTGTCATCGACTGATGTCGTATTCTTTTGACCTTTATTATCATGTTTATATAAGTATCAAAATCCTGGAATCATCAGTTAATTTTATTATTTCAATATTTAGGTGGAATCAATTGAATGGGATGATGATCAACCCAATAGTTCACAATATATTGCAAGAATACATTAGGGGAAAACTTCTAGACCACCTACATTGGGATGTTGGATATATCCTTATATATTATAGTCCACTAAATAGAGATAAAATATAATAAATCTAAAAAATTATAAAATTCCCAATATATAGAGAGTATTATATCTCAGCAAAATAGAATCTAATATGGAATAACAATCATAGAATGGAATAATATGTAATGTAACCATTACTAATACACTTCAAATGAATATTAATATAAAGTATTGAATGATTTTATGAATAGAGTATTGCAATGCCTTCCATGGACAAGTATGATGGTTCCTAGGAATTCAGTCTGCAGTGCAAGGGATGAATAAAGATGAGTTTTAATTTTAAAATTAAAAATTGAGAAATAGGTAAATTCAACCCATTTTAAATAGTTTCATGTTTATTTAAACTATGATCTATAATATTAAAAATTTATCCAGTCCATAGATAGATATCTCAATTGGTTTGAAAAAATTGTTCTCCAACTTTGTGGAGTTACTGCACAACATGGACTAAGTGTGTCGGCCTTGCACACAGCTTTCCAAACCATTCATAGGCCTATTTGGCCGAAAATTGAATGGATATACATTATTTCATTGTCCCATGTGGCCTACCTTGAATGGTTTAACTTTATTTTATATATTTTATGTCGCTTTCATAGTTTAGATACATAGTTACTACTAGGCATGACACACCAATATTCCTTGTACTCATTTTATAAAATGCATAGCTCCCGACTCTGAACAAGCCAAAAAATCTACCAGAAACTTCGATAAAATATTAATGACATCAAAATGGGATGAATAAATATATTAATTTAAAATTAATTGGTCATTACCTTTTCAAACATTTCAGGTTGTTATAATTCAATATATAAGGAATGCGTTGAACATGATGCTACGAGTGGGGATACATTATAGATAGTCCCACAATACATCAATATGTCCCAGGGGAAAAACCATTTCACTAGTCTAATTAAATATATTTTGGTTTAAACTTATAAATATTTGAAAGTGTCTTGTAATGATTTCCTAATTATGAAATCATAAATTATATACCTCCTACATTGTTCATTAACATCATGTAATCCATGAGATTATTGTATTGTTATTTCAGTTGGATTGATTGTTTTGGATTGTTGTTGATTAAAATTAGTGTCATTTTATTTATCAAGATTACTATATTTATAATTCCTTATTTAATCAGTATATATTCTATTTTACTCTTCTTATGATATTAATTTAAGATCACCATTAATTTTTTCCTTTCAGATGCATATGAAGAATGAACCTTTGAATGAGTTTTAGTGATGATTTTTTACTTTTACTATGTTTTATGATTAATTACCTAGGTAAAATTGAAATCATCGATTTATTAGGTTCCTCAAGAATAATAAAGTAATCAGTTCTAACTAATGTGATCCCTTATAATTTATTCTTATGTAATAATTTATATATCAACTCTATTTTCTTCAGTAGGGTGTGTTTTATATGGTAGCATAAAAAGTTTACTTAAAAACATGTGAAAAATATTTATTAAATTGTATATGAAAGAAACTAAACAATGTTAGAAATTAATGATATGTATATGTATAGATTAATCATCACAATATATATTAGCATAAATATTCTTGGGTTTTTCTTGACTATACATCACAATCTAGAAACTATAATCCATATAAAGTTGTGGAATAGATGAATCAAGGGGTTACAACAATGAATGTGGTAGAATAGAAATTAACTAGTTCATCACTGGTGCATGATGTGTGGGCCTAAAATTTCACACCGTGATACATAATAATATGGTATTATCTCTATTCTATTATTACGATCATTATGAACCATTATGAATGATTTTAAAATAATATTACTATTTTTGAATATTCACTAATAAAATATTGATTCATATATTAAAATAAATTATTTTTCAATTACTCTCCAGAGTTAAAATATATATAGAATGAAGTAATATGAATTAAAATTCTAAATTTTATGAACTAATTTAATATGTTCCATTGATAAGAAAGTAGATATGGTGGAAGGAATTGTTTCATTATTCATGGAAAATAAGGAATTTTCCATATTGGGGATGCCAATACAACAAATGATGGAGATGATTATGTCTTGGACATGTTATAAAATTGATTCCATGATTTGTTTAATTCTATTTCATATATTGAGTTACATTATGTTCAATTAATTGATACACATATATTTGTTCATTTCAAAAGTAATAAGACTCTATATATTTGTAAACTACAAATCCATGTATAACAGAGTAATGGATTGTGAACTTTAAAATAATTTCCTAACATCGAGATTCAATGAAAGGGAAATTGTTATGTGTAAAATTATTTTATTAAAGGTGATACCTACTAATCGTGGTCAATTATCCAAAATAATATGGAGGAAGAATAAATAGGGATATTGGATCATGGTAAATTTAATTAAATTTTTTTGATATGTATTTACCTCTAGAATAATGAACTTAAATGAATAGAATATTACTCATCATAAAGAAAAAGGAAGAGGACACTATTGCAGTATTGAGTATACATCTTCAATACTCTATGAATATTATTTTGAAATAAATATTCAATCTGTAAAAATAATTGATATTTTATTTATGAGATTAATACATGTCTATAGCGGGAATGTTTTCCCAATATTATTTTCATGTTATAATTTACTATTATATTCATTCTAATAATTTAATTAATTATATAGATCAAATATATTTTAGAAAAATAATAAATAAAAGTGGGTGGTTATGAAAAAGGACAATTAATCACATTAATGATGAAGAATGTAGCAAATCAATTTTCATACTGTAAATTTTTTTGACTGAAACATATTGGATGTTTATTCATTGGAATGTGATTTAGTAATACATTTAGAGATTTGGAGCATCAGTATACAGAATTAATGGTAATGAATGACCTAAATTATATACAGTGAAAAAAATTCTATGAATTTAGAATTATTCAATCCATTATCCCACACATTAAGAGATGTTACAACAAAATAGGTTAATGTGATAAACACTAGATTATATGATCAGTAAAGTTATGGTTGTAGTTTCTAATGATTGAGTGGAATGTAATTTTACTATATCATAAACTTTTAATACTGATTTAATTGAATATGGATCTTCATACACTATCAAATATTAAATGATTTCAAATAATATTTTATAGTTCCTTATAACCATATGAGATGACTTGTTAGTCATGAATCCTTGAAGAAATATTGTTTTAAAAGGATCTGTTAGTTGGTTCTCATTGTGAAACATAGTCATACCATAATTATAGTATTTATTAATATATATATATATATATTGGATTTAAACAATGGTAGGTATTTATTTTCAAATAATAAAGATAAAATTAATTTCCATGAGACATATATTATGATTCGTGATGGACATGTGGAATCCCATATGTTTGAATGATAGAGTTCATAGTCATCATAATTTATAGACCCACCCTGAAAAATGTTTTTTAAAGGAGATTTTATGATAAAAATAGATAATATATATATATATATGAATAATTAAAATTTTAAATTTGAGATGGAAATATTATATTGGAATACATAGATTTTTTTCAAGAATAATTAATTGGATATCTACAAGAGTGTGATGTTCAGTCTTCTAATAAATTTCTCTTAGTCCAAGGACTATATCAATGAATCCCAATAAAACATTCACAATTATAATATTTAAGATGAAAAAATAATCAAATATTTTTTGTGGTAAATGATTTTTATGATCCAGTGTGTCACCATGAGGATCCCACGATATTTCATTATAAATAATAATAGATTGAATAGTATTTTAAGATACCTGGAAAAATAAATATATCATTATAATGAAAAATTACCCTCGTGGTAATATTGAGGAATGTATATATCCACATAAAGTAGAATATATTTTTTAATATTTAAATTCACACTTACAGTCATCCTTTTCTTGTATTGAAGGAATAAATTCTAAAGAAAACATTTCGTAAGATGTACACACATTACAAATTAACTGTAATCAACATTTTCTTTAATAATACTTCTATTTTTATTTATATGATGAAAATATGTTCATGATATATCGTGATAATATTTTTCTGATATCATTCTTGTCAAATTATTATATTCTAAATTTAGTGAGTACCATGACAGACACATAAATGTTATTATTTAATATCAAATTGAAAAAATATTATATGTGAAATTTTAAAATTGTTTATTTTTTCAAAATATATATTCCATACCCATATTATTCTATGCATGTAATAACCAATAATACTATAATGGTAATTTACTTTTATAAATTTCTGATACAAATCAACATATCTAATATGAAATGTTTCTTGGGTGTCCCATTTTATTACGAGGGATTTTGAAAACAATTTACCATATTGGAGAACATTATAACAGAGATAAATTGTAATTCACTTACTATTATATAGAAAATAGATTATAAAGAATATTATGGTGAATTTAACAGGAAATAGGTCAATAATATGATATTGAATCTAACATCTTATTGGGATACACTTATTACATATATCAATGCATCAATGAATTAATCATTTTTTTGAATATTACCAATGATAAATATATTACATATAACCCATAGATGTTACGGAATAATGAATAGAAATATACAAAAATATATATTCTGTTGGAAGCTATAATAGTACCTTAAAAATTTTGTAGGTATAACATTAATAATGAATGATATCAGATCTACACGTATCAAGAGTGTCTGAAATACCTCTCTCAATAAAAGGGATAAAAATGAGGCAAATAAGATGATATGGGAAACTCATAGGTTATGATATCTTAGTACACTTTCTCCCATGGTAGGGAAACACTATATCATATACATTAAGTAGGAAAGATTATGTACTATATAATAAAATGTGAATTAATAGGTATCAAATGATGAAGGATTTTCTAAAATTGGATAATATACATTTTATTAAAGGGGATATGTGACCACATTCCCAATATATTTCCAAACAATATAAATTTTAGAAGATAAATAATAATCTTCGGGATGATGAGAATTTGAAAAAGAATATTACTTGGATAAAATATTGGAAATTAGAAGACTTCATCTATGCTGATCGTGTTCTAAAAATTTAAAAAATGCTATATCTTATATTTTTTATTGATTTTTAAAAGGAACTATTTATTTATTCTCATAGATTTAATTTATATATTCATCCTAGTAAAAAAATTACGTATATTGACCCAAATGAATGTTTTTCATAGGCTTATACAGATCAATAAATTAATTATCTATTTTGATGATTCATTGGTTTTATGAAGATAATAGTTCATATACAATATCTAATCTGAGTCACAAAACCTATAGAAATTCATATATTGAAATTGTATGATATCACTATGGAATTTTTCAATTTATTTACTAATACACCTAGAATAAAACCTATCATATTGGTTATTTAATATCTTCTTAAAATACATTTTCATTTCCTAACTATAAGAGAATTTTTTTCTTTTTGATTATGTCCCACATATAATCATTATTGAGGTTTTATGACATCATAATGATAAAATTTTGATTATATATGATTTTGAGGTATGATTTAAATTAATACTTTAGAATATAATCTAGAATGAAATTGATATTGATCTTCAATTGACAACCTTCTATCATCCTCTAATAGATAGAAATATCAAACGAACAATTTAAATAACAGATGAAATGTGGAAGAGTTGATCCCTTAGTGGTGATGGTATGTGAGATCAATGATTACCTCTAGTAGAGTATTCATATAAAACTACACCCGTTAGAATATTCAAATTTATTCTTGTGAAGATTTATATTAAAATTGATTTAATACCCCCAATTTTTGGGTTGTAGTTGATGAAATAAATTATTTTTTCATAGAATTTGTTGAGGAATAAATAATAAAAGAAAATTCATTTTATTCCCATGTTAATGAATCTCAATGCGTGAAAAATAATTATTCCCACAACCTAGGGAATTACTTTTAATTTAATCTATGAGATAAAATTTATTTTGAATGTATATCTAGGGAAGGGTGTTATATAGTTCTGAAATAATCGGTAAGTTACCCAATGTGTATCACAGTATTTGAAAATATATAACAATTAAGAGACATAGATTACCAAACATGAATTCTTTTCGATCCCCTATAATGTACATGAATTGTTCCATATCATATTATTTAATACTTATACTTCCTAAAAAATACATGGTATCACCTATAATGAAATATATTTAAAAAATAATTTAAAATTGTGTTAATGACTATCTTGCATCTTAAAAATTTTCACCAAATTTAATAAAATCGCATGGACAGACTGGTTAAAGTACATTGTGGAAATCATAATATATACATTGAAATGTGGGAACCTAAGGATTTTATGAATAATAACCACCCTCACATATTTAGAAATTAATATCCTTAAAATTTTCATTGTAGAAGTTTTTAAGAAGTGAATAATTTTACAAAATGATTAACTTATATTTTGTGAACATTTAAACGTAACAATATATTAGTTATTTTACAATTTTTTATATTTTGGTTATTTTTTTCATTTTATAATATGGATAATGATTTGGAAATTACATTATAAAAAATAATACTGTAATTAATTTTTAAAATTTTCCAAATAAAATATTTTTTAATAAAAATCACAATTTAATATTTATCTATTCAATATTATATTTATAATAATCTTATGATATAATGATTATTTATTCACATATTTATTATTAGTTTGATTGAAATAAAGGAAATTTCATTTAGAAGTAAAAAATGGAATTTTTTTGAAGTTAATTTTAAAATTTATTATGATTTTAATATTTAATAGATCAAATTTATCCAAATTGATGATTTATTTAGATAAATTTATAGATATTATATAATTATAAATTAATTGAATAGTAATATAAATATAAATATAATTCGTAGAGTTATTTGTAAATTAAATTAATCTTGAATAAGGAAATTTTTATAAAATAATCCATCAAATTTTGTTGGTATAAATTAAAATATTTTTCTTCCACATATTAATGATGATGTTGAGAAAATGGATTCTATATTTTGAATCGTTATTTTTTTATTTTAAAAAAAATCACTTTTATATTTAGTCGTTATGAATTAAAAATGTCATAAAATTTATCACTTTATAAGCATAAAATTGTATAAAAGGATTGAAATTTAGAACAAGGAATAAACATCATAAATAAACTCAACAATATTTCATTTGATGAGAGACATTAAACCAACACTTAATATATTACAAAATATTCCATCATGATTCAATTCTTTATTCATAATGCCATTTTACATTATATTTTGTAGTGGAAAATTCAAAAAAAATCACACTCTTGAATTAAATTACACTTATATAATCATATGTTTATAAAAATATTTTATAATCATTTAATAATGTTTATTTTCTATAAAATAGTTTGTATGACGACAATATTTATAGTGACGGTCTAATTACATTAAAATCTTACATAATACTAACACAGTTCTTGTGCAAGTTGTGGTGAAATCAAATTAACAAATTTCAAAAACCATAAAGTAAATATTTAATATATGAATAATGAAGTAAAGTGAATTTTATAGTAAGTAAAACGTGAAAAAATTGTTATTGACGTTTTTATAATATTTTTTTATTCTTTTATATTTTCATTTAAATTTAAAATATTTCAATTATTCTTAAAATTTAATTAATGATATTTTATTAAAAAAAATTTAAATGATAAAAGATCATTAAAAAAATAAAATAAGACAATATAGATAGAATATGTTCTTAAAGACCATATTAATAAATTTGATGATCCCTTTTCCACCTTATATAAAAATTATTATCCATTTATTAATAAAAATGTGTTTACAATATTATATGATAAAATGGGTTAATGGATGGAATAAACAAAATGATAATGGCTATAATTCTACATAATACCATCCATATATTATTTGATGAAGTTATTTAAAATTCAATGTGCAATAAATTTGATTTTTCCCAATTTTTCAACATTCACATGAGGATGTAAATCTTATATTTAAATAAATTATGTAATTCCATGTGTTTCCTTTTATACACTATAAAAGGAAACCACATCATTAATAATTTCTAAAGAAATTACATTCAAATCTCAACCAAACCCAGAATTGATATATTTGAGACACCATTATATATGAAACATATGTTCTCCACATCACGAACAACTACCCTTGTTTTCCATGGTTAATCCCTAAAGGTGGTTCAACAAATAATATGTAATCCTTTTGAATGAAAAGTTTATATTTATTTTATTCTTGTACATTTTATATATAATATTAGACCATTAAAACAATTTATCACTAATAATTTATAGTATTTTAATTTTATTATTTTTAATCACAATTTTCATATTCTAATTAATCAAAATTAAAATTGAAAAATCTCTCCTGCTTACATGAATATTTCCACCTCACGAGTTAGTGTATTTCATTTTTCGTCACCACTTCCCTTAGTAGGTATAAATTTTGGTGTTGAAAGAATAAACAAATAATTATGATATTATTTTTTTCTTAAGTTGTTATATAATAATAACCCATTTTCCCACATTTCTATTGGAAAATTATAATGTTTTTATTATATACTTGTAGACTACAATAACTATGAATTTTTGTGATTGATTTTACAATACCCCCTTACAAGAATATTTATAAAAATAAATGTAATTAATAAATAGTATATTTATAAAATGAATATCATTTAAGAGATGATGAAACTATAATCTATATTAAATAATTATATCTTCCATGATAAAAGATGCATGAAAAAATAAAGAGTTAAAAAAATTGTTTTACTTTAAAATAAGTTCAAATTAATGAGTTTGGATAATATATATTAATAAAGTTAAATTTGAATATGGTTATATAATAAAATAACAAAAATATTAAAACAATTATAAATGTTTATTAATAATGTTCAATAATGTTGAAGAATGAGTTAAAGATTTATTTTCTCAATTTTTAATTTCATGAGTCATATTTTTTATTATATGCTTATATTATTCTATATGGTATATATAATAATGATTTTTTATATTTGAAATCAACATATTTTCATTAATTTTGTATAATGTTTCAATTACAACTCAACCCTTTATGGTTATATAATTTTGAATTTACCAAAGTTGCATTAATTAATTTTTACAATATTTGGTTTTCGAATAAATTAATTTTCATAGAAGAATCCTTATATTATATCCATCGTGAACACCATATATATTTTTATAAAATTTATATTTATTGAATTTATGTATTTTCCATAATAATATTTTCTATTATTAACATAAAATATGAAATATAATTTTTAAATGAAAATATGATTTTAATTCTCTTCATAATTGGGAACTTTTTTTAATATCAATATTTTTTAGAAACATTATCATCAAATATTTCTTTATTCAATTATATTATGTACATAGTAAATATAATTTCATTATTAAAAACAATTAAATTTACATAAATGAATCAGTATAATATGGTAATTGTATAAATTTTTTTGAAACATCATAATTATTTTTTTAATTAATATGATGTAAAAATTATTTACCGTAGTTGTAACCATTTTACACTGTAATAATTCTTTTGTATGTTTCCTATGGTTATTTAAAATGAAAAATAAGAAAAATTTATTTTAAATTTTATGTTTCCAAATTATTATTTATTCCAATTGAATTGATTTTATTGTAAAATAAATATTTTTGATAAATTAATGATATTATTTTATATATTAATAATATTTTCTTCATTAAAAGTATCTTGTAAAATTCACTTTTTTATAGTAAATCATAATACATTACATTTATCAACCATATAAATATTACTTACAACATGGATATGATTATTAAATAAAATTAATTCAATTTTTAAATATGATGTATTACAATGAATGTTGTCTGGGTGTCTTGGGAACTCATGATATTTTTTATTTTTTATTCAAAAACTATATTTTTTTATAAGGATTATTAGTTTCGGATTAAATAAATTATTAAATATATGTTGAATTCATTTTATATTCATTTAATTTTTTGACATTCTTATAGATATCCCTTAAATGAATATATGTGTTTAAGTAGTCAAACCTATGGGATAACTTGATAAATTGGTTTTGGTTTATAACAAACCATATTTGAATGTGTTATAGAATAAATCCTTTATAAAATCCTTTGATATAATCTATTTTATTCATTGTGAGTTAAATTGTTTTTATTTTAAATATTACAACATTAATATTATCTATGGTTTTTTATCATTCCCATGATGCTAATTAAATGGAATATAATTTCAGTTATATAAATTTCCATATTAATTATAACATATTTACACATGATATCATCCTCTTTACATAACATATAATGATTTTATTATGTAATCCTATTATTTTTGCATTCCCTATGATATTATGAATTAATCTTTAAAGGTGTTTCAATAATGTAGAATGTTTTCTAATTACTGTTTTATACAAAATTTATTATATAAATTGAGAATTGTTTATGTATATTATAATTGTAGAATACTAAATACTTTTAACCTTTATGATGTGATATGTTGTATATTACAAAAATGTAATAATTTAGATACAATATTTGGGTTATCATAGTTGTTTATTTTGTAATCTCGTTGACTATCACAACGATATAATATAATATGTATGATAGATTACTCCAGTGTTATTTCTCTCTAGATTTATCTTTATTTTCCCTAAAAATTTAAAACGATTAAGAGCATGTATAATAACATTTATATTAGTGTTTTAACTATAATTTATAAATCTCAATTATTATTGTACTTTAACTCATTTAGAGGGGATAGTTTTTCATCCATCATTTAATGTCATTATAAGTAATGAAGAAAATCTCAATAAATAATATTATTTTGTGGATTCTCACCATGAATAACCATCATTATCCATTTTTCATCACTATATATGAAAATTATTCACATAATTAATAATTCAATTGATTCTACCTCCATCAAACAATACATCCAATATATATTACAAATATATGACAAAAGTATTTAAAAAAATATTAAAAATTTATAATCTTCTCTATTAGTCCAGATGGGAACTTTAGATTCCCCCACTGGATTTTTTTAAATAATAAGTTCGTTTTCATTTAAATATTACTCATATCAACCTTAATGAATATAAATATAACATTAATTATAGTGGAAAAATTATTTTTCTTCTATTATAAATGTAACATTTAATCTATTTTTATTATCCTCTCCATTTTTTCAACTTCATTTTTATACAATAATAAAATTACTTCAATAAAATGATAAAAAAAATTCAAATAAGTGGTACTAAAACCAATAACTTCAATATCTAATGGGATTACAAGGTTTTGAAATTTATCGTGATTAATTTATATAAATGACATAGAAATAAAATATCCAAAAACATTTAGGAGAAATGTGATCATGTATTAGTAAATATAAAGACTTATTTTCAAGAAGTTTTAAAGACCATTACTCGTCTTCGACAAACACATGTTAATCATTCAATCAAATTTATTTTTTTCTCAATATTTTTCATTAATAACTACTCATATAGAATTAATTATATCAGATAAAAATTTAAATTTAAAAGGTAACTATTGAAAAAACATTATCATTATATTATTATGGTTTAACTTAATTTCCTTATTTAATATTTGTTTTATTAATTATATTATAATTATCATCTATAATCCCCCCAAATAATTATCTTTTATATACTTTTTTTGAATATTTTCAATGATAATAAATTGTAATAATAAAATTTACAATACAAATGTTCATCTAGGAAGATAAAAATGACACCAGTTGAAATTTAAATGATGGATAAATATTTTATGTTATTTTTAAATACCATAATATATTTATTCTATTTTTATTTCCCTCTATAAATTCATTATATAATGTATTACAACGATAATGGTAATTAAACTAGGAGAGCCACCATCTACCTTGATATGATATATACATGGATAAAACTCATTTTTCAACTCTAAAACAACTATAATTTCTTTTATATTAAGATTTTAAATCTTATTTTTGAGGATCCATTTAATTTTGAAATTTATTTTTCATTAGAGTAAATACATTTTTAATCAATGTAAATTTTTAAAAATATTGAGTATGATTATTTAATTTAAAATAACATGAAAATTAATTATTTTTAGCATGTTCTGTATTCTTATTTAAGTCATATTGTTTTAGAAATATTTCCATGCATTTTATATAGAAACTCAAAAAATTATTCATGTGTGAGGAATCCATATCCACAAAATATATTTTGATATATGGATTCACTGGTAAATTTCACTTATTATTCAATATATTTACATATACATCTTTCAATGTAAGAAATGTTTTCCTCTATTCCATGATAGTTTTCACATTTTATATAAAATTTCATTAGTACTATGTTTATTCATTTTATAAAACATCCCATCAAATTTATATTCATCATATTGGATGTCTACCACTGATCCAATAATATTTGTTGTTTTGTAGATTTAATTCGTAGAAGATGTAATAACCCTTCCCTATTCATTCTCCATGTTTATGGCCTTTATATAGATATCCTCGTTATGGATTATTTTATAGTATCATAACATATTATAGTTACATCATGTTAATCCTTCATCTATGACTTATTGGGTGATGTTTTCTCAAACCATTTCCATTATTTACTCTATATGTTTTCCTCAACATAATTTTTGATATAAATTCTATTGTAATGTATTGATATAAACAATTAAAAAATTAATCATGTAGCGATGGAATATACCTGCACACATTAATATTATAACCACTATTTTTTAGATTTCAAGAATTTATTAATGCTTACTAACATATTAATTGGGTACAACCCAATATCAGTATCATTAGTTCAAAATAAATATTAATTTTACATGTATTCGAAATATAGAAAAATTTATCTTTTATATTTTTCATAATTTATTTTACAACATAAAAAATATGAGGATATTCACATTACAAACATTCTTAGATTCCCGTAGGACACACTATTGGTATTATCATCAATATATTTCAAAAAACATTTATAATTTTACATTTACATTGCACTAAGATATGTAATAACTATAGTGAAAATATATTATCTAGAAGTCCAGTTACCTTCCCCTAAAATAATATTTTACATATATTGATACATGAAAAAATGTCTCTACTATCGACATTTATGATTCCTTCTGCTGGTTAGAATCCAATATAAATTATTTTATTGAAATAATTATAATTTTCATAGAAAATCATAAATACTTAACATGAGAAATATCCAAAAATCACATTGTAATCCCAAATTAACGATATTTATCATACTTTTTCATTAAATTTTGATAATATATATATATATATTTAATCAATCTTTTCTCTAGTAAATAGTCATTAATATTAGTTACCCTATTTTTGATTACCCATACCAGATTATATTTTACACTAAAATATATTTGATGATTAATTATATATTCATATATGACATCTTTGAAATAATTCAAAAAATAATAATTTCATTAAAATAACTCTGTTGAAATTATTAACCATATATAGTAAATTATTCATTGACATAAAATATAAATTATTATATATTATTAAATGAATTCATGAGGTTATTTCATCTACCATCTATTCTAACCAACATATCATCTAGTGCATCAATGTTCATCTCCAACTATGATTTCTCAGTATAAATACAATCAATTTGTGAATATATATATATATATATATATATATATATATCTATGACCTCCTATAGTTTTAATTATCAAATAACACTTATTATTATAAATAAACCCATTAGGTGATTCCTTAAACACATCCATATAATTAATTTACCTTTCTTTAACGTAGAAGTTTTTCCAAAAAAATCATAAAATTCATACATCCTTAATTATCATCTGATACTTGTGACTCCCATAAAATATTTCAATTATTATTCAACTTCTATGTATATATTTTATCCTTATATAATGATTAAATTTCATGAAATCCCAATTCGACGTTAACATGGATAAAAAAAATCTAATCATTGGACCATCAGTAATCTTTTAAAATATTCCCATTATCTATTCTATAGAATACCCCACTGAGGGAAGATATTTTTTTTTACCCTTGAGGAAAACAAGCTCTCTAAACTTTTCTTTCACTTATTATTAAGATACATGTGATCTCATAAGATGTTACTGGTTCAATCAGGTGTGGTCAATCTTTGCAAAAATTCAATATATTCTCACATTATTTTAAACCCATTTGGATTTCTAACTCAACATAAGATTATGTCCCATGAATCGATTTATTATTTATATAATTTATAGCACAATAATATAATGAAAAATATAATTTAAACAATATCGCATGGCTTAAATTGAGGTTCAATTCTAATAGAGAAAAAATACACCATTTTATGACCTATTATGTTGTCGAGAAATAAATTCTACAATATAATCCTATAATAAATTATTTTTTAGTAAGTAAGGGATTATACAGAACCCATAGTGAATCCCATAGTAAAATAATATCCCAATGTGTTTCAAATTAATTCTTGTATCCCACAAGATTCAAGCAAACCCATTTTAATTTAAAAAATAGTTTTTAACACATTGAATTGTATATTAAATCTATATAATAATTCACGACATTAATTTGATTTTATATCATTCCTCAAAGAGTCATAAATTAATGTACATCACCCTAAATGAAAATATAAAAATCAATATCTTAGAACATCCATTCCCCATATATCATATTATGAATATGAATATTAGTTTCTCACAAACTAATCTCAGGGATCTTGAAATTTAATATATATTGTACAAATCATCAAATATATAATATATCCTTACATATTATATATATTATTTTTTCACTAAAGACTCTTGTACTACTTGGTTTCTAAATAAATCCTTACTGTGTTTATTATTTTTCAATTAGATAAGATTCATATAAATCTCTTCAAAATCATTCTTTTTAATCTATGCCAAGATATGTTTATTCTTTTCCACTTGTCTGGGATCTATATTATTATAAATGAAAGTATAAATTTAATAATTTAAATAATAAAACTCACATACCTTCTCTTTTACTTGCATATTATTATTATTATTATACATTTATATATATGTAATTTATTATTAAAACACTAACATAAAACTATTTTTTTTAAATATGTATTCATTAAAAAATATCAACACCTTTATCTATTTTTTTCACTAGGCTATAACTTGGGTCTGTCCCCATGGAGTCAATTATTAATTTTTGAAATATAATTTTTATTTATATATTTTATAGAAAATTAATTCCCCATTTAATTTTTTACTTACTCTCACTTTATAATCCATATAAATTTTTTATTTAATTCAACATAATGTTTCTGAAAATTTCCTATATTAAAATATCCATAAATTCAAAAATTATACAATATATTTAAATCTACAAAAAATATAAAATATTTATTGTGAGTTCATGGGAAATTTAATTATTGTTTGATAATATGGTAATTTTAGTATGACCTCTATCATGTAATTTATTATATGAAAACATCACTAAACAGTCATATTCAATTAAATTTTAATGATCATATAGTTAATTTTCCATGAATAGGTATCTACATTGGGATATTTAAAACACATTATAATTGTTATTGAATAGTAATTTTTAATTTTTTATGTCACTAAACATTGATGTACATTTATTTTTTACATAAATGTATTGGCTAAAACATCAAAAATTCACTAATACATCTACAATTTTTATTCTCACAAAAATTATCTTCAATTAAAAATATATTTTGGATGTGTTACACACTAAATATTCCTATATAATTTAAATATATCATTCTTTCTCTATAAGATTAATTTTATAAACACCAATATTTGTATCGTAAATATTTATCACCAAAATCAATGTGTTCATGTTTAATAAGCTCACTGTATGACCCATTTCATAAGAGTAAAATAACTCTGATGTCAAACACTATTTTACCCTTTTTTTCCATTAATATATCATTAATGTAAATCTTATTAAAATGATATTTAGTTAGAAACTCTTACATTATACTAAAAATATAAATTATAGAGATTAGAAATATCACCAATTAATGATAACTGTTATTGAGTCCTAATTAATTATAATGGAATTTTAATGATCCTTCTTAAATTGATTATTACAGAATTCAAAGTCATCCTTATGCTATTAGAAAACCATCCTTATGGACTTCATGAATCATCCTTATTAAATAGATATGATACTTATATAAGTATATATCCATAAAATGTCATAGAGTTCCTATATGAAGTTATAATTTTATCTTTGAAACTTTTTAAATCACACATATAGTGGCTTGATATGACTAATTTTCCAAGAGTAAAAATTTTATTCCGAGAAGAATGAAAAAGGGAATAGCATAATACCAAGCAATGTCAGGGGGGACGAAAATAGTGGAGACCTAACGTGTCATTTTTAACAAAAATTTTGCACTCATTAGGAAGAGATCCCAAGCTAGAGAAGATAGTCAATGATTCTCTAGGCCCACCTTGTCTTGCGAGTGAGTACGCTGTGAAATTCACTTCATGCCAAGTGTGGGTGACACAAACATTGTGATTAATAAGACTTTTGCAGTACCAGATAGAATATACCAGATTCCAGGGGACATCAACATTCTGCTGGAGAAAATTGACCAGAACCACCAAATCAGATTCCACTTCCGAGATTGATATGTTGTATCCCCTGCACAAGGAAAGGCCCAAGGCCATAGCAGTAGTCTCGGCACCCTGGTAATTACTAGAACCAAAGGAGGCACTGAAGCCCAAAAGCATGGAACCTCTGTCGTCCCTGATCAGGCTGCCTCCCCTCATGCTCCTATCGACACAAGATCCATCGACATTGAGTTTTAGGCCAGTGCGAGGTGGCCTCCATTTGACGCATCGATTCTAGTTGGAAGAGCTGGAAGAAGAAGCTTTGTAGACACCCGGAAGAAAACTCCTGAAAGTAGCAGAATAACATGCCTCTTTAAAAAGGCCACTGAATTCAGCAGCAGCAAATTTGATTCGAATTTGAAGGTTGTGCAGCGACTGGGGCACCCCAAGGCGGGAGTTGTTCCTTACTTCCTAGAGATACCAAAAAACAGTCGTGAATATCATGCCCCAGACTTTAGTTTCCAAACCACCAGCACCCATGAACAAGGATTCTATGAAGAGCTGAAAAGACTCACGGGAAAAATGGATATTCATACCCAGCTGCAGAAAATTCCAGACTCTCGTAGCCTATTCACTATAGAGGAAGAGATGGTCTGTTGTCTCATGTTGGGGTCTAGAGCAGCAGTAACATCTAAAAACCATGGAGACACCTCTTTTTTGGACATTATCATCAGTAGGTGTAGCATGATTTATAATACGTCGGACTAAGAAATTAAGCTTACCTGAAATTTCCATACACCACAGTTTTGCAGCCCAAGCATCTGTGACACTAGATGAGTGAAGCGTATTCTTGAAGTCCCCACAATAGAATATTCCTGAACTGTATCCCATGAAGAAACATCTATCCGGCACATCAGAAAGGATTATACTATCATAGATGATCTTCTGATCCTGGTTTAAGATTGCATCCAGGAAGGTTGGGTAAAGGCTGGCCTCTTTGAAGGAAATTGTAGGGACTGGGCAGCCTGAACAATAAAGCAGTGAGCCTGACCAGTTAAATATCCAGAGGTTGAGGTCACCACGACCAACGATCCAGCGATGATGATCCTCCAGATCCTCTAGGTGTTTAAGCATGCAGTGATCCAGTCCTGATAATCTTTGGGGTTGAGAGCTCTAATATTGCCAATCTTCGTATCTATTAATAATAAATTTGGCCCAGAGGGAGGTCCCTTCAAGAATATCCCAAGCCATCATTTCTTGCATCAAGCACATGTGATCTTCCACATCTCGTAGGATGATACCCCCTTCCTCAACAGGTTTTGACATCCAATGCCAAGAGGCCCAGTGAAAACACCTGGTTTTTTTGGCATCCCAAAGGAAATCAGTCATGTCCTTTTCCAGTATCCTAAGAGTGCTTTTTGGGGCTTCGATGATGGATAGGACATGCATCGGGATAGAAGTGAGGACACTATTGATAAGAGTGATACACCCTCCAAACGAGAGAAACTTATTCTTCCAATAGCAAAATTCTACCCGTGATCCAGTTGGTGATGTCATCAAACAGAATTTTTTTAACCCTTCCATTGGAAATAGGAACTCCAAGATAGACCATAGGAAGGTGACGCCGCTGAATGCCAAGCTTGTATTGAATAATATTGGCTTAATATTACTCTTTTAAACTTCTCCTTATCCTTATTATATATTATGATGACTCTTTAGATATATACAATTTTTTCTATAAAGTACTAAAATAAAAAAATGTTGTGTGTAGAAATAGATATGAATTGGAAGATGACTCTTATGAAGCCACTAATGACATATTAATTTCATTTACTACACTTTTAATGTTCATTATTACACTTAATTCATAATTATTTTTTATATACTCAAGGTCAGTAGAAACATATAAACATTTTGGGTTAGTAATGAATCTAATCATGTGTTTCATTTTTTAGTTTTTAGGGTCTCCTTCGATGACTCTTATGAATTAATATATATGAAATATTCATTTCTTGCATAGGAATTCTATAACTATTAAAACTCAATTTAGTGATCCTTAAAATCAAATCCATACTAACTTAAGCTATTAAATTCAACAATTATCCACATAAATTAATTTATATAATAATTATAATATTTAAAAAATTCATCAAACATGAATCCATGGATATTCCAAAAAATTAAATTAATTTTTAGGGTTTTTAAAATGTCTTACCCACCTATATAATCATATAATACAAATTAACAAACTCAGTCATTTGAAGATTTAATTTTCATTTCTAATTATATTAGTTATCATTCTAGATAAATCCAATATAGTTTTTCTTCCATATTGACTGGGTTTTATAAAATAATAGAACATGATATAATATATTTATCAATTGTATATATACATGGTATCAAGAAATATGTTCATATTCAATCTTCTCATTAAATATAAGCACATGTGGCCATCAAAATTACACTTAATTTAATATTGTAAATTATCATCGATTATTTGTAGCTCAATAATTCATATAATAAGTGTTTCTCTCTATGTAACAATATCAATGTCAATTACAAGTCTATATATGGGAACAATAATTACATAACATAGTGTAGATTCATCCTCCATCCACCAAAAATCAATATTATATTATCACACTTTCAAAATAATAAAGATAACATATACGTCATTAGGTCCAATAACAAACATGATTGCTTGGGGATATTTATTATTCTTCTAGGAATATTTATCATAATAATGTGTGGTTTGATAATATTTTTTTTGTAATTTATTTACTATTACAATATATTTTATTTTTTATTATTTTAATATGTTTTCATGAGTTACTCATCTATATGAAATTGTAATTGAGTTTTGACTTACTACAATATCGTGGTTATTAATTAATTGTTTGATCTTGTGGTCAATGTTGTGTGTTTTAAATTTGGAGATTATGTTATAAAAAAATACATGTGATAGTATAGATAATGGATTTATGTAATGGGGATTATTTTAGGTTTTTTACTCCATTAAATTATGATTGAAATTTCCTCTATTTTTATGAGTTATTTATAATTGATAGTACTATCCAACATAAACCATTATAGGAGTGATATTAAATGTCCACTCCTTCCAACATTTCTAAAAATAATTAGTGTCCCTGAAAGGAGGATTAGAGAGTTAGGATAATGAATTAATTAATAGTGTAATAATTATACTCTCTAAATATTATAATAACCTCTTAGACATATTATTTTGTCGCTAATATAAATTAATTTTTTAATAAACTTAAAATTTTAAAATGTAAGATGATTCAATAAAGTTGTTTAAAAAAGATAATTTATATTATTTAATTTAATGTATTTTTAATATCATGATGTCTTGTAGAGTTATACATATGAAGTGAATGATGTAAATAAAAATAATTTTTAATTAATTAAATTATGTTATTGTGTACCAGAGAACATAATGGTAATGTCAGAATTTGAAAACCATTAACTAAATATTATACAAAAAAATTATTTTTTATCTTATTTTAATAAAAAATAATGAGGTAAAAATTTGTTATGTAATAAAAATCAATCTTATTATTCACTGTAATTTATGATTATAAAAATTAAATATCAAATAAAAATTTTGAAATTAATATTTATTTTTTCTGAAATATAATATAATTTTTCAATACAATAATAATATATGTTCATGGTTATCATGAAATTAAAACGTTTTTTTTTTCAACAATGTTTTTTGGATGTATAGTGATAGATAAAATTGGGGGAACAATTATATAATTTGAAAAATACTCAATAGATTTTTTAATGTAATTATAGAATTATCTATTTATATTAAATTATATCATGGTGATGTAATTTAAGAAACAAAATGTTTGGACCATATTTAATAATAGAGATTTATTTAATGAAATTTAATTGTTCTGCCATGTTAAATGCAAAATACATAAATTATTATTCTAATAAAACCTAATTATTTTTCTCTTGATGTGATTTTAATGACTATGTCTTTTATTTATAATATTTAATATTCTACCAAACATTTATTTAGTTTTTTGTGTTATTATTAGGGCATGATTTTAAAGACAATAATTCTAATATTTAAAATTTTCTATTATTCAATTTAATTTGATTTATACTTTTTAACTCAATGCTAAAAATATGATTTATTTAATAATAATGGTTCAATTTCTAATTTACACTAGTTTATTGAAGAGTTTGATTTGTTCAATAATAATTTATCAATTATGAGTGATTAATCAACCTGAAGAATCATTTTAGGGGATTAGTTGTCATTGGTAATTATTTTAGATTTTTAATCTATAACATTCCTCATCAAAAATTTGTTATTAATACCATAATAGATGACAATACCAAATAATTCATATCATATTAAATTTGTAATTTGATTTTATTTTATATTTTTTGTGTAATATTTATAAAAAATCTAGTTTGGATTATTTTAATTTAATTTTTTAGTAGAACTGAAATTTGTTCAAGTAACATTTGATAAAATTTAACATACTGAAGAAAAAATGAAACTATTTAATCTAACTGATTTATTTTGTTTTTATATATAAATATGATATAAGACTAATCAATAATAATTATTTATTTTTGTAAAAAGTGATTTAAAATATTCATAAATATTTATTTATTTGGGAATCCTAGTCACCCTAAATAAATATTTTATTTTATGAAATTTAATTTATAGTATTGGCTGGATAGAAAAAATGGAAATAAACGAAATTAAGTGAAAAAATAATTCATTACATTTAAAATTTTTGATTTTTAAAATCATTCAAATTTTAAAAAATCCAATTGATGTAGAATTTAATTAAATTAAAACCCTCATTCATGAGATCCTAATAATATTAATTCATTTTATCTAATGTTAAAACATACACATACTAATTCAATATCCTATAATTAAAACCACATATAATTGTTTCTTTTCAATTAATTCTATGTATTTTTTTACAATATATTTTTGATATAGTTTTCATAAAATCAATGGAATTCGACAATTAAGGTTTTCATTTAAAATTAATATAAAATTACTAATTTTATATAATTTAAAATTTATTATATGGTAAGTTCCAATTTTTCAATTTATTCATTTACCCGTTCATTACTACATCTGATTCTATAGTGCTAATGAACACGAAAAAATTGACTGAACCATGTACCTCTTTGGGTAAACGTATTTATTTTCAATGATTGAATTTATATTCATCACATTACATGATGTAACATTATTCCTTATTCATGTATTAAATAAAGTATAATTTTTGGACATTTTGAAGTGTCCTTATTAATAAAATCCTCTTAACTCTGAGATATATTCCTCAAAATTAACCTAAAATAATTACTCATAAATATGGTAATTATAGGTTTTGGTAGTTGTAATTACCCTTTCATGTTGTATTTTTTTTCTTTTTTATTATTAACATGATGATCCAAAGTGTCTATACCATAATTTATTAAATATTTATATAAAATAAATAATAGTTGGAATGAATGTCCATCACTATCATGGACATAGTTGGACTAAAAGGTACCTTATTCCACATTAACATAATATATGGATTCACTAATCCCGTGTTTCTACATTATTTTGTTATCCTTAGAATTTTTTCTTCCCATTTAGTTAATATATTTCCCATTTCATCATCGATAACATCCATCATTAGAAATCCTTTTGAAAACAATATTCATAAACAAGGATCATAAATGTATGGAAAAAAACACAATAGTTATATAATATAATATAATTATTTTACATATACTGTTCATGCATTCCCAAAGATATTTTAGGTTTCACATTTTTAGTGAATTTTCTTATAACACTTTCATTACAGAACCCATATTTATAATGTGTAAACATCAAATAGTATTTTATTTTCAAAAAAATAATACATTTTAAATAATACATGTTTTTTTTGTGAAAAATATTCTTGAAAATAAAATTGACTTATTCATTATTCATTGTCACCACTAAATGATGTGAAAAACATTAGAAACATGGTATGTGAATAAAACACACATTAGGTGAAAAGGGATGATATAGAATAGTCCTGTGAAGAAAATTAAACACATGAAATTATATCTTTTATCAAATTATTCATTGAGAATATAACGTAAATAATTACCCTATAAAAATTAAATCTATTTTCCAAAGAAAAACATTTAAAACACATATCATCAAATAGAATTATTGTTAGGAATATCATAACATATTAATCATAGATAAATATATTCATAAATATTTTTAAACATATTTTTAGAAATATCTAGACCCCAATTAAATATATATAATAAACTTACGTGGTAAACTCACAACATAAACCCTTTAATGAACATGTGCATTTACAATTCATTTTAGTGATATATTATGATCATCCATTGGACAAGAGATATTTCCCCCACTCATTGTGTTTTATATTTTTCATGTACTGTACAATAAAAAAAACTTTATAATAATTATCCTTTTCATTATAAAACAAATTCAAACCCAAATTAAAAACAATTTTATAAATTCAATCACTATTTCCTTTAAAAAACAATTTTTCGAAAAGAGAATATTGATATGGTTTTTTATTTGACGAAATCAATGAAAATAATAAAAGAATAAAAAAAGTTTTTTAGGTGGAGGGGAATTTATTTTATGTCATATACATTAAAATATTATATTACACAATTCTTTTGTAATGATATTCAATTCATTTTGTTTAAAATTAATTAAAAATATTATTTTAAAAAAAAAATAAATATAATTTAAAACCAATAAAAGGTTATAGGAATTTTATTTTCAATATAAATAAATCCATAATTTTATTTTTGTAATATATTCATTAAAGTAAACAATTTATTAATTTATTATTGAAAAATAATTAAAATGGGAATTTATTATAATTTTTCCCTTACATTGATCACAACTCCTTACATGTGATGTCTCAATCTTCCACTATTTTGAAAAAAATATGGTTTATAGATAAATAATTTCTTATATGTAATTTTAATAAAACAATTGTGTCCCAGTCATGCAGAGGGATTTTTATAATGTTTTTATACTAGTTATGGTCAACATAAAATACTTTTTATTTGTGGAGAAGAGATTTATAGGGAATTCCATCTATAATGGGGGGAATACATAGTATAAATTTATGAAAATATTGAGATATATTAATATATTAATATATAAAAATTTCTACAATAGTGACCTCTCTAAATCATCTATGAAATTGGGTCAATATGTTGACTTTTTATTGAATTTATAAATTTTTTTATGTTTCCTTAACCATCATATGTTTAGTTTAACCCTTGATAAAAATATTTTAACCATAAATGTGGTAATTTTTTTACTATATTTAACTTTCATTATAAGAAAATAAATATTAAATAATTAAATAATATTAAATTTTTTGATTAAAAAATTGGTTCCCATTATTTTATAATAAATCCATATAATTTAGTGATTTTAATTTCAAATTCATCCCACAAAATGTGATGAAGACCTATTTTTCAGCAATATTCTGTTTCTAAATAGAATATGTCTTTAAACAAAATTAATAAATTCTATAATTCACCGACTTTAAAAATAGCATAATCCCGAGTTAAGTAAATAATTCACAATGAGGATCTTTTTATGTTTATAGATTTAAGGAACTTGGACATACCTATTAAATTACATCTAAAATATAATAACATAGACACATCTATACTAACCAATTATTTCATAATAATAAAAAACATTAAGTAAAAACACAATAAGTTTTATGATAATAGTCTTTTTGAATTCTTCCTTTCTCTTACCCTTCCTTATACCTTGTGAAAAACATTTCAATAACTTGGTATGAGCATAAAAAGCTCAATAAGGGATATAAAATTATATAAGAAAACATTTTTCCATGAATACATAAAAATCAATGAAATAATACATTCCAATCATTAAACATAACATATTTATCATATCTCATGAAATCATAAGATTTATGAATAAATCATAGATATAATAAATAATAAATGTAACATATGGCATCCATAACATAAATATATAGTTTCTTTCATAGATACATCATGAGTTACATTTTAAATACCCAACATCGTATATTCCCTAATGTTTTTGGGAGAATCATTAACGTTTACCTCGGTCATGTTACCCAATGAATTAGAGAGCTATCTCGGGCTCACCTAACTTAGGATTATCACGGAACCACCCATATTTGTTTTATCATGTAACCACCCATCAAATGTCCAAGTACCATTATGTAATCATAAAACATAAAATAATCACAATGTAATGATACAATTTTCACAATGAAATCAAAAGATATCAGTACATGATATTGAAACAATCCTTTCATTCTAAAAAACACATTTAAAACATTTAAAAAGAAGATTGTTGAATCAAAGTGTCCCATAACACTATGAAAATATTAATGTAATATCATTTTAAAACATTAATGTCCATATAAATAAAACCATAAACCATTTTGAAAACATGGAAACTAATGAGAAGGATTAAGATAAATAAATATTAAAAAACATTAAAAAGATGTTTTAGTTAAATAGTCCCTTACCACATGACCAATACTTGATTAAAGATAATTTAAGAATAAAATAAAAAATTCTTATTATATCATGATAGTAAGGATATTCCTAATATATTTCTTCATAGGGAACTATATAAACCATATAAAAGTGAATATCTTCATAAAATCAAATAAGTGTCAGTGGAATGCTAATTGAAATGAAATCTCTTACAAATATTGTATCAATAAATAAATGATCAATCAAGGACATAATTATGTGTGAAAAATATATATACACCCAATATCAATGGTTATAAATTTTAAAACAATAATAGCTCATTTAAGCATATTCATGGAAAAACAAAACCAATGACATTGATATTTAACTCAATAGATGAAGATTGTGTTAGGATTTCCCTTATAAATTTCATATAAATTACATAAAAATTTATTAATTGGTTGATTATGTGTAGAAAAATTATATCCAATCAAAGGGAATTGGAAATTACAACTTAAATATACAAAAAAACATTCACACATATTCATGGCATAATAAAATCTACTAGGTATGTGTAAAACACAATGAATCAAAATTGAGTTTAGAAATTCCCTTAAGAATGTTCAGTAGCCTAACGACATTACATAAAAATTCATAAAATTAGTTTATGAGTGATAAATGGAAATCTCATCAAATGGACATAAAATTTACACAATATTGATATATAATATCATTTCCCAACATTGGAAAATAAAAATTAAAAGACATAACATAAAAGTAGTCATTGACTAAATGAGGAGGGTCAAAGGATCCCATAAAAATATCATTTTGTTAATAAAATAAAATAAATATGTGTATTCACTATAAAGACACAAGAGGAAACTATAAATAATATATATGGTACCAAATTTCATTCCTCACATTCTCATATAATTACATAATCTAGAAGTAGATGATTAACCCAATGAATGGAAATTGGGATAAGAAGATCCATTAGCTTGAGTATGGCTGGTCTCGTTCATTCATTATATTCATGAATAACAATAATATGTTAATTTATAATTTATTTAGAATTTTTTTCAACTTTTTTAGTCGTTTTATATCACTTATTAACATTCTATTACAATGATATAGTTATTCTTGTAAATATCAGTCGTTTTATCAATGTTCGGTACTTGGATCACAAATGAACTTGTTATTATTACAAATTGTCCATGTGGTCCAAAAAACATTATATAAAAAATATTTTTACTGATTTTAATATCATATATATACATTATATATATAAATACTTATAATAGTACAAAACATTTGGAGATAATAAATTTAATGCACAGTTCATGGAGATGGTAAGCAGTACGTACGGATGGATACTAATTTTATTTTATTTTCATATTTATTAGAATCAAAAATAAATTAAACATAGGAATATTATAATTAAATTATAATATATATTTTATATATTTTATAATGGTTAATTAATATCATCCTTTATATGCTCCATGTATGACTTGAATGAGTGATATCACATTGAGGGGGCGGTAGTCCACACTTCCTCGAATCAAATTGTTGCATTTACCTAAATTGGAATGACTAAAGGTACAATCTAATAAAAAATACTGAATAATAGAGAGGATATAATATAATATATATCATATATAAATACATTTTCATCATAATGGACTCCATGAGAAGTGGTAGGGGAAAATTAATCAATCATCATATCGTGAGGAAGTAGTTCGTCGTACACATAAACAGTATGTTCATTTCCATTTGATGGATGTTTGTATAAATATAGTTGTAAAAAAACCTCATCAAAATTCTAGAATATATAGGATACATTTTTTATGTAATAAAATAATAAGAAGATCATTGGGAATGGAGACGGAAAATAAAATAATCTAACTGGAGATAAGAGGATACATCTAAATCAGGTAACTTCTTATTGATTTGATCCAAAAGAATTTCTTGAATTACCTTATTTACTAAGTAATGATTCTAGGAAGAATATAAGGATTTTGAGATATTATTTTATCATTATTTTGTTGAGACAAGGGTCTTGAATGGTTTTAGTTATGTGGGTAGTGGTGTTTTCCTTTTATAAGAGGGGGGAGGGGAAATTTAGGAAACTCTATAAATATTATATTTTTTGTAAATTGATATTTGGTTTCAAATGGTCCAAAATTTATTTCATTCAATGATAAGAACAATTTGGGACTAAAAAATCTCAACCAATAGGTTTTAGAGAAGTTTTGGTCTCACATATAACCTTATCTTTTAGTTTAAACCAATAGTTTAGATCCTAAACTCTTACCATGTCTTCTTGTATTTTCCTAATATATATTATCTATATTAACTATAAAATTTAAACAGTACCATATGTGGTTAATTAATTAAGTTTTAAATATTATATAGTTCACTTAGCTGAATCATAAATTATTATGACTATTATATCATTTAATAAAATATTATGTTATTTGAAAACTCAATTATGTCAATTTTTATACTATTCATATCAGGATATTTTAAAAATCTATATAAATATGATTAATTCGAAAATACATCATTAATTCAAAAGTAAATAGTAATAAGGTTTCATAAAATACTTGTATGTCCTAAAAAGTTTTAAAATATAATTATTTTAATATGTATAATCTCATTTATTTAAATCATTCCTTAATAATTAAATCACTACATCATCATCGTGTCATAAAAATATTTATTTATTTTATTTATAATAATAATAAATAAGATACCCTGATGTATTAAAAATTGCTGGATTTATAATGACTATTTATAGTCAATTATATCAGTTATATAAGCCCAACTAAATAATTATTGAGTAAAATATACATGTTTATTTTAGATTTCTCTTTATATTAAATTATTTAATATAACATGTCATTATCAATCCTAGGTAGATTAAGGGGGTCGCAAAATAGACCAAATGATTCCAATGGTTAGACATATCTCATGAAATAGGATTATGACATGTGTTAGGGTAGTTTAATAATATTATAATATTATTGTTTAATATTATTTACCAGATATATTGTTTTACCGTGTAATTAAAATAAATACAAAAGTTACTGTTCATAATGTTAAAAAATAAAAGGTACCTAATTTCATAATTTGAACCTTATTATTCCCATTATGGAATCCATTTTTCCAAATTCAATACAAATAAGTTGCGGTAATTAAATTAAAATTAAATCAATTTTATCAAAACTGAAAAGTGGTTTTTAAAAAGTAATAACTATCAGAATATTGACATGGGTTTATGTAAAATTTAATAGTGAAACTAATTAAAATGAACAAAATTGGATTAAATGAAAAAAATATGACCCAATTAATATTTTAACCAAAATTATAATCACAGTCCTACTATATAAATAAATTATATTAAAAGGCAGTTTTGATATAAAATGTTGTATTTTTCACTATTTGATAACAAAAGAAATTAATCATAAAATTACTAAACATTAATAAAAGTAAATTTTTTATCCTAATTATAAATAATATTTTTTCCTCAAATAGAACATATAAGATTGACTACAACTATATTTAAAATATGTACTAATTCAAAAGACAGTAAAACTATATTTAAAGAGAAATATTTATTTTATGAGGAAAATTAATTTCGTTCTTATATCATATCTAGAAAACATATAATATGATTTTAAAACATTACATTTAATACATAAAATATATTTTTCATTGAAGAAAAATTCATAAATGGCGATATGATTTTATAAACACAATTATTATATTTTAATTATGATTTTCTAAAAACACATCCTTTATATTAATTTATTTTTATTTTTATTTCTAATAAATTTTGAATCCGCTGATTAAATATTTAAAAAATTGTAACACATATATAAGAATTCAGTTGATATTATTCATTCCCACCATTCCAACAACTTGTCATTAAATAACCATTAATTTAATAAAAATTATATTGTATAATTTTTACTATTACTCAATGTTATGTGAAACAAAAGATTTGGGATAAACCCATTGTTGCGTGTTGGGTACCCTATCAGAAACAATACACCCTTTAAAAAGAATATCATCTTCTTAAGTATTTATTGAAATAAAAAAAATTATTCTATAAATAAATTGGTCATTTCATCCTTCCCCCCTTTTGGTAATTGTGTCCTTGTAATTCTAAAATTAGGCATGGAAACATCATTGAAAATACAAAATTGTAAAAATTGTCCATAAATTAATATCATTAAATGAAAGAAAGAGAAGTAAAATGGTCACACAATATAACCCATAATATGATTCCATCTTAAAAAACATGGATATGGAAGGGAAACAAAGTGTCATGTTTTGATGGAGGGTGATCGGAAATTTTCAAGAGGATTTTAACTACTAGAAAACCATAATCATGTGATGGGTAAAATGATATTCGATTCCCCAATAGGAAAATTGAACAAACGACATTTTTGTTTTATGTTCCTTTGAATAATTTTGAGGAATATATTTATAAGATTTACTAATAACATAAGGAAATATACTTACCTTTCATGTAGAGTTTCATATTTTAATAAATTTCTACAAAAAACACATCTTTTTCCAAATGATGAGTAATCAAGATATCTTGGTCCCACATAAATCTCTAGATAACACATATAGATAATTACATAATACAAAAAAGATGAACTATATATTTTCCATGTATTTAGAAATTATAAAAAATAAAAATGGTTAGTAAAATATCAAATAATTCCCCAAAAAGAACAATCCTATAATCTCCAAAATTAAACAAATATTACCTGATGTTCAAAAAAGACCATTCTATAAACAACTTTCCTTAAAATATACCAAACCAAATCAAACTAATATTAAATCCCAAAATTCATAATGATTATATCCCATAATATTCCATGATAAATTATAACATTAGTCTCCAAAACAATTGACCACTATTTTTATATCATATTGAAAAGTAATTGACCTAGTCACATATTCATGATGATAGGTTAACCATTTAAATAAATAAACCAAGTCTCTATAGGTCCAAAATAAAAATATAGATTCATCCAAAATAAAATTAAATAATTAATTCTCAAATTAAATCCCATATTATCCTATTTTCTTAAGGCATATAGTTTCATCAAAGAGAAATTGGGTTCCAAAATAACCTTAATAACTTAATCACCAAATCATTTTCCTATTATAAGGATACCCATTTGATAAAAAAAATGTTCCCAAAATCAACTTATTCTCCGTCGAAAAAATCCTTTAACTAAAAATACTAAGTCATACTAAATGAGGTCTTCTCTTAGTCCAGTGTTAGGAGATATGACCTTGTCACCCTTCAGCTGTGGGTTTGATTCATGCATCCTTGTTGGACGCGATGGGTTTACACACATCTTGAGGGTTGAAATTTACATAAAACACAAACAATATACCTAACATGATTTATCCTCAATGATTTTATTATACCTATCATTTTAAACCCAACTCATTATGACCTCAACATCTTAATTCGTGATGTCTTGTAAGTTGTATTTTTTTATTTCCCCATCTATATGATAAAATATATCTATTCCCAATAGAAAGAACAACATACCATGCTCATGGTGAAAACATCATTTCATCGTCATTTTGTTCATGTATGTAGAAGGTCCATGCATTTCTACAATAATTTTTAGATCCTTCAAAATCATTTTCTACCTTCATTAAAATACACCTTGTATAACATGGGTCATATGGGTGTTCATAGAAAAATATTTTTGGAAAATAATCAGGTTTGACATATAATCTCAAAAAATCCGATAATTTGTGTTTTTTATAAAACAGTCTGAAAGAGTTTGTGTTGAATCATTCAATCAATGGTACTTTTAATATAACAATACTATGTACTGATAGACTATATTTTAAATGAAAATATAAATAGGTTTTGCATGGGTATCCTTCTATAGCACGATTATCGAAATCATAATATGTTAAAAACTCATGTGATAATGTAAAATATTTTAAATTGACATAATAATTTTTAAAATTATTTAAAATATGATAATATTAATAATCTAGGATTTTATTGAATACAACTCGTGATCCATGATTCTATCAAGGTATAGTGGTGGTGTTTGATATCTCAGAAAACTGTTTGCAAGTGAGTTATATGCTAGATAACATTTCAAAATCATCCAAACATGAAATTGCAATAATTGTAGCAAACATGTCATCAGGAATAGATATGAATGTTGTTTGATATCGTCTACCTTCCATTTGTATGTGACATTACTTTATCTGAAAAATATATAAAACATGAATTTAACTAAAATAATAGAGGTAGAGTCTAACAACACATTTAACGAAAACTCCTAATCCCAAAAGTTGTCTAAAACATTTCTCTGATAACAACTATATGACCTTTCCTTTAACATTACACAATCTTGAGTTATATCAAGAATTCATCATGAGGATCTTTTAGGTTTAATGTTTTAGATAATTAGGACATAACTATTACATTACATATCAAATATTACAATGTAGAAACTTCTATTCTAAAAAATTTTATTCAACAATAAAACTCACTAAATAAGACAACAATTATTTTCTTGATAAAAATATTCTTGAATTATTCATTTCTCTTACACTTCCTAATATCCTATAAAAAAATTTCAAAATTGTGGGATTTGAATATAAAGATCAGTAAGGGATATAAAATAATTGAATGAAATATTATTCTATGAATACATTCAATTCAACAAAAATCATACTTCCCAATAATAAAACATAACTTATTTGACATACCTCATGAAATCATTTGATTTATGAATAACTCATAGAAATCATAAGTCATAAATTTAACATGTGGAATCTATAATATATATACATTGTAAATTTCAGAGCTTCAAAAGGAGTAATGTTTGGAATACCCATCATAGTACATTCCATAAATTTGTTAGGATAACAAATATCATTTACATACTTCACGTTATCCAATGCATTGGAGATCTATCTCAGGATCACTTGCTATAGGTTTATCATATAACCACCCATATTTGGTTTATCATGAAATCACTCATTAAATTTCTATGTTCCATTCAATAATCAGAAGATATAAAACATGCACAATGGATAGATAAAATTTCCACAATTCAATCACAATATATTAGTTCAAGATATTTTCATGATAAATTCATTCTAAAAAAACATTTAAAACATTTAAAAAGAATATTTTGGGATCAAAGTGTCACATATGACATTGAAAATTTTAATGGAATGTCATTTTAAAACATTAATTTCCAAATAAATAATACCTTTAAACCATTTTCAAAACGTAGCCATTAAGGAAAAATATAACGAAAAATAAATAATTAAAACATTTAAAATACCATTTTACTTAGAGAGTCCATTACCACTTGAGAAGTACTCGAATAAAGATAATTAAAGAATAAAATTAAAAAAAACTTATAATATTTTGGGAAAAATGAAATTTATGATATAATACGTCATATGGAAATATATACACCATATAAAAGTGAATTTGTTCATAACTACAAATAAGGCTCAGTGGAATATAAATTGAGATGAAATCCCTTGAAAAGATTGTATCCTTTGATAAAGGATAAATGGAGGAAATAATTATGTTTGAAAAATATAGTCACATCCAATATAAGAGGATATATATTGTGATGAAATAAAAGTACAGTCACACATATTTATTTAAAAACCAAATTACATGGATATTTAACTCAATGAATGAATATTGAGTTAATATTTCCCTTACAATGTTCGTATGTATGAAATATTTTTTCTCAATTGGGTGAATATGTATGGAAAAATAATATAAAGAAAAAGGGATGTGAAAATTACAAAATAAACAAACAAACAGTTATTTCACACATAATACTGGCATAATATAATCAACAAAGTATACATAAAAACCAATTTTTCAAAATTGAGGTTAAAAATTCTCATACTAAAATTCTATAGCCTAACGACGTCACATAAAAATTCAGAAAATTGGGTAATGTGGGAGAAAATGGTCTCTAATTACATGGAAACAAAATGTACAGCAATAAAGAAATATAACAACTTATCCCAAATGTCACATCCATAACTATTTTGAAGGAATTTTTCATTTAATTTTCATATTTTCTTTTTTTATGGGGGGTTTCCATGAATTTTGGTAGAAATGATGGGTTTACAATTTTTTGTTCAAACCATGAGACCATTTCAAGATTTCAAAATAAATTTTTTTTTCTTTTATAACTCCTTGATTTTTCAGCATTTTACACCCATTCCACTTCCGAATTCGAAGACATACGGTATATTAAAACAACCATATCCATTTAGACCTCATATAAGTCAATAATAATGATTGATTTGGGTTTTTTTATTAATGTTACGGGCCAACGAAAAATCTCATTTCTGAAATTATATATTGATTTCAATTCTATATTATCTCATTCAATTTTTATGTTTTTTATGTGATTCCCACTCTCACCTAATCCCATATAAACAAGGCTCCCCCTGAATCTCTCTTCCCCTTATTTGGTGCTCAATGGAATTGCGAATTTTGGAAAAACGTCTTGAAATTTTACAAATTTACCAGTTTTGAGAAGATAATTTGATACATTCATAACATCTTTTATTTTTACTCATTTCATCCAATTCAGGTTCCTACATCACCTTCTCAGCCTTATCGAACCTCAATTTAAATTATAGATGTTTGTAAATTCATATACTTTTGTATTTGGGTCGTTTTTTAATGGTTTATTTAGGTAAGAGTTTCTCTCTTAATTTATTTCATTCTCTTATTGGTTTCCTCTTTATTTCATGAATTTATAGAGTGGCCATATGTTAGGGTTCATACCTAGGGGTTTATTTGGGGTCTTTGTTGTGAAATCTTATGTTTTTAGGTTTATTTTCACTTTCTTATGATGCGGTTGAGGTTTCACACCAAGATTCAAGGTTTTTGACTCAAAAGGTAGGTGATTCCATGTATACGCATTTTATGATGAGTTATCTTGCTTGGTTTGTTAATATAGATTATTTATATCTGTTCTGGGTGGAGGGAAAACCATTTTTGATGGATTTGGTTAGGATTTTAATTTTTTAGATCCATTTAAACTTAAAACTGAGTGCTTTTCATGGGTAACTATTGTGGTAATGTTTACGGGAATTTTTATAAAATATGAAAGTAATTTAATAGTGTTGAAAGGGGATTCCAATTATGGTTTATTAATTTGTTAGTTTCATTTGGGCCTTGAAAGGGGTTTTTTAATTTGATTTAGTTGTAAAACATTTTTTCACTTCTTGAATGTGAGTATGAAAACATGTATTTTTCTTTTGTATATTTTGGGGTATTATTTGAGGTATTTTTATAACACAAGGGGTGGTTTAATAAATATTGTTAGGTATTCCAATTCTATTTCGGAATGTTAATTGGTATAATTTTTTTCTTGAATGGGGATTCTGAAATGGGTTTTGTGTTCAAAACATTTTTATAACTCTTGTTTTTGTTTTATGAAAATTTTAAATGTTTTATTTGGTTAAACAATGGGGGAAACAGGTGTATATGTACATTTTGGGTGAGATAGTTCACATTATATGGGTTTTTGAAATGTAAAGTGGTGATTTGAGATGTCCAATGTTTTTTGAATGTTTTAAAAATTGCTGTGATGTTTTACTAAATTGTGTTATCGGTGTGAAACATTGATGTGGGCTGTTTCATATGGTTTTTTTAACAAAATGAGTTTTTAAGCTTATAATGGTAATATGTGATATTTGTGTGGTATTTTTGTGAGATGTAATATCTTGAACTGGTTTGGGAAAATTCATTGAAGGATTTTGGGTAGTGTTAAAGAAATGTGAAAATTGTTGTAGGCTATATGGTTGTGAGTATGATTTCACAATGAATTTGAATGAAAAATAGGATTTTGTGACATGTGTGATGTACATGTGGGATTTTGTGTGAACTTCTTATGTGGAAAAGATATTTTCATGTTCAAATTATATTTCATAACTTTTTAAACTTGTTTGATCACAAGGGGAAACCCTGGAATCTAGGTGGGTGGATGTGTACAAGTATGCTAGTGAATCCTTGGGGTTTGCTCTTACTTTCACATTTCATGATTGACACTTAAAACACTAACTCATCTATGATGATGATTATTGGGGACCACTAGGTTATGGGTATGTTACGTACTAGAGGCCCGTGCACGTGAACAAATATTGTGATAGTTACTCTCATCGAGATACGAGGTACATGGCACCAACAATGAGTTAGTGCCTAGGGTTATTTTTTATTTCTTGTTATCATTTGTTACTTTGTGATTACCATCATTATATTGAATGGTTGGATGGTAAATTCAGTAGTATTGAAACTATTTTTAAATTTTATTATTCTTTATTATATCCCACTTGATAACTATTTAAATTTTTAAGTTGCATCTATTAAAAAATGTAAGTTGCATTTCTTGTGTATGAAAACTTAAAAGATTTTCTTCTTTTAATGATTATTATATGGAATATCATAGTGGGTGTATCCTACTTGGCATTATATCACACCCTACACACACCCATTGGTGTAAGTAGACTAGGTTATTTTTGTGGTCACATGTTAGGTACAGTTTTTAGTGCCAGTGGTTCGGGTTTATATCAGGTTACTAGTGGTGAAGTCTTGTAGAGATGTCTTGAGGGTGGTTTCAGTTGCCTTGAGGGTTATTGGGATATTTAATTTTGTTTTTGTACCTTTTTTATATTCCTAGTTATTGGTTTTCAACTATGTAATTCAGTTCAGAATTTTTGTAAATGATTAATGGGTTTAGAATATCAAGATTGATTTTATTGGATTCATTTGTTTTTATATGTTTATAAACTTGGTTAAATCATCCCAATTATCATTTTATGATACTCAGGCACTTCTTCCAGATAGTGGGGATTGGGAATGCCCATCTGAACTTATCACATGCCAATTTTGGCACCAGTTTCGGTGGAGACCATATTTGGTTCGTGACAAAATGTTGTCAAAAGAGGTTTAGGTTAACTCTTTGGGTCATGTTATTCATGGAAGAGTTGGGATAGTTAAGTGTTATAATTATCAAGACTTGGTATTCTAGTTATGGATAGTGTGCCTGAACACCACACCGCATGATGGGATTCAGGTTTTTAGGGGAATTCTGTATTTTTCTAATTCTTTTGGTTTTCATGGTTTTATACTGATTATGGGAAATGAAAAGGGAGTTGGGTTAATGGTCTCTGTAAGCTCACTGGGCTTGGAAAGCCATGTTGAGCTGGGAATAATACCTAAAACAAACTATGTGATGAGTAAGTGATTGTAATATGGCTACCAATCATATTTCCAATTCACCCACTAAAATTACTTTTTTCTCTCTTTTTCTAGTGTTCTTTAGTTTTGAAATCATAGAACTTTGGTTTTAAAGTGACTCGGTTTTAAGAAACATAAAGTTTATGTGAAATTATTTCTAAATAAAGAGAGAATGGATTGATTTATGAAAGGGTGGAACTGAATTTTCATTAATTTTTTTGAAATGTAAAATGGTATGTTTACAGCTTTTTTGAAAGCAGTAACTATGTTGAAGTTGGTTTTGAAAATGATTTTGCAATAGAGTATTCTAAAAAATAATAGTGTTTTTTAATGGGATGAGATGTTCTGAAATTGATGTGAATTAATTGAATGTTTGTTCATGTATAAATAGTTGTGTCTTCATAAAATGTTATGTATGATGTGAATTGAGATTTTCATCTCGTTGTTTGTGGTTTTGAGAAAAAGGATGGGTTGTTTGACCATTTTGGTTTTGAAAAGAGGAAAGAAATTTTTTTTTTAACTTTGGTATTCTTGTGAGAGACAACATGCATGGGTTTATATAGGATGATGGATGGGTGATGGACTGACTGGATGAGTGTCAGGAGAGATGTGAAGAGTATGGCTTGTGTAGCACAACAACATGCATGTGTGAGGCCCATGAGGTACCATTCGTTGATACGCTAACTACTTAACCATTTATATTAAAGAAGTTTTATTAAATAAATTCAAGATGTCTTGATGAATTTTTTGGGATGAATTATATTATGTGATTTTCGAAAATGTGGATGTTTTGAAATGTTTTGATTCCATGATCCCCTCCTGTTCGAACCATGTTTTGGGTTAGTGTTTGTTTCGTAAGCTGGGTAGAAGGACATGTTAGTGGTCTCTTCTGAGTTATGTTATGGCAATCCTTTAAAAAAGTTCTATTAATCTGATTGGATCTTCTTTGGAGATTTTTTTGACCAATGGACCAACTTGGTTGGGTCCTTGGGTTCTATCATTGGATAAGGTACTCCCCCATTAAGGTTTAATGCTCAACTTAAGTGCAACCCGAATTATTTCTCCATTACAAAAACCTCAAGTTGGCCAATATAACAAATATTTTATCGATATTTGATGATTGATTCTACACCAATTCCATTCATTGATTTTTGGATCCTCCAATAGCGAGTGAGTTCTCGTGGAAGGTCAAAAGAGACCTTAGTTTCTTATGTTTCCATATTCATTTAAGGTGGATGTGGTGTAGGGTTCTCAGTGTGGTTGAGTGTATTGAAGGTGTCTAATAGAGACACTAGGTTCATCATAGTTTCTTTGAATTAAGAATTTATATAAAACCACCAGTTTAGGGAATCTGGTCATGAGAGGGTATTGTGGCCACTTTCTAGACTTCAGTGTTGTTTAGGGTTGTGGCATATGGTCATGTTTCAATTCTTGTTCCAATCACTTTGAATAGTCAATTTTGGTGACGCCTTGTGATGTCATGTACCCAATTGACTGTAAAGGTGATAGTTGTGCAATCCTCTGAGAGTATATATTATTTTGGGTTTTGTATCCTTTAGAAAAACCTCAAAATCCATTATTTTAGAGTAAGGTGTATATATGTGTCCTTAAAATTTGGTGATTCCCACCCTGAGAAACATGGTTCGATGGGTGTGAATCATCTAAGCATGTGTTTCAGTGAAATGTTGGGTTAGGGTAAAGTGGGTTTGGAATGTGTTTTGTATTGGTTATCTTATTGTGGATTGTTGTGTAGTTGTTTGTATCAATGGAAGAAGAAATTCTCTTCAGCTGGTTTCCAAAGGCTAACCACGAGGCTGAAGATTCATCAATCATTTGAGATCCGGCCATAGGTCCTGGAGAGAAGCCGACACATTTTCATGATAAATACCATCATCTTTTAACACTTGAACAATGTCATGTCCTTTGTATGAATGATAGGAAAATTTTAAACATCTGCTATCATTATCTTGTTCCAGTTGTTCTCGTTTGGGGGAATAGGTGGGTGGAACTTTATTCTTTGTTGTGGAATGATTTCATACATTCCCCTTAAGGTTTAGATTGGGTATTTGGATAAAGGATAGAAGTTGGGATATGCATGTTGAACGCATGTTTTGGGAATTGTCAGTAGTGACCATTCCCCAGGTAACCATGTAGATAGAATGATCCCCATGGTAAGGGTAATGTTTCCCAAACCATGTGGGCAAATTATGTGGCTAACCCAAATCGTTAAATTTTGGTGTCCTTATATACCTGCTAGTACCGATCAGTTAATATGGTTGGTTTTTATGGTGGGGAGACCAACTATGAGACTTATATATGTTATTTTGTATAGGTATGATTGAAGTATACCCCTTGAACAAGGGAGTCTATTTAGTCCTCCCCCTGTTTGTGTCCTGAATCTATCTCGGGAAAATTTAAGTTGTCTCTTATGGTGGCGATCCCATTTTTGTCTCTGCATACTAGTAATTAGAATTTCCCCTTGGTCAAAGCCTGGTGGGAGGTAGTCTCATTTGGAGTAAACGAAATACCAACTTCTTCATAGGGTAAACGTTGGGATTGGAGAGATCCCAAAAGTTTTGTTGAAGCAATGCAAGTGTAACCTTATTCATTATTGTTGTTTGTCTGGCAAGATTACTTGATCCTTGTTCAAATATTGTTTTAGGAGATTCATTTTGGGGATATAGTCTAAATTTTGTTCATCATTTCATGAAATTGATGTATGTTTTAGTTTTTGGGAGTATTCCTTCTTTAATTGATCACTAGGGGTGTTTTGGAATTCTGAAGGATGATCGAACGTGGCGAAGGAGTATATTTATGGTCTATCAGTTGGGTTTGGTTTTTTCTTTTGTCCTTAATATGGATTTCTAGGGGAATAAAGTTTCATGTTGGAGAAAATTGACACATACATGAATTATTTAAAAATAATTTATCATTTTATTTCAATCATTACTTTGTGATGGCGATTTTCCATGCATTTTGATTGAAATGATGGGGTTTCAAATCATGGTCATAACCATGAGCCTAATTCACGATTTAAAAATAAATTTTGTTTCATTTATAACTCTGTAATTTTCTATATTTTACACCCATTCCTCTTCTCAATTTAAATACCATAGTATATTAAAACCACCATAGCCATTAAGACCTTATATGAATTCATAATAATTATGGATTTCAATTTTTTATTAAGGTGTCGGGACATTCCGAAATCCCATTTCCTTCTTTAAATATTTTTTTTCATTATTTAATATCTAATTCAATTTTTATGTTTTTCAGTGATTCCTACTCTCACCCATTCCCACCTAACCAAGTCGCACCCCCATTCTGTTCTCCCCAAATTTGGAGGTCAATTGAATCACTAATTTTGGTGAAACTTCTATGGATTTCACAATTTTCCCGGATTTGATGATGTAAATTTATACTTTCATAACTCCTTCTATTTTTGCTATTTTTTTCCCATTCTAGTTCTTACATTACCTCTACAACCCTATTCGAACCTCAATTTAATTTAGGGATGTTTTGAAATTCAGATACTAGTGCATCTTTTAGTTTTCATAATGAATAATTTGGTTAAATGATTCCATATTCATTTTCTTAATTCTTTTTAGGGATTCCTCACACTTTCATTAATTTATTGAGTTTCCATAAGTTAGGGTTGATACCTAGGGTTTGTTTTGGGATCTGTTTGGTAAAATCCTTTGGTTTAGGGTTAATTTTCACTTCCATGTGGTGTGACAGAGGTGTGGTTGAGGATTCACACCAAGATTCAAGGGAATTGATTCAATAGGTAGGTTTTTCCATGTATAGATATTTTATGATGAGTTATCCTGCTTGATTTTTTAATTTATCTTGTTTATATTCTGTTATGTGTGTTGAAAAATCTGTTTATGATGGATTTGGATAAGAGTTCAATATTATAGTTTCAATTTATCATGAAATTGGGTGGTTTTCATCTGTGACTCTTGGGGTAATGACTTGGTGTAGTTTTATAACATATGAAAGTTATTTATTAGGGTTTAAAGGTGTCAAAAATTCATTTTTATTAATTCCTTTGTGTCATTTGGGCCTTGAAATGGGGTTTTTGAATGGGATTAAGGTGTAAAACCATGTTGTGCATATTGAAAGTTATTTATGAAAAGGTGTGTTTTTCTTGTGTATCATTTTTGGCATTATATGAGGTATTTTTATAACATATTGGGTGGATTAATAAATGTTGTTTGGATTTCCAATTCTTTTTTGGTTTTTTATTGGTATGGTTTTGGTCATGAATGGGTATTTTGAAATGGGTTTCGTGTGCAAACCAAGGTTCTGCCTCTATGGATTGTTTTAATATAAGGATCGGACCTTATAACATTACAAAATATTGAATTAAATGAATAATTCTCATTTTGGACATTTTCAGGATTAGAGTTTTAGAAAATTAGGCCATAACTATTATATAACAACTTGAATATTACAAGTAGACGCTACTACTTAGTATCTATTTTTTCATAAATTAAAAACTATTAAAATGAAACATCTCTAGTTCTATATTTTAGACAATATGACTTTTCCTTGATCCCATCCTCGACCCTATTCATCATTAAGTCTTGCGGAAAACATTTAAAATACAGGGGATGAGCATTAAAAGCTCATTAAGGGTTATAAAATAACGAAGGAAAACATTATCCCATCATTAAATACAAATCAATGAAACTATATTTTTCAATCCAAACATTCCTTACGAAATCATAATATTTATGAAAAACACACACAAATCATAAATCATAATGTTTACTTATGGTACCTATATAAAACATACATTTTAGCTATCATAGCTACATAGGGAGTTACACTTGAAATATGCATCACAATATATTCCATAAATCTCTTAGGAGAAACATCACGTTTACCTCCATCACGTTACCCAATGCATTGGAGAGCTATCTGGGGCTCACCCTCCCTAGGATTATCTCGGAACCACCCGTATACGTAAATAATGCCCAATAACCATAACATAATCATAACATATAACACATGTATAAAGGAATGATAGAATTTCCACATTCCAATATATCAAATCATGATATTGAAATAAAAAATGTTTTATCAAATCATTTTAAAAACATTTTCAAAATAGATTTTTGAATCAATGTGTCACATACCACTTTGAAGATTTTAAATTAATTATCATTTTAAAACATTAATGTCCATATAAATAAATCCTGAAACCCATTTTTAAAACACGGACATTAATGAGATATATTTAAAAGAATAAATGTTTAAAACATTTAAAATGATATTTTTGTTAAAGAGTTTTTTTTTACAAAAAGAGATATGTCTGAATAAAAATAATTGAGGAATTACATTTAATCATAAATTTATAATATAATTATAATAAAGTGATTCATGATACAATATGTCAATGGACAGTATATACACCTTATAAGATTTAATTGGTGCATAACAACAATGAAGTATCAATGGAAATGTAAATTGAGATGAAATCCATTATAAAGATGGTATCCTTAAATTAAGGATAAATCAATCACATAATTATGTGTGAAAAATACGAATACACACAATATAATTGGATATTAAGTGTTAAGAAATCAAAGTTCATTCACACATATTCATAGGATGACATATTAAATAAGTACAAGATGAACCCAATGAATTGAAATTGTGTTTAGAAGTTCCCTTGAAAAAATTCTACAGCCTAACGATGTCACTTTAAAATTTAGAAAATGAGCTGATGAGATAAAAAGATAACCTCATAAATTGTACAAAATGTTTACATCGACAAGGATATAGAAGAAAATATCCCAAAATAATAATATGTAAATTCAAATACATAACAAAAATAAGTCTTTTAAAAAGAGGCGGGTGAAAGGTTCCTATAGCAATTTGGTAACTTACATAACATATGCCACATGAGAGAAGGATCATAAAATGAATATGAAAATAATAATTAATGAACTTATATTACACAAATATTACAATCATGGGTAGTACATACACCACACAAAAGGAAATAGTGGCAAATATAACATTAATCTCACGGGAATAAAAAGTGAGATGAAAAACACTTAATTCATTGTAATTAAATCTAGTTGACTAACCAAATGTTAATCACCAAAAAATGAATCAATTAATACCATTAATATTAAGATTATCATCATAATATATATTGATGGCATTACACATTACACCACATGCAATAAATAAGTGGCTAACAATGGAAACCTCACGGAATTAAAAGCAAGATAAGAAATCCCTTACCTCGTGTCCGACATGACTCGTTTGTTAATTGTTCTTCCAAATTAATAAACTGAAGTTGATTTTTACTTTCATAAGAAACTTTTTAGAGTTTATTATTTCTTTTATTTCACTTATTACTATGTTATATATATTATTTAATCATTTAAGTTAATAACGTCCATTTTGTAAATATTTGGTAATTGAGTCAAACATGGAAACCTTATATTTACAATTTGTCCATGTGGTCTATATTCCATTATATTCAGAATGATATTCATTATTTAAATATAATATATATAATATATATCCAGTATATACATGTATATATAATATTAGATAACATTTGGGGGTATGAAATGAAATGCACCGTTCATGGAGACGATAAGCTGTACGTACGCATGAACGCTACTTTCTTTTCTATTACTTATTTTAATGGAATTAAAAATAATGAAACATAGTTATATTATAATTTTATTATAATATCATATATATTATCATTAACTCTGTATTTTATATATCCCTTATAAGGCATTAATGAGTCACATCACTTTGAGGGGGCGGTAGTCCGCACTTCCTCAAATGAGATTATCGTATTTACCCACTATGGAAATCATAAAGGTGTTCTATAAATGGGAATTAAAGAAGAATAAGGAAATCATAAACATAATATATATCATATATAAATACATTTCCATCATAATTTCCACCATGAGAGGCGGTAAGAGATAATTGAACAATCATCGTCTCTTGAGGCGTTAGTTTTCCATCCACAGAAACATTATGTTCTTCACCAATTAGATAGAGGTGTGTGTAGGTGTAGTTATAATCCTTCTCATAAAAACACCCTATTATATTAATTATACAGGTTTTGTTACAAAATAAAGTAATAAAAAGAATTTAGGGGATGAAGGAGTAAAATAAAAGAAAACAAATTAAGAGAAACGATTACCTTTAATTTGGGTAACTCCCTTTGATTTGAACCAAAGGGCTTCTTGAAGTTCCTTTTTCCTACGGTAAGGATTCTCGGTGGAGGAGAGGGATGTAAGGAGATTAACTTTTCAGAGTTTGGACGAGCCAAATGGCTTTATAGGCGATAGGAATTGGTTATAAGTGGTATCCTTTTATAAGGGAGAGGTGAGGCTCTTTAAGAAAGTGTGAAAATATTATTTTATAATATAATGATATTCGGTTTATAAAGGTCTGAAATTCATTATAGTTGAATATAAGATGACTAATGGTCGAAATATAATCATCCAATAGAATTTGGACAAGTTTTGTATAATAGTTTAATCATTATAATCTTATTTATTTAAATCATTTATTAATGATGTAAATACTGAATTCTTGTTGTGTCATAAATAATTTAATTTATTCTATGTCTAAAAATTATTAAAAAAAATACTATCATGTAGGAAGTCCTTTTATATTTCCAATGAATATTTATAGTCGAAATGATTCTTTATATAACAACATATAAAAATTAATTTAAAAAAATCTTTTTGTTTTTGTCATTTTTGCCTTTACATTAAATTAATTATTCAAAAGTGTCGTTATCCTTAATAAGTGGCTCTATGGGGTCCCAAAATCGACCCAAGGATTCCCATGGTCTTCCATTACTCATAAAATAATGTTAATAAATGTGTTAAGGTAAATTTTAATTATTATAATATTATTTTTTCCAGGAATTACCCTATTTACCTTTAACCGCGGAAAATAAACGTCAAAAGTTACAATTCACCAAAAATTATTTTCATATTATTAAATGACATTATACTTAATAATAACAACCATGTAATTCATATTTTCGAAATTAAATTCACAGAAGTGGTATATTTTCATTTAAATGAAAAATTCAGTTTTTTAACTACCACTAAGTGGTTTCACTATTCATCAAAAATTGAAGTTTTTCAGAAGAATACAAAAAATTAAGCCTAAGAAATATATGATATTAAAAATTCAGAAATTATTTATATTTTACCAAATTCAAAACATATAAGTTTCATTAATTAATTTTAAAATTAATTCTTGTTGTTATAACAAATAGTGTGTATTTAATAAATAATAACTGTCAAAATATTGACACTTGTTTATGTCGAATTTCAAAGTGAAATTAATTCTAATGACCAACATTGGATTAAATAGTTAAAAAATATTATAATTAAAATTTGAAACCAATTAAAAACATAATATAAACATATAAATAAATTAGATTAAAACATATTTTTGAATTTAAATACAATATTTACACTATTCAATAAAAAATGAACTTTTTTTGAAAAATTTAAAAAATTTACACGAAGTAAATCTTGATGTCCCCATTCTAAATAAAGAATTTATTTGGTAAAATATAATGTATTAAAGTGACCAAAACTATATTTAATGAGGGTTCTCCCTTAAAAGGCGGTAAATTGGCCTATTAATGTAAATTATGCTTAAAATCAGATTCATTCACATTTTAGGCCTCTAACATTTATTAGATTAAAGTAAATACATTTAAAAAACATGTATAATCATATTGTAGTTATTTTTTTTCATTCCCACCAATACAATGGCTAGGAGTTAACGACCATTTAAAATAATAATATTATATTAGTAGTGTGCAATGTAAGATTTCAATGAAACATGTTGTTGTGGATCGGGTACAATATCGAACATAGCACCCCCTTTAATGTAAAATTAATATTTAATTCACAAATATTAATAAATATGAAATGTGTCTTATTCCTTATTTATCTGGGATGTTACCTCCATCCCCACTTTTGTGAATTGTGTCCTCCCAATTTTAAAACTGGGCTTGGAAACATCATTAAAAGTCACACATCAGAAAAGAGTCAATAAAACTATCCCTTTAAAGTAATTTAAGAGAAGTAAAAATGTCACCTAAGATAACCAATAATAAAATTCTATGTAGGAAAACATGGATATGGAATTGAGAAAAAACGGTCAAGTTCTTATGGATAGTGATAGAAAACATGATTAAGATAAAGTTAACCACCCGAAAATCACAAACATGTGATGGGTTCAACGGTTCTTGATTCCCCAGTAGGAAAAGTAAACGTACAATGTTTTTGTTTTAAGTTACGTTTAATTGAGGAATATATTTATGAGCTTAACTAAAAACATAATGAAACACAATTACTTTTCATGTATACTTCAATCCTTCACTAGATTTCTAACACAAACTCGTATTTCCTCCATACGATGAGTAATCATGATGACTTGTTTACATTAAAAATGTAATCATTAACTTCAAGAGAATCAAATAATCCACAAAATATGAACTATATATTTCCCTTGTCTTTAGATATTAACTGAAACAAAAATGTTTAGCACAAGATCAGATACTCCCCAAAAATGATATACTTTTACATAAAGAGAAACTACTCTTAATCTCTATGAATTTTCTAACAAAACCCAATGTTCAACAAAGAATATTCAATAAAAAATTGTCATTAAAATTCTTCAAAAGTAATCCAAAATGTTATTGTAACCCAAATCTCATAAGGATTTAATTACAAAGACTTCCAAGATATATCTTAACATTTATCTCTAAGTAACACCAGTTAGTCATAAAGTCTCATATTGAATATTAATTAACAAAATAACATATTCTCCATGATAGGTTAGTCATTTTCATAAATAAATAAAATCATCATGTGTCCATAATAAAAAAATATATTCTTCCAAACTAAAATCTCAACCATTATTCCAAAATTGAAATCCATAGTATTCTATCTTCCTTAGGCATATAGTGTTTCCTAAAAAGAGAGAACGTCTTCGACCATAACCTTTTATCACTTAATCACTAAATCATTTTTCTATACTATGTATATCCATTTGATAAAGCCTATGTTCCAAAAATCAACTTATTATTTTTCCATAAAAAAAATTTACTAAAATAATAAGTAATACTAACCAGGGACTTCATGTAGGCTAATGGTAGGCGATGAACCTTTCTCGCCCTTCGGTTGTGGGTTCAATTTCTGCAGCCTTAACAGATTCGACGGGTTGTCACCCATCCTACGAGTTGTCCTTTTTATAAAACTCAAAAATAACCCAAACATGTTTTAACCTCAATAGTTTCCTTATACATCTCATTTTCATCCAAATTAATTATGATCTCAACATCTTAATTCTTGAAGTCTTATTTCACCACCATATGATAAAATAAATCAATCCCCAAAATGAAGAACATCATACCTTGATCATGGTGTCCATTTGGTTTCATCGTCATCTTGTTCACATAGGTAGAAGGTCCATGCATTGCAATAATGATTTAGATATCATTCAAAATCATTTGCTTCCTCTATGCAAATATACCTTGTACAACATGGGTCATATAGGTGTTCATAGAAAACCAGTTTTGGAAAATATCATGTATGTCATATAAATTCAAAACATCCGATAATACATGATTTCTATAAAATATTCGAATAGAATTTGAGTTGAAACATTCAATTAATAGTCCTTTTAAAATACCATAAGTATGTGCTGAGAGTATATATTTTAAAATCAAATATAAATAGGTTGTGTAATCATCTCCTTCTTCAGCACCTTTTTCAAAATCATAATATGCTTCAAAATCTTGTGATAATGTAAAATATTAGATAATTCTATGATAATATTTACCTTTATTGAAAATATGAGAATATTATGAAAATAGAATTTTTCTAAATACAACCCATGATCCACGATGACAACGAGGTATAGTGGAGGTGTTAGATATCTCAAACAACTTCTTGTAAGTGAGTTATATGCTATAAAAAGTTTCACAATCATCCAAACATGTCTTTGAAATAATGATTACAGGCATGTCATTAGGAAGAGATAGGAATGTCATTTGAGATACTCCTCCTTCCATTTATAACTAACATTCCTTGATCTGAAAAAGTTATACCACAAGGATTTAACTGAAATAATAGATACAGACTAACCATATGTCTAACAAAAATTCCAAATCCCTAAATGTTTCTAAACCGACCTCTGATACCAACTATAAGGACCCGACCATATAACATTGCATAATATTGAATTAAATGAATATTTCACAATGACGGTCTTTTCAGGTTTAGAGATTTATAGAATTAGGCCATAACTATTACATAACAACTTGAATATTACAAGTAGACACTACTACTTAGTATCTAATTTTTTTCATAAATTAAAAACTCATAAAAAGAAATATGTCTATTTCCATATTTTAGACAACATGAATTTTTCTTGATCCCATACTTGACCATATTCATCCTTAAGTCATGTGGAAAAAATTTCAAAAACATGGGATGATAATAAAAAGCTCAATAAGGGTTATAAAATAAGGAAGGAAAACATTATCCCATTAAAAAATACAAATCAATGAAACTATATTTTTCAATCATAACATACCTTGAGATATCATAAGATTTATGAATAACACACACAAATAATAATTCATAAAGGTTACTTATGGCTCCCATATAAAACATACATTGTAGCTATCACAGCTATGTAGGGAGTTACTCTTGGAATTCCCATCACAATATATTCCCTAAATCTCTTAGGAGAAACATTGGAGAGCTATCTCGAGCTCACCTGCCCTAGCTTTATCACGGAACCAACCGTATATGAAAACAATGTCCAATTACCATAACATAATCATAAAATATAACACATGTATAAAGGAAAGATAACATTTTCACATTCCAAAATATCAAATCAAGATATTGAAATGAAAAACATTTTATCAAGAAAAATTCAAAACGTTTTAAAAAGAGATTTTTGAATCAAAGCTTACCTTACCAGTTTCAAGCTTATAAATGAATTAAAATTTGAAAACAATAATTTAAATATAAATAAATACTAAAACCCATTTTTAAAACATGGATATTAATGAGAAATATTTGTAAGAATAAATAATTAAAACATTTAAAAGGATATTTTTGGTAAAGTGTTTTTTTACAAAAAGAGAAATTCTTGAATAAACATATTTCTGGAATTACATTAAATAATTACATTATAATATCATGAGTATAAAGGTATTCATCATATAATATGTCAATGGACATTATATAAACCATATATGAGTGAATTGGTGCATAACAACAATGAATTCTCAATGAAAATGTAAATTGAGTTGAAATCCTTTATAAAGATGGTATCCTTATATTAAGGATAAATCAATCACATAATTATGTGTAAAAAATATAAATACACCCAATATAAGTAGATATTTTTTGTAAAACAATCATAGGTCATTCACACATATTCATAGGATGACATATTCAAGAAGTATAAGTTGAACCTAAAGAATTGAAATTTGGTTAAGAAGTTCCCTTGTAAAAATTCGACTGCCTAACAGTGTCACATTAAAATTCATTAAATGATTTGATGAGATTAAAAGGGATCCTCATCACTTGAACAAAACGTTTACATCAATAAGGATATATAAGAACATATCCGAACATAATAATATGTAAATTAAAAGACATAAAAAAAAGAAGTCTTTTTAAAAGTGGAGGGTGAAAGGTTCCCTTACCGATTTGGTAACTTAAAAAACATACGCCACTTGAAATAAAGATCATAAAATGAAGATGTAAATACTCATAAATGAAATTATATTACACAATGTGTAAAATCATGGGCAGTACAAACACAACACAAAAGGAAATAGTGACAAAAATAGCATGAATTTCACGGGAATAAAAAGTGAGATGAAAAACTCTTACTTCATTGTAATCAAATCGAGTCAAATGACCAAAAGTTAATCACCACAAAATGAATCATATAATACCATTAATATAAATATAATCATCATAATATATATCAATGGTAGTACACATTACACTACATGCAATAAATATGTGGTGAATAATGGAAATCACACAAAATTAAAAGTGAGATCAGAAATCCCTTACCTCGTGTCCGACATGACCCATTTGTTCCTTTTTCTTCCTGTAAAATAAACTAAAGTTAATTTATGCTTTATTAAGAACATTTTTCAAGTTTATTATTCCTTTTATATCACTTATTAACATGTTATAAATATTATGTAATCATTTAAGTTAATAACGTCCATTTTGTAAATATTTGGTTCTTGAGTCAAAAATGGACACCATATATTTTCATGTTGTCCATGTGGTCAATAGTCCATTATATCCAGAATGATAATAATTATTTATATATCATATATATCATATATATCCAGTATATTCCTGTATTTATAATAGTAGATAACATTTGGAGGTAAGAAATGAAATGCACTGTTCCTGGAGACGGTAAGTCGTACGTACGCATGAACGCTACTTTCATTTCTATTTCTTATTTTCATGGAATTAAAACATTATGATACATATATATATTATAATTACAGTATTATATCATATATAAAATCATTAACTTCGTCCAGTATACATCCCACATATGGAATTAACGGGTCACATCACATTGAGGGGGCGGTAGTCCGCACTTCCTCAAATGAGATTATCGCATTTACCCACTATGTAAAACATAAAGGTGCTCTATAAATGGGAAGTACAGAAGAATATGTAAGTAATAAAAAATATATATAATATATAAATACATTGACATCATAATGGCCACCATAAGATGTGGTAAGAGGTAATTGAACAATCATCGTCTCGTGAGGCATTAGTTTTCCATCCACAGAAACATTATGTTATTCACGCATTGGATGGAGGTGTGTGTAGGTGTAGTTATAATACTTCTCATAAAATCATCCTAGTATAATTAGAGTATGGTTTTGTTACAATATAATAGAGTCAAATTATTTTAGGGGTTGGAGAAGTAAAATAAAAGAAAAAAAATTAAGAGAAACGGTTACCTTTAATTTGGGTAACTCCCATTGGTTTGAACCAATGGAATTCATAAAGTGCCTTCTGCCTATGGAAAGGATTTTAGGTAGAGGGTAGGGATGTAGGGAGAATAATTTGGCAAAGTATGGACGATCTAAATGTCTTGAGAGGTGTGAGTAATTGGTTTTATGTGGTATCCTTTTATAAGGGAGAGGAGGGTCTCTTTAGGAACGTTTGAAAATATTATTTTATAATATAATGATATTCAGTTTCTAAAGGACCATAAATAATTATAGTTTAAGATAAGATGAATAATGGTCTAAATATAATCATAAAATAGTATTTGGGTAGTTTTTGGATAATATTTTAATAATTATAAGCTTATTTATTTAAATCATTTTTTAATGACATAAATATTGCATCCTTATTGTGTCATGAATAATTTAATTTATTCGATCTATAAAAATTTTAAGAAAAAATAATATCATGGAAGAAATATTTTTATCTTTCCAATGGATATTTATAGACAAAAAAATTCCTTATATAACACAATATAAAAATTAAATTACTTAAATATTTTTATTTATGTCATTTTCCCTTTACATTAAATTAATTAACTTGAAGTGTCATTATCATTTATAAGTGGCTCCATGGGGTCCCAAAATCGACCCCAAATGCCCATGGTCGGCCATTACTCATCCAATATGGTTAGGACATGTTTTAAGGTAAATTTGAATTATTATAATATTCTTTTTATCTTGAATTTCCCTATTTACCTTTAACCGCAGTAAATAAAAGTCAAAAGTTACTATTCAACAAAAAATATTTAATCTTATTGAACCAAATTTTACTTAATCATATCAATAATTTAATTCAATTTTCAAAATTAAATTCATTGAAGTGGTAAAATTTTATTTAAATGAAAAATTCTGTTTTTTAACTACCACTAAGTGGTTTCAATATTCATCAAAAATTGATGTTTTTCAGAAAAATATCAAAAATTCAGCTGAAGATATATTTGATATACAAAATTCAAAAATGATGTCTATTTTACCAAATTCAAAACATAAAAGTTTCATTAATTAATTTTAAAATTAATTACCATTGTTAAAATAATAGAGTGTTTTTAAGAAACAATAACTATCAAAAGATTGACACTTGTTTATGTCCAATTTCGAAGTGAAATTATTTCCAATGACCAAAATTCGATTAAATGGTAAAAATATATTATGATTACACATTGAAATCAATTTAAAAAAATAATACAAATTTATAAATAAATTATATTAAAACATAGTTTTGAATTAAAACACAATATTTACACTATTCATTAAAAATGAACTTTTTCGAAAAAATGCCAAAAATTTACAAAATGTAAATTTTGATTTCCCCATTCTAAAAAAGGATTTTATTTGGTAAAATATAATTTATTAAATTGATTAAAACTATATATAAATAGGGTTCTCCATTAAAATCTGGTAAATTGACCTTTTAATGTAAATTATGCTTAAAATTAGATTCATTCACATTTTAAGGCTCTAACATTTTTTGGATAAGTGTAAATACATATAACAAACATGTATAATCATATTGTAGTTAGTTTTGTTCATTCCTACCAATACAACGGCTAGGAGTTAACGACCATTTAAAATAATAATAATATATTATTAGTGTGCAACATAAGATTTCAAAGAAACATGTTGTTGCGTATCGGGTACGCTATCGAACATAGATTCCCCTTTAATGTAAAATTAATATTTAATTTACAATTATTAATAAAAATGAAATTTATATTATTCCTTATTAATTGGTGATGTTACATCTACGAAAATATAAAATGTTTTATTTGGTTAAATAAAGAGGAAAAATGGTGTATATGTACTTGTTGTGGGAGTGTGTTCACCCAATATTGGTTTTTGAAAGGTAATGTGGTGATTTAAGATGTCAAAAATTTATATAATGTATTATAAATTGTTGAGATGTTTTACTAAATTGTATTATAGGTGCGAAACTTGGTTGTGGGATGTTTCATGTTATTTTGTTGACTAAATGAATTTAGAAGGTTAAAAGGGTATTATATGATATGTGTGTGGGCTGTTGTGTGAGTTGGAATATCTTGAAATGGTTTTGTAATTTTTTTAAGGATTTGTGGAAGTGTAAAAGATATGGGAAAAGTTTTGTGGGCTATTTTGGTGTGAGAATTATTTCAAAATGCATTTGAATGAAAAAGTGGATTTTGTGACATGTGTGATGTACATGTCGGATTTTTTGTAAAAATGTAATTTGGAAATGATATTATTATGTGAGAAATATTTTTCTTAACTTGTTGAACTTGTTTGTGCACTAGGGGACACCTGGCTATCACGGGGGGTGGATGTGTACTAGTATGCTATTGAATCTGTGGGGTTTGGTCTCAGTTTCACGTATCAAGATAAACTCTTACCACATGATATACAATATGATAAAGATGAGTGGGGACCACTAGGTTATAGGTATGATCCATTATATTTGATTGTGAATGAGAAAAAATATTTTGATTGTAACACTCACCGAGATACGAGTTCATGGGACCCATAATAAGCTAGTGCCTATGGGTTATTTTCTATTTATTTTCATCATTAGTTACCTAGTAATTACCGACAGCATACAGTATGGTTGGCACGAAAATCTAGTAGGGTAAAAATTATTTTTAAATTTTTTGATTCTGAATGATATCCCACATAAAAAAATATTTTAATTCGTAAGTTTTATCTTTTTCAAATTTTAACTAGCATTTCTTGTTTATGAAAACTTGCATCCTTTTTATCATCAAATGTTTATCACATGGAATATGTTAGTGGTGGTATCCAACTAGGAATTATAGCACACTATACACACACCATTTGGTGGAATTAGACTTGGTTATTTTTTTCTTGTCGTAGGATGGGTACAATTTTTTCTGATAGTGGACCCGATTTCTAGCAGGTCCTTGGTGGCGATGTCTTGTGGAGATGGCTTGATAGCGGTGCCCCTTGCCATGAGGGTTCATTTTCTATTTCATTTTGGATTTGTATCATTTTATAGTCGTAGTGAGATATTTTAAACAATGTAATTTAGTTTTGATTTTTTGTTAACGATTGTTTGGTTTGAAAAATCAAAATTCGTTTTATTGGATTCATTTATTGTATTAAGTATATAACTTGGGTAATTCATTCCAAACTATCATTTTATGATACCCCAGAATATTTTCCAGCCCATGGGTATTGGGAACGCCCTTCTCGGCTTTTCATAGGCAAATTTTGGTACCGGTACTGTGGTGAAAAGTTTTGGTTCATGACACCTACATAATAAAAAGGAAATCAAAAAAGAAAACATAAAAGTAGTCATTGACTAAAAGTGGTGGGTGAAAGGTTCTATTTCAAAGATCATTTTGTAAATCAAATAGACTGATTTTTTGTATTCACTATATATACATATAAATATAGTATAAATAAAATATTATATATCAAAAATCATTAATCACATAATCATTGAATGATATAATCAATAAGTAGAAGGTTAACCAAATAAATGGAAATTGGTTTAAGAAGATCCTTTGCATTGAGTCTGAAATGTATCCTTAATTAATTATATTACTGGCTAATAATATTATATTAATTTCTACTTTATTCAGTACATTTATCAAGTTTATATTTCCTTTTATATCACTTATTACCTTTTTATAACAACCATATAATTATTCTAGTCAATATCTGTGGTTTTGTCGGTGTACGATACATGAGTATAAAATGAACATGTAATTATTAATAATTTTCCATGTGGGAAGAAGTACTTTTATCTCCAAAATATTATTCATGATTTAAATAACTTATATATCTAGTATATAAATTTATTTAAAATAGTACATACCATTTGGATATAATAAATTACATTCGCAATTCATGGAGATGGTAAGTCATACGTATAAGGACCCGGCCTTAATCCTTACATAATATTGAATTAAATGAATAATTCACAATGAGGATCTTTTTAGGTTTAGAGTTTTAGAGAATTAGGACATAACTCTTACATCTCAAAAGATTACAAGGTAGACTAAGTTTCCATAAAATAAAAACTCTCTTAAAAAGAAACATGTCTAGTTCCATGTTTTATATAGCATTACTTTCCCTTGATTCCATCCTTGACCCTATTCCACATTAAGTCCTGTGAAAAAAATTTCAAAAAAACTTGGGGTGAGCATAAAAATCTCAGTAAGCGATACACAAATTATAAAAACTGTTAGTTTATCAAAACAAAAAGTAAACCATGTATACATTATCAAAGTAATACTTTTCACCTTTATGAAGTAGTAAAAACTCTTCACTGAATAAAAGATCATTACTTACCATTTTATAACCAAAATATTACCATAAAACCCATAAAAATATCACATAACCTATATAGGTAACTTGGGACATAAACATACTTAAGTGGAATAACCATACAGTCGACTTCCACACATATCACTTAATGGAATAGCCATTCGGCCAACTTCCATACATACTTAATGGAATAGCCATACGACCGACTTCCATACCCAATGCATTGGAGGTTATAACGTAACCACTCGTCCTGGTATTCAAGTCACCACCCGTCATATAGTTTATCACGTAACCACCCGTTAAAATGTCCAAGTACCAAAATAAAATCATAAAACATAAAACCAATATAAAGGAATGATAACATTTCCACATATCAATCACAATATATCATAAATATATTGACATAATAGCATCCTTTATCAAAACCATTTTCAATACCAAAATACATAAAAGAGTATATGGTATTTATTTTATTTTAAAAACATTACGGCTTGTTGAGGAAGCCAAAGACCAAATAATACTCGCAGCGGCGAAAAAGGTCGTTGTCACCGCGTACATTAAAAGAAACATTCCTTTTTTTCATTTAGTAAAATTCTTCGTAGAAAAAGATTCCTTTTTTATAAAAGTAAAAGTCAAAGGGTTTTATACACCGTATAAAAGATAGTTGTGTATAAAACGAAATATGCCTCAATGAAAGGAGATTGAGACGAAGTCCCGTACCTCGGGTCCGACATGACTCGATCGTTCTTTAACGTCCTGAATAATAAACTTGAGTTAATTTCTATTTGCTTAAGAACCTTTTTCGAGTTCATAATTCGTTTTATATCACTTATTTCCATGTTATAAACATTATGTAATCATTTAAGTTAATAATGTTTGCTTTGTCAATATTTGGTCCTTAGGTCGAAAGTAGACTTCTTACGATTACATGTTGTTCGTGTGGTCAAAGGTTCTTTATATCCAGAATGAAATTATTGATTTTGATATCATATATATCATATATATCTAGAATATACGTGTATTTATATTATTACATAATCATTTTGAGGTATGAAATGAAATGCACCATTCATGGAGACGGTAAGCCGTACGTACTCATGAACGCTACTTTCATTTCTGTGTCATATTAATGGAATTAAAACTAAATGAGAGGTATGTATATTTTAATTCCAGAATTATATTCATCATGTAGATTTATCATTCATCATATATATCGATTATATACAGGTACTTATAATAGAACATTATATTTGGGGATAAGAAATGAAATGCACCGTTCATGGAGACGGTAAGCCGTACGTACGCATGAACACTACTTTCATTTCTATCTCATAATTTAATGGAAAGAAATAATAATGATATAGAGGTATATTATAATTCCAGTATAACATCATATATAATAACTTTAAATCCATCCTTTATACATCCCACATATGGTTTTAACGAATCAAATCACTTTGAGGGGGCGGTAGTCCGCACTTCCTTAAATGAAGATATCGCATTTACCCATAATGGAAACCATAAAGGTATGCCCAAAATGAAAAATAAAGAAGATTAAGGAGAACATAAACATATTCTATATCATATATAAAAATAGTGACATCTTAATGGCCACCTTTGAAGTTGTTAGAATAATATAGAAAGATCATCATTTCGTGAGGCAGAAATTCGCCATCCACAGAAATAGAATGTTCTTTAACCATTAGACGTAGGTGTGTGTATGTGTAGCTCGAATCCTTATTATAACAACATCCTAGTATATGTAAGATACTTGAGTTGTTACAAAAGAGATGAATAAAAGGATTTTAGGGGGTTGGAGAAGCAAGATAATACAAAAGGTCTCAAGTGAAGACATTACCTTATAATCGGGTAACTCTCTTTGGTTTGAGCTCAAAGGCTTCCTTGGGAAGACTTCTGCCCAATGTGAGGCTTCAAGGAGTAAGGGAGGGATGTGGAGAGACAAAATGAGCCGGGTTTGGTCAAGACAAAGGCTTTGTAAGTGTGGGTAATGAGGTAGAGGTGGGGGCCTTTTATAAGAGGAGAGGACGGACACTCTTGGAAAGTAAGGAAATGTTATTTTATTTTAGAATGAGTTTCGGTTATTAATGGTCCCACATTGATTTTTTTCTAGGATAAGGTGATAAGGGTTCGAAATATACCCATAAAATAGGTTTTGGACATGTGTAGGTCTTAGATTTTACATTATCATTCCATTTTATTTAAATCGTTAAATAATGAGGTAATCGCTACATCATCATGGTGTCATAAATAATTAATTTATTTATTGTATAAAAATTATAAATAAATACAATGATGTAGGAAATCGTTTTATCTTTCCAATGAATATTTATTGTAAAAAATATGACTTGTATAACCCCATGTAAAAATTGGTTTAGTAAAACATCTCATGTTTGTGTCATTTTTACTTTAACGTTAAATAAAAGGCATAAATGTCATTATCATACCCAAGTGGCTCCATGGGGTTCCAAAAATCGACCCATGGGTTATCTTGGTTGGCCATAACTCATCCAATAGGGTTAGGAAAAGTTTCAAGATATTTTCAATTTATTATAATATTATTTTTAACTTAAATTACACTAATTACCTTTAATCGTGATTAATAAAACATAAAAGTTACTATTCACCGAAATTTATTTTAATCCCATTGAACCACATTTTAATTAATAATGAAAATCATTTAAATTGGATTTTTGAGATTCAAAACACAGATGTGGAAAAGTCCCATTTAAACGAAAAATCAAATTTTGTAACCACCACTTTGCAGTTTCACTATTCATCAAAAATTGATGTATTTCAGAAAAAAACCAAAACATCACCCAAAGCTATATTTGATATTCCAAATTCAAAAATGAAGTCCATTTTAAAAAATTCAAAACATATAAGTTGCATTAATTAATTTAATGATTAATTCCTATTGTCAAAACAAAGAGCGTGTTTTTATGAAACAATAAGTATCAAAAGATTGACACCAGTTTAAGTCCAATTTCAAAGTGAAATTGATTCCAATGACCACCATTGGATTAAATGGTAAAAATATATTCTACTTTCACTTTAAAACCAATTATAAAGATAATCTAATCATCTTAATAAATTAGATTAAAAAGAGGTTTTGAATTAAAATACAACATTTTACACTATTCATTAAAAAATGAACTTTATCGGAAAAATACCAAAAAATTACACAAAGTAATATTTGATGTACCGATTCTAAAGAAGAGTTTTATTTGGTCCAATAGAATTTATAAGAGTGACCAAAACTATATTTAATGACGGTTCACCATCAAATGTTGATAAGTGGACCTTTTGTGAAAATTTGAGTATATAAGTATAAAATTGAATTCTTTTCGTATTTTAAGCCTTTATCCTTTATTAGATAAATGTAAAAACATTTAACAAACATATATAATTATATTGTAGTTATTTATATCCATTCTCTCCAGTAAAATGGCTACGTGTTAACTAACATTTAAAATAATATTATTTTATTACTAGTGTGCAGCGTACGATTTCAAAGAAACTCTTTGTTGCGTATCGGGTACGCTATTGAACATAGAAACCCCTTGAAAGTAAAACTAATATTTAATTCGCAAATATTTATAAATATGAAAATGTATTATTCTTTATTTACCTGAGATGTTACATCTTTCTCCCCTTTTTGGAATTGCATCCTCGCAATTTTATTCACTTATCAAAATAAGTGGGGGTATTTATCCCTCATAGCATTTTCAGATTCCCATGTTGCCTCTTCAATCATATAGTTTTTCCAGAAAACATTTACATGATGAATCACTTTATTCTGTAACACCTGCTCCCAGTGGTCAAGAATCTGGACCGGTTGTTCCTCATAAGATATGTTCTCTTCCAGCTGAACTACCTCTCGACTCAAAACATGAGATGGATCTGGCATATACTTTCTCAGCATCGAAACATGAAAAACATTGTGTACCTGAGATAAACTCGGAGGTAATGCCACACTGTATGCAACTGGTCCAACTCTCACCAGAATTTCATATGGTCCAATGAACATTGGACTTAGCTTTCCTTTCTTACCAAATCACATCACACTTTTCCATGGTGAGACTTTGAGAAAAAAACATGATCACCTACCTCGAAAGATAGATCCTTCCTCCGGTTCTCCGCATAACTCTTCTGTCTGCTTTGAGATGTTTTCATCTGTTTTTGAATCAACTGAACTTTTTCTACCATCTCTTCTACCAATTCTGGTTACATCAGCTTCCTTTCACCCACTTCATCCCAAAATGCTGGAGTTCGACACTACTTCCCATATAATACCTCAAATGGTTCCATCTGTATACTTGAATGAAAACTGTTATTATAAGAAAACTCAACCAAAGAAAGATGTTGGTCCCAAATTCCCTGATAATCCATCGAACATGCTCGTAGCATATCCTAAAAGGTCTGAATTGTTCGTTCTGACTGCCCATCTGATTGTAGATGAAAAGCTGTACTAAAATTCAATTCAGTACCCAATGACTTCTGAAGGCCTTTCCAAAAGATAGAAGTAAACCTAGGATCATGGTCAGATACAATGTAGAGAGGAAGTCCATGTAACCTGACTGTCACATTAAGATACAAACGGGAAAGTTGATCTAGGGAAAAATTATCTCGTATGGAAAGTAAATTAGCATATTTAGTCAAGCGATCAACAATAACCTAGATTGCATTATTACCTCGAGATGTCCCCGGTAATCCCACAACAAAGTCCATGGATATGTTTTCCCATTTCCACTCTGGCACTGGTAAAGGCTGAAGAATCCCTTTTGGTAACTATCGCTCGGCTTTAACCTACTGAAAAGTCAAACACTTCACAGTAAAATCAGCAATATCTCTTTTCATTACATCCCACCAGTAATACTCCCGCAGATCTCCGTACATCTTAGTACTGCCAGGATGAACTGAAAACGGAGAACTATGAGCTTCACATAAAAATTCTCTTTTCAACTGTGAATCACAAGGAACACACAATCTCTTACTAAATATCAAAACACAATCATTATCAATGTTGAATTCAGGCTACTTACCCTTCTGAACCAGCTCTACCTTTTTCTGCGACTCACTGTCTTGCTTCTGTGCTATCTTGATTCTGTCTGATAGGGATGATCTCACTGATACCTGAAACAAAATAGAATAACTTCCTGCACCAACAAATTCTATGCCAAAGTTCATCAAATCAATAACCAAAGGATCTCATTCCAAATGTAGCATGGTTAATAAAGCATTACTTTTTCGACTCAAAGCATCAGCCACATTATTTGCTTTTCCCGGATGGTAATGAATTGTACAATCATAATCCTTGATTAAATCCAGCCATCTCCTCTATCTCATGTTCAATTATTTATGAGTGAATATATACTTTAAACTTTAGTGATCAGTATATATTTCACACTTTACTCCTTAAAAATGATGCCTCCAAATTTTTAAAGCAAAAACAACAGCAGCTAATTCCAAATCATGTGTAGGGTAATTTACCTCATGAGTTTTCAACTGACGTGAAGCATAAGAAATTACCTGATCATTCTGAATAAGGACACAACCATATCCCTTCAACGAAGCATCACTGTATATAACAAACTCACCACTCCTAGAAGGAAGTGCCAAAACTTGAGCATTTGCCAATCTTCTTTTCAACTCCTCAAAAAAAACATCACATTCTTTTGTCCAGATACACTTAACACCCTTCTGAGTTAGCTTAGTCATTGGACTAGATAACCGTGAAAAATTCTCAACAAACCTTCGGTAGTAACCTGCCAAACCAAGGAAACTACGGATCTCAGTTACATTTGTGGGTCTCGGCCATTCTTCAACAACTTTTGTTTTAGCAGGATCAACAATTATGCCATCTTTTGAAACAATGTGACCCAGGAAAGAAATTTGTTGTAACCAAATCCCACACTTTCTGAACTTTCCATATAGTTTCTTTTCTTTTATGGTTTTCAAGATAACCCTTAAATGACTTTCATGCTCCTCTTTACTTTTAGAAAACACCAAAATATCATTAATGAAAACAACCACAAACTTATCCAAGAACTCATGGAAAATTCTATTCATAAGGTCCATGAATACAGCAGGTGCACTGGTTAACCCAAAAGGGATAATTACAAATTCATAATGGCTATATCTAGTACGGAACGCAGTCTTCGGAACGTCTTCTTCTTTTACATTCAACTGATGGTACCCCGACCTATAGTCAATCTTCGAAAAATATTGACTTCCCTGGGGCTGATCAAACAAATCATCGATATGCAGCAAAGGATACTTGTTCTTAACAGTAATATTATTCAAGGCTCTATAATCAATGAAAATTCTCATTGAGCCATCTTTCTTTTTAACAAACAAGACATGAGAACCCCATGGTGATGTGCTAGGTCGAATGAAACATTTATCTAATAACTCCTGCAATTGCTTCTTTAACTCTAAAAGTTCAATTTGATCCATTCGATAAGGGGGTTTTAAAATTGGCATAGAATGAGGAACTAAGTAAACAGTAAATTCAACTTCCCGATCATGAATAATACTAGGCAACTCATCAGGAAAAACATCAAGATAATCATTTACCACTGGCACATCATTAATCTGAACAGTTCCATTATTTTCAACAATATGTGCAAGGTAACATTAATTTCCTTCATTTCCTAGTTTCTCAACTTCCTGATATGTTATCAAAAGCAAGGGTTCATTTTTGTACACAAACTTAAAATATTTCTGAAAAGAAACCATTTTAGCTCTTTAGTCAATCTTAGCATGATAAACAGAAAGCCAATCCATGCCCAAAATAACATCAAACTCTACTAGAGGCAAAACAATAAGGTTTGCTGGTAGATTCTTTCCACACACAAGGATAGGAAGGTTCCTATAATTCCTTTTTGTCTCAACGTTCCCTCCGGGTGTTTTTACCATACGTTCAGGGTTCATATCATGAGATGGAATTTCCAATTTACTAGAAAACTTCTCAGAAATGAATGAATGTGTAGACCCTGAATCAAACAACACATTGGAATAATCTAAACAAACAAACAGTGTACTTGATACAACTTCATTCAATGGCCCATCATCTGCTGAAGTTGTTGCAAAGGATTTCACCACCCCTTTCTGCTTGTAGTATGGCTGCTTTCCCCCAGTCGAGTTCTTCGTTAGACACTCATTTTCATAATGACCCATTTCATTACACTTAAAACATCTTACCGCTGGCTTTTCATTTCCTGGTTGATCATCTTCCTTACAGTTACGAGCAATATGACAAGACTTACCACACCGAAATCACTTTCCAGACTTGGATAAACATTCTCCAGGATGCATTTTACCACACTTCTCATAGGATCGATATTTGGTTTTCTTACCTCCTTCCTTCTTTGATGAATTCTTCCCCTTTTCCTTCCAACTAGACCTCTTATTCTGCTATTTTTCATAGAACACCTGATCATTGGAAAACTCCATTTCCACCTTCTCTGCACATCGAACAAGTTTTTCATAACTTTTGAACTCACGAGAAGCTAAAGCACTTCGATACTTTGGATTTAACCCTGAGTAAAAATGGATTATTTTAATATCAAGATCTCGTATGAAGTTTGGAGAAAACCTTGCCAATCGAGTGAACTTTACTTCATAAGAAGCCACAGAATCATCCTCCTACCTCAATTCTAGGAACTGTTTTTCCATCCTAAGACGAACCACCATAGGAAAAGTTTTCTCAAGAAACATACCTTTGAATTCGTCCTAGTGAAGATCCTCAATCTCATCACTATCCCTGATATTTTTTACCATCGACCACCACTAATTAGCTTCACCTTCAAAACAGTAAACAACAAGATTAACCTTTTGATTTTATGAACACCCCATGATATCAAAAATCTTCTCCAGTGCTTTAATCCACCCTTCAGCTTCTACGGGGTCAGATGATCCTCTGAATGATAGGGTATGTTGCCTCATGAAATGTTCCACCACTGACATATTCCTCTGCGGTTGATCTGGATGATCTCGTGCATGGATACCACCACCATTTATAGCTTGATTCAAATATGCCATCACTGCAACAAACTGTTCAGTTCCAATTCCGACCATCTCATGTTTCTGATTTGGACGGCTGTCTTCCTCCTGATGTCATCCCAACATAGCTGCTTTGTTTCCTCTATGAAAAACAATTCTGAACACAGAAATATCTTAGGTGAAGCAACATGGTAATCATTAAATGCTATATCATTTCATTCATACCATAAATTAACTTATAAATTAACAATTTTCTAACTCCTAAAGTTGTCTAAACCAACCTTTGATACCAACTATAAGGCCCCGGACTTAAACCTTACTTAATATTGAATTAAATGAATAATTCACATTGAGGATCTTTTCAGGTTTAGAGTTTTAGAGAAATAGGACATAACTATTACATCTCAAAAGATTACAAAGTAGACTATGTTTCTATAAAATAAAAACTCTCTTAAAAAGAAACATGTCTAGTTCCATGTTTTATATAGCATGAATTTCCCTTGATTCCATCCTTGACCCTATCCCACATTAAGTCCTGTGAAAAACATTTCAAAAAAACTTGCGGTGAGCATAAAAAGCTCAGTAAGGGATACACAAAGAATAAAAATATTTAGTTTATCAAAACAAAAAGTAAACCATGTAAACTTTATCAAAGTAATACTTTTCACCTTTATGAAGTAGTAAAAACTCTTCAATGAATAAAAGATCATTGCTTACCCTTTTCTAACCAAAATATTACCATAAAACCCATAAAAAGATCACATAACCTATATAGGTAACTTGGGACATAAACATACATAAGTGGAATAACCATACGGTCGACTTCCACACATATTACTTAATGGAATAGCCATTCGGCCAACTTCCATAAATACTTAATGGAATAGCCATATGGCCGACTTCCATACCCAATGAATTGGAGGTTATAACGTAACCACCCATCCTAGTATTCACGGCACCACCCATCATATGGTTTATCACGTAACCACCTGTTAAAATGTCCATGTACCAATATAAAATCATAAAACTTAAAACCAATATAAAGGAATGATAACATTTCCACATTTCAATCACAATATATCATAAATATATTGACATAATAGAATCCTTTATCAAAACCATTTTCAATACCAAAATAAATAAAAGAGTATATGGTATTTATTTTATTTTAAAAACCTTACGGCTTGTTGAGGAAGCCAAAGACCAAATAATACTCGCAGCGGCAGAAAAGGTCGTTGTCACTGTGTACGTTAAAAGAAACATTCCTTTTTGTCGTTTAGTAAAACGCCTGGTAGAAAAATATTACTTTTGTATAAAAGTAAAAGTCAAAGGGTTTTATACACCGTATAAAAGATAGTCGTGCGTCAAACGAAATATGCCTCAATGAAAGGAGATTGAGATGAAGTCCCTTACCTCGGGTCCGACTTGACTCGATCGTTCTTTAATGTCCTGAATAATAAACTTGAGTTAATTTATATTTTCTTAAGAACCTTTTTAAAGTTCATTATTCCTTTTATATCACTTATTTCCATGTTATAAACATTATGTAATCATTTAAGTTAATAATGTTTGTTTTGTCGATATTTGGTCATTAGGTCGAAAGTGGACTTCTTACGATTACATGTTGTTCGTGTGGTCAAAGGTTCTTTATATCCAGAATGACATTCCTGATTTGGATATTATATATATCATATATATCCAGCATATACATGTATTTATAATATTACATAATCATTTAGATGTAAGAAATGAAATGTACCGTTCATGGAGACGGTAAGCCGTACGTACGCATGAATGCTACTTTCATTTCATTGTCATATTAATGGAATTAAAACTAAATGAGAGGTATGTATATTTTAATTCTAGAATTATATTCATCATTTAGATGTATCATTCATCATATATATCGATTATATACATGTACTTATAATAGTACATTACATTTGGGGATAAGAAATGAAATGCACCGTTCATGGAGACGGTAAGCCGTACGTACGCATGAACGCTACTTTCATTTCTATCTCATAATTTAATGGAAAGAAATAATAATGATATAGAGTTATATTATAATTCCAGTATAACATCATATATAATAACTTTAAAACCATCCTTTATACATCCCACATATGACATTAACGAATCAAATCACTTTGAGGGGGCGATAGTCCGCACTTCCTTAAATGAAGATATCACATTTACCCATAATGGAAACCATAAAGGTATGACCAAAATGAAAAATAAAGAATATTAAGGAAAACATAAGCATATTATATATCATATATAAATATAGTGACATATTAATGGCCTCCTTTGAAGGTGTTAGAATAATATCGAACAATCATCATTTCGTGAGGCAGAAATTCACCATCCACGGAAACTGTATGTTCGTTAACCATTAGACGTAGGTGTGTGTATGTGTAGCTCTAATACTTCTTATAACAACATCCTAGTATATAGAAGATACTGTATTTGTTACAAAAGAAATGAATAAAAAGAGTTTAGGGGGTTGTAGAAGCAAAATAAAACAAAAGGACTCAAGTGAAGACATTACCTTATAATCGGGTAACTCCCTTTGGTTTGAGCACAAAGGATTCCTTGTAAAGCCTTCTTCCCAAAGTGAGGCTTAAAGGAGTAAGAGAGGGATGTGGAGAGACAACATGAGCATCATTTGGTCGATCCAAAGGCTTTTTATGTGTGGGTAATGAGGTAGAGGTGGGGGCCTTTTATAAGAGGAGAGGAGAGGCACTCTTGGAAAGTAAGGAAATGTTATTTTATTTTAGAATGAGTTTCGGTTATTAATGGTACCACATTGATTTGTTCCTAGGATAAGGTGATAAGGGTTCTAAATCTACCCATACAAAAGGTTTTGGACATGTTTAGGTATTATATTTTACATTATCTATCCATTTTATTTAAATCGTTAAATAATGAGGTAATCGCTGCATCATCATGGTGTCATAAATAATTTAATTTATATAATGTCTAAAAATTAATAAAAAAATACTATGATTTAGGTAATCTTTTTAGTTTTCCAGTGAATATTTATATTAAAAACGATGACTTGTATATCCCCATGTAAAAATTGGTTTAGTAAAACATCTCATGTTTGTGTCATTTTTACTTTAACTTTAAATAAAAGGCATAAATGTCATTATCATACCCATGTGGCTCCACGGGGTACCAAAAATCGACCAATGGGTTGTCTTGGGCGAACATAACTCATCCAATAGGGTTAGTACAAGTTTCAAGATATTTTCATTTTATTATAATATCATTTTTACCTTAAATTACACTAATTCCCTTTAATCGTGATTAATAAAAATAAAAGTTACTATTCAACAAAATTTATTTTAATCCCATTGAACCACATTTTACATAATAATGAAAATAATTTAAATTGGATTTTTGAGATTCAAAACACATAAGTGGTAAAGTCCCATTCAAATGAAAAATCAAATTTTGTAACCACCACTTTGCGGTTTCACTATTCATCAAAAATTGATGTTTTTCAGAAAAAAACCAAAACATCACCCTAAACTATATTTGATATTCCGAATTCAAAAATGAAGTCCATTTTACAAAATTAAAAACATATAAGTTGCATTAATTATTTTAATAATTAATTTCCGCTGTCAAAACAAATAGCGTGTTTTTATGAAACAATAAGTATCAAAAGATTGACACCAGTTTAAGTCCAATTTCAAAGTGAAATTGATTCCAATGACCAATATTGGATTAAATGGTAAAAATATATTCTAATTTCACTTTAAAACGAATTCAAAAAATAATCTAGTCATCTTAATAAATTAGATTAAAAATAGGTTTTGAATTAAAATACAACATTTTACACTATTCATTAAAAAAATGAACTTTATCGGAAAAATACCAAAAAATTACACAACGTAATATTTGATGTCCCGATTCTAAAGAAGAGTTTTATTTGGACCAATAGAATGTATAAGAGTGACCAAAACTATATTTAATGATGGTTCACCATGAAATGTTTATAAGTGGACCTTTCGTGAAAATTAGAGTATATAAGCCTAAAAATGAATTCTTTTCATATTTTAAGCCTTTATAATTTATTAGATAAATGTAAAAACATTTAACAAACATATATAATCATATTTTAGTTATTTCAATCCATTCCAGCCAGTACAACGACTGCGTGTTAACTAACATTTAAAATAATATTATTTTATTACTAGTGTGCAACGTACGATTTCAAAGAAACTCTTTGTTGCGTATCGGGTACGCTATCGAACATAGCAACCCCTTTAAAGTAAAATTAATATTTAGTTCGCAAATATTAATAAATATGAAAATGTATTATTCTTTATTTGCCTGGGATGTTACATCCTTCCCCCCTTTTGGGAATTGCATCCTCGCAATTTTATTCACTTATCAAAATAAGTTGGGGTATTTATCCCTCATAGCATTTTAAGATTCCCATGTTGCCTCTTCAATCATATGGCTTTTCCACATAACCTTTTCCTGATTAATCACCTTATTCTGTAACACCTGCTCCCTATGGTCAAGAATCTGGACCGGTTGTTCCTTATAAGATAGGTTCTCTTCCAGCTGAACTACCTCTGGACTCAAAACATGAGATGGATCTGGCATATACTTTCTCATCATCGAAACATGAAAAACATTGTGTACCTGAGATAAACTTGGAGGTAATGCCACTCTTTATGCAACTGATCCAACTATGTCAAGAATATCATATGGTCCAATGATCCTTGGACTCATCTTTCCTTTCTTACCAAATCGCATCACACTTTTCCATAGTGAGACTTTGAGAAAAAAACATGATCACCTACCTCGAAAGATAGATCCTTCCTCCGGTTATCCGCATAACTCCACTGTCTGCTCTAAGCTGTTTTCATGTGTTTTTGAATCAACTGAACTTTTTCTGCCATCTCTTCTACCAATTCTGGTCCAATCAGCTTCCTTTCACCCACTTCATACCAAAATGCTGGAGTTCGACACTGCTTCCCATATAATGCCTCAAATGGTCCCATCTGTATACTGGAATGAAAACTGTTATTATAAGAAAACTCAACCAAAGAAAGATGTTGGTCCCAAATACCCTGATAATCCATTGAACAAGTTCGTAGCATATCCTCCACGGTCTGAATTGTTCGTTCTGACTGCCCATCTGATTGCGGATGAAAAGCTGTACTAAAATTTAATTCAGTATCCAACGACTTCTGAAGGCCTTTCCAAAAGTTATAAGTAAACCTAGGATCATGGTTAGATACAATGGAGAGAGGAAATCCATGTAACCTTACTATCTCTTTAAGATACAAACGAGAAAGTTGATCTAGGGAAAAATTATCTCGTATGGAAAGGAAATGAGCAGATTTAGTCAAGCGATCAACAATAACCCAGATTGCATTATTACCTCAATATGTCCTTGATAATCCCACAACAAAGTCCATGGATATGTTTTCCCATTTCCACTCTGGCACTGGTAAAGGCTGAAGCATCCCTTTTGGTAACTGTCACTCTGTTTTAACCTGCTGAAAAGTCAAACACTTCACAGTAAAATCAGCAACATCTCTTTTCATTCCATCCCACCAGTAATACTCCCGCAGATCTCCGTACATCTTAGTACTGCCAGGATGAAATGAAAACGGAGAACTATGAGATTCACATAACAATTCTCTCTTCAACTGTGAATCACAAGTGACACACAATATCTTCCCAAATCTCAAAACACATTCATTATCAATGTTGAATTCAGGAAACTTACCCTTTTGAACCAGCTCTACCTTTTTTTGTGACTCACTGTCTTGCTTCTGTGCTTTCTTGATTCTGTCTGATAGGGATGATCTCACTGATACATGAAACAAAACAGAAGAACTTCCTACACTAACAACTTCAATGCCAAATTTCATCAAATCAAAAACCAAAGGATCTCATTCCAAACGTAGCATGGTTAATGAAGTATTACTTTTTCGACTCAAAGCATTGGCTACTTTATTTGATTTTTCCGGATGGTAATGAACTATACAATCATAATCCGTGATTAATTCTAACCATCTCCTCTGTCTCATGTTCAATTCTTTCTGAGTGAATATATACTTTAAACATTAGTGATCAATATATATTTCACACTTTACTCTATACAAATGATGCCTCCAAATTTTTAAAGCAAAAACAATAGCAGCTAATTCAAAATCATGTGTAGGGTAATTTACCTCATTAGTTTTCAACTGACGTGAAGAATAAGCAATTACCTGATCATTCTGCATAAGGACACAGCCACGTCCCTTCAAAGAAGCATCACTGTATATAACATACTCACCACTCCTGGAATGAAGTGCCAAAACTGGAGCATTTACCAATCCTCTTTTCAACTCCTGAAAACGAACATCACATTCTTTTGACCAGATAAACATAACACCCATCCGAGTTAGCTTAGTCATTGGACTAGATATCCGTGAAAATGTTTCAACAAACCTTCGGTAGTCACCTTCCAAACCAAGGAAACTACGGATCTCGGTTACATTTGTGAGTCTCGGCCATTCTTCAACAACTTTTTTTTTAGCAGGATCAACAGTTATGCCATATTTTGAAACAATGTGACCCAGGAAAGAAATTTGGTGTAACCAAAACCCACACTTTCTGAATTTTCCATATAGTTTCTTTTCTTTTAAGGTTTGCAATATAACCCTTAAATGACTTTCATGCTCCTCTTTACTTTTAGAAAACACCAAAATATCATCAATGAAAACAACCACAAACTTATCCAAGAACTCATGGAAAATTCTATTCATAAGGTCCATGAATACAGTAGGTGCATTGGTTAACGCAAAAGGCATAACTACAAATTAATAATGGCCATATCTAGTACGGAACGCAGTCTTAGGAACGTCTTCTTATTTTACTTTCAACTGATGGTACCCCGACCACAAGTCAATCTTCGAAAAATACTGAGCTCCCTGGAGCTGATCAAAAAAATCATCGATATGAGGCAAAGGATACATGCTCTTAACAGTGATGTCATTCAAGGCTTTATAATCAATGAAAAGTCTCATAGAGACATATTTCTTTTTAACAAAAAAGACATGAGCACCCCATGGTGATGTGCTAGGTCGAATGAATCCTTTATCTAATAACTCCTTCAATTGCTTCTTTAACTCTAAAAGTTCAACATGAGCCATTCGATAAGGGGGTTTTGAAAATGGATTAGAATCAGGAACTAAGTCAACAGTAAATTCAACTTCCCGATCATGAATAATACTAGGCAACTCATCAGAAAAAACATCAAGATACTCATTTACCACTGGCACATCAATAATCTGAACAGTTCCTTTATTTTCAACAATATGTGCAGGGTAACATTAATTTCCTTCTTTTACTAGTTTTTCAACATCCTGATATGTTATCAAAATCAAGGGATCATTCTTGTACACAAACTGAAAATCTTTCTGAAAAGAAACCATTTTAGCTCTATAGTCAATCTTAGCATGATAAACTGAAAGCCAATCCATGCCCAAAATAACATCAAACTCTACTAGAGGCAAAACAATAAGGTTTGCTAGTAGATTATTTCTACACACAAGGATATGAAGGTTCTTATAATTCCTTTTTGTCTCAACGTTCCCTCCGGGTGTTTTTACCATAAGTTTAGGGTTCATATCTTGAGATGGAATTTACAATTTACTAGAAAACTTCTCAGAAATGAAAGAATGTGTAGACCCTGAATCAAACAACACATTGGTATAATCTGAACAAACAGAAAGTGTACCTGATACCACTTCATTCGATGGCCCAACATCTGCTGAAGTTGTTGCAAAGGATTTCACCACCCCTTTCTTCTTGTAGTCTGGCTGCTTTCCCCCAGTCGAGTTCTTCGTTAGACACTCATTTGCATAATGACCCATTTCATTACACATAAAACATATTACCGCTGGCTTTTCATTTCCTGCTTGATCATCTTCCTTTCAGTTACGAGCAATATGACCAAACTTACCACACTGAAAGCACTTACCAGACTTGGATAAACATTCTCCAGGAAGCATTTTACCACACTTCTCACAGGATGGATATTTGGTTTTCTTACCTCCTTGATTCTTTGATGAATTCTTCCCCTATTCCTGCCAACTAGATCTCTTATTCCGCTGTTTTTCATAGAACACCTGATCATCGGTAAACTCCATTTCCACCTTCTCGGCACATTGAACAAGTTTTTTATAACTTTTGAACGCACGAGAACCTAAAACCCTTCGATACTTTGGCTTTAAACCTGAGTAAAACTGTTTTATTTTACTATCAAGATCTCGTATGAAGTTTGGAGCATACCTTGCCAATCGAGTGAACATTGATTCATAAGTAGCCACAGAATCATCCTCCTGCCTCAATTCTAGGAACTGTTTTTCCATCCTAAGACGAACCACCTTAGGAAAATATTTCTCAAGAAACATACCTTTGAATTAGTCCTAGTGAAGATCCTCAATCTCATCACTATCCCTGATATTTTTTACCATCTACCACCACTGATCAGCTTCACCTTCAAAACGGTAAATAGCAAGACCTACCTTTTGATGTTCTGAACACCCCATGACATCAGAAATCTTCTCCAGTGCTTTAATCCACCCTTCAGCTTGTACGGGGTCAGATGATCCTTTGAATGATGGGGGATTTTTCCTCATGAAATGTTCCACCACTAACATGTTCCTCTGCGGTTGAACTGGATGATCTCATGCATGGATACCACCACCATTTATAGCTTGAGTCAAATGTGCCATCACTGCAACAAACTGTTCAGTTCCAATTCCGACCATCTCATGTTGCTGATTTGGAAGGTTGTCTTCCTTCTGATGTCATCCCAACATAGCTGATTTGTTTCCTCTATGGAAAACCATTCTTAACAAAGAAATATCTTAGGTGAAGCATCATGGTAATCTTTAAATGCTATATCATTTCAATCATACCATAAATTAACTTACAATTTAAAAATTTTCTAACTCCTAAAGTTGTCTAAACTGACCTTTGATACCAAATATAAGGCCCCGACCTTAAACCTTACTTAATATTGAATTAAAGGATATTTTCAGGTTAAGAGTTTTAGAGAATTAGGACATAACTGTTACATCTCAAAAGATTACAAAGTAGACTATGTTTCTGTAAAATAAAAAATCTCTTAAAAAGAAACATGTCTAGTTCCATGTTTTACATAGCATGACTTTCCCTTGATTCCATCCTTGACCCTATTCCCCATTAAGTCCTGTGAAAAACATTTCAAAAAAACTTGGGGTGTGCATAAAAATCTCAGTAAGGGATACACAAAGAATAAAAACTGTTAGTTTATCAAAACAAAAATTTAACCACGTATACTTTATCAAAGTAATACTTTTCACCTTTATGAAGTAGTAAAAACTCTTCAATGAATAAAAGATCATTAATTACCCTTTTGTAACCAAAAGATTACTGTAAAACCCATAAAAAGATCACATAACCAATATAGGTAACTTGGTACATAAACATACTTAAGTGGAATAACCATACTGTCGACTTCCACACATATCACTTAATAGAATAGCCATTCGTCCAACTTCCATACATACTTAATGGAATAGCCATATGACCAACTTCCATACCCAATGCATTGGAGGTTATATCGTAACCACCCGTCCTGGTATTCACGGAACTACCCGTCATATGGTTTATCACGTAACCACCCGTTATAATGTCTAAGTACCAATATAAAATCATAAAACATAAAACCAATATAAAGGAATGATAACATTTCCACATTTCAATCACAATATATCATAAATATATTGACCTAATAGAATCCTTTATGAAAACGACTTTCAATTCCAAAATATATAAAAGAGTATATGGTATTTATTTTATTTTAAAAACATTACGGCTTGTTGAGGAAGCCAAAGACCAAATAATATTCCCATCGGCGGAAATGGTCGGTGTCACCGCGTACGTTAAAAGAAAAATTCCTTTTTGTCATTTAGTAAAATGATTCGTAGAAAAATATTCCTTTTGTATAAAATTAAAAGTCAAAGGGGTTTATACACCGTATAAAATATAGTTGTGTATAAAACGAAATATGCCTCAATGAAAGGAGATTGAGACGAAGTCCCTTACCTCGGGTCCGACTTGACTCGATCGTTCTTCAAAGTCCTGAATAATAAACTTGAGTTAATTTATATTTTCTTAAGAACATTTTTGGAGGTCATTATTCCTTTTATATCACATATTTCCATGTTATAAACATTATGTAATCATTTAAGTTAATAATGTTTGTTTTGTCGATATTTGGTCCTTATATCGAAAGTGGACTTCTTACGATTACATGTTGTTCGTGTGGTCAAAGGTTCTTTATATCCAGAATGAAATTCCTTATTTGGATATCATATATATCCAGCATATACATGTATTTATAATATTACATAATCATTTAGAGTTAAGAAATGAAATGCACCGTTCATGGAGACGGTAATCCGTACGTACGCATGAACGCTACTTTCATTTCATTGTCATATTAATGGAATTAAAACTAAATGAGAGGTATGTATATTTTAATTCCAGAATTATATTTATCATTTAGATGTATCATTCATAATATATATCGATTATATACATGAACTTATAATAGTACATTACATTTGGGGATAATAAATGAAATGCACCATTCATGGAGACGGTAAGCCGTACATACGCATGAACGCTACTTTCATTTCTATCTCATAATTTAATTGAAAGACATAATAATGATATAGAGGTATATTATAATTCCAGTATATCATCATATATAATAACTCTAAATACATCCTTTATACATCCCACATATGGCATTAACGAATTAAATCACATTGAGGGGGCGGTAGTCCGCACTTCCTTAAATGAAGATATCGCATTTACCCATAATGGAAACCATAAAGGTATGACCAAAATGAAAAATACAGAAGCTTAAGGAAAACATAAACATATTATATATCATATATAAATATAGTGACATCTTAATGGCCACTTTTTTAGGTGTTAGAAGAATATCGAACAATCATCGTTTCGTGAGGCAGAAATTCGTCATCCACGGAAATAGTATGTTCTTTAACCATTATACGTATGTGTGTGTATTTGTAGCTCGAATAATTATTATAAAAACATCCTATTATATGGAAGATACTGGAGTTGTTACAAAAGAAATGAATAGAAATAGTTTAGGGGGTTGGAGAAGCAAAATTAAACAAAAGGACTCAAGTGAAGACATTACCTTATAATCGGGTAACTCCCTTTGGTTTGAGCTCAAAGGCTTCCTTGGGAAGACTTCTGCCCAAATTGAGGCTTCAAGGAGTAAGAGAGGGATGTGGAGAGACAAAATGAGCAGGGGTTGGTCGAGCCAATGGCTTTGGAAGTGTGGGTAATGAGGTAGAGGTGGGGGCCTTTTATTAGAGGAGAGGAGGGGCACTCTTGGAAAGTAAGGAAATGTTATTTTATTTTAGAATGAGTTTCGATTATTAATGGTCCCACATTGAGGTGTTTTGAGGATAAGGTGATAAGGGTTCTAAATCTACCCATAAAATATGTTTTGGACATGTGTAGGTCTTAGATTTTACATTATCTTTCCATTTTATTTAAATCGTTAAATAATGAGGTAATCGCTGCATCATCATGGTGTCATAAATAATTTAATTTATTTAATGTCTAAAAATTATAAAAAAAATACTATGATGTAGTAAATCGTTTTAGATTTCCAATGAATATTTATAGTAAAAAATATGACTTGTATAACCCCATGTAAAAATTGTTTTAGTAAAACATCTCATGTTTGTGTCATTTTTACTTTAACTATAAATAAAAGGCATAAATGTCATTATCATACCCAAGTGGCTCCATGGGGTACCAAAAATAGACCCATGGGTTGTCTTGGTCGGCCATAAATCATCCAATAGGGTTAGGACAAGTGTCAAGATATTTTAATTTTATTATAATATCATTTTTACCATAAATTACACTAATTACCTTTAATCGTGATTAATAAAAAATAAAAGTTACTATTAACCAAAATTTATTTTAATACCATTGAACCACATTTTACTTAATAATTAAAATCATTTAAATTGGATTTTTTATATTCAAAACACAGTAGTGGTAAATCCCCATTGAAACAAAAAATCAAATTTTGTAACCACCACTTTGCAGTTTCACTATTCATCAGAAATTGATGTTTTTCAGAAAAAAACCAAAACATCACCATAAGCTATATTTGATATTCCGAATTAAAAAATGAAGTCTATTTTAAAAAATTCAAAAAATATAAGTTGAATTAATTAATTTAATAATTAATTCCCGCTGTCAAAACAAATAACTTGTTTTTTTGAAACAATAAATATCAAATGATTGACACCAGTTTAAGTCCAATTTCAAAGTGAAATTGATTCCAATTACCACCATTGGATTAAATGGTAAAAATAAATTCTAATTTCACTTTAAAAACAATTCAAAAGATAATCTAATCATCTAAATAAATTATATTAAAAAGGGGTTTTGAATTAAAATACAACATTTTATACTATTCATTGAAAAATGAACTTTATCGGAAAAATATCAAAAAATTACACAAAGTAATATTTGATGTCCCGATTCTAAAGAATAGTTTTATTTGGTCCAATATAATGTATAAGAGTGACCAAAACTATATTTAATGACGGTTCGCCGTCAAATGTTGATAAGTGGACCTTTCGTGAAAATTAGAGTATATAAGCCTAAAATTTAATTCTTTTCGTATTTTAAGACTTTATCCTTTATTAGATAAATGTAAAAACATTTAAATAACATATATAATCATATTTTAGTTATTTATATCCATTCCATCCAGTACAACGGCTACGTGTTAACTATAATTTAAAATAATTTTATTTTATTACCAGTGTGCAACATACGATTTCAAAGAAACTCTTTGTTGCGTATCGGGTATGCTATCGAACATAGCAACCCCTTTAAAGTAAAATTAATATTTAATTCGAAAATATTAATAAATATGAAAATATATTATTCTTTATTTACCTGGGATGTTACAATACGTACGGATGCACGATACTTGCATTTATTTTTCATATTAAAAGGAATAAAAAAATAAATGATACATAGGTCAATCATAATTTTAGTATAATATATATTTCATATATATAACATATGTTCACTAATTCCAACCTTTTATTCTTTTCATGTATGGAATGAACAAATCATATCAATTTGAGGGGGTGGTTGTCCGCAATCATCAAATGCAATTATCATATTTACACATTATGTAAAGAATAAATGTATGATATTAATGAAAAACAAATAATAAAAAAAATTATACATATAATATATTTCATATATAAATACAATAACATCATAATTTCCACCATTTGAGTGGGTAGGAGAAAATTGGACAATCGTTGTTTCTTGAGGTAGTAGTTCACTATACCCAGAAACAATATGTTCATATCCATTAGATGGGTGTGGGTATAAGTGTAGTTAGAATCGATATCATGAAAAAATACATGTATATTTAGTTTAATGGTGTTTTTAGCTAATAAAATAATAAAAATGTCATAGGGAGTATATATTGAAAATAGTGGAAAATAACTTGAGAGAAGATATTTCATATATATCTAGTAACTTCATTTGATTTGATCCATAAGGCTTTCTTGAATTTCCTTCTGCCAAAGTTATGGCCTTTAAGAATATGAGATGAATTTTGGGATATTATTTGAGTATATTGCGGACAATAGAAGGTGCTTGATAGGTGTGAGATATGTGGGTAGATGTGGTGTCCTTTTATAAGAGGGGGAGGGGGTCTTTAGAAAGGTCTAGAAATATTATTTTAATATAATTTGATTTTCGTTTTCAAAAGGTCACAATGTAATTTATTACAATGATAAGATGATATTGGGTCAAAGCCCTCTAAAAAATAGGTTTTAGACAAGTTTAGATCACAAAAAAAACTTTAACATTTATCATTAACACTTAGTTAGAAACATTAACACTCCCCATGTATTCTTGTATTTTCATACATTATGGTAACTATATTAACTATAAATTTCCATGTGAACCATAAGTGGTTCATTAATGAAATTTTAAACATTTTGTACGTTATTTTCCCAAATCATAGATTTTTAGGACTATTAGACCAGTTAATAAAATTTTGTTCGTTTTGAATACTCATTTATGTCATTTTTATACTATTCATATCAGGAGATTTTAAAAATCCATAACAATATGATTCATTAAAAAAACCATCATTATTTCCAATATAAAAAGTCATTCTATTTCATAAAATTTTTGGATGGCATAAAAAGTTTTAAAATAAAATTATTTAAATATTTATAACCTCATTTTTTTCAATCATTCATTAATAAGGTAATCAGTATATCATTATTATGTTATTAATAGATTTTTTATTTGATGTCCAAAAATTATAAATAAAATAAAATAATATAGGAAAGGATACTAGTTTATGTCATAATTCCCTTTACTTGAAATTATTTAATATAAGATTTCATTATCACTCACAAGTGGATCCATGTGGTCCCAAAAATGACCAAAGGATGCCAATGGTTATACATATCCCATAAAATAGTATTAGAACATATATCATGGTTGTTTAATAATTTTATAATATTATTTTTACCCTTATTTACTAGATTTACCCTATTAACATGGTAAATAAAATAACTACTGAAGATACAATTCATAATGTCAAAATAATAAAAGTTAATAATTTACAAAATTGGAACCTTATTTTTCCAAATATGAAATCCATTTTTAAAAATGATAAACATATATGTTTTATTAATTATTTTAAAATTAATTCCCATTTGTCAAAACAAACATTTTTAAGAAATAATAAATATCAAAAGATTAACATTGGTTTACATGTAAATTAAAAGTGACATTATATACAATGACCAACATTGGATAAACGAAATTAAAAAATTACAAATATAAAACAAATTAAAATCAGAATATAAATATGTAATTTAATTAGATGAAATTGTATTTTTGACATCAAATACGGTATTTTTCACTATTCATTAAAAAAAGTGTGTTATCTGAAAATTACCAAAAATTTCATTCAATGTAAATTTAGATGTCCCAAATTTAATGATGAATTTAATTTGGTCCATTGAGACATATAAAATTGAATAATAAATAGATTTATAAAAGGGGTTGACATCAAAAGGTAGTAAAACTACATTTTAGAGAAATTATTCTTTTATCCGAAAAAATTGAATTTGTTCTTAAATCGTATCATGAGATCATATATGATTAAATTAAGACATTAAATTGAATATATAAAACTTATTTTTCATTAAATAAAAATCCCTATAAAATGATATGATTTAATAAACACAATTATTCTCTTTTAAATAGGCCTTCATAAGAACAAATTTTTTATATTAAATTGATTTATATTTCCATTTTTACTAAATTTGGTAACCAATTAATTATTATTTTAACTTGTGTAAACCATATTTCATAATTATGATGATATTACTCATTCTATCTATTCCAATGGCACGCCATTAACTAACATTTAAAATAATAATAATGTTATTGTATTATTTCTCTGTATAAATCAAAGTTATGTGAAACTAAAGATTTAGGAGAAACATATTGTTGTGTGTTGAGTATACTATTATAAAAAGTAACTTTAATATAAAATTAATATCTTATTCAAAAGTATTAATATAAATAAAAAAGTATTAATCTCTAAATACCTAGGTCATTACTATAGTGATGCTTATAATAAAAATAGTTAGACTATTAAAAATAAATATGACTTATTATTACACTTAATTTTTTAATTAAAATATTAAATATAATAATTTCATCAAATGAAACAATTGGTTTTAAAAAAAAATTATTAATTATTCAATAAATATCATACTCTTGAAAATATTGTAAAAATTTAATCATATCATAAAATTTTCATTCTTAATTTACAAAAAATGTTCATTATTTCAAATTATAAATCTATAATTCATAATTTAATCTTTTGAATAAATCCATATAATGGTTGAGAAATCAATTTTTTTAGAAGAATGTATTCTCATTTTCTATAAAATTATAAATTTTAATAAATTGAATTTGGAAATATATAATATTCCAAATTAATATTAATATGATATTAACCTAATTTATCATAACATTAGCTTGGTTATTAGCTTATACCATAATTTGAAATGGAATCCTCACAAATTAATTTATCAAAAATGTAATTTTGTCCATTTTCCATTATATTATTATTTGATTCTTATAACACTTATTCATTTGTATGGTTTATCTATAACCCCATAACCAATTAAATCTCTTTGTTCCATTACACATAGAATATGTGGTCATGTAACATTATAATTTGTTCATTATATGATGCGAATTCGACCAACCATTCATCATTAGTGCTCAAGACATGTGACATATGGTATATAATTTCATAACATCAAATCATGGAAAACATTATATAACTAATATAAAAAATAATTCATCTAAAATTAGTTGAAAAAAAATCCAATATTCTACTTGTTTTAGACTATATAATGAACTAAAAATATAGTTTCTCTACTTTAAAAAAATAAATAACACATTTTTATAGAGTTAATTCAATCAAAACACGTCAACCTTCCTCAAAAATGATATCTCCCTCGATTATCTACATAACATATTTTTAAACTATTATCATTCATAATAAGTTAGTAAATTATATTCTTCAAAACGTTAATTTCATCTACCCACAGAAGTCCCAATAAAATATTTTTCATATTTTATCCCAACTAGATGATGTATAACACTACATCGTAAAATACTAATGTCCATGGATGTGATCCAAAAAATTAGTGATGTGAGGACATTTGAACTTTTTCTTAACATTGTAATAAGATGAGGCTATATAACCAAAGAAAAATCTCAATGGAGGATAAGTATTTTTAACAAATAAAAAATATCACTATACTATGAAGTAATTATATGAATGAAACCATTATTATGAAACAATTGAAATTTGTTTTTCCAATTCCAAAATTTCTATGTTATATATTGGATAATGGGGTCTATAAATTAGCGTGTCATCATGAAATAAGTTAATATTAAATAAATCATTAAAATTATTAATAAAACAAACAATGTTATTATAAAATACATCCTTACTAAATTTTACTATGATAAAATAATTAATATGGACAGTTAATTCTATTCAATAACTTTATCTAAGTTTCAATCAATCCCAATTTATTCAATTTCTCAATTTATTGATGTGTAATGAAGTCAATGAAATCACTGATTATAATTTTTTCTACTAAATTTATCAACAAATTATTATATAAAATCCTACCCAGATAATTATAAAATAATACTAAGTGATTTTAGATTTTATATATATGAAATATCATCACATTAATAATAATTTAATGATTCTGTTTAATTATTGTTTCTTTAATACATTCAACCATGTTATTCATTAAAGTTCCATCTTCTTTTCATTACGTTATATCATAATTTCTTTTGAAAATTAAATATAAATTATTACACTAAAATACAGAAAACAGTACATTTAATTAGAATAATTCATATAAATATGTAACGTACATATCCATTCCATAGAATATGGGCCATTGTCAACTATAGTAGTAAAAAATTATTTTCCCACACCATTTTTCTTTTCATCGTAATGAGTTCCACCCATAAGTAACTATATTTGATCACATCTTTGCATAATTTCCCAATACATTTTAATTTAATAAACTAAATATTTGATGTCGATATATATTCACTTTCCTGGATTGTTCATGACTATTTTTCATATAGTCATAGTCCCAATGAAAAAAATAACTACACTAATAACACTTTACAAATACTATCAACCATTTCATGAAATGTTTTTTTTTCTACATATGGGAAAATTATGGGGGTCATTCATATAGATTCCAAAGTTTAATTCTTCTCCATTACTTCCCACCATGACTACTTCATACACTTTTATTCTTGAAGAGCATAATTTTCAGAAATATCCATCTCAAATTTCTCATCATAATGAAAAAAAATTCTTATAATTTTATTTTTTTGAGGCCAATGATATTAATAATATTATTTTAAATCCTATTTAATATATATTGAATTTTCTATTACATATGTTAATTAAATTTTATACATTTAGGGACAATCGGATAAAATTTTATTCACACAGAGATATCAAATATTCATATTTCAGCCCTAATTATTTTTTTTTTCTATCATGATTCAGTCTACATTAGAAAAATATTTCTCATAAAAATTATTAAATGTATAAAATTCAATATAATCATGATCCCCTCTATACGTCATGTATTCTAAACTAATATATTCCAATAATACAATTGGTATTTAAAACTAAAAAAAATCAAATAGTTGGTTTATGATTATTAGAAGTTTTGATTTATTTTAATTTAATTTTCAATGAATTGATCTATCCTTCGATTTACACTATATATGAAGCTCCAAAAAAATATTTAGGGTATTTTTTTTAATATTATTCACAATAAACATGTTCCACTATTGTAATTCATTCATCTCTATAATGTGGATGCTACAAAAATTTATACCAATTTAAACTTATACATGAGTATAATTAATTTCGTAGTTCTAATTAGAACTATTCTGTATTTCATGATTCTATGGAAATTATCCTCTATATACCTTTATATTTAAGGAACACAATTTAATCTATGGAATCATTTTTTAATAGAAAATCTATAGATAATGAAATATTATTATCATAAAATAGTATATCATGAAATCAATAAACTATATTCCCTAAATGATATTATATAAACATTTTCCTGACATAAAAAATAATATCATAATTTTATTCGATACCATCTACATGGAATTATTCAAAAGTAATATATAATATATATTACTCATTGTATTGTTCAATTTATTACATTCCCAATTATAATTTATGTTTATATATTCTGAGAATTATGTTATAAAAAACACATAAAAACCATTTTATCGAAATCAGATAATTCTACTCATTATCCATTTTCCACAATAAAAATAATTTATTATAATAATAAATTAATCTTCATTTAAAAATAATTCTGAATTAACTTTTTCATTTTTCTTAATATTCCAAATATATTTTTAACCCCATTAAAAATAATATAATAGAAAAATAAGCCCAATTTTAAAATAGATTAATAATATTTTTTCCTATGGAAATTTTAAAAACCCATTAAATGATTTCAATTATCATAAAAATATCCTATCATATTAAATAATTAATAAATATCTTCAAAATATACATTTTTTTCAAACAATATCTTTCAATTCCCATAAAGAAATTTGGAATCCCATTTATGAATCATAGAGTATATTAATAATAAATAATTACATTCATCACTCATGTTAAAAAACTATCAAATATAATGAGAGTTTTATTCAATCAATTGGTGAATGATCTACAGATAACTCAATAAATATTTACATTGGAGTCCAAGAACATTTAAAACCTAATTGGGAGGATATATCGGTCTCACTTGATTTATATGTGGTATTGGGATCAACAATTTTATAAGATGAATCAGAAACACGAATCCTATAATTTGAATCCTCATCAAAAATCATTATATATTAGAATCATGTACTATATCATAAAATTAAATTTTATTCCTTAACCTTTTCTTTATAAGTCCCTACAAACAAAATTTTGTTATCATATGAAAAAATATGTATCAAAATAACCTATCCATTTAAAAATCAAATTTAAAAACAAAAGGTTTTTTTAATAAAATAATACAACAATTGTTTTAACAAAATAAAATAAATTTTCTTCAATGGTGAATGTTTTCAATTCCATATTTGTTAAAATTGAACATTTCTTCTTTCTTTTTCTAATGAATGTCATGATTCTCTATTCAAAATATGTAAACAAAATTTAAAAGATTATATATATATAAATGTAACATGAGATATAAAATGTTATTTATAAATAATTTATATTTTAATAAATTCATAAAATAATTAAATTTAAGAATGTACACATTGAAAAAAAATTACCAAACAAATCATTAAAAAATATAATACATGCTTTTATATTAATGTGCCCCTTACCTTGAGTTTTACTCATCAAGTGATTTTTTATATTAATATTCTTTTGAAATAATAATAATTATACATAAATACTTACTATGATGTGCTTCTTAGTATACCATGTAATTATATATTATGGTATGGATTTTAGGAAGGTAATTGGTAGGGATTTGGCAAACCAATAGGCTTTTTAAGAGTTCAATGTATAGGATAGGAGGTGTCATTTAATATGTGGGGGAAAGGGAAAAAACTGAATTTGTAAAACTATTAGATAAGATGTGGTAAAATTATTTCTATTTAGTATGGTTAAATAAATGTTAAGGTAATTCAAATCATTATCACATTCAATTAGCTCCCTAATAATCATATTTTATCCATAACTATGGTGATAAATGTTTATTATTATTAATATTTATAATGGAAAAACATCATTTGAACCTATTAATTAATATTTATTGTTCTAATTTTTCATATTTAATCCTTTTCATAAAATTAAATTCATTGACGTTTTTAATGTAAATTAAAAATAATCCCACAAAATGTGATGAAATTTAATTTTTTTGAAGATTTCCGTTTTACATAGAAAATTGTTTATATACAAAATTAAATTATAATGTTGATTAAATTATTATATATAGATTACTTAAATAATAAAAAAACTAATATTATTTTTAATCAATTATGAAAGAAAATTAAATATATGAAATTTATAAAATAAAAATACAATGTTTTAAAGAAATAAGTGTTTCTCACAATTCAGTGAAGAATCACACATTCCAGAATGTTCGAAAAAATTAATCTTAAGACAAATTTCTAAAATAATATTAAATATTTCATGTTAAATTTCATATTTAAAATATATTATTTAGAAATCATGATTTAATATGAAAAAATATATTTCATGATAACCCAATTTTTATTGAAATGACGATTTTTCGATATTAACTAAAAAACTACTTAACAATATTATAATTAATATGATAAAATAAATATAGTTAGTTTATATTAATGTGACATGATTTGGATTTATCTCAAAATTACAAAATTTGTAATAGAAAAATAATTTTATAGTGTGAGATTTGAGGCCATATTCCATAAATCAGTTTCACCAGTCGTGGATAAAGGGAAACTTTACAATGGATACATTTTTTCTTACTTAATCTAGGATATTTATTAGTTAAATAAGATATAGTAATTAATTTTAGTATCAGTATTCCAATATAAAAGTAATTTCATAATTAAATGGAGACATTCATGATCACTTGGATCTTTTGGAAACAGAAAAGGTCTCATCATATAACTGAAAATATCAATGAAGACCATAATACACATGCAACAAAATATAGATGTTTGATCCTCAAAAACAGCACATATATTTTATAACTAATTAATGCTTTAAAGTTATAAAAGAATTACTATTAATTTGTTTTAAGAAAAATTATATGTTATGATTACTTCATGGAGAACAAAATTTTAATCAGGGTCCACCATTAGAAATAATTTTCTTGTTATTCTAACCATGGCGAACACGATTTTGGGGGTATAATAGATATTATCATAAGGAGGAAAGTTCAAACCATTACCCAAAATTAACATCAAAAAAACAATTCAACTTATACTTAACCATAATCTTATTTCAATTAAACGAAATCTATGGAAAATTTATTTTTACACAGATAAACCAAAATTATTATTGGGACTGTGAAATTGTTCTACTATTAAATATAACAACTTAACCAAAGAGATCAATGATAATTTTAAATATATATTTTAAGAAAAAAAATTTGAATACCCTAAAACTGAATAAAACATTTCTCAAAGGGATTATTTATAATAAAAAGAAACTCCATGTGTCATATAAAGAAGAGACAAAAATATTTTTGATAAATTTCAATGCTATAATCCAGGGATAAATGATATCATTTTCATTATAAAATAATATAATGTTTTTTTATGTATATCAATATAATACTACATGATTATTCATTTCTATATAACTATTCATAATTCAATTATAAGATTAATGATTAAAAATGTTTTAGATTACTCCAACATAGGTGTTGGAAACAATATTAACCCATTGATAACAGATGGGATCATCAGGTGAATTTAGATATAGTGGAAGGATGTGAGAGAGGATATGGGAGAAATGGGTGGGAAACATGATGCATGATTAATATGGACATAGAGTGAGGCCTTTCCACACCCTTTGGAAATGGATGGTCAGGGGAGTTATCCATCATTAATAACGAATTTTTAAATGGTAAGAGAGAAAAAAAATAAACCCTAATTTAACTAAAAATCAAAATCATGATAAGATTATTTTTTATCAAAAAATTTTAAAAAATTATATTTAAGGTTAATTTTTTTCTCCGAGGATTGAAACATTATATCTTATAAAATAAAATAAAATTTAATATCTTTAAAAGGGTATTATAAATTTGTAATATTATTCAACATTGTGGATTTAAGGACATTATTTAAATAGAATGATTTTGAATCTTTATCTTGTAAATCATTTACATTATATGATCAAAAACATTTATATTATGCTAACATTTTTTAATATATTTATTTTCAATATTTATTCCTAAAATGAGAACTTTCATTAATTTAAATTCATATATATATATATATATTATTGATAGTTAAAGCAATATCTCATTGAGAGAGATATTAGTCTTATGAATTATTTAATTATTTAACATATTTGATACAAGAATGTTTGGTCACTGATAATGAATAAATAATCATAGAACAAAATAGAATATAATAAAAAAGATATGGGATTATAAAACAATTAATTTACATGAAACTCGGATCACGTATAGACAAATTAAAAAAAACATCTAAAACATTATATTAACATCATATGATGGGGTATCTCCATGAATTGAGTGATGAATAATATTGGAAAAAATTCGTGATAAATCTAATAATTATATAGACAATAAAATAAATGAAATAATTTGGTGGATCACATCATGGTTATACTTATAATGAATTTCCCATTTTTTTGTAAAAATACATGACTTATTAAAACAAAATATAATATCTATTAACAAATTATGAGTTGGATATTATTCATTATCACTAAATTTTTTAGATTATGTTTTTTAAAAATTATTAATTCTAAAATATTTTAAAATTTTAGCAATATTTTTATGACAATTCTTACTATATAGAATTAACATTATGAAAATTGGTAATAAAATAGGCATAAATAAGGAATATTATATTCTATTTTCTGTGAAATATTTATCCAACCCATAATGGAATTTTATATTAATTGAAGATGTAATACATGGATTTCTATATTTTTCAACAGGAATGATTCATATATTTTCATCCCTAATGGATGTCATATTATATTAGTCGGCACGAGATAATGAATCTTATGATTTTTAATATGATTCCTAATAATTTATACACTAATAGATTTTTACTAGTTTTGAACCATGGGTGTCTAATGAGTTTAATCTTTTATAAAATTATGGAATAGAGTTTGGTTGTATTGAACATTTTAGTTAATAATGTCCAATAAAATTAATATAAATGTAAATAAATGTTTGATCCCTTATTGGATGAAATCACACATTAATTAAATATCCAATAACAAATCTATTCTTTTTTAACTCAATTATATATCCTTTGTATTATTTGATTTAGCATATTATAAATAAGGGAATATCTTTTCTTGTATAAGAAGATTCATTCATCTCATGGATAGTCGAGGAGGGAGGAACCCATTATTTATTTCATAATGTCCTCAATCAATTTCAAATAAAAATCTTGTATAAAATAAATTAGTTGAAGAAATAAATAAAAAACATTCCTTTTTAAATTATTCGTTGTCAACTAACTAATTGATCCTTGGATAATCATATTTTAGATATTTTATTTCACATTTTTTTCATTTGATATCCATATTAAAATAATCAGTGGAATCATTGTATATCTATCAGATTTTCAATTTTTATATAAATAAAGAAATGTTAATTTTTTTTACAACTTATGTTTTTATTGATCATTTAGTACAAACAAATTATAGAATATCAATACATATGGAATAAATTCTATTTTTAATAGTCAATCACTTATAAAATTTGTAATACCATGATGTGGTGGTAATTAAACAGGTCTATAAAACATTGCAAAGATATTTTATAGAAATAGATCAGTGTAATAAACATGAATAGGATGTCATTACTTGGATTAATCATAATTTTTATATACCCCATGATGAGCACTCATTCAATTGGTATGGTAATGAAGTTATTTTACATTAAGTGATGTCATTCCTAAAATGGTATAGCATAGAAAAATATATTTGAAATAATTTTCATACAAAAATGGATTCTTCTTCATAATAAAAATGAAATCCTAACATGAAATGAATTATTAAATACCATGAATAACAATTGAATAATTATAGATAATATAAAATTGGTATTATATACTCCTCGAAAGAATACATTGGTGTATAACATCAAACAAGTCTCGGTGGAGGGAAATTGATATGAAATCCCATGGAATGGTCATGATATTGAAATGGGAGTTAATAAATGCGTTTTTATGTGTAGAAAATTAAAATCAACAAAAAAAAACTAAAATCAAATATATTACCATAAAATTTATTCTAAATCAAAATCAGGTCATAAGATAGTCCATAATATTAATATATTATATGATGAATTAAAATTTTATTTATAAAAACCTTACATCATGCTTCTACATTGTTGAACAAGATTTAGAAAAATTTATAATTATTCAAAACATGGTATTAATTATTTTAAAAATCATATTCATATTATTAATATATATTATTTTCCTCATATAACAATTAATCCGTCATTCTTCTACAATATGTCTTTAATATGATTATATCCACTGTTAGCTATGTTGATTTATTATGTAAACATTACCTCGTATATTTTTGTAGATATTTATATGTTATATTTTTTCCTTGTAAATAATAAATATAGAGTTATAAATATAAAATTTATTACTTAAAAAAATATTTTTATTAATTCATTAATTCTAGAGATAAAAAATTTAATGCATCATTCCTTGAGACAGTATGTCATACATGAGCGTGATCCCTGTTTTCTAGTTTCAATGAGTTGAATGAAATAAAATAAAATAATAAATCTATAATATAAATGAATAATTATATAATGTCATGACCCCCTCCTCACAAAGATTACCCCTCCTTGGTCGGAAATTTGTTAAGGGAGATAATGGCCCTCGAGTCCCACCTCCCGTAGGCCCCGGGTTAGCGACTAGCACCGAGGGTATAATAAACACACAAATAGGAGGAATTACCCTCTATGAGAACACATGCAAAAGAGAGAGAAAATATAGACACCAATAAACTCCAACTCAGAACTAAAATATTAAAGAAACCCATGTTCATATATGAAATGTCATGAAAAAGTACTACAACTGGAAGGGAAAAACTACTAGTACCCAAAAGAATGTAAAAACAGCAGCAACCACAAGCTTGAAAAGCTCCTGAAACCCCAAGCTAGTAGAAACTAGCTTGATCTTCAACCTGCTCAATGTGACCTGAAAAATAGTTTATATATACATAGGGTGAATATAATTGTATACTCTGTAGGATCCGCCCTGAAGCCACTCGTGAAAAAGTAAAGAAAGCAAGCTATAGAACAGTAAAAAACAAGTGAAACTAACTCATCACCTAAATAGGTATTCTAAGTTCCAAACCACACCATGGTTACTCTCACCAAATAATGCATACAAGAATATATCATATAATAATGAATATCAAGGGTACCCCGCTACTACTTCTCCACTGGTTTTCCACTTTTCCCCAACGTCGCACGTCATAATCATCTCTCTCCATAAAGGCTTGCCCGCAGACACCTGGGAGAAGCACCACACCAACCTCACAACCAAAATTAACCAGGTAGTTTTCGGGAGCCACCACAGCTTGCATAACGTGTAGCATACATTGGTTATTATACCTCAATCCATTACATCCCATACACCGAGTAAGGATCCTCAAGCCTTCACAGCCTATACACGTTACACCTAAAGGAGTCCATAGGATACTATATGTAGAATATATGTGTTTGAACAACCACACGATATTACATCTGTCTACACATATATATGGGTAAAACCAGGAAATGTTCCTACCATCACAAGTAACTACCAAGATATGAGAGTCGGGCCAAATGGGGTAGTCAGCCATCCATCCTACCACCAGAATGTTGGGGAAAACACCCCCAAAGGGATTACAATCCTGGGGGTGTGAGTTAGCCTTACTTTCAGTGTGGAGTAGCATATAGAAACAAAAAAAGTACAGGATATTTTATATCTCACAACCACACTATGGGTATTACCTAGAATTATACACAACTGCAACAAACATATCTTAGACTCCGAGATTTTACTTCTAAGACTAGGTATCCTATAAGCACACAAACATTCAAAGATATTTATTAGATTACTTCATTCACTTTTTATCAGTTCCACTGTATGTTAATTAATTATTTAAACAATAATTAACCATGAATAATTCCACATTACATTTCATTAGCATCACACCTAAAGTAAACTGTTCCTTTAAAAATTACAACATCATCATTATGTTCCAGCATCTCCATCCCCATGGGTTAACACCATTTATTCAAATAGTTATAAAATAATTAGTTTCCCATATTCTCATGCATTCTAGAAAAGCATTGTATGATACTAAACACACGAGGGCTCAACACTGTGAGTAGATGTACTACCCGTCAAGTCATTTCCACCTATAGCAAGAGCGTAGAATCATTCAACCATGAAATTCTAAACACAAAAAGCACATGGCATACCATGCGTGTCTTCGCCTCTTTTGGGAGAAGGGTAAGAAAGACCTACTGCCTTGAGCAGTGGGGAAAATTAAAGAAGATCAACAACCAAAGAACCAACAAGCAACCAATAATTACATCCATCCCATTCCGTCAACCCCGTTGCTCTCCAGAAACCCACATGCATAAACCGATGCATCTCGCCACTCTAAGTGTCATCTGCTGCTACAACCAAAAGCCTCCATACACCCAAATATCACAACAGCCATCCAGGATCACATCAGAGCACAAAAATTTGGAAAACAAACACCACATTTAATTGGGCTCTTGGACCTTTGACAATCAAGATGGTAACTCAGAACCCTTTAAGGAATTATCCAACAATTAGTTCTTTAATCCATCTTAGGTTAACTGATTTATTATACGATGGTTCCAAATTCGAGAAACCTAACCAGTAAATTATGACAAATAAATAAACATGCTTACTACACTAATTTGATTAACATAAAATTACAAAAATAAACAGATTCATTTACATGCCTCTTTATCTTTAGCCAATCAATTATCAAGTAATCCCAATTTACGTTCTTTACCGATTTCCATCAATCATGAAAAACTTAAAAAAAGCAAGAATATATATCACAGTGTATAGCAAAACATGAGGCAACAACATACGATTGATATCAATTTATTTACCTGGTTAAAATATTTATTATTTCAATTCCATTATCATCCAATGGTATTAAACAAGCTAACAATATAGTTGCATGTAAATGAAAATAGAAGCAAAAAATCCCCTACCTTGAAGAGTTCTTGACGTTCTTTATTCACACAATGGGTCATGATCCTCCTCTCGCGCCATCTGCATCCACCCGAGGATGCCATGGAACAACCGCACCTGCCAAACCACAAGAAAACCCCCATTAGAACCATGGATATTACATGCTTTAATATGGGCTGGAGAAATAGGAGAAGATGATCCCAAAGTAATGAATACAAAACATACCTCATATCGAGGATTGATCGATACAGCTCGGTTGCATCAAAACATAGCGAAATCGATCTGAGGAGTAATGTTTTATTGTGAAAATCCTACAGGAAGGATTGAAATGTTCAAGCATCTCATAGCCGAGAACAAAGAGGAAGAACAATAGAGGATGATATCTTGTTCCTTTTGAAGATTTAATGGGGAGAAGGTTTAAGATACGCTTATTTCCTCATTAAAAGAGGATCGTGTTAACCCACGTGGTTCGACCGAGTAAAAACGTCCCGAGCCGTAGGAATAATTAACATAGGATTTATGGTCTTTGAATGATCCGTATTAATTTCTGGGTTGCAACATCCCAAATTTTTCTCCATTCCAACATCGTATGAGGGAGATATGTTGGATGCAAAATCCCATAATAATAATAATAATTATGGGTGTTTCATGGACCCGAGCCACAAACCATAATTTAATATTCCATATTAGACTTGAATCGATCGTATCAATGACAGGATCACATCGCTAATGATGAGAAGTCAATCGGATGTTGCAGGTGGGCGTTATGGTGGGTCAATGATTTAATAATAATATTAATTCACTTATTTTCTGGGCGATTCTGGTACGCAATCCAAAAACCCGAAAAAGACATCCATTATTGGACTTGAAATTTCTGTCTCAGAATCTGGGTCGCACTGGTGCAGTGGGTTCATGAAATAGAGGCCGCGTGAATAATTTATGGTCGAAAGAGTGTTTTATAAACAAAAACAATAAAATGATTATTATATTGTTATTTTTAACTAATTTATTTCAAGTAACCATAGCCATGTACCACTCTATCTCCAATTTGGTAAGCCTCACTCCCTTTCACATTACTTGATTTCCTTTTCTTTTCTTTTATTACTTCCCCATTTAATTCTCACAGTCTCTCTCCAATCTATTTCCAATCTTTAACCCACTCCACAAAAGGTGGCTCCCCCTTGCCTTTTCTCCATGTCCATCACAATCGATCTATTTTCTCACTTTGTTATTAATAAAATTAATAACAATAACACCCATCATTAATGTTTTAATTCTGTCCCATTAAATTAGTTGACTATAGTTAATCTCATATTTAATTAAATCCATTTCATTTAATTAATCACACACTAAAATCCACCATTACCATTATTATTTAATAGTAATAAATCCACTTTCAATTTCATCAACTGGTTGCAATCATTATCATTAATAATAATTATTATTATTAATGCCTATTATTATATTATAATTACTCCGTATCTCCAATCACATGATATTCATCCACAGGTTGGGAACCCCTTCCATTCTTCATTATCATTTTATTATTATTTTTATAATCTATCAAATGAATATTATTTTAATTATTTTATTATTCCAAAATAAAAGTTGGATTCACCCATAAGGGGATTCTCCCCATGCATTTCATTCCATTATAATTTATTACATGAGCCTCATTTATTAAAATTTATTCCTTTATAATTTATTCCATGGGCCTCCAATTATATGCCCATTACACACATAATTGATTATTTTATAAATCAAAAAATTCATGCACTTCCCATCATTGAATTAAATACATTCAATTTTATTTATTTTATTTCACAATGATTAAATTAAAACCATTTAATCTAATTAACAAAAAATATTTTCACACCACTCATATCAATTATTTTTAAAAAAAATTATTATTACAACACGCGTCGTGTTTGACCACATTAAATTTTTACAATGTAATGGACCGAAGAGGTCCGGGCCATTATATTAGATACCTCTTAAAACATTTTCTTCCTAGATAATTAAAATCCAACCCATAAAAAGGGGAATGGTCAGAACCACCACCCCGCAAGATACCTATCTGGGCTATCATCATAATAAGAATTTGACCACTATCCTAATTATTTGTGTCAGGGAATTCCTTCCCCCATGTCAAGATATTATCCGCTTTTGGCGGCACTGACTTGCCTACAAAGGTTTAATCGCATCCACATTAATGTATCTTGATTAGGGATTACGTCCTCCCACCCCCATAATTTATTATTTATTATACACACACTACCCCCAACACTGCACAAAACAAGAAACACACTACCCCAACACATGGATTGATGAATTCCATCTCCCATGTCAAGATGCAATGGTGACAGTTCTTCCATTACACTCCAGGAATCACCGGATTCATGCACAACATCACTACATGACTTTCGACTCAGCGCATCAGCTACAACATTCCCTTCTCAAGGTGTATATGATATTTCGAAGTTTTTTCCTGTAATAACTTCATCCACTAACTCTATCATAAGTTCAAGTCACTTTGAGAGAGAACATACCTCAAAATCTTATGATCTGTGAAAACCACAAAGTACTCACCAATAAGGTAATTTCTCTACAACTTCAGAGAAAACACCATGGCTGCCAACTCAAGATCATTAGTGGCATAGTTGCGTCCATGGGGACACAACTGCCGAGACCCATAAGAAAAAATTGATCTCTGCTGCATGAGAACACATCCTAACCCAAGATGTTAAGCATCGCATAAAACATCAAACTGGACTAGCTCACCTAGAAGACAAAGGACTAGAGCACTTACTTCTCATTTAGATACACGAATGCTGCCTGGCATTGATCAGTCCATATAAATGCCTGATCCTTCCTGGTCAAAGCAGTCAGAGGAGTCACATATCGTGAGAAATTGGCTATGAAACTCCCGTAGTAGCCTATGAGACCAAGGAAACTTCTCATCTCTGACACTGTCTTGTGGGCTGCCCAAGACACAACTACCTATACCTTCGAGGGATCCACAGCTACTCCCTGTTGGGACATATCATGAACCCAGAAAAAGACTTCTTGAGCCCAAAACTCACACTTCATCAATTTCCCGTACAACTAATGTTGGCGAAGAACTCCCAAAATAGCTCGTAGATGATCTGCATGATCTTCCTCAGATGTGGATTACATAAGGATGTCGTCGATGAAGACTGCCATGAATTTGTCTAGGAACTCATGGAACACAGCATTCATCAATCCCAAGAATTCAATATGATCATTTGTCATGCAAATGGCATTACAACGAACTCATAATTCCCATGACGTCAATGGAAAGGAGTCTTCTGAATATCATCACCCTTCACAAGAATCTGATGATATCCCAACCTCTAGTCGATCTTTGAGGACCAACTTTCACCCTTCAGTTGACTGAATAAATAATAAATTTTTGGAAGAGGATAACAATTCATTTCTGTCACTTTGTTTATGCGATGATAATCAACACACAGCCACAAATTGCCATTGGCCTTCTACACGAACAAAACTGGTGCACCCCATGGTGACACACTTGGCCGAACAAAACTACACTACAAAAGACCATAAATATATATACATAGCTCTCGTAACTCATAAGGGGCCATCCTATATGGACACATAGAGATAGGAGATTCTCCTGGCTGTAGCTCGATCCTGAACTCGATGTCTCATTAATGGGGTAATGCTACAACCTCTTCTAGAATGACATCAAGGTACTCCTCTACGACCCAAGGAAATTCCAACTCCTGAACCTCTGATGAAATCAGTATCATCATAGCCAGCATGGATTATAAGAATGGAACGCACCTATGACCCATCTGAGGGTCTCGCTCACCAACAAACACCAATTTCTCACCATCTGCACCAATGAAGACAACCATTTTCCTAACGCAATCCATGATAGCATGCACCGAATAAAACCAATCCATGTCGAGGATGACATCATATGTTCGTATTCATAAACATAGGAAATCTCACCAAGAGCGGTGTTTCCCCAACACTAGCTCACAGTCTCTACATACTTCAAACTAGTCAGCTTGACCTCCAACTGGCATAGTCAATTCCAAGGGCATTGGAAGCCTCCCTACCTCAAGTCCCAAAGCATGGACAAGGGTAGGTGATATGAAGGAGAGTGTCTCTCCTGAATCAAACTAGGCATACACCAAGGTAGAAAACAAGAAAAGGGTACCTCAGACGACATCTGGCTCACCTAGAGCTGGAAACGCTAGAGCATGAAGGTGACCATGACCATTTCCATGGCCTCTCTAACCCTGATGATGAACACTACCACGGTCGTGCTATTCTCTCTGAGGATGAGGAGTGTCGAGGGGATGTACTCTACCTGCCCCATCTACCCTCTGGTGATCTAATGTTGGTGCAACTGGCTATTGCTGCCTCGGCTGGAACTGCCTCAAAAGTGGAACCTGGAGCGTAGCGCCCAGTTCATGATGACCTCTCTGAAAGTTTGGAAACTCCCTCTGCTAATGGCCATGACCACCACAAGAAAAACAAGCGCCTTATCCCTTGGCATAGTCTTGAGAGATCCTGCCTCTCGAGAAACGATATGTGAAAGGGTGGGACCTACCCCCGGCTGAAGAGAAACTCTTCTGCCCTGAAAACCAAGAACCCCAAACCACAGCTCTGCTTCGTGATGATTCATGCCGATTCCCCTCTCGTGATGATCTGGTCATGTACAAAGTTCTCTAGACAACCTCTTCCCTCACCAATACCTCATGATATTTCTTCAGCATAAATGGGGTGACCTGGCGCTGGATCTCTGGAAGTAAAGCCTCCTCAAAATGCTTCACCCAATCGTTCTCATCTGGTAACAGGTCTGAATCATATGGTAAAAGGATCCTGAAACGGATTCTAAACATTCGAACACTGGAACTCCCATGTCAAAGGGTTAGAAGCTCCTGGCTACTGGACGCCATCGTAGTCAAAGAAAGAAACTCGACTCTAAACCTGTCTCAGAACTCCTCCCATGAGATTGCTGACTCCCCACGATCCCCAAGAAACAAGAACATCCACTGCCTCACTAATCCACGTTGCATCGCCACAACCAAGGACACCCAATGCTCTTTCTGAGCATGAATCGAACTAAATCCGATCTTGAACTCCTCAAACCATTCTTTCGTGACTGCATATAAAATGGATCCCTCATGCTTCTGTAGACTCTGGCGCTGAAACTCTCGGAGTGTCTTCCTCTAAGTGTCGGCATCGTCAACCTCTACCCTACAATGATCTGCTGGAACAGCCTGCTGGACATTTTCTACACAAACCTGATGAGGACGTCGACCTGCAGCCATACCCATAAAATATCAATCGTTAGAGTTCCTATTCCTTGAATATGGAAGACTCATCATTAATAAATTTACTGTTATATTTCATTCATTTTAGGTTAACGAATCCCTAGGTATACCTATTCAAACACAGGAACAAAGAATAATTATTCACGATTCTTTCCTAGGTATTTACCCTACAACTAGTATCACCTTGTTTAGTAGCCATTGTAAACATAAAGGTCTTTACATCAGATCATAGGGGGACCTAAATGCCTATGTCTCAACTGGTCTCTAGTTTTTACCTCACATACTAAACATTACTGACACTGTTTCCCTACCATCCCAGGGAACCTCGCCTATGACTAACTCCTAACTCCATCCTATCCCTCAACCAGAGCTCTAATACCACTCTGTCATGACCCCCTCCCCACAAAGTGTACCCCTCCTAAGCCTGCAATGTGAAAAATGAGATAATGACCCCCGAGGCCCACTTCCAGTAGGCCTCGGGTTGGCGACTAGCATCAAGGGTATAATAAACACATAAATGGGAGGCATTACCCTCTAAGAGAACACATATCGACGAGAGAGATAAGATAGACACCAATCAACTCTGAATCAGAACTAAAATATAATAGAAACCCATGTTCATATATGAAATGTCAGGCAAAAGTACTAAAAATGGATGTGAGAAACTACTAGTACCCAAAAGAATGTAAAAATAGCAGCAACCCCAAGCCCGGACAACTCATGCAACCCCGGGCTAGTAGAAACTAGCTTGATCTCCAACCTGCTCCAAGTGAACTGAAAAATAGTTTATATATACCTATGGTCAGTATAACAGTATACTCAATAGGATCCACCCTGAATCCTCTCGTGAAAAAGTAAATAATGAATACTAAAGCACAATGAACAACAAGTGAAACAAATCGTCACCTAAACAGGTATACTATGTTCGCAACCTCACCATGGATACTCTCACCAAATAACCTATACAAGAATATATCATATAATAAATAATATCAAGGGTACCCCGCTACTACTTCCCCACTAGTTTGCTTCTTTGACCAAACATCGCATATCCTAAGAATCTATATCCAAAAAGCCTTGCCCGCTAACATCTGGGTGAAGCACCACAATATAAACCTCGTTCCCCACAAAGTATTTCCCGCAAAGACCTGAGCTAAGCACCACACCATCATCACATCCAAATGTAATGAGGTAGTTTTCGGGAGCCACCACAGCTCTCATAACGTGTATCATACGTCGGGTATTATACCTTTACCCATTACAGCCCATACACCAAGTAAGCATCTTCAAGCCATCACAGCCTATACACGTTACACCAATAGTAGTCCATAGGATACTATATCCAAAATACATTTTGTGAATAAACACTAGCCATTACATCCATCTACACAGATATATGGGGAAAACTAAACAAGGTGCCTACCAACACAAGTAACTACCAAGAAACGAGAGTGGGACCAAAGGGGGTAGTCAGCCTTCCATCCTCCCACCTGAATGTTGCGGAAAACCTCCCAGGGCTCAAAATCCCCAGGGTGTCAGTTTCCCTTACTGACAGCGTGAAGTAGCGTATAGAAACACAAAAAGTACAGGATATATTATATCTCACAATCACACTACGGGCATTAACTAGTCTTATACACAACTGTAGTTAACGTCTCCTAGACGCTGGGCTGCTACTTCTAAGAAAACGTATCCAATAAGCACACAACCATTTAAAGTGATTTATTATATTTAATCATTCTATTTTTATCAGTTCCACTGTATGTTAATTAATTATTTAAACATTAATTAACCATGAATAATTCCACATTAAATTTCGTTAGCATCACAACCAAATTCAATTGTTCCTTCAAAAATTACAACCTCATCATTATGTTCCAGCATCTCCATGCCCAGGGGTTAACACCATTTATTCAAATATTTATTACATAATTACTTTACCATGTTCTCAGGAATTCTAGAAAATCATATTATGTTTCTAAACACAAGGGGGCTCAACACGGTGAGTAGATGTTCTACCCGTCGAGTCTTTGCCACCTATAGCAAGAGCGTAGACCCACTCCCCCTTGAAAATCTAAACACTGAAAGCACGTGGCATACACCGCGTGTCTTCGCCTATTCTGGGAGAATTGTAAGCAAGACCAGCTGTCTTGAGCAGTGGGGAAAATTAAATCAGATCGACAACCAAAGAACCAGCAAGAAACCAATAATTACATACATCCCATTACATCATCCCATGTGTCCTCTTTGACACCCACATGCATAAACTGATGCATCTCGCCACTCTAAGCATCATCCGCTTCTACAACCAAAAGCATCAATTTCCCCCACATATCACAACATCCATCCAGGATCACATCACTTTACAAACAGCAAGAAAACCAAAACCACATTTAATTGGGCTCTTAGCCCTTTAACAAAAAAGAGGGTAACTCAAAACCCTTTAAATAATTATCAAAAAATCAGTTCTTTAATCCATCTTGGGTTAACCGATTTATTATTCGTTGGTTCCAAATTCAAGAATCCTAACCAGTAAATTATCATAAATAAATAATCATTCTTACTACATTAATTTTATTAACATAAAATTACAACAAGAACCAGATTAGTTTACATGCCTCTTAAACTTTATCCAAACAATTATCAATTAATCCCAATTTACGTTCTTTACCGATTTCCATCAAGCACAAACATCTTAAACAAAGAAAGCATATATATCACACTATCTGAAAAAACATGAGGCAATAACATACGATCGATATCAATTTATTTATATTTTTAAAATATTTATTATGTAAATTCCATTGTCATCCAATGGAATTAAACTTTCTAAAAATACAGTTGCACTTAAATGAAATGAGAAGCAACGAATCCTTTACCTCAAAGACTTCCTGACGTTCTCTATCCACACAACGGGTCATGATCCTCCTTTCCCACCAACTTCATCCACCCGAGGATTCCACAGAACAACTACAACAGCCATACCCCATGAAAAACCCCATTAAAAGCATGGAGATTACATGATTTATTATGGGAGGGAGAACTAGGAGAAGATGATCCCAAAGGAACAACTACAAACATACCTTATATCGATGATTGATCGATACTGCTCATTTTCATCAAAACAGAGTAGAACTGATCCAAGGAGTAATGTTTGATTGTGCAACTTTTACGGGGAGGATTGAAAGGTTCGAGCGTCTCATAGCCGAGAACAATGAGGAAGAACAAGAGATGATGATATCTTGTTCTTTTTAATGATTTAATGGGACGGAGGTTTAAGATACGCTTAATTACCCCTTAAAAGAGGATCGCATTGACCCACGCAGTTTGACTGAGTGAAAACATCTCGATCCATAGTAATAATTAATATAGGATTTATGGTCTTTGAATCATCCTTCTTAATTTCAGGGTTGCAACATCACAGATGGTTCGCCATTCCAATACCGTATGTGGGAGATATGTCAGATGCAAGATCCCGTATTATTATTATTATTATTATTATTATTGGGTGTTTCATGAACCTGAGCCACAAACCATAATTTAATATTCCACATTAGAATTGAATCGATTGTATTAATGACAGGATCGCATCACCACTGATGAGAAGTCAATCAGACATCACATGCCGGAGTTATGGCGGGTCAAAGATTTAATAATAATATTAAATCTATTATTTTCCTAGCACTTTAGGTACCTGATCCAAACCCCAAAAAAGACATCCAATATTGGACTTAAAATTTATGTCTCAAAATTTGGGTCACACTATCATAGACGGTTTGTGAAACCGAGGTCGCACGAATAGGTTACGGTGGAAAATGTGTTTTATCAACAAAAACAATAACAAGATTATTATTTTATTCTTTTAATTGATTTATTTCAAATACCCAAAGCCACGCACCACTATTTCTCTACTATGGTTCCCCTCACTCCCTTTCTCCTTAATTAATTTCCTTTTCTTTTCTTTTATTACTTCCCCATTTAATTCTCAAACTCTCTCCAATCTCTTTCCAATTTTTCACCCACTCCACAAAAAGTGGAGCCTCCCCCTTTCGTTTTCTCCATGTCCCTCACACCCCATCTCTTTTCTCACTTTATTATTAATAAAATTAATAATAATAACAGCCATCATTAATGTTATAATTTAGTCCCATTACATTGTTTGAACATGGTTATTATAATATTAAATTAAAACCATTTAATTTAATTAATCACACACTAAAATCAACCATTACCATTATTATTTAATAGTAATTAATACTCTTTCAATTTCATCAGCTGGTCTCCATCATTGTAATTAATTATTATTATTATTATTAATTCCCATTATTATCTTATAATTACTCTTTTTCTCCAATCACATGATATTCACGCATGGGTTGGGAACCGCTTCCATTATTCATTATCATTTTATTATTTTTTATAATATATTAAAGGAAAATTATTATAATTATTTTAATATTCAATAATACAAGTTGGATTCACCCATAAGGGGTTGCGCCCCATACATTTCATTCCTTCATAATTTATTAAATGCACCTCATTTATTATAATTTATTCCATCCGTCTCCCAATATATGCCCATTATAGACATAATTTATTATTTTATAAATCAAAAAATACCATACACCTCCCCTAATTGAATTAAATACATTAAATATTATTTATTTTATTTCACAATGATTAAATTAAAACCATTTCATCTAATTAACACCATATATTTTCACACCACCCTTATCAATTATTATTATCAAAAATTATTATTATAACACGCGTCATGTTTGACAACATCAAATTTTTACAATGTAGTGGACTGGAGAGGTTCGGGCCATTACATATAATATATATCACACACACACCCAAACACATATAAATATATTAATTCAGTCATTTTTATTATCCAAGTAAAGGGGAAAATGAAATATAAATTACATTCCTTCATAGTAGTGGTAGTCTAGATCTAAAAACAAGAACCAGAATAATTTTCCAATGGAAGGAGTGTGGATATAATGTAAATGATATATTGCATTTCTTTAATAATAATTATAGAATAAGTTTCAAATATATTATTTATTCAAATCATTATAACCATATTATTTGTAACACCCCAAGATTTCATAGTGTGTTATTTCTTCAAAATAATTCAATAACTTGCACTACACGCAACACCGAGTTCAATCACACCATGACTTACAAAAAAAATCCATTCAAAAGAGGTTATGAATAGTATTATCTAAATTTTAAACTTTATATAATCCTTATAATTTTAGAATCCATATTATGAGTTTCTTAGATATAATGCAAGAACAAATTCATTTTCAGTATTGCACTTTTATCAACTTTTAATAGTGAACCCTTTTTAAAAACTATATTTTAAACTTTTTGACTAAATGGGGACATCAAAAATTTAAAATGAAACACCCCAAACTTCTACGGTACGCTTCTCTTTTAATAATACAGTAGCGTGTGTTGTACCCAACCTTGAGTTTTAACACACACCACAACCAATCAAACTAGCCGTTATGAATAGTAATACCTACTTTTTAAAATTATATATATTTTATATTTCAAAATGGACTTCATTTTTGGATTCGGAATATCTAATTTAGCCTAAGGTGAAATTTTGGTACTTTTCGGATATCTTTCATATTTTGATGAATAGTGAAAATTACTAAATTTTAATTAAAAACAACTTTTTTAATCAAAATAATTAATAGTGATAAATTATGAATTTTAGTAGTTTTAAAGTATATTTAGAATATATTTTTACCATTTAATATAATGTTGGTCATTGGACATAATTTTACAATTAAACCGAACATAAACTAGTGTCAATCTTTTGCTAGTTATTATCTCTTAAAAACACGCTTTTTGTTTTGATAGCGGGAATTAATTTTAAATTAATTTCCGCCACTTATGTGTTTTGAATTTAGGAAAATGGATTCCATATTTGGAATCAGGATGTTCAAATTGTGTAAATAGGTAACTTTTATTTTTAGACATTTTGAATAATTACTGCGGTAAATATTTTATTAACCATGGTTAAGGGTAAATCCGGTAAATAAGGGTTAAAAAATAATATTATAGTAATACTAAATTACCATAAAACGTGTCTTAACCCTATTGGTTGATACATGGTCGACCATGGTCATCTTTGGGTCGATTTTGGGACCCCATGGATCCACTTGTAAGTGATAATGACACTTTATTTTAATTAAGTTAAAATGAATAAAAAAATGACACAAGCATATATCTTTTAGACAAACAATTGTTACATAGGGTTATATATGTTGGATTTTAGATTATAAATATTCATTAGAAAGATAAAAAGATTTCCTACATAATGATATTTTATTTATAATTTTTATACATTAAATGATTTATTTTATTTATGACACGATGATGATGCATTAATTACTATACTAGTGAAAAATTAAAATAATTGATATTATAAATACCCAAATAAATATAATATGAAACTTTTAATGAATTAAACTAATTTTATAGTATAATATGATTTATTAGAATTGATTTAATTGACTTTTTTTGAAGTAATAAATCTGTTATGAGTTTCACAAAAATCAACTATTGAATAGTGTCAAAATTGACATAAAAGAGTTCTTAAAACAAATATTATATTAATAATTGATATTAAATTCCTAAAAATCTAAGGTTCGGCCAAGAGACTTATATCATGATAGTTTCATCATTAATGGACCACTTGGGGGTCGCTTGGATGTATATAGTAAGTTTATTAACCATATTATATAAAACTACAAAGAGACATTGTAAAAGTGAAACTAATTAACTTAGAGTTAATACATAAAGATAAGGTTGATATAAGTACCAAAACCTGTATAAATTATATTGGTTGAGTTGTTTTCGACCCATCCTCACCTTAACCTTTGAATAATCAACTTTGGATCCATTAGAAACCGAATATGAATTTATTATAAATTAATATTTCTAGGTTTTCCAAAGGTGACCCTCACCCCTCTTATAAAAGGGCACTCCTCCTTCTCATTTCTTCACTCCTTCAAAGACTTTTGGATCGGCCAAACTCTGCCCAAATACTCTCCCAACTTCCCTCACTACAACCTAGGGGCCTTAGTTTGATCAGAAAGCCAACCTAAGGAGCCCTTTTGATCAAATCAAAAGGAAGAACCAGAAGAAGAGGTAATGATTTCACCACCCTTTTCTAAGTTCATTTCTTCTTCCACTTCTTCTTCCTTTGTTGTTACCATTCTAAAATAATAAATCCAGTATCATATATATACTGTGATTTTATTATAAATATGGTACAACCATATTCAGTATTCTATCCACCCTTTGAATAACATGTCACCATACGTGCGTACGTACGGCTTACCGTCTCCACGTCGTGGTGTAATTGTTATTCAATATAATATTATTTGGATGGGTATAATAATGATGTGTAACTCATGTAAATAATAAATATAACATGTTAAGGATTCTGTATATATGATATACCATCCATTTATATATTATTTTAATATCAAAAGAATGATATTGTCGCTCGTGCGTACGTACGGACTACCGTCTCCACGAACGCGATGAGAATCATTCTCCATCGTATCCATTCAAGTATAATTATCATTTGATGATTTAAAAAATTATGTTTAAGGACTTGATATCATTCTGGATATGAATAATATAAAACCTATCCTTTACAAACATGTCTTAAGTAACAAAACATATAAAAGAAAACAAGTAAGTTAACACCTGAAACAACGATAATACTAAGATATTATTATCAAATCAATATTAAAAGATAATAAATGATATCATATTAATGTATATGATTATTGTATAATTTAATAACAATTATTTCACCATTATACAGGAGGTTAACCTACCCCAACCAAGGAAAATTACAAGGTAAGGGTTATTTCACAATCTCTTCATTTTCTGAGGTTGTTTATACGTAATAATCTACTGGGATTTCTTTATCATCCACATCCATGTTTCTTAAAAATGTATTTCAAAACATATTTATTATTTACAAGAATATGGGTTAAAGTCATTTATACCCTTTTTTGACTTTTTATAAGAGGTTTATAAAGGAATCTTTCCGTCGTTTTCAAAACAAGTTCCTTTTTAACCTTTTCGACAGAATTAAGGTAAGAATGTTTTTTTAAACTTATACGGCGGGTGCGGCTATTTTCCGCCGTTATAAAATCTTCAAAGCTTCCCTTACAAGATTATAAGAATATTTTCAAAGAAAATGTTTTATTTTATATGGATCTTAAATTCTTTCAAATTAAAAGGACATATTTCTTTAAAAAGAATATTGATTTCATATATGTCAACATCCTTTGATGGATTTTAAGATTATTTGAAGTTGATTTATTATGATACAAAACTTCTATATTGTATTGAAGGTTTTGTGATATGTTTGACTGTGGATGTGCTATTTTTATACCATTCATAGTTTATGGTGAAATTATTTACATTTCGTATGCTAGTTTTAAAAGGAATGTTTATGTTATGTTTAAACCTTTTCATATGGGAATGCATTGGACTTAGTATGTGACGGGTGGAGCCCGCTATAGCTCCTCGATGCATCGGTAGGTCTCATGAGACAAACTAGAGTCTTGGCACAAGGCCTTGACAAAATCTTATTTGTAGTCTTGGCACGAGGCCTTGACTATGTGGTTATGATAGTATGGCATTATGCATTCCAACATTATGAAAGTGGTTATTGATTTTTGCATGTGATTATTCGATTAGTAGAATATCCATGTGAATAACTAAATGGCATTATTTCATTTTATTTATGCCATACCATGTTGAAAGTTCTTGTTTGAAAGGCTTTGGTTTTAGTTATACATTGCCTAAAATGTTTATTCTTATTTATGAAAGTTTCCGCTATATTGTTATCCTTACTGGGCATTTGAGCTCACCCATTTTCGATGTTTTATTTTTTCCCAGGAAGCGAAAAGTAAATTATGAATGACCTGCAGGGATATTATGTGGGGATATGAGTGTGGATTATGGAGACATTATGTTGTTGTAGTAGTTTTTCATTTTATGATGTAATGTAAAACTTATGAATATATCTAGTGTTTCCAAGGCTACTAAACCAATCGGTCTTTCGAGATTTGATCTTTCTTGTGATAATGCCAATGTTATGTAATAATGCACCGACTCTGGGTAACTAGGGTCGGGGTGTTACAGTTGGTATCAGAGGAAGTTTAGTACAAACCTTGGAAGCTAGATTTAGATAAACTCTGATTAGAGCACGTAGACCTAAGATGAACTTTGAGGATTAGTATAGAAGAACTTCCTAGAATTTTTGTATTGTTGAGATTTTGTGAGTTTTCCGAGCAATACATCCCTGTCTAGATACGAGCAGGTAGAGGCGGCTCTGGCACAGATGTACCTAGGGGTAAAACCCGAAAACACCGCTTTGATCTAGACTCGAACGGGAACTGGTGCACAACAGCGGGCCTTGCTGCACTCTTGGTTACGACACTCCCGGGGGATATGCTAGGGATAACTCTCATTTTATTTAAAAATCATTATGAAGGGTTTATGAGTATATAATTTCTCAAAGAAAACATTTTTATGATTATGGATTATATCCATAAATAGTTCAATTTATGTTAAGTGTTTTATAAGTATGGGATTATGTATTTTGATTCATAAACTGATCTAGTTTATGCCATTGTTTAGAAATGGCGCCCAGTAGAAGGAATGAGAACTCTAGCAATGCACATGATACAAAGAGAAAGAAGGATCATATATTTTATGGTCTTAAGCCAGAATTTACAAGAGAAATAGTCTCGCATGTATTATCATCATATGAAGAAATAATATCATGTGTTGATAAGATAAGTAAAGAGTTTACTGAGTCCTATGGCTTTGAAGGGAAGCAAGAGAAGAAAAGGATGGAAGAGAGAAAGATGGATAAAGGGAAGAGGGAAAAGAAGAATTTTCCCATATGTGATAACTGTGGAAAGAAACACCCTGGAACTTGCCTGAAAGGAATGAGAGTTTGTTATAAGTGTGGAGGAAAAGGGCACAAAGTATGTGACTGCAAGGGTAAGAAAATGGATTCAAATGTACAATGCTTCACTTCCAAGGAGTTTGGACACTACGCGAACCTATGTCCCAGTCATCGGACTATGCCACAAATGATGCTATTGGATAATAATGAAGTTATGATACTACCACAGATGAAGACAAATGATTAGAGTTCTTATGTTGATTATGTCAATTGAGTGTTGTATCAATAATGTACTTGTTATAATAATTATGGAGTATATAAGGATTTTACTGCAGTACTATTTCATTAAGTACTTGAGATTGTGTGGAAAAAAGAAAAGTGACTCAATAGCAGGATAAATTTTTGGAAAATATATGGTTGAGAGAATGATAAACCATAATATAGTTCTAATACCGAGGTAGTGATTTTGGAATAATACATGATTGTTTTGGATAAATTATATTGGATATTCTTGACTACCTTGGAACAGATTAATGATTTGTATATTCCATCATTGTTGGGGTTTAAAACATTTTTGGATTAATGAAGTATATCCAGCATTCTATATGGAATAAGGGAGCATGAATGTATGGAATATAGTAATTCAGGAGGTTTCAGTATATTAAAAGAATACATGATGAAGGTATTCATATTCTATTACGGGGTAAAAAGGATCTACATTATGTTTACCTTGCTTATAAATGTAGGACTGTGAGTTTGGACAGAAGTATTTTGGATAGTTCTAGTTTGGATTATTTTGGATTGCCATAAAAGGACAACCCGGAGGTCGGGCGGCAACCCGTCACGTCCGGCAAGGCTGCAAGACTAGAACCCGCAACCGAAGGGCGACAAGGGTGTATCACCTACCACTGGCCCACGAGATGTCCTGGATTAAATAATGTAGTTTTTATTAAAAGATCTTGTAGATGAATTATAAATTCGTTTATTTTGGAACCCTATACGAATAGTGTAAATAGAATTTTTTTTACATTCTATTATCTTTTAGAGTGAAAGATGAGTTTGTGGTAGAAATTTATTAATGGATAAAACTCTAATTATAAACTAAGTATATCTCCTTATGATCTTAGCCAATCTCATAAATAAATTCCTCAACATTAATAAAAGGAACTTAGAACAAAAATGTTGTCCTAGATGGTACCTTAAATCATCACTAATTTATGGCTTTGGGATTTTTGGCCTTTTCATAGCCATGTTCTCTACCACTCGCCATCAGATAATTGATGGTTAGATTTCTCTTCCATATCCATATTTTCCTACATGGAACCCTAGTATGTGTTATTTTCGGTAATCTTCATACTTTCCACTCTTTGTTTTAAATAGAGGCCTCATTAATTCATTTTTCAATATGGGATTTCAACTAAGATATTTTGAAACGTCAAAAATGTGTTATCCCAATACCCTATGTGTTGTTGAACCGATGGTATTTCAAATCATCATAGATTGATGAGTTTAAGGACCTCAATTTTATACTTGTTTGTGATTGATGACCTCAATCACTACCTAAAAATATTTACGTTTTTCCTCCAATTATATGTCTCTAATTGCCACCAATGTTCTCCTAATTGAGATCATAATTTGGTGGTGACCCTTTCATTTCTCTTTTCCTCATATTAAGACTAAATTTTAGTAACCCAATTTCCGATGTGGGTTTTCCCAAAAATATATTTTCTATTTTCAACCTTTTATTTTCGAAGAACAATTTCAAATTGCGAGGACGCAATTTATTGAAGGAGGGGAGAATGTAACACCCCAAGATTTCATAGTGTGTTATTTCTTCAAAATAATTCAATAACTTTCACTACACACAACACCGAGTTCAATCACACCATGACTTACAAAAAAAATCCATTCAAAAGAGGTTAAGAATAGTATTATCTAAATTTTAAACTTTATATAATCCTTATAATTTTAGAATCCATATTATGAGTTTCTTAGATATAATGCAAGAACAAATTCATTTTCAGTATTGCACTTTTATCAAATTTTAATAGTGAACCCTTTTTAAATACAATATTTTAAACCTTTTTACTAAATGGGGACATCAAAAATTAAAAATGAAACACCCCAAGCTTCTACGGTACGCTTCTCATTGAATAATACAGTAGCATGTGTTGTACGCAACCTTGAGTTTTAACACACACCACAACCAATCAAACTAGCCGTTATGAATAGTAATACCTACTTTTTAAAATTATATATATTTTATATTTCAAAATGGACTTCATTTTTGGATTCGGAATATCTAATTTAGCCTATGGTGAAATTTTGGTACTTTTCGGATAACTTTCATATTTTGATGAATAGTGAAAATTACTAAATTTTAATTAAAAACAACTTTTTTAATCAAAATAATTAATAGTGATAAATTATGAATTTTAGTAGTTTTAAAGTATATTTAGAATATATTTTTACCAGTTAATATAATGTTGGTCATTGGACATAATTTTACAATTAAACCGAACATAAACAAGTGTCAATCTTTTGATAGTTATTATCTCTTAAAAACACGATTTTGGTTTTGACAGCGGGAATTAATTTTAAATTAATTTCTGCCACTTCTGTGTTTTGAATTTAGGAAAATGGATTCCATATTTGGAATCATGATGTTCAAATTGTGTAAATAGGTAACTTTTATTTTTAGACATTTTGAATAATTTCTGCGGTAAATATTTTATTTACCATGGTTAAGGGTAAATACGGTAAATAAGGGTTAAAAAATAATATTATAATAATACTAAATTACCCTAAAACGTGTCTTAACCCTATTGGTTGATACATGGTCGACCATGGGCATCTTTGGGTCGATTTTGGGACCCCATGGATCCACTTGTAAGTGATAATGACACTTTATTTTAATTAAGTTAAAATGAATACAAAAATGACACAAGCATATAGCTTTTAGAAAGACAATTGTTACATAGGGTTATATATGTTTGATTTTAGATTATAAATATTCATTAGAAAGATAAAACGATTTCCTACATAATTATATTTTATTTATAATTTTTAGACATTAAATAAGTTATTTTATTTATGACACAATGATGATGCAGTAATTACTATAATAGTGAAAAATTAACATAATTGATATTATAAATACCCAAATAAATATAATATGAAACTTTTAATGAATTAAACTAATTTTCTAGGATAATATGATATATTAGGATTGTTTTAATTGACTTTTATCGAAGTAATAAATCTGTTATGAGTTTCACAAAAATCAACTATTGAATAGTGTCAAAATTGACATAAAAGAGTTCTTAAAACAAATATTATATTATTAATTGATATAAAATTTCTAAAAATCTACGGTTCGACCAAGAGACTTATATAATGATAGGTTAATCATTAATGGACCACTTGGGGGTTTCTTGGATGTATATAGTATGTTTATTAACCATATTATATAAAAATACAAAGAGACATTGTAAAAGTGAAACTAATTAACTTCGAGTTAATACTTAAAGATAAGGTTAATATAAGTACCCAAACCTGTCTAAATTATATTGGTTGAGTTGTTTTCGACCCATACCCACCTGAACATTTGAATAATCAACTTTGGATCCATTAGAAACCGAATATGAATTTATTATAAATTAATATTTCTAGCTTTTCCAAAGGTGCCCCTCACCCCTCTTATAAAAGGGCACTCCTCCTTCTCATTTCTTCACACCTTCAATGCCTTTTGGATCGGCCAAACTCTGCCCAAATACTCTACCAACATCCCTCACTACAACCTAGGGGCCTTAATTTGATCAGAAATCCAACCTAATGAGCCATTTTGATCAAATCAAAAGGAAGAACCCGAAGAAGAGGTAATGATTTCACCACCCTTTTCTAAGTTCATTTCTTCTTCCACTTCTTCTTCCTTTGTTGTTACCATTATAAAATAATAAATCCAGTATCATATATATACTATGATATTATTATAAATATGGTACAACCATATTCAGTATTCTATCCACCCTTTGAATAACATGTCACCATACGTGCGTACGTACGGCTTACCATCTCCACGTCGTGGTGTAATTGTTATTCAATATAATATTATTTGGATGGGTATAATAATGATGTGTAACTCATGTAAATAATAAATATAACATGTTAAGGATTCTGTATATATGATATACCATCCATTTATATATTATTTTAATATCAAAAGAATGATATTGTCGCTCGTGCGTACGTACGGACTACCGTCTCCACGAACGCGATGAGATTCATTCTCCATCGTATCCATTAAAGTATAATTATCATTTGATGATTTAAAAAATGATGTTTAAGGACTTGATATCATTCTGGATATGAATAATATAAAACCTATCCTTTACAAACATGTCTTAAGTAACAAAACATATAAAATAAAACAAGTAAGTCAACACCTGAAACAATGATAGTACTAAGATATTATAATCAAATCAATATTAAAAGATCATATATGATATCATATTAATGTATATGATTATTGTATAATTTAATAACAATTATTTCACCATTATACAGGAGGTTAACCTACACCAACCAAGGAAAAGTACAAGGTAAGGGTTATTTCACAATCTCTTCATTATCCGAGGTTGTTTATACGTAATAATCTACTGGGATTTGATTATCATCCACATCCATGTTTCTTTGAAATGTATTTCAAAACATATTTATTATTTACAAGAATATGGGTTAAAGTCATTTATACCCTTGTTTGACTTTTTATAAGTGGTTTATAAAGGAATCTTTCCGTCGTTTTCAAAACAAGGTCCTTTTTAACCTTTTTGACTGAATTAAGGTAAGAATGTTTTTTTTAACTTATACGGCGGGTGCGGCTATTTTCCGCCGTTATAAAATCTTCAAAGCTTCCCTTACAAGCTTATAAGAATATTTTCAAAGAAAATGATTTATTTTATACGGATCTTAAATGATTTTAAATTAAAAGGAGATATTTCTTTAAAAAGAATATTGATTTCATCTATGTCAACATCCTTTGATGGATTTTAAGATTATTTGAAGTTGATTTATTATGATACAAAACTTCTATATTGTATTGAAGGTTTTGTGATATGTTTGACTGTGGATGTGCTATTTTTATACCATTCATTGTTTATGGTGAAATTATTTACATTTCTTATGCTAGTTTTAATACGAATGTTTATGTTATGTTTAAACCTTTTCATATGGGAATGCATTGGACTTAGTAAGTGACGGGTGGAGCCCGCTATAGCTCCTCGATGCATCGGTAGGTCTCATGAGACAAACTAGTGTCTTGGCACAAGGCCTTGACAAAATATTATTTGTAGTCTTGGCACGAGGCCTTGACTATGTGGTTATGATAGTCTGGGATTATGCATTCCAACACTATGAAAGTGGTTATTGATTTTTTCATGTAATTATTCGATTAGTAGAATATCCATGTGAATAAGTAAATGGAATTATTTCATTTTATTTATTCCATACCATGTTGAAAGTTCATGTTTGAAAGGCTTTTGTTTTAGTTATAAATTGCCTTAAATGTTTATTCTTATTTATGAAAGTTTCCGCTATATTGTTATCCTTACTGGGCATTTGAGCTCACCTCTTTTCTATGTTTTATTTTTTCCCAGGAAGTGAAGAAGTAAATTATGAATGACCTGTAGGGATATTATGTGGGGATATGAGTGTGGATTATGGAGACATTATGTTGTTGTTGTAGTTTTTCATTTTATGATGTAATGTAAAACTTATGAATATATCTTGTGTTTCCAAGGCTACTGAACCAATCGATCTTTCGAGATTTGATATTTCTTGCGATCATGCCAATGTTATGTAATAATGCACTGACTCTGGGTAACTAGGGTCGGGGCTTTACATTATTAAATGGTGATTAAAAATAAATAGCACCGCTTTCTAAACATGGGAAGATGTATTTCTAAATGAGGGATGCTTTCCCTTTCTATAGGATGATAAAGATGTAAAAATAGTGTATCATAATCGTAGACTTATATTTTTATATTTATGATTTCATAATAATTGTTTATTATGGTCTTGAATGATTTTTAGTATGTATAATTTGAAATAATGAAGATAACATGGTCATGATTATTGACACTTCATTGGTTGACATCTAATAAATACCATCATTTGGATACTTGGATTGAACTTTTTAAATATCATAATGTCCCTAATATGGATTACCATGGTGGGGATTTATATTTTAAGGTTTTTAGAAAGCTAAATATCTCATGATATATAATGACATGAATGGAGGAGGTACTCTATTTAAAGTAACAGTTAGGGAACTCTTAGAATTATTTAATGTATTAATATTTATTAATTTGGAATAAAAATGTATAAAAATTGATATAATTTGAATATTAGATGAAATGGGTCTAAATGCTCTTATCCAATAACAATTTTTTATTTTTTGGTTATGTTTTTTAGAATATCACTTTGTTCTATCCCATGTTTACCATTTTGATAATTAACATGGTAACAATATTGATTACTCATTAGAGGCCATGAAAGTAAATATAAATTAAATCCCCACACATAAATGGATTCGTGATGATATATTAAACCAGATGTCATTTAATTATAAAAATACAACATTTTTATAAATATTAATTCAATTATTGAAAATTTTATAATTAATAAATATTATTACTATGATTTTTGCATGTACATGAAATAGTATAACATACTTGTTTATATCTCATATAAAATAGTTGATGTGAAATTTATTAAATTATATGTAATATAAGGTAATATTTTAATCATACAAAAAAATTAGAGGTTTTGATAACATTTTAAACAATATTGTTTGGTCTAACGCCTTAGTTAAAAATTATTAAACATAACCATAATAGTCACTTTTTAAATATTAATGTTTTATAATTTATTATAAAAGCTGAAAACTATATTTTAAGTGGATTATGAATTAAATTTTATATGATTACAAATTTAATTTTACTCTTTCAGCAATATTATTTCTTTAAATTAATTAATAAAATATATTATATATAAACATGATTATTAATATATTAAAAAGTATTTACATAATTTTACATTAAAAACATTATCATGGAAATTAAATTCAAATATCAAAAATAAGTACATCTCAAATATGATTTATTAATCGTTAAAACTATTTCTGAAACATTAACTCTCAAATAATATATTACTTTTATAGTTTAAAAAATTATTTAATAAATTTTTCAACTGTATGATTAACCATTTTTTATTAATTTCATAATCATTAATCTATTTATATAATCAATAAAATAATTACATTATAAAAAAATTCATTAATATTTCAAAATAAATTACAAATTAAAATCAATTTGTTTATCCTCAAAAAAAGATATATATTATAAAATCATGAATGTGACATTTTACCATGGTCTTTTATTGAAATATCATTAAAATTAAAAGTAATTTTTAAATAGAATAAAGATCATATTTTTAATTTTTTATGTTATTGTATGAAATTGAGTAGTCCAATTAAATAAATATTTGAGTATTGATTAATTTAAATCATTTTCACATTAGTTCTAACCCAAATTAACCTATTTTATCATTACCATTGAGCTAAAAATGTACACTGGTAAATATTCAAAAAAAAATGGTCATATTTATGAAATATGAAAATCCTCTTTGTAAATATGTTATCCATATTTTATTATTTATTAATTATATATTTTTTAAATAAAATTAATATTCATAAAAATAATGCAATGAAATAGAATATTTAAAAAAAATGTGTTTTTACCATAAAAAATAACTTACATAAATATAATTATTATATTATATTTAAATTTAATAAATTTCATTATTTAAATGTTGACGGAACATATGTAATTTTAATCGAATATATATATTAATGTTTTTGTTAAATTTTAAAATAAAAATTAATTAGTCTCTTCAAAAAGTAGGTAGTTTCCAATATTTAGTGAAAAATCAATCATTATCAAAAAACTCTTGAATATCACCTTATGTTAATTTGATCATGTTGATTAAAGTAATTCCTAATTTTTACAATATATTTGATAGAATTTCTTAATTATTAGTTATAATGTATTCACCTAAAATGAAATAAATACCATTTTTTAATAAAAACTAATTTTAAGACAAGAAAATTACATCGCAAAAATTTACTTTTTATTTCTTCTGAAATAATAAATATATTATTTATATAGGAACAAAAAACATGTATTTGAAAATTATTTTTTCATATTCAAATTATATAAATAAAAATAAAATTCACTTTTAAATAATAATATTTTTATAATATATACCAACTAACATAAATCATTGTGTATCATGTTAACGAATCATATCAATAATACTATTATTTTTAACATAATATATGAGGTATAAATTTATACCCTATTTTAATAATTTTTTACCACATAATTTTAATTCATTAATCAATGGATTAATCATGGAATGTATCATTATTGATAAATGAAATCATAAAAAGGTTATTAAAATTATTTTTCTAAAAGTGGAGTTGGAAAGACAATGGATCTCGAAAATAGCACATAATCTATTCTCATGTAATGATAAAAATGATGTGAATTTAAAATATAGACAAGTAGTGAAAACTAGTGTCAATGTACTTATATAGTGTGATACAGAAAATGGTAATTATGTAAAATAGAAATATTTTTCTTTCATGATACATTTCATACATTGTGGGACTATTTTACTGATTTTTAAATGAACATGATAAAATAAAGTATCTTTATTTATACGTTTTAATTAAAAAAAATCATTCGTGTTTTCATTGATAATATTTACATTATCATTTTTTATAATGAAATCAATAGTGAAGAAAAAATAATCAACTTTTAATAGGGAATATTTTCTATAAATGAATGGGTATTCATTACATATTTCTCTAAATTATTTTAAAAATTTTATTGGTACATTTTAAGCAAAATGGATAAATACAATTCTCTAATATTTCAATCCACAAAATTAATCCCAAATATATACATAATCTCTTCCATAAATAGGTATGATTAATGATCCTATAAAATATATTTAGAGATATTCAAAACCAAAAATTAAAAATATTTTATCACATCATTTATGTTGAGATCAACCTATATTTTATATCAAAATAATCACAATATATCATTAATAGGTATACTAAAAATATATACATGATAATATTATACTCCCCATAATATGTTAATCAATTCCAAAAGTTTCACAAATAATTATTTATAAATAACAAAATCATATCTGATTCCATTGATTATTGCATTATTCATTTATTACAATAGTTTGACCCCAATAAAAAAACATTAAAAATCAAGTTTACTTCTTTAAAAATAAATGTAATCACATATTCAACAAATAACATTACAAAAAAGTTATTATCCTTGTGAAAAAAATATAATCTCCAAACCCAACTAATATTTTATCCCAATCAACCATATTTACATTATCATCTATGATCATATGAAAACTAATATTTTTCAATAACATTGAACCCTTTTCCACAAAATATGAAATATTTATTCACCTATTTAAATTTTACCTAGAAGATATGATAAATGATTGGGACATATTCAAAATTATATCTCCCAAAATATCCTAAATCATTCTTATCTCTCCTCTCATTGAACACAAAAGGAGTCATCAATTCCTTTAAACATATTATTCTCATCAAACTTTTCAACCCTCTACACTTTAGTTCTATCTCATATCACTATAACATAATATTGGGTTCCTAATATTCTTTTAAATCATTCTTTATAATGGTTCATAACAAAAATGATAGATAACAAAATAATATTTTTTTGGAGTGTAAAACTAGGTTCATAGTATGGTCACATTCATATTTTACTAAAATGATGATTATGATATAGTCAAAAAACTTGTTTTGGGGTCAATTCACGTAGATTAATTAGTTCCACAACCATGTCAACTTTTAGTATCAATACAAGGATGTATCCCACGAAAACCAATAAAATCTATAACCTAACTAATAAATATTATGTTATTATATGGTCATAATTATCAAAAATTAATTTTGTTGGATTACGTTCCCAACACAATTTTTTTCTAAATAATTTAAAACAAATATCCACAAAATTTTATCTAATACCAATTATAAATACATTAACCCTAGTTTCCAAGAGTCAGTTCAAACATTATTCTATTTTTATAATATAATATAGATCATGTTATAGTGGGTATATTATTTTATTAGCAATTAATTAAATAATTAAAAGCTTCTTCTTTTCTAGATTTGAAATAAAAAATAACATCATAGTTACATATTTAATAATCCTACATTAAACACATTAGATGATTCCTTGATCATATTACGTGGGATGGAATGGAAACATGTGTGATCTCAGATGCTCAATAAGGGTTACATAAAATTGAAGATATCATGAGTAATATGTCAGAATAAATTTTGAAATATAAATTAATCAAAAAATCCTTAAATTTAATCAATATAATAATCACATAGAATAATAATGTAGGAATAAAATATATAAAATAATACCTTATAACTAATCTGGTGATCTTGAAACTTTTCCTTCTATAATAATACTATTTAAATAATCACATGAACATTAATAACTATTATCATTATGATGGGATTCATAATTTAGTGCATCATAAAATTAATTTTCAGACCTTTTGAAAATAAAAAATTATACATTTTATTAATACACAAAATAACCATACTAGGTTTTCCCATTTGACATATTAATGAATTGTGGTGTTTAATAGACCCCTCCCAAAACATAATATGTAAAATACAATGAAAAAATGAATAAAATTTTAATATTAATAAAACCTTTATAATTATTATAATAATTAGATATAAGAATAACAAGAATATGTAATATCAATAAATTCTATAGTCAAAATTATCATAATCCATCCATATATAGAATAATTATTGTTTCATTATAATATATTCCACGAAATAATTTTTATTATAAATAGTTATTTTTTAATATGAATACAAAAAGTCATCTTAACATTATTGATAAATGACAATAATTTTTTATTTTTGATATTGGAAAATATATTAATTTTAAATGATTAATTAATAGATAAAAATAAATTCCCAAATTATTGGGTGACTAAAATTTATTGAAATTCCATTCAGGGTGATTATATTAAAACAATATTCCCTTTAATTTTTTTAGAATAATTTTAAATACAACCATATTCAAAATAAAGACAAGTATATTTCACTGAAAATTTAATATTAGTTAAAAAATTATTATAAATAAGAAAAAAAATAATACTAAACACATTATTTAAAAAAATTATGAAATCATTGACATGTTATAAAAATATTCCCAATCGATTAAAAATTATTTTTTTCGTAATTTTTTTAATCCATGGACTAATGAATAGTGGAAAATACAATGAAAACAAATGTTTATCATAAATTAAAATTGGATAAGAAAATATAGTAGCAATAATATATAATGATCAAATAATTCCCCACGTAGAGTCTTAATCATAAAAAATACCAAATAATTATTAGATTGTGCATTCAAGTCTTATTGCTTTGGTAAATTATGTTTCAGAAGCCCCATAAATGAATAATTTCAAATAAAACATTAAATAACATGAATATAAACGAAATCATTTCATATCATATAAGTTTATAATTATTGACAACATGTAAACAAAACTAGATGAATAACATCAAGCATGTATCGATGAAGGGAAGTTAAGAAACAATTATTTTTGAATAACGTATCAGTTATTTGAGAATTAATCAATTATTTGATTCTGAGTGAATAATATAAAATAAATATAAATTGGGAGAATATAATAATAAAATCAATGTTAATTACACACATAATAATGTAATAACATTGTTAATTAATTATAATTATTACCACATCAATGGAAATTGAGTTAAGAAACCATTTACAAAAGACATGTACTTGGATGAACATTATTTAAAATCATGTATAATGGTTTGAATCTTGTTATTATTTTTTTAATAAAACTATATTCATATTTATAGTACTATATATGATTTTCTTAAAAAAAATGTATTCAGCTTTTTTATAATAATCATTAACTGTCTTAATTTTTTATTGTGTGATTAACAATGTTTTCTTATATATGATTTTTCATAGACATTCAAGTTCTTATGTATAGGTTATAGTTTCATAAAAGAAATATTTATATTAAAAACAAAACTATAATAGTAATTAGACATAAATAATTATATATATATTATTTAATGGTAAACATGGAAAAATAAATTACACTATTTATAGAGACAATATGTTATATTTTTTCTTAAATATTATTATAATATTTAAATGATTTAAATGAATTAAAGTTAAATAATAATTCACCATTATATAATCATTATTTTGTAATATATATCTTCTATATTACTTAAATATTCCCACATTACCCTTTATCTAAAACATAAATTATGATTAAAAAAGATCACATTGTGCAGGTGAGAGTCCACATATATATAGACAACAAATGTTTTTATCTTCCAATGGATGAAAATGTTGTAAAATATATGTTATATTATATTTTATTAATAATAATATTTTAAAAAATATTATAAATATTTATTAGTTCCATATTTATAATTGTCCTCATACAATGGGAAATCAAAACAAACTACAATGTCATGTTGAGACATTAGGTTGTACGTACATTAGAGTGATGTTTTTTCATTCAATAGGATGAAAAAAGTGTGGAAAATATTTTCAACATAATTATAATAACATGTCCACATATGGTTAATACAATTTTTATTATTTCATGTTGGATAAAATAGATTAACAAAATTTATAAGATGAAATAAATTTTAAAGAGTTGGTAATGACAATAAACTATTCATTTATAGAATTCTTTTAGATCCATTGTTATGGAACCTTGTTTTTTTATTTTGGTAATACTATCACCTATATAACATGGTTATTTATTTGAGGTGAGATTTTGGTTGGGGTTGTTCATGATGACAAGCTCTTTATTTTTTGTTGTTATGGCAGGATGTTCTCTATCACGAGTTAGTTTAAGTGAAACATTGGAATTTAATAAATTTTTATTATAATTTATTTGTCTTAAAAATGTAATTAATTTTATATAATTATAAGATAATATGATTTTTACTTGAAATAAGCTCATGCAATAAATTATGAACATGTTTATGTTGTGTTTTTACAAAATCACTTAGTTTAATCACATGTCACCCATCTTGAGAATTATGATTATATCAAAGGGTTCTACTATATATGGGACATGAAATTTAATTTAAAAGGACATGTTATAGAAAAATATATTGTAAATAATATTTTAAAATATATTTAATTCAATTATAAAGAGATAATTATTTTATGAATTTTAATTCATTTAGTAAAATATTTTTTATTATAAAATATCATTAATGTCATTTTAGGAAATACATTTCATATTAAAATATAATATTTTTCTGAATCATGTAAAATTTTACAAAATAAAATGTAAGTGAATATCTATAATTAAAGGTAATACTATAATAATATAATATTATTTTTATCAGTTTGGATATCATATCATTTTGTTCAACCCCTTGTTAACCAATGTTAACCATAATCATGATAATGATGTATATAATATTAATGGGTTGTAAATTTAACTATATGGTTAAAACATTCCCATTATTGTCCAAGGGAAGAAATTTTTCACTAGTTATCATAATTATTGTCTTGTTTCTATATTTGTTTTTGATTTTAAAATAGTTCAATAAAATGTATTTAATTTAAAAAAAATTAATGTTATTTGCTAACTATTCATTGATTTAGATTTTGAAACAACTTTGAAATTAAATGACTTATAATTTCAATAATTCAGTACTATCTAATAATTTATATATTTTTTATTAAAAAAAATATTAATATTACTTTTCCCAAAAGAAATCTTAGAATTTCTTAAATAATTTACTTTCATTTTCTATTTCCATCACAAGTATTGTGTCATCATTGTGTAAGAATTTAAGATTATTTTTCCATCAATAAATATGAAAAATAAATTACCTAAAAATAAATTATCATTTAAATAACAATTAATAAATTAACATATGTTTTTTTATTTCTATCAATAAATATTATAGTTAATAAATGATAAAAAGTGGTATTTTTCTCAATATATTTTAAATTATTCTCTATGCATAGTTGGAAAACAAAATTACTAAAATGTTTTCCCACCAATTGTAAATACTATAAAACCATTAAATGGGTGGTTTTCGCTATTGGTTCGTGGTTTGAAGGAATATGCACCCACCATTTAGAAAATGTGCATTATAGTTCAGGGGTGTACAGTCATGGCATGTATTTATCCAAATATTGTGTCCCTTCCTGGAAATCCATTCATGAGGGATTTATTATTTATGAAAAGTAATTAAATATTTTTTAAACCTTTTATAATCCACATTTAAACTATAACTCCATATTAGAAAAAATCATAGGTCTTGGAAGATCTCTAGAACGCCTTTTCACTCCTCCAAACCACTTCATTGGAGGATCAACGGGATATTAACCACATTCGATACCTATATAGTTATCCATATTCTAATACTCATCCAATACCTCTATCTCTTTATTTGCTAAATAGGTTTCCTTATATTATAACACTTTTTATGGATCTGAAATCCATTAAAATTAATATATAATCAAGGTTGGATTTCAAAATCTATGTTTTCTTCATTCGTCATTGGAAATTCCCACTATAGATGTTGAGTTTTCATACTTTGATTCCATGTATGTGGTTACATTCAGATTCTAAATAGAATAAAACCTCTAATATCATGTTTTAAACTAAATTTCATTCAATAGAAATATGAAATCACATTTTGTTGAGAATTATAATTGAATTGATTTTGAATTGAATTTGAACCAAACCCCAAATTTTAATGGAATTTTAATTTGAATTATTCTTTGAAATTTATGAAAAATGTAATTAATTTGAGAATTTACTTTAAAAAATCATAAATTTATTTATTTAAAACCCATTCATGGATTGAGTATTAAGATGTATGAAAGGAGTAAAAATCCAACTTTTGAATTTAGAATATATTTTTAATATGAAAATTGACATTTGGAAATTAAATTTTATTTTATTTTAAAATGAATAATTAACAACCCATTTAATTTCATTTCCCCATCTATGGGATTTTATATTCATTTTCATTATATGGAATTGCATTTAATTTTTCCTCAATAGGATGTGGATGAAAGTTTTCCTTTAATAGGAGATGGTGTAATTTTCCCATTAGTGGGTGTACTATTAGTTTTTTTAACTGATATATATATATATATTCTATTTCATTTTGAATTCCATTATTCATACCATGTTAATATATATAAATAATTTATATAAACTTTTTAATAGTTTATTTTGTTGATATTTTTCAGTCTATTTCAATAAAAAGTTTGTTTTTATTCAAATTTTCAATTTCACTTACATGAAAGTTTTGTTTAAAATTAAAAGTATTATTTAGAAAATTTATTATTATATCATATTATGGAACACAAGGTGAGACAGTACTATTATTTTTACTCAGACCCTACCTTTTCTGAAAGAAATTTATTGATTTTCTTCTTTCATGTTCGAGCAAGGGGGAAACCCCAGGTATCAGTGGTTTATGTTTTTTGATCATTTTGGCATGGAGTGATGAATACATTAAGATATTTGGGTTTTTATTATCTATATATGATTATATTGATTTTATAATATTTGTGTTTTGGATTACCTATGTGTTCTTATAGTTCTATGTACTTTGAGTGTTTTTTACCATACTAATATGCATCAATTTTCATCAGTATTTTTTTTGTAATTAGGTTCCCACATTAATATTTTATAATTCCCAATGATATTTTCCAACCTATGGGTATTTATAACTCACATCTAGATATTAGTATTGACATAAGTATCAACGTTCAAGGTTATCTAAGATATATCATGAAAAAACTATTCCAAATATTATAGTTTAATATCTATCCTTGATTGAAATTTTTTATTGATATAACATTTTTGGACATAGGAAGTATTTTTTATTTAGTGCCTAAAAATAATTCAACATAATATTCCTTAGGTACCCATTTATGGTTTTTAAAAGGCAATTTTTAGAATAATTATAGTATTTTAAATAATTTTTATATGGTTGAGTTGAAATTCGAATCATTTTTTTATTATATGATAAGATTAATTTCCCTATTGCTATTGTTTGAGTGTTTTTCAGAAGAATATTCTGATGTATTAAATGTTTTTTGATTTTATTGTGAAGTATTATTATAATGAGAATATGTTTGAATAGGATATATGGGGAGATGATACAAATCATTGGTGATAAAATCATCAATTTGACCAGAATGAGGATGGTGTATTTTTTCCATGATATCTAAGCTTCAGGATAGACAAATGAAGCCTTTCTTGTTCAAGATCTAGTTATGGAACCTTATATGGATGAATTAAAATGTTTTTATTAGGATTTCCTCTATCAAAACCCACATGGGTTTCAATTATATAATAATTCTCAAGATGGATAGGACATGTTGATGAGGATTGATCATTTATTTGAGTTCATAGAGATTCTTAATGTCATGAATGTGATATATAACACCTTCTAGATAGAGGGAACTAGGATGAGATGGTGGGACATGATAGTTATGATAATGATTCACCATGTTTTTGAGTTTATATAGTTAAATGATAATTTAATTAACATGTTCTATCCATTGTCTATATTGTTTTTAATGCTACACAACTGTTTAAACTAATTTAGTCAAATTGGACTATGACATAATAGGAGACATGATTCACTGAGATTGGGTATTTGGAACTAGATATTGTATTTATTTCCCATATTAAGGATATATGGTTTGTGAAGGGACTTATATTCAATATTCCATCATAGGATATCTTGTTAGAGCCATCCTCTTATCCCAATTTTCTAGGTAGTGCATCGATTATTGAACATGATCTGGATATTTAGTCATGGTTTCTTGGAGTTCCATTTTCTCCAAGTGTTCTTTTGAGTTCCTAAAAATGATGGAGTATGCATGATAAGTCTTATGGTGGTTCCCAATAGTAGGATTCCTATATACATTCTTCTTTTTTTATTACATTCCATTTTACTTTTTATAATATTGGAATTTCATGGAAATGTAAATGGATTTCTACAAATGAAAAAAAATTATGGTTCATGGGGACTCTCGTGTCACATTAAAAGGTACATTAATATATATATCTCACCACATAGTTGATCAAGGTCATAATCACCTAAAAGTTCTATAATATAGTCCGAGGTGTCCATATATATGGGGATCTTGCCACAAGCATCCATAATGAATCTTCTTCATGTCGATGAAGGGTCTCCCTAGAATGAATATATGGGTCCAACACCAAATATATGCATCATAAATATAGAACCATCTATAGGGACATCCATTTTTGATAATATTTCATCTCATTGGTTAATTTATAATTTCATTATGGACTTGTTAAATTTTCCTATAGAGTGTGGTATATATTACAAGACCTTTAAAAACAAAGAGAGAATATGGTTTCAATTTTACTTCTTGTGTGTTATCTTATTGTGTGGTTGAACATACATGGAATTTTCTATTTCATTACATAAAACCTCATGATATTATTTTCAGTATTGACTCATTCATTAAAAATAAAGGGAATATTGATTGTTATCATTGATGGATTTCATTTGCTACACCAAATGGGTCATGTTGTATCTTTTAGTGAGATGTAGACCCATGGTCGAGTTAATTTAGACCCTATTAACCATATTTTTGGAATTTATACTCATTTTTCATTTGAGATGGATAAAAAACCTTGATAAATTATTTATTTCTAATTTTGATTAGGGTTCAAAAATAATTTATTACGAATAATGTCATTTTCCACCAGAATGGGATGTAGAATTTCCTATTAACTTAGTGGATATTACTCAACGAATATATAAATCATCCCACTATATGAAACCTGATGACATGTAATAGATTAAGCATATACTGTATTTTCATTTATATAAAGGATTTATAAGTCAGAGTGTCTCATCGGTGGTGGAGCTTATTTAATTTGGTAATAAGGTGGATGGAACACATTTTTTTTATTGATTACTAAAATCTATACTGAGTAACAATAATGAAAAAGAATTGGTTCCCATGGATGAATTTTTTTTGATTTTTTGATAGGGAATAAGTTTTTATTGAATATTTATCATCGATCATTTTATCACTAGTTGAATATAAGATAATCAGTCATTCTGAAATCTGATATATGGAGAATGTATGTCTATTATGGGTATCTTTATGTGAAATTTGGTCTAACAAATTCTCATGTGGTATTTATAGATTTTATTAACATGATATTCCATTATTATTTAGAAACATATTGGGTGGTATTTGTTAATGAATTTTTTGGCCACTCTATATATAGGGATAATCCTGTGCATTATTCTCATAGTAGTTCTACAATAGTTGAGAAATCATTGACATTACTCAAAGTTATCAAAGTATATTTTATAAATTCATGGAGTGAATTTATTGGGACATGTGGTGTTACAATATGTTATCTCATTTTATCCAGATATGGTCATAGTTGTTCTGACTAGCTAGAGGCCATGAAATTTTTTATAGTTTCAATTATTATTTGGATTACCAAGATGTTAATATCGGTTAAAAAATGGTTTCAGGAATTTTACTTCTCTAATGACCTCTCTCTCTTAGATGGGAGAGAAGTTTTTCTAGGAGGATAAATGAATTATTTATTTTGTTTAGATGAAAAATATTTCGACATATACACCATTGTTGGACTCATTCAAATGTTAAGCATGTCTATTTTTACTCCTGTGACACATCTGGTACGGGTTTGGACCTTTTCCTTATATAGTGTGATCACATCATTAACTATGGATCTTACCATCATAGGTTACATTAGAATGATTAATCCACTGATGTCCTTGAACCTGAATCTAAGATTATTGTTCTAAATATTTGGTTGTATTACCATGTCTAATAATTGTTTACTTTGTATTCATAGCACAAGATCATGAGTTATATCATTTCATAAAAAAAATTGAATCAATCCCAGATGTGTTGGATAGAATACATGTAGTCATTTGACTCTAATATTTCCAATACCTTGAGAAAATAGAATTTCATTGTTGACATAATGAGTATGAAACTTCTGACCCATGTTATGAAAATATAATCATATATTTAGAACATGGTTTAACTTTTTTCAAAGATTCATAATAGAGTTTTTGAAATTGGTACTATGGTATTTATGGAAAACTTTCAGATGACATCCACTCTTATTATTATGGTTATTATAGATCTACTAATTGATGATGTTTTCGTTAGAAATAGATACTCTATATATGATTGGTAGACCATTGTTGAGCGTTCATGCTACATGGAGGGATTTAATTATTTTTAAAATCAGTTATACATGCCATTATACATCAAAAAATGTTTTTTAGGGAACATTCACATTCCTTAGCAGGATCTGCACACATGAACCACCATTACGATCAATGAAATTCAGTGATGATTTAGGTGTTTGGGTATGATATGATACATCATTGGCAAATATTTCACTACAATACATGCCAATAGGTCAACACAATTAATTTGAAGCCTTTGGGTTTAATTCATACATTTATAGTTTTTACATGGATGTGGGATTACAACGCTATGGAATTGTTGTTTGGGATTTCATATACCTTGAAAAAAAATAATGTGATAGAGGTTTGGGTTGATCAGCTGACCAAACTAGGTCACTTCATCTAATCTTATACATTTTTTATTTTAATAACCCCATAATGAATTTTGTATTCATGGTTGTCATAATGACTTCTTATTTAAGCATAGAAATTATACGAGAGTAAACATGTTCTGCCTATGTTGTATCTTCTATAATATTCACTTGAATAATAATACATACGAGATCATGATGCATGTTCAATAATTATGGGCCTTAGATAATTTTTCGCATTTTATTAATATTTGTTTTATTAAAATTATTCATCTTATTGACCGATGTAGATTCTTATAACTATACTTAGAAAATAAAATAATAATAATTAAATATAATAAGATATAACAAACCCATTTATATAAGATAATAATTTCTTATTTCATATGGCATTTATCTGAGAAAAAATCCAAAAAACATAAAAATCATAATAGATCCTAAATATCCTCAATGAAAATAAGTTATAATTTGATGAAAAAACATCATTCTTGTTTCTCCATGTATAAAAATTACATTTGAATGTTTGTAAACAATATATAGATATTCCTATAATATAGGTTTTTTTCATTGTTAGTTACTTTATTTTTTTGTTCTTAAATTTCAAGTCTACACACATAATACAAAATACTATTTTTCAAAATTTCATGAACAAATTGAAAATTTCATTTGAAACTTTTTAATATAATCAAAAGTTAGATAGGATTCCTAATATAATATATAAGGAATAAAATATTATGTGTTTGGATGAAATATCATATATATGAGATAACTATTTTAATAAATTTGAATATTTTAAAAAATAATATTTCCCTCAACTAATGATGGAACTATTACAAAAAATTTGTATGACTTATAAATACTTCAAAATCACTTCCAAATTTTTTAGACAATATTCCTTAATTTAGAATCATATTACATAAATCACATATTCCATCACCCTAACAATCATCATAATAAATATTCTTATTTTTATTAAATTATTGAATGTGTCTCCAAACATCTATATGAACTATATATTACATAATCATTAATAACCATTTTTCATTACATATTAGTACCTATAAAACATCATTACCATACAAAAAATATTAAAATCGAATAAACAACATAACAGTCTACCTTATTTCAAGTAAGTACAATAAATATAATATGTAATATAATGTACCCCTTTCTATTTTTTCTAATACCAATAAATATTTTAATGCCAACATGTGTGAAATATACATTTCTTCAACTAAGTGAATAGAAATATAATAAAGGTAGTGGTAGTGGTGTTACCATTAAATTTTTCTTATTAAAAAAATGCTTCTAAAAAACTTCCTCTTCTCCATCAATAATTTAGTATTACACCTCAACCTACTTTTAAGAGATGGATGGTTCATCAATTTTTATTTATAATCACAAATTACCCAAAATTGAGAGAGATAAATTGAGCAATATGTTTTTAATTAGAAATATAAATTATTTTAGATACTATATATTGATATGAGATATATTGATCTAGAAAATAACCTGAATATAACTATCAAATCTATGATATAAATTTAATATCTCATCTTGTGATACCATGTTCACACATTATCATTTATTGAATCAATTTTTATCTTAAATAGGCATATCAGGAAAAATTTAATCCCTCCAATTTTAATAGACACATCAAAATGTTATGGTAAAAAACATGACACACATCCATCATCCAATAAATTTATAAACCAGGACTCACCAATCATAAAAATGTTTGATACCATCAAAATATGTGTTTCATGTTTGATTGAGTACCAAATATTATAGATTTCATGTGGCTTTTTATAAATTAAATATTTTAATAATCTATACAACAAATGATTCTCCAACAATGTCGTTATATTTTTTAATCCATATGAGAGATTAAGTATGTATCTCACATACATGGTTTTTGAAAAGAACCGTGGAGAGATCCTATATTTTCATCTCTTATGCATAACCCATTATTAACTATATCAATTATCAGAATACTATCACAAAAAAACTAATGATTAAGTGAATAAGAACATAACAAAAAAAATCACATGTACTAATATGATTGATTGTTTCCTCTCATCATAGGAAAATCATTAATTACTACCCCAATACTTAAATTCAAATCAATGGACATGAGAGGCTTCATTGTCATCTAGGAATAGTGGTTTGATTCCTGATATTGATCTCCACACTCTAGAATTGATCTCCATGATACTTCATATTCTTATTCATATATTATATTTTTCCCAATTTACTCATTTTTGAGTTATATTTTTTTATTATATTTTTCCGAAATCCCATTTTGACCTCATATTTCATATTTTTTTCCATGATTTATTTTATCTTCCCGGGTTTAATGCTTCTCATAAAAATGGAACTCTTCCAATTAAATAATATTATCTTCACTAGTAATCTCACTAGTGTTTACCATATCTATTTTTTGGGTAAAAAAATCTATTTACCAAATGTAGTTTAACATTATTTATTGAAAATTATATCCAAATTAACATTGTAAAAAATTCATTTACTAACCATATATGTATTTGAATTTATATATTTCCCATTTTTAATATACATTTTTTCATATATATATATATAACATCACTTAGAGGTGAAGTCATTAATATATCATACAAATGTCTTTATTTAACACATTAACAAACAAATTCTTAAAACAATCAGAATATAATTTTCATTTATTAATTTTATTTATAATTATACAATGATATCCTTCTTATTAATTCAATATTAATCTTCCAATCATATATTCTCTTTTCATCTGGTATCATTCATGTAAATAACATGTTATTCCAATAACAATATTATTTTTTCCATTAATCCTATAACTACAACAAATAATTTTAATCATTGAACAATAATATTTATAGTGTATCTATCCAAAAAATAGTGATATCATCATTTAGTTTGAGAAATAAAATTTATACATAGACACAGCCTCATATGTATTTTATTCCCATCTATTAAGTTGGATATATTACCCTCTCATTTCTTAATACATTCCTCATTTTAATTTTATCAACACATAAAATCTAAAAAATAACCATTCATTTTTAAAATTTATTACATATATAATTATGTTGTTCCCTTGTACATTTATTCTTTCCAAAATCATAAAAATCATCTTTTAATTCCATTTATTTTATTATGCTCTCAATACACATAGATAAATTATTAAGGGAATCTTGATAGAAATTTTTATGTCATGGAAATATATTTATCCTCATCGGTTAGCTTTACATCATTATCACAAGACATATCTTCCTGAATAATCACATTAATTCTATAATTATTACTCTATTCAACTCATTTTTTTATTTAATCACACGTTTATTTTCTGTAGAATATATTTTATATTTTAACAATGGTTTATTATTCTATTTCATGACTTTTATATTTTTCATAATAATTTCATTATAATTCTATTTTTGTATCAATTTTTTCAATATCCATTATTCAATATGATAACTATGTCATGATGAATAAATTATTATTTCTACAATATAAAATAAATTTATTTCAACATCTACTGATATAAATTATGACTAACATCCTTATTCATATATGATCTTCAAGGTACACTTCTTTATACTACAATAATCCTAATTATTTATGTAATTTTTATATTTTTGGTCATTTATATCATTCGTGTTTAACACAGTAACATCAACTATCTTTATTTGGAATTTAATGGTAGAAGCGACAAATGATATCACTCATAAAAAATTGTAATTGTATTAATTTTATAGGATACATAAAGAGTCTAAATTCTATTAAATAAATAGAAAAATCTAGTTAATAACATCAACATCATTATCCATGTCCGAACAGATTGACTATGTGACTCCAATAGGTGTTACATTACACATTACGAACACTTTATAATCTATCAATTCATTTTTCATTATTCTATAAATTATTTACCATTCTAATAAAGCATAATTATGAGAATATTAATGGATTATATATCAAAAAACATCCCAAATCCTCTAAATAAGAAAAATTAGGATCAAATATTTCTAGAAAATATCGCATAGGCTTCACTAAATTTGATAAATCAACATTTATATAAATAAAAAATAAAATTATGGTGAGAATTTATTGTAACCTTTTAAAATTTGAATATATATATATATTCAAAAAAATGAATTTCATAGATATTAAATAATATCCTCTATAATTTTTTCTTATCTCTAATTATGTAGATATTTCATTCCTAATATTTTCTATCATTTCAAATATTTTTTTTATGATTTCTGTCATTAAAATTTAGTTTTTAAAAATAATAAATGAAATAAAAATTGGATATATATCCTGAAAATTGTTATCCATATTTATAATATTGTGTTATCTACTATTACATAGTTATGTGTGGTGGTCTAACTATTAAATCATCTCGAACATATAGGACAACCAACAATATTCAAAATAGTATATAATTAATCTATCAATGATATCTAATAAATCAATTTCTACGAAAACCCATAATATTTATATAATTTAATATTTTTTCTTAATTACATAATGGATCACCCATAGGTGACCTTATATCTGATAAGAATTTATGTACCTATGGAATGATTATATCACTATGGGGAAGGGGGATTAGTTTTATATTTTTCTATCTTCAAATTATTATCCATAAACCCAACATATTTTACTGGTTATAGTCTATATTCACTCTCTAAATATTATCAGACCCATTTGAAAATAAATTTTGTTCGAATAATGTCAGAACTCGAATGTGGATTAATAATATTCTACCTTTAAACCTTACTTCATTTTCTTATTATTTGATTATCTAACACTGGTTACCACTATACAAACATGAATTTATAATATATTTTTTTGACATATATAGAATAATATTATACATTTATGAATTCAAAAATATCTTCTGAAATTGTTCATTATAAAATCCAAATGTTAAATTCAATTTTGGGATTTGTTATTCAATCATATTATAAATTATACGTTGATTTTAATCCATTAAATGAATGGTTTAATATTTTCCTACAAGATATGATATTATTATAAAATCCGACATGATCACGTTTTTTCATGAAACATTGTCTACGATTATCACCATTTAATTGTATTAATTAGTTATTATAGTCTTTGGAATTCATCTAGATCATTTACATTCAGGATCATCACCGTACTTGACGAACACTCTGGAGCATGAGGAATCCGTTAAATGAGGTCCTTAAAAATCAAATCATCTTTCTTCATCATAATTATTATTTATTTATGCTCATTTACTTCTCATAGAATACAATCATATCACAATTTCCTTCAAACATTCATATGTTTGATCATAATATAGTAATTTATGATTAAATATATAAAATATTCATTTCAAAATACACCATAATCCGGATATTATGATATCATGACACTACATAATTTGAAGAGAATTTATATCTTCATTTATCTTAAAATGATACATAAAAACTACTAAAAACAGTAAATTATTTTGAATAAATAACTCAAAATTCATCCCTTGTATTTCAATATATTTTAAAATAATATAAAAGATCATATATTGATCCTTAAAGTAGGAAAAATAATGTTTTATATACAATCAATTTTAAAATATTTTCAACAACATCATTGGGATATTTGTGATATTCAATATTTTATGACTAATTTAAATTTCTGAAAATTTCATGATTTAAATTCAATGAAAAAAGAACATGTGTATTATAATTCTTAGTTTCCACATGTACCATTAGTTGGAAGTATAAATCCATTTCTCATTCATTATGTAATTCCAATAATACATAAAATAATCAAATAGATTATCCAAATCCACTATGAAATGTAAAAAACATTTTTGTAAAATTTTGGAATACTTAGAAGAGATACATGTGACATAAAATACCCCATCAGACTTCACGATTGTTAGATTTAGGTATAATATCTCACCCATGATAGAATATCCATTTTCATATCTACTGAAACATTCACATAAATAATCGATTATAGTTACCTTAAATTGAAACAATTTTTACTCAATAAAAATACTATAAGGAAACTAAAAAACACATCAAAATTGATGTATTTAGTGTTAATTCAGTCACTGAAACATTATAATAATCCCATTAAATATAATATATACAATCACTACAATTTGTATATTTCATTTTCTTGAATCAATCTAATTTCCATGAAATCTATCAAAGATCAATGTGTTAATAGAATCATTAAAATGCTATTCCATTTATCAATGGAGTACATACATAACGTCAATGTAACTGAAAACATATATATATATACATTTTACCATAACCCTGTATCTATTTTTTACTAACGAAAAATATAACTCATCCATCATGATGAAAATATTGTTTAATAATATATAAAAATTAATTATTAAATATGTCATACTTTTGAGTACAATGGGTATCATAAAATAAGATAAATGATCCTTTGAACATAATATATTGGAAAATGTAATATTTTTATGTTTATATGGGGAAAAATTAAATTTTTTTAATATTTATTAATGAATTATTCATTATAGAATTTCATGTGTTTAAAAATATTGTTTTTAAATTAATTTAATTTTTTCCATAAACTTTCATTCATTAATTTAAATGATATATTATGAATATTCATGAATGGATCCTTTTTAAAGTGTTAAGACAATACATTTAAATTCATATGTTGGAATTTAAAGTGATACATTGTATTTATGAAAATTTATTTATCTTCTTCTACCATATCATTATATTGTTCTAGTATATGAGTTTGAATATGTTTTAATAATATAATTTTCTAGAATAACATATGAATATAAATCATTCTGAGTAACGATTCTTGGGTAAATGGAATTAAAGTGAGACATAATAGAAACATGTTGTCTTAATCCTATCTGTGAATATTTAATGTCGACTTCCTAGCCTTCCAACAATATTATTTTATGTATTTAATATTTTGAATAATCACATGTATTTCTATATAATTTATTCATTTAAATTTGGTATATAATTAATGTTTATGGGTGTAAATATAAATTGACATTTTTTTTGGTTAGTAGGACATTATTTGTAATGTGTACAGATTAATAAATTAATATGGGTTTAATATATAGAAATAATGTAATTATGATGATCTTAACTATTTGGTGGTTTATTTGTAGATTATTATTTTGTTTGAACATATTAGGGAACCACTATGTATTATGAAAATATTGATGTATAAGTACTATTATGAAAATAATGGTGTGGGAAAATAGTTTTATAATCTAGTATTCAATAATAATCAATGATATGATTAACATTAATTTCTACAAGATATATTAGTTATATATTGATATAATTAACTACTTTAATACATGGTGAATTATTGATCTTGGTGTGCTATTTATTATCTTGTGATGTCAAATTAGACATAATTGTTTAGGAAATATTTTGATAAAATACTATATTAAATTAATGAAAAATATGATATGTGTCTAATGATATATTATTTTATATAAAAAATGGAACAATGATCATAAAACATAAATATGTGATTAATAATCCAAATATGATGAATTATGGGAGAAACATTCTTAACTATTATAAAAATATATTAATTTTTCTTATATAGAAATATAATTAAGTGTGTTAGTAAAATACCATTATTGGTAAAGAAATTATTCATTTTTTAATAATTTAATCTCGACGATCAGATGATGAATTTGAAGATTAAATTAACATTTATACTGAATTATATATATGCGTATCAATGTATCTTTTAAAACCACTCATATAATAAATAAGATTGATTATTTGAATGATTTAGATGGAATTAAATTCTATATTAAGGCATGTTATAGCTAAGGAATTAATTATTATCATTAATTAAATTATAATTTATCCCAATTTTATCAATGTTTTGAGTCTAAATGACTGAATAATTATTTTATTGTGTTTTGATATTGTATTAATTACATAAGTGGAGAAATGTTCATCTTAGATGAATTATAGTTAATTATGTTCAATAATGATTGATTTAGTAGAAAAATAATTGACAAAATGTATGAATATAGTGTGAAATGAAGGAAATGTTTTCCATGCTATAGTGTTGCCTATGATACCTATATGTATTTTTATATTCCATCGAATGATCATGTGTGGAATTAATTACATATATGGGAATTATTAATTTTTAAGAGTGTGTTGTAATATATATATATATTTAAATTTTTTAATTAAAATAGAAATCAAAATCTTGATATCAATTTCTAGGGATTTCATTTCATCGTAATATTATAAGATAATGGGTTCTTATAACATTTAATTGAATGAAAAAGTCATTTTTCTAACTGCGATGGATCATAAATGTTTTTTTGAATTATAGACTTCTCTAGATATGATAGTATGTGTTAGGTATTAATAATATGTTGTTGTGTTTATAATGTGATGATGTTCAGGGATAATATTTTATCATATTCTAAAATGAAATGAGAATAATATAATGATAAAAAATAATATGGGAATATTGGATAATAAAATATATTTGTTAAAATTTTAATGAAATATATCCCAACACATGTGGGTGAAATAATTTAACAAATAAAAATATTTTTCAATTAATATTATAAAACATGTATACTAGGATATATGATATTGATTTTAATTTCAATTATTTTAAATATTTAAACTATGTTATATATTATAAATCTTCTAAAGATAACAAATTTTTGTTGAGTTTTACCATATAATAATTTGGAAAATATAGTTTTAAAGTGGCTATTTAGATTATATTTGGATAAAGTGACCATCATTTAACATTAAAATATTACTCTAGTAAAATGTTATTGAAAATATATCTCTTAATAATAATTTTTTTCTGATATTTTGGTTAAATATTATGAAAATGTTTATATTCACTAACGAAATACATTATATTAAATGATTGATGGGAAGATTCATTAATGATGGTAATGATTATTATAGATATAGTACAATATCTATAAATTTTTTGTTATCAATGTGATCTTGAATATTCATATGTAAATTATATTGATTACATTGATCATGAAAGTTATAATTAGTAATATGATTCCAAATTATCCTTGTTATTCCAAAATACATTATTAGAATACGTTACTCATTAAAAACGTTTAGAGGGAGGAATGTATCAACTGTTCAAATCTAGATAGGTATGGAATTTCATTAAGATGTAATTAGATTAATAACACCATAGAAGCATAATGAATATAACATTATTATGCTAGTTTATTATATATTTTATGATTTATTAGGTTATTAAATAAATATTGTAATGTATTTAATTTTTTTTGGATTTTATAATATTTCATGTCTTATAAAAGGTACTCTAAAATTTATTATTCCTTCTATATTGATGGATATATTGTTTATAATGGAATGATATGTGACCTCTCAATGAAGATATTTTCTTTATCCACACATTAATTTCATCATAGTGTATGATATACAACATTGAAATTCTATGATTTATATTGATATTGTTTTTTATAAATATATTTTATATTCTCAGGCTACACAAAATATGTTTTTTGTGATGTATGTCCTATATTGAATATAAAATTTATCTTCATAGACAATCACATTTTTATAATAGTGGTGCATCATTTATATGGAATACCATAAAAATAATTCCATGATATATATAATAAAATCATTTTAAAAATGATACCTTTTATATAAAATCATACCGTCAAAGCCAATCCTGGTGGTTGGGTACAAAAGTTTACAAGTCATCAATTGAGTATTAACCATTTTTAATTTACCCGCTCTTATGATGAGATTAATATCTAGTAACTCAATTGAAATGTAATTTGAGAATTCATGTACATTCACATATAAGGTAAATATGACTATCTTATATACATATATGCAATGTTCCTAGAACCATATACCTATACGTAATGCAAAAAACACATTCTCTAAATAATAAATTTGATTAAAAAATTAGTCCGACTCTAAAAATGATATATTTACATTTCATCATTTCAATATATTATAATAAATATATTTTTTAAAAAATATAATAATAATATGGATTTATTTAATTTTGAATTATAATAAAAATTTATATAATCTATAACACTTGTAATGATATCTCTATAATTGTATTATAATAGATTCGATCCTACACTTTTAATATTTTAATATCATTCTAAAAATTCTGGGATAATAAAACCATAACACAATGTTTGAGATAAAACTATAAGTATATTTAAAGGTAAATATTAATAATTAATGATATGAAATTATAATATGATGAGAATATATTTACAATAATTTTAAATTGACACAAAAAAATATAATCTTACCCAACAAATAATTTATCACAAAATAATAGTAAAACAAATTAATTGGAATAACATAATACATGAACCAAAAGTGTCCTAATATATTAATTAATAATTGTAATCAATGATAGTTTAGTATTTGGATATATAGAAGTTTTGAATGTTACAAACCGACCTTGTAAAACTAGTCAATCCACTATGAATGGTCTGCCACATAGTGGCATGTATAAATTTTCCAAATTTCTCATGTATAACTAATGAAAAATTAATGTAAAATAGTTGAATAATGGAATACATATACATGATAGACACATGTCATGAAATATATACTGAACTAGAATGGTAAAGAAGACTATACTAATCATGTCTCTATGTGACGATCCATCAACAAAAAACTAACCCACAAAGAAGTTGAAGAACATAAACTGAACTTTGAATGATACACAATGCCCATCCCTTAATCTATGTCTTAAATAATGCCTACAACTACCAAAATGAAATTTTATGGAAGGAGAATATATCCAAGTAGAATATCACAAAAAAACATATAGATATTTCAATATCAATAATTAACAACTTATATATTTTAAAAAATCCATTTTATAATTAATATTAATATATTAAGCCACACTGTAAACATTAATTCATTTTTTATAAATGGAAAAATATTATCAAAATCCATAAATATGTAATGTATAAAATAAAAAATGTGGGAATAGGAAGAACCCACCATATATACACCATAATATAATCATGTGTTAAAATATCCATAATCTAATCAATCATGCTATTAATTTGTTATAGTTTAAAGTGCACACCATTTAGGCTCTAGCATAATAGAATACTTACTATACATAAAATAATCATAAACCCTTAATATTTTGGTTCCCACTGATATTGTGTCATTTAAGAATCTAGTGGTATAACATAACCTCATGTGGCATTACCCAAACAAAAGATTCATGTCTATTTCCCGATGCACCCAATGTTCCTAATATACTATGTTTGTTGAAACCATTTCAATATCAATGATCACATTTATTGGAAACTTTTTATTTCAAATAATATCATCTTTTAAAGATAAATAGGTTTTAAAAAAAATATTGTTCAATAAAGTCTTTGAATTTTGAAAATTGTAATTTTCATTCAATAGGATAATGTAATTGACAACAACTTATATAAATTCCAGAATTAGAAACACTTTCATATATATATCTACATCAAGAATGATGGAAACAAAGACATGTTCAATGTAATATATTTCAAAATAACATTTCAGCTTTTTAAATAAGATTCATAATAGAAGATATTAAAATATTGGTATAAAAAAATATTAAATTTTGAATCCAAAAAGAATGCAACACTATTTATATGACTAATGACAACGAAAATGTTGGAATACTTCTGATTAGGGGTATGCACTTCAACAACCAATAGAGTAAAATGATGAATGAAGTGACCTAAAAGGACAGATATTACCCAAAACCAGGAATAAATATCTTAAATAATGAAGGGGAAGTTTTCACATTAAATAAAAAATGTGTCATGCATATAGCATGGTTAAAACTAATAAATCTAACAATTTTAATTATAACACACTTTCACATCATGAATTCAATGAATTTCATGTTTTCAAACAGGGAATGGACTCATGTTAAATTAAATCCTAATATTCTTGTTTATGTTGTTTAATAGTTTCACATATTGTAAATTTTCATGCTTTGAACAACAATCATGAAATATTCCTTCAATAAGTTAACATCATGGATCACATTAAAAACCTGAATATGTTTACTATGCATTATGTAACCAATTTTACTATTAATAATCATTGAAAAAATTCTTGTGGCTCTCCAAATAGAAGGATTTTCCAATAATTACATTTTTACATTGATATCTATAAATTATTAATTAAAACAATCATTCATCCTTGTACTTTAGGTAATTTTACCTAACAAATTATCGCAATTATCGAGAATCCCATAATTTACAAAAACATATTGGAACCAACACAAGAGAAAAATAATTCCGAATGGAAATTAAAATGATATTACCTTCATAACCACTATAAAATCATTTTCCCTAGATATTATACAAGTTCATTGACTCATAATAATTTGAGGACACTATAATTTCAACCTTAATTATAGCTCCCACTTCTCATGGAAATCACGTCATCACTACCACAATACACAAACCATTAGAATTATATAACAAAAAATAAACTTCTCTTAGTGTTCTAAAATCAAAACTAGTTCCAAAACCACAATAGTTTAAAGGTACCATCAGAATTATCATATTAAATAATATGGGAATGATCCATATAATAACTAGTATAGTAGGAATCATAACACATGTCATGTCTTGAATTCAAAAAAAATTGAACAAATATTCCCCCTTTTCATGTCATCCAATGATCTCAAAAGTGACAAAAATAATCAATTCCAATATACCTTACATTCCCATCAAATATTGTTCATTGAATATTGGAACCCTAATAAACACTAGATCACATATTGTAATCCCTATTGGCCTAAAATTATTGAACATATAGTTTTCCAATTACGTTTTTCTTTGAACAACTACTACTAAATAACTGTACCACTTTTATAACCTCCTTAACAAAACATGGATGAACCAAGTACCTCTATCCATAATGTTTCTACTAAAATTGTTATATACATTGACTCACATAAAAAGAATAAAAGGGTGAAATTTTAACAAATGTGTGATAACTACTATTATAGGAAAATGAATATATTAAGAAAAACTGAAATAAATAATGTCATCCAAAACAATATATTCCAGAGATTGGATATCTATCTCTATAGAATAAATTATTTAAAGGTGATATGACATGATAAATTTAAATAGGGAACCCATATACACTTAAAAAAGTTTTCAAAATCTATATGTGATCTTTGGGTCTCTGTCAAAAACTACAAAAAAGATATCCATTTAAAGTCTCACATTCTCTCAATCATTTAATTCCCCCAAGACTTTCTCATTTAATCTCATTCATGTCTGTGAGGAAATATCTTTATTTCGTGAGTTGATCAATGATCAAAAAGATCACATCATTATCACTATGATGCTATAGTAATATAAATAATTATTATATAGAAATATCATCCATCATTCATGTAGTTTTCATCATGGTCGGTATGTGTAATTGTATTGTTCATAGATGAAATATTTTTCATAAAGTTTCCCTATAATGAATTAATATTTTGTGAATGATGTATCATACAACATTTAATTTCATTAACCATGTTGTAGGAGTCACATTCCAGACATAATTTGTGGTAGTCACATTTTTTTGAAGTGTCCACTGTATTAAAAATAACACCAAGAATATTTATAAACCCTTAATTTTAAAAAAATTTAAATCTCCTCAACAACAATCACTTCATCTGTAGGATAGAAATGAGACTATTTAATGAATAGGGTAATGATCATCCAAAATAATATATTATTATATAAGAGGAGTCTATAGAAGTTAAATTATGTGTTCTATGGTTCTTCATCCAAAATTTAGAAGATTATGGATTAGAAAACATTAAAACAGTTGGTGTGTGGTGTTCCTTGTCACCTTTCATGCAAGCAGGGAATCATAAAATAAATCTTGTAGTTGACCGAATACATTTTGGCAAGAAGCATCAATGTATTAGGTAATGTAACATCCATGAAACCCAAAATATAAAGGATCAATAAGACCTATGTACATTCCTTATTAACCCTTTCCTCGGATATACTGGAATAGTAAACTACCTTTGTGGATAAAAACTACAATTGGGAGACCCAAACCATAAGTAGTAGTCTCTCTTCCCTAAAGGATTGAACTAAGACACTTTCTACTATTATATAATATTTTCTTATGTCGAATTCAAATGAAAATGGATGATTTATCTTTCACATATAATAAATTTACAAGAACTATAAATCCACATACTCAACAGAGATAATTTATTCAAATAGGATAACCAAGAATCCATCTACCATTGATTACTTCATAGAATTCATTGTTATTTTCTGTCACAAGGTTTCATTGAACAAAAAACCTTTATGATAGATAAAAAACAAAATAATCAAGGATTTAAGGTCATTTCCACTTTATTTTCTATCGTAAGATCAAATTAATTTGTGAATAAGTAGTCATCATTCATAAATAATCAGACTTAAATATGAAAAAGTCTCTGAGGGTATAATGCAATTTATTTTTATGAGAATATACAACTACTCTATACTAAATGATAATGTGAGATAGATTATTCCCAATTGGGAATAAATTATGAAATCCTTATTACATGAAAAATATTTAAACATAAAAACAGGTCACAATACAATGTATTAGGCTTTATGGAAACATCATTGTGAAATTACCTATCATTTTATGAATGAAGACTAAATAAAAATTAAACCTCACTTAAATAACATAAAATTATTCCTTGGATCATAATTTAATTGTGTGAGAGTCTAATGAATGTATACACATAACATGGCCCTACAAATTTTATTCGAAAGTAAATTTTACGACAAAGAAAGACTAGATCAAAAAAATATATAATCAACATGATAACTATGGTTTCACATTCCATTCAACTAAACCCCAAAAATATAAAACTTGAGGAAATGGAAACAACTATTAAATAATAATATTTCACCTTACAAATGTAAACTATATCAATCCTACATTAACTCACCATCTATAAGAAACATTCCTAGGATCACAATTACGATCAACCCTAATTATCAATAAGAAGTGACAAAAAAATCATCATATCCACGAAAAATTTCATTACTAAGAAATTATTCATATAAGAATACACATCATTATTTTATGTTATGTTCCATGTTCTAGGTTATTGGGCTTCATAAATGGTTACTTTTGTTTAGATATAAAAATGTGGTAGATCTATCAATCCATCTAATAAAATCTTTCCTATGATAGAATATGTATCCCAATTGGTCAAAAACAAAACCATGTTATGAAATTACATAATAGTTGATCACAATGATTTGAACATGAAATAGAAACTCATGGAATAATATTTTCCATAAATCTATAGTTATAATCATGCTTTAGTTAGTAAAATAAATCAATGAAGAAAGAAGAAAAGTGACATGTCCAGTACTCTCAATTTTGTATCTCAATGAAAATATCAACAATCACACAAAAACAACGCTACCAAGAAAAATTCATTGATTCTATATAGGGATAACTCTGATATATCATCACCCATATCACCTGATGCACACAATAATATAATCTCATTATGCAACACTAAGAATGAAAGAAAACTATTCATTACTCAATAAAATACCAAGATAGTCTTATTTTTTTCATTACACGTGATATATACACCAAGAAGAGATAAAATAACTCCCATAATCCCACTCTTATACTAAACAATACTAAAGATAACTAAAAAATATCACTCCCATGTAAAACATCTTACTGAATCTTATGATCACCCTATAATACATACTCTAGAAATAGAACATCCTAATGAATTTTCCATTAAAGGAAATAATTTAACCCCTAATGACTTTTCCAAATATTCACCCTAGGATAATTTCGATATTCCGAATCCAAAAATGAAGTCCATTTTAAAAAATAACATTTATAAAATTTTAAAAAGTGGGTATTACTATTCATAATGGTTTGTTTGATTGGTTTTGGTGTGTGTTAGAAATCGAGGTTGCATACAACACACGATGCGGTATTATTCAAAGAGAAGTGTTCCGTGGAAGCTTGGGGTGTTACAAGTGTCGTAACCAAGAGTGCAACAATGCCCGTTGTCATGCACTAGTTCCTATTCGAGTCTAGATCAAAGCGGTATTTTCAGGTTTTACCACTAGGTACATCTATGCCATAACAACCTTTACCTTCTTGTATCTATACATTTACGTATTGCTAGGAATACTCACAAAATCTCTATAATACCAAAATTATAGGAAGTTCTTCTACACTAATCCTCAACGACTACCTTAGGGCTATGAGCTCTAATCAGAATTTATCGAAATCTAGTTTCCAAGGTTTGTAATAAACATCCTATGATACCAACTCTAACACCCCGACCGTAGTTACCCAGAGTCGGTGCATTATTACATAACATTGGAATGATCACAAGGAAATCATGTCTCAAATGACTGATCAGATTAGTATTATTGGAAACAAAATTGATTCATAAGTTCAACTTTACAGCTTGAAGAGAAATACAACACAAATATATTTCATTAGAAACCTCCAATCCTCTTAGATTATGCTTGAAGGTGACTCATAAATAACTTCTTCATATCCTGGGAAAATGAATCATAAGAAAGGGGTGAGCTCAAATGCTTAGTAAAGGTAAGAAATACAGCGATAAATGACATAAATATTAAGCATGGTGAATAATTGAAACCACATGCCTTTACCAATAATAAACATGAATACATTTATGGAAGGAATATGTAATGAGTAAATAATAACATAATAAAACATAATCATGGGTATTCTACTAGTAGAATGACCACATGAACCATTAATATTATCTTCATAATGAGGGAATTTATAATGCTAGACATTCGGGAACATTTTTTCAAGAGCTCGACCAAGACGTCTAAAAATGATAAAGGCCTCTGCCAAAACCATATATCAAATTGGGAAAGGTCCTCGGCCTATTCCAGGTCATGTTGTCTCGTTAAACCTACCGATGCATCAAGGAGCTATAGTGGGCTCCACCAGTCCCTTACTAAGTCCAATACATTCCTCATATGAAAAATTTTAATCACATCATAAGCATTCTTATTAAAATTAGCATACAAAATGTAAAAAATTTAATCATAAACCATGAATGGTATAAAATAGCACATCCACAGTCAAACATATCACAAAACCTTCAATACAATATTGATGTTCTGTATCATAATAAATCAACTTCAAATAAGATTAAAATCCATCAAAGGATGTTGACCTAGTTGAAATCAAAACTATTTGAGAGAAATATCTTTTTTTTTTGAAATTATTTAAAAGTCACATAATTATAAAAGAAAACATTTAATTTGAAAATATTCTTATAAGATTTTAATGGAAGCTTCAACAATTTTATAACGGCGGAAAATAGCTGCACCCTCAATATAAGTTAAAAAGTCATTCTTACCTTAATTTTGTCAAAATGGTTAAAAAGTACGTTGTTTATAAAACAACATAATGATTCATTTCAAAACAAATATGGGTATAAATGACTTTAACCCATTTTCTAGTAAATAGTAATTTTTTTGAAGTACATTTTTTAGAAACATGGATGTGGATGATAAAGAGTTCCCAGTAGATATTTACATATAAACAACCTCGGATACTGAAGAGATTGTTAAATAAACCCTTACCTTGTACTTTTCCATGGTCGAGGGTAGTTTAAACTCATGTATAATGGTTAAATAATTGTTATTAAATTATACATGAATCATATAAATTAATATGATATCATATATGATCTTTTAACATTTGATTGTTAATAATATCTTAGTATTATCGTTGTTTTGGGGGTTAACGTATTCGTTTTCCTTTATATGTTTTGTTACATAAGACATGATAGTTATGGATAGGTTGTATATTATTCAAATATAGAATGATATAAAGTCCTTAAACATTATTTTTAATCATTAAATGAGATTTATTATTGAATGGATACGATGGAGAATGAATCTCATCGCGTTCGTGGAGACGGTAGTCCGTACGTACGTACGAGAGACAATAGCATTCTATTGATATTAAAATTATATATAATTGGATGGTATATCATGTATACATAATAATTATAATTTTATATTTATTATTTACTTTAATTACAAATCTTTATCATTCTCATCCAAAGAATAATGTTTTGAATAACAATTACACCACGATGTGGAGACGGTAAGTCGTACGTATGCACGTATGGTGACATGTTATTCAATGGATGGATAGAATACTGAATATGTTTGTAACATATTTATAATAACATCATAGTATATAGAAGATACTGGATTTAGTATTTTAGAATGGAAATAACAATGAAAGAAGAAGTGGAATGAGAATGGAACTTGAAAGAGGGTGGTGAAAACATTACCTCTTCTTCGGGTTCTTCCTTTTGATTTGATCAAAAGGGCTCCTTAAGTTGGATTTATGACTAAAGGAAGTACTATATGATGAATTAATTATAGTTGAGAGGGTATTTGGGCAGAGGTTGGCCAACCCAAAAGGCTTTGATGGTGTGAATATGAGAGATGGGGGAGTTCCCTTTTATAAGAGGGGTAAGAGACACCTTATGAAAAGCTAGAAATATTATTTTATAATAACTTCATATTAAATTTATGATTGATCCAAAGTAAATTATTTAACGTTTAAGGTGGTTATAGGTAAAAAACCACTCAACCAATAGGTTTTAGATAGGTTTGGGGCACTATATTATCTTTATCTTTTTTATTTATCTCTTAGTTAAATAGTTTTATATCTACCATGTCTCTTTGTATTTTTATATTGTATAGTTAATAAACATACTGTATACTTCCAAGCAACCCTAAAGTTGTAAATTTATTATACACATATCATTATATAATTACTATGGCCAATCCTTATATTTTTAGTAGTAGAATATCAATTAATAATATTTTTTAAACTCCTTTATGTCAATTTTGACACTATTTAATATTATATTTTTGTTAAAGTATTAAAAACTATATTAATTCGAAAAAAAATTAATATAAGAAATTATAACATGTCATTTTAACCAATAAAATTCTTGGATGTCATCAAAAGTTTCAAATTATATTTATTTTAACATTTATTATAACAATTATTTGATTCTTTCATTAATAAGGAAAATAATGCATCATTATTATGTCATTACAAAATTTTAGTTATTCAATGTCTAAAATTTTAAATAAAATACCATTATGTAGGAAATGTTTTTTGATTTCTAATAAATATTTATAGTCGAAAATATAACATATATAACCCTTTGTAAAATTTGTTTTCCAAAAAGATATATGATTATGTCATTTTTGAATTTACTTTAACTTAATTAATATAAAGTGTTATTATCACTTACAAGTTGCTCCATGGGGTCCTGAAATCAACCCAATGATGCCCATGGTCGGAAATGTATCATCCAATAGTGTTAGGACACGTTTTAGGGTAATTTAACATTTTTATATTATTATTTTTTACACTTATTTTCCAGTTTTACCCTTTAACCATGGTAAATAAAATATTTACCGAAATAATTATTAAAAATGTATAAAAATAAAAGATACCTATTTAAAAAATTTGTACCTCTCGATTCTAAATATAGAATCCAGTTTTCTAAATTCAAAACACATAATTGGATGAAATTAATTTAATATTAATTCCCATTTTCAAAACAAAAAGCCTGTTTTGATGAAATAATAACTATCAACAGATTGACACTTGCTTATGTACAGTTTAAATGTGAAATTATGTCCAATGACCATAATTGGATTAAATGGTAAAAATATAATCTAATTATTTTTTATAAGCACTCAAAATAATAATTTATCACTATTAAATATTTTGAATATAAATTCTATTTTTAATTAATATTTAGTAATTTTTCCTATTCATCAAAATATGAATGTTATCAGAAAAGTACCAAAAATTCATCCTAATCTAATTTTGATATTTATAATCCAAAAATTAAGTCCATTTTGGAAGATAAATTTTATAAAATTTTAAAAAGTGGGTATTAATATTCATAATGGCTAGTTTCATTTGTTGTGGTGTGTGTTAGAAGTCGAAGTTATGTACAACACATGCTACTATATTATTCAATGAGAAGCGTACCGTGGAAGCTTGGGGTGTTATAAATGGATTATCTCAATATGTGTTAAATGATTTCCTTGTGAAATCATGATTGTACCAACTCTGGTGATAAGTAAGTGTATGGGTGGAATACCACAACTCCTACAAACATTGTCACAATATGTTATTCCCCAAGGTCAAAGGTCAATTCATTGTCCTCTTAATAAAAAACATTTATACAAGATAATTATTAGTTCATTTAGTTATTTAATTATTATTTTCTTATGATTTATTTTTTCATGGAAGAAATACCTTGACGAAATGAATATATTAATTGACATGAAATGATAAAATTTCAATAATTGAATTATGCATAATTTTTTTTATCAAACATGGTTAATCAGTAATCTATATTCTACATAATAATAATAATAATAATGTATTTAAAAGATCAAATATGATAATTTTTTTTATAAATAAAATAAATCATATAAATATTAAATTAGACTCAACCTTCAATTTTGTGATATAGAGTGAAACCAATTGAACTATGCGTTTCACCAACCCTTTTTGGGAAACATACCTTTTTTGAGGTATTATGACGATTTTGTGTCAAATTAACAATTTCACACAAAGTAGGGTATGTCTTTATTGGTATTGTGTAATTTCAATTCATTTGTTGATGAAATACACGTCCATATTTCTATAATGTGAACTCTCCTAATTAGATCATGGAGTTGCAAGCCCGCATATGGGAATGTCTTGGATACCTAAATACCTTCAAATATCATGAAAAACCTTGGTTTATTTGAAGTATAATATGGATTATTGCTATAATAATTTCTAAGAAACTAGAAATTTTTAGTTCAATGGTGGAGGATATTGTGACTTGGTAAAATATTTTGATAATTAGTAAATTATATATTATAATTTAATATTAAAATAATAATAATGTAATTTATTAATCACATGTTTTAATTACAAAATAAATTGAATGATAAAACAAGAAACCACAATGATGATTCATTGCCTTATGGTATGTCTAAACACATAAAATATTCATCCAATTGGAATAATTGATTTTGGGATTAATTTTTATCATAAAAAATGTATTCTGAGCTTAAAACCACTTTTCATTTTCTACTATTCCAACATGTGAGAGAAAGTGACAAATATTCCTAGACGAAATATTTCGATGATACTGCCAATGTTTATTTTATCGTACTATCAACTATATCTAGAGGGATAAAAATAAAACCAAAGTACATAATTTCATAAACTGTAATATATAATCTCCAGTGAATTAAAAATAAAATATAATGGATTGAAATAAATAGGGTTTTCAATGAACTTTGATAATGCAAACACGATGAAGTTAATATAACAACTGATATTTCATTCAAAATATTCTGGTATATTTATTTTGTAGAAATATTATGCTTCCACTAGGATAATAAAATATCTATTAATCTTATTTAATTATCCTTACATCCAATATTATCGTTGTTTTTCTATTCCCTAATAAATTAAATGGATAAGTCAATCACATAAATTTATTCTATACATTTCTAGGAATATAAGCATTCGTTAAAACTCGTTTAACCTCCCCCTATTGGTAAATCCACTATATCTACTAAACCTGGGTTCATCCATGCTTATGTGTCACCACCAGAATGCTCCATGTCTCCCAGTTCACCTCCCGAAATACCAATTTACCCCTAACCTTCTACTCAAACTCCTGCTTAACCCTTCAAAAATCGCGTTCCACCGACGTCATTCCGGAAGCCTCTCCCCACCTAGGGTTTCCATCTTCCACCAGCATCCTCCTAAAACTCGCCTACGATGATCGCCTTCCTGCGACCAGTATAACTTCTTATGGTATCTAAATCCCAGCGCCTTCCACCAACTATTATCCATCCACCTCCACCATCGACCTCCATTGTCTCCTTCCCGAAACAATCTGAATCTATTTCCGTCTCAAGCCAAGCTTCTCCGTCATCTTCCTCCCGCATGAATCTCAATCTACAACAGCTTCATTCAATGCTAAGGTCAGATTTCCACTCATTATCTCAACTATTCAGTCTTACACATCACGTATCGTCGATAAGGGGATTTCGATTTCTTCCACTGCTCCGACGATAAGGGGTTTCCTATTTCTTCCACTGCTATGTCGTGTACCTCAAGTGTCTGCTACATCAAATACAACCAGAACCGGCAACACAAATCTACTCCTTCAGCTGCTGGTGGATGAAAGGTTATACCAAAAACATGCACACAATCCCTTCCTTTGGAACTATTTATAGCTACAGACTTCTGGCTGAATATATCACCCTAAAGGTAACAATTTCTTTACTATCAACAAAACTACACAACCTACATTATTAAACGGACTATGTATTTTACATTAACCAGGAATGGCGTAACAAATTTTGTCCATGGTTGTTATGGTCAGTTCGATATGTTGTATTATTATGCGCTGAATGAATCCCTATAAGATATGAGGTTTCACTATATAATATAGCCAATGTAATCTTCAATAGCATGTCTTCTTATTTTTAAAAATTATTGGATATTTATTTTAACATGCTGGACGATTTTGTAGGTGCTTAAACTCCTAGATCATTACCTCTAATTCCACAACTATCACTCAAAAATAAAAATCCAGGTAAAACAACAACTTTATTTTCTTTAATTTTTTTATGATTGGTCACGAAGCATTTAACATCCAAATGTAACACATAATAAAACAATACTTGTCATAATCAGGAATTCGGTGAACCATTCCACTGTGGTGGTGAAAGGTTTTGATCCTGCATACTAGGTGACATGATGGACTGACTAGAATTTGGTGCAACATAAGATTAGTGACATATTAGGGAGTTGTTGATCATTTTATTTTATTTGAGTTATTTGTTACATTTACTTATTCTAAATATGACTTCACATGCATTAGACCAGTGGTTCATTTTTTATAGTATTGGATCTTTCATTTTCTATGAGCAGTGGATTGGATCATGTATTTTATTTCAGTTGCGGAACATGTTCTTCCTATGAGCAGGGAAACATGATTTTTTTTGGGTATTGGATCATGAATTTTTAAGTGGATCATTTTTATTGTAGTGGATCAAGTATTTTAGATTAGGGGATCATGTATTATAGAGATTAGACATGCTTATCTCATCATATGGCCTACGATCCCAACATCGGGGCATAAATACTTCCAGTTTCCCTTTAGGGGCGACCATTGCCGAATTGAAGGTGATGTTTCAGTTGTATCGTCTACATGTACTTCCCACCTATAGGGTATTGTCCATCAAAATTTATATTTTTATATATAAAATGATTGATCAGATGATTTTAAGTTTTTATTCTATGATTACTTATAGGTGGTAACCTATGGGTCAACCATTTTACGAAGCTAACATTGGTAAAAGGCATCAACTAGGTGAGGGTTTGTAAATATGGGGTGGAATCCCAATTAAATTTCCTTTACTGTAGGTATGTCAATTTATATTCAATGATGTATTAAAATAATTTATTTCATGGTAACATTTTCTACATTCTTATTTCACATATCGGACTCTTTCCTTTTTTCAGGGATGTTATCCAGCAGATATATATACTTTGGAATTTTTTAGTATGATTTTGATTCTGCATGGATGTTCTTGCATAGAGGTTGTGAGTTATGTACATTTTTAGTGATCCATCTTAACCAGACAACTACATGCTCTACATCAGTTTCTTTATCTATAATTTTCATTACGTACTAAAATAGCGACCACCTCATTGAAGTCTCATGTTCAGGGAATTTTTACACATGGCCTCTACATATGATCATTCAAAAAGAATTTTTTAGTCCATTTGACTTTTGGAAATTGATGCATTTCCATTGTTTGTTGTTTCATAAAAACATGTTTCATAATAAAATAAATATGAGATGGAAAAAATATGTATTTACTATATTAGTTTAGTAGTGCATAGTTTCAATTTATTTATATTCTACCAATATGTGGTTTCATCCAAATTGTTTCTTAATTTCTTTTTTTTCTATAACAACACTTTTATTGATATTTGTTGATTTCCATTTTATATCACATATTATCTCTATTTAATTTTAGCATACCTATAACAATAAGCTCTACATTAAAATCTGCTGTTTTTGAACTATTACTTTTAAATAGTAGCTTCTTAGCTGTTAAAATGATTATTATTGAATATATTATCATCTGATTGCAGAGATGACACACACAGACCTTCAAAAAATAAAGCATGCTTCAGGAAGAGTAGGCTGCATAGATTATTATTCTTATCGAGAAGTATGTATATATATAGTTTTAATTTTATTTCATGATCTTTTCTGAATGATATATAATATGTTTAACTGATCACCCACATTACAGGTTTAACTAAGCACCCACATTAAAGGTTTGCCTGCATGATATATAATCAATTTAACTAATGACCCACATTAGCATCCATTGGACTTCTTCTAGCATATAGGCAGATTTACCATGGCTATTTTAGTTAAAACTATTTTAAGTCTATACATGTACTACTTTTGTGCAAACATGGTGCATAAAAACAAACAACACCTTATGTTAACAAACATGATACATGAAAACAAACACAACCTCATGTCAAACTCAACCAATTTACAATTGTAGTAGTTGGGTGAGGTTTTCGGGTTGGACCGAGTAATAAGAAATTCATACTAAAAGATCCCCTAGAGTGGGGTTTTTTATGTATTTAAGATGAACTGACCAGAATTTCAATTGGAGGAATGTGTGACATATGAAAATTACTTGAGATACCACCTCTATTCTCCTGCCCAAGACCCAGGTTGATACTAAGTGAAATAATCTCTATGTCTATATAGTACCCCTTATTCTCCCTTATATACACATATTTCTCTCCCTCCATCTTCCTAAAGCTTTTCCAGTTTGATTCAGACAGGGTGTAACATATGATGAAAAACTGGTTGCAGATCAGAGACACTGTTAATGGAAACAGGTCTTTATAGAAAGGATGCCATGCATTTAGTCAGTTTCATAGGTTATCCTGTTATATAACAAACCTTTTCCTTTCAACTGCTGCTCCAATAAATTATATTTCAATTATGAAAAATAAAAGTATAAATCTATATTCTCTAGAAACAAATTTTCAGTGGCAGGAAACTATCATTGTTAACTTTTGGACATGTAGTAATCATATTATTTTCCAAATATATCCATCTTTTTACCTTTTCTTTCACGCCACTTTATATTTATTATTCGTCTATGAATGTTTGGTATTTTGTTGGATTACTGATTATAAGTTTTACGCCTTTGTAATATATGCATTTAGATATGATGTTGTACTACATAAATCTTTATTATCTATGTTGAGAAACTTGTAGCATACTATGATGTTTTAAGATGCAATACCACATGAATCTTTATAATATTTTTTGAAACCATAAACTAGATACTATCCAGTAGCCCTTAGTTGCACCATTAATGTTAACATTTATATGGGAGGCATCTATCAAACAGTCTTGCTTGGGTTTTCCAGGTATACCACTTACCCATAGAGTTTTTTTGATAATAAGGTCCTCCATTGAATTGATCATGCACCCAAACCTCAATTTAGAAGCCGTTTATATATCCCTCAAGTTGCCATCAATAATATATTTGAAGGGAATGTTTTTTTCCTCAAATCTCAAGAATTTGCTTTTTTTCCATATATGATTAGTGCTGGAAACAAGTGTGAACATAATAGGTTTTTAACATTATTTATCATGTCCAAGTTGATCACATTTTTAATTAAGGAATTCATATGTCATGGCATGGTTGCAGGTGAAGAGCAGGTGATGGCCATCCTCTGATTTTTTAAGAAATAAGAAGCAGACGATGCAAGCGGTAATCTGCCCAAGTATTAATGGTGTGGTGAACGAATATGTTATGAAAAACATACATTCTGACAACTCCCAGGAATAGTTCAACAAACATACCTTAATGGAAATAAAATGGTATGTTTCATGTTATAATTTGTTTTATATTATAGTGGCTTGTAAATCTATATTTTTTACTATTATTTGGGTATCCTAATTACTGTAATGGACTTTTATAACATGTTGCATTACCTTCGTAGGATCTGGTATGCACCCAAATTACATAACGGCGCGATAAAATTAACTCATTTCTGTTCAGACAGATTGACTACTCACTGTATGATGTGATGGATGATTGATAATTTATGTTCAAATAGATTGAGAATTAATGTTCAGAGTGATTGAAAATTTCTTTTATTTGGGATTTCTGAAAAGAACAGGGACATGTATGTTTCTCTATGGTGGTTACAATGGGTTCCAGAGTTGTCAGTTAAGGTACATTTTAAACATGTATGGTTCAAGTTCTTCCAAATACGACACTAAGGTTTTTAAAACATCTATTTTTTCTGTTATATTTTGAATTATATTACAGATATTTATCATTCAGTTTAATTTTTTATCTTTCATAGCTATTTCTTACCATAAGTGGTAAGTTATATAAGTGATTTTAAACAAGTGTGGTTAAATAGAACCTATGCATCACTAGACTGCTATGAAAAGTGAACAAAACCATATCATTTCTCTTCCGTCCCTGACTTTTTCAGAGGCAAAACCAACTTAGTGATCTTTCCATGATGTTCAAATAATTTTTTTAACTGATCTTTGGTAATGTTTTTGGGTATGTTTTCAACATAAACAGAGTTAATCTGAGAAGCAGCATAAGAAACTGAATTTCTAGGATTTTTCCCATCTCACAGTATTAGAATAATTTCCAAGCTTCAATATTGTATTTGACTATTTTTTCTCAAATATTCAGCACATTCATGGTTGTAGTACTCAATGAATGATTGATGCTTTGATTGATATGTTGAACATTTAATTGTTTTACCCTTAAATTGAGTGTCATTCAGCTATTTTATTGCCTTAAAAGCTAACCTGTTGGTTCTGAACATTACAAAAGAAAAACCCTTCCTCTTTCGTGAATTTGATCCATCTATTTTTCTAACTTTAGTTACTTCTCAAATAGTTCCAAAAAATCCCCTTAAATCCTCCTCAGTTTTATCAGGAGAAAACCCACCAATATGTTCCACATATCCATGAGGAGAAACTGCTAGACGTTCTTCATGATCCATACTCAAAGGTATTTATTTCTCTTTTTATCATTTGAAAATCCTCCTACAGTAATAATCGAACTGGGCACTTTCTGGAGGTATTCACCCTTCTAAGATTTGAAAATATCTCAAATGTCCTGTATAATTAGTTTTTCTCTTAGTATTTATTATAATTATTACACATTATATTTACAATTTTTCACTTGTTATGTACAAATGATGTTGAATGAGTCCCAAGATCTTGAAGTTGAAGATTTAGTGAAATGGTATAATGTGATTATACTTTATGTTTTCTATTATTTTCACTAACTCCATATTTAATCCACTTCTATTACAAAATTCTGTGCCACTAATTTATTATTACAATATATTAAATATAATCATTATTAATGTAAGGTAATGATCCTTCATACAGGGTGACAGGCTGGAGTAATGCTATATTTTGAAAAAATACACCATCACAGAAGACTGGAGCAAGGTAATATTTTTAAGTAGCGGGTCATTTTATTTTGTTTCAGTTAATAGTTTCCTTAACTTATACGAAGTATGACTTATGATTCAATTTTTAGAGCAGTGTGTCATGTACTCTGTTGGAGCAAGTGAATATTTTCTATTATTTATTTTAGTATTGGATATAATTTAGTTTGGTTTGGAGTAATTGAATATTTTACAAATACGGAGTACCCAATTTATTTTCTTAATATAATTTTTTCAAATTACATTATTTATGTATTGTACATATGTTTATGGAACATGCATAATTTTTTTTTCAAATAACTGTTAATATTACATTTCCTGTTCTCTAACTATTATTTTTACATTTCCTATTTTTGTATACTGTACAATCTCATATTAGTCCATTTTATCGCAACACCGTGTTTGAATATAAACAGCATTTTTGAATGGTAAGTGTTTATTATACAATGCATTAATGAAATAGGTCATAATTTATTTCAATGCTATGTTCGGTATAGTATACAATAAAAAAAATAGTTTATTTTATTGCAACACCATCTCTAATTGGTAATAGATTGTTATATTTTGCAATTATGAAATTTCACAAGTTATTGCAATGTTATGTTTGGTATATTGTGAAATTCTAGAAAAATGAATTTAATGAGTACTACAATGTTCTGTTTCATTGCTAGATTGAATTTTCATATTTAAAAATTAATTACTATCTATTAAACTACATAATTTTTATTGCACTTGGAGATTGGATTTGTAGGACAACTCTAAAGTTGAAGACTTATTGAAAAACCACTTTGTTCATGGTAGACAGTACAACTTCATTTAGCTAAAAAACTTCCACAAGCATGAACATCATAAATTTTGTTGCAATTACTAATTATTTCTCTTTCACTTCAAATTACAGTAAATGCATTAATTTTTTCTATGGATAGTGTTACCATTTTTAGAAACTTTTTCTATGGGATGTGTTAGCATTTTTGGTTGGCTAAAGCATGGGACGGCGTGATGCGAACCGAAGCGCAAGTGATAATCCATTATGGCCAACACACATAACTTGAATGTAGTTGAAATTGATTCCCAATATTCCATCAAAATAATAATTTATTTATACATGTTTTCTTTTTTCAATAATTTTAATGGTGTGTTCATATTTTATTCACACCTATCACATTATTATTCACCAATGATTTGTCATTAAAAAAATTCAATATTACTATTTTTAGTAACTTTTACAAATAGCATTATCTTATTAAATAAAAAAAATTAATTCAACAGTTGCAAATAAAATTCCTTTTCTATTGAAAATATATTTCTATTTTTTTTATAAACAGTTGCAATGTATTTTCGTATTAATGATGTTCTTATATATAGATAACAGAACATGTGTTCTGTTGCAGTCTGTTTAGTTCATATACCAATCATGTTTTCTATTTTGATTAATTTGTTTCCAAATAAAATTTCAATTGTAACTATTGAATAATAGTTCATGTATGGAGAGATGTTAATTACATGGAAACTTTATGGTCAACTGTGCATGGATGTGACTGAATCCAACATGAAAATCCAAGACAATCACTTTTATGTTTCATTAAATTGTTGGCAATGATATGATATTCATCTACAATTTTTAACATTGGTCATCTGTTCATTGCAAATCAACATGTTTTTGACACATTCTTGGACTGTGGTTATAAGTTTGTAGTAGGAAAAAAAGGGAATGGACCTATCTCCAGTTGTCCTACGGATCCATGTCAAACCTCTGGCTGACTCTAATTCCATATTTGTTAGGATTCGGTATTAGAGGTAGGATATCCCAATTCTTCAAATCTAGGAATTTGTACTTATTTTCGTGGGTATATCGTGTCTTCCAGGGACATGTCTGTTCATTAGAACCAACCATGTTGTGTTTTGGTTGTGTTCAACACAGGTTTTTCTGTAGTTTAAACTATTTTAGTCATACCTTGTCTTCGGAATCACTGATTAATTTCAGTTTTGGTAAGTTGGTCTACCTTTACATTCCATCATCCAGTGATATTAAGAATAATCCTCCAGAATTCTCAAAACATCACATTTTGTTCTGTTTCCCATTAATTTGGAAGACATATTAAAGAATGTGAGCAGAAATGAGTTTTCATTTTCATGTATCAGTGGATCATTTTGTTCTATTTTATTATCCTATTATTTTTTAGAATTCAATAATGATTTACTTGATTATTTACTTCTACCAATAAGATGTCACACATTTGTATATATCATATCCAATACATCCATTATCTATACCCATTATATAGAATATTTGTCTCTTTCCATTTATTTTTCTGGGTCTTTTGTAAATAACCCTTTTCATTAGCTTGATCGTTGTGACGGATTTTGCTTATGATTTTGACAGTTAATGTTATCATCAATAGTTATTTTCTTTCTGTTCGTATTTCTTGTGTGCGGCTAACAATTGACTGTTATGAGAATCCCTAGATATATTATGTTTTTCATCCTTTGAATTTTCAATTTATAACATTTTATGAGATATTCTTTACACGTAGAAAATTCTTTTTCCTATTTCATCTAGGGATCTTAATTTTTTTTATGTTTTGATTCTGGGATACATGTACTACCATGTGTATCATCATTATTTCCAAGATAATTTTGGTTGCACCATTTCTATGCAGTGAAATGTTTTCAACATATTCTATGAGCCTCATTTCTAAGACTTGTGTTTAATGATCAATATATATACTCTCATTGATGGTTATTTATGTAGGTATAGGTGGAAAAGAAGACAATTATTATTTCCTCTTAATTTTAGAGACTGTTGAGAATACAATTGGGTATCATTAGATGCAATGCAAGATTAAGTTTTCATAAAATATGTTGAATTTCTGTAACTTTCTGCCTGTAATTGTAGCTTTTAACTTTTATTTTTTCGCACTTTCATTTCCATCATATATTATTTGATCTTTCTTTATGATATAAATAGCATTATAACCGCCTATAAACTTATTGAGTATTGTGTTCTCTAGCAAGGACAACTTTCCTCTTGAACTGTGAGCATGCATCTCTGAATGCTTAATTTTTTACTTTCAATTATGAATTAATTGGATCTTTTTCTCAGTGAAGCCCATGATCAAGGACCTACCTTTCTTCATGAAGGCATAGGATTCCAGGACGCTGACATAAGGATGTTCTCGGATAAGAACGAGATGACGAATGAACAAGACTGTGTAAGGTTGCCTTCAGTATTATTTAGAGTTCTGAAAGGACAACTTTCCTCTTGAACTGTGACCATGCATCTCTGAATGCTTTATTTTTGTTTCAATTATGAATTAATTGAATCTTTCTTCACATAAAACCATCAGTAAGGACCTGTCTTTATTTTAACTTCCAAATATGGAAAAAGTATAGACACAAAAAAGAATTTCAGATAGTTTCAGATTTTGGGATTAATTAGCTCTGGTTTTATTGACTGATAAATTCTTATTTTATAATCTTCTATCCATGATTAACCATTGATTTATATATTGTTCTCTAATATGAAATTATAGTATTATATAAAATATATGTTTAACATTTTTCAATATCTTGAATATGGATGAAATTGTAAAATTTGTATTGTAATCAAACATGTTTCTTGTGAACTGATCATGTTCAAAGAGAGTTTATTTTTTCTTTGGTGTGGGGGGTGATTATTTCAGTATAAAATTGTTTTTTAGAGTAGTGGAATATGTTTTTTCTTTGACCGGTGGCTCAAGATTTTTTTGACTTCTCTATATCAATTTCTGATGACGTGAAATTGGTAGAGAAACTGATGCTGAAATCTGATGCAAGGTATATAAAAAATGTGGAAAAGGTAACTTCATGAGTCAAATGTGCCATGCACAAAAACATTATTACTTTTCCTGATCCCACTCGATCAGTTCAATTGTTATTTTAACTGTTGTAGGGAATGATTTTACTATCATCTAACATCCAGAAGTGTAGGTCCACTATAGTAACGAAGAAATACTCTACTGGCAGTTGATAACAAATGAGAAATGATTAATAGGGTCTGGCTACAAATGGAACACCATCTTCTCTTAAAAAACATTAGTTTCTTTTACAGTTTTCACCTTTTTTTTGTTAATGTAAAGTTTCTGTTCTATTTCCTTTATTTCAAAACAATATCTATTCTGTTTTTTTTTTGGAAATTTAAAACTGCATGTTTTATTGTTTTTGTTAATTGTTCTTATTTTAAATGTATGATACTTTATGTTTTTAATTTTTCTATATTGATAACAAATTTTCATTTTTTTTCAATTATAATTTATTCTAACTTCTATTGTGATGAAGTCTGAGAAAATTCTATAGCTATTCCAGATGGAATAAGTGAAAAAGTGGTCATCAGGAGTCATTTTCACACTTCCTTGTTGAATTATAAATGTCACAGGGGATTTGGAATGGCTTTGGTGGATTCACAGGTCTCCCATATTAGAAGCAACGGGGCCCCAGTGTTTTAATTGTTGGTTTTAAGGGTCCAATAGTAATAGCTTTGAAAGGTATATGAGAGCGTTCATTTTAATGGTCGATTATTGGTGTATCTGCTTGGAAATGAAGAAGGCTCTCTTAAATGGTATGTGAGAGTGTTCATCTTTATGTAGCATGACATCTCACTGAAATATTCTCTTAATTGTGTACTGTTATATTCAGATTCATAAATTTACCATTCATATATAATCATATTGATGCAGTGATTTTCACCCTGCACGTTTAGTTGACATTCTTTGTAAGAATAGATGAGAAATGAACATCTACTCCATCCTACTCATCCTTCTCTATCCAAATGGTATAAAAAATGTGGAAATTCCACATTTGATGGAATGTGTATATTCAAGCATTTTTATTTTTTGCTGATTTATATATTTTACTGTTTATGTATGTAGGGGGTGCTCTGGAACCAACAATTTTTCTATCAAGGGATGATTCAAATACCACCTTGTCCCATAATCACCCTCTTCCTACCAAGGTATCTTCAATTTGCACCACATATAAAAATATGGGAGATTGTATTATCATATCTCATGAAGTTCCTAGAAAATCAACTATAGAAGGGCCATCTTCAGCTGCTAGCACGAATGGAAATCTATCTATTGATGAATTTTAAAATTAGAAGAGAGATTTACAAATGCAGAATGAATTCATTGAGAAGATGAAGAAAATTCCAGTGGTGTGTGTTCCCTTTTAAATATTTATGTGATCATTGAGTGAAAGATTTAATTCATTCTTTTTATATGTATGTTATGCCCTATGTTTGGTGGTAAAATGATTTCTACTATGTTATTTGATGATACTGCACTCTCTTGGGTCGCTTTCTTTCTTGTACTCAGTTCTATTTGTTTTAACCAGGGGAAAGTATTCTCATTTAATGCCTACTGTAAGGGGTTAGGCCTAAAACACCTCGGCCGACATCTCCACCTATTATGGTACTTTGCTACATTTCAGTGATAAGTACTTGATAATAGGCCATTCATCTTTCTATGGGTTTTTTATGAGCAGGAATTTCAGGGTCTCCACTTGGTATTGCACCTAATTCTTAGGCCCGCAAAGCCATGAGTACTGGTTCCTGGTCGCCTGCTGGTATGGATTCATCTCATCAGCATGACATACAGGTACCCAAACCAACTAATTGTGTTTTACTTTTAATTTCATTGTTAGAAATTTCAACTCCCCACATGGGTCAAGCGGCTCCAGGACACAAGGACATAACACCATGGAACTGCAGTTTGGCAGGATCTCTGGCACAGGTTTACAGAAGGATGTAAAACCAGGAGTGGCAGTTACATCAGCTTATATTTTCATATCAATATTGTACTAAAACTTTATTTCATACTGAATTGGGATGGTGCTTCTATTATGCATTGGTTATAACCCACCAGCAGCTGGGTTTTCTGATTTATGAAACCAAAAGAATGATTTAATTGCATTGTAAGTGATAATCAGGCATTATTCAGTTATTTTCAACATTGTTTCTTAATTTTCTTTTCCTCTATAGTCTATACTGTTAATAGATTATGTGGATATTCTTAACATGTTTTATTCACAATTTTTATGAAATTGTTGTTCCTTTCAATGAATTATTTCCACTAAATTTAGGTTAGTAATTACTAGCCATTGTACATTTAACAAGTTTCCAAGTTTCTTTTATTTTTCAAAAATATTTTATTGCCTCTATAAAAGTAGTGAACCATATCGTCATGAGAATGCATGAACTAAGAATTATGTTTTATCACCGTGCAAATGCACGGGTGAGTACTAGTTAGACATGAATTCTAAATATTAAAATTTTATATCCCGAAATGGGTAATGTTGCAATGTTTAAAAAACTTATGAATGATAACTGAGTAATATATTCCATTTATCTCAATATATCATCATGAAATTTTCATTGTTGTATGGTAAACCTATATCAATTATACGTCATTATTAGACTGTCAGAAATTTGTATTGTTACACCATGGACATGGAATTTGCGGAATAGTTATATATCAATCCATGGATTAATATGAAAACATCAATAATGTTTTAAGGGAAAGATCCTTTATAAAAATATTCAATAGTGACATGTCATTTGTAAATCTATTTCTGTGATCAATGATATGAATTAATGAAAATATTAATGAATAATAACCATGACACACATTCTTAGATATGAATATATGATTATACCAAAACATATATATTTCCTAAAAGTGGAAATTTTCACATAAGTTTCCATCATGGAGATTAAAAAGTGTGAATTTCCTGAAAATAATGCTCATAATCTTACAATAACTCTCACCTCATTGTATATGTAATATTTTCCATATCATATAATATTATCTAATCATAGAATTATTTTTAAGTATATTGTAATAGAATTTCCAGGTTCACATCAAATAGGAGAATTTCTATTCACTTTTAAATGTGATAGATACACTAGAATGTTTCACATAAATTTAATGTATAATAGAAATTAACATGTTGTAGTAAATTAGATTTGTTATAGAAATTTATAATATAAATGTATTCTTTACTATACAATTATTTAGTTCTAGGGCTCGAACATAAAAAATATCTCATTTTCACTTGATCCAACTACTAACAACTAGTTAGTTATTACAATTAAAAACATTCTTCTTTTGGTTATTAACATAGATATTCATCCTATTATTATTCCATGTATATGGTTTGAACTACCACATATCTATTTTTGGAATCTATTTATTACAACATTATGGTCTTATGAAAATGTCGTCAAATTGGGATATAACAAAGTATCCACCTCTTTTTCCCTTTTGAAAATATTGAAATGTTGAATAAATCCATATCCAATTATATTAATAATATGTAAATTATCATTATTTAGGTATCACCAAAAATCATAAAAGAGAATTGCTAAATCATTTCACAAGCTTCATAAGAAACCACAACATACCAGGATATTATAGATATGTAAACCTCTAGTTGTAATATGATTTTCTTGGGTATTATTATAGCCTTATCCTAGAAACTAGATCATATTTATTTAAATGAATATTTAAATTAATATATGTTTTCAATTCAATTAATCACTATTATTCATTCTTCTATAGAGTCTTGGTACTCATCCATTTCCCATTTTCCAAGTACTATATGATTGTTACAATATCTTCAGTATGAAATTATATTATATCTATAAAAAATTATCTAATAATGGATTACTGATTAATGTTATAAAACATCAGTATGCCTCATGGAACATGATATTAATTCATAACAACAAATTTTGTGAAATTATTTTATTCTCCATAATAACTTCTCATTCCCATTCAGGTCCTACTAGAAGGATTATAACACTAAATAAAGTAGGTTATAAATTGTTTTAACATTTATTTTTTAGTAAAATATTAATATATATATGTATTGACTTTATTATAAAAACTCATAGATCTATTTTATAGATCATGATCCACAAACATGGATGCAACTTTATGTCAACAATTGTGAAATTTCATTCTTGAGTCTTAAAAATATGGTAACACATAGAAAATGTTTTCCATATGTTATCAATATATATATCAAAAAATATTATAGTTCTACCTCTATATAGATAGTCACACACATCAATAATTAATTTCCTGATTAATATTCATTGACCACTAGATATGTTTTTTTTAAAAATTATGTAATGTTTATATCTTAATTTTTCGATTGATATCACCAACCATTTTTAGTTATTCTATATATAAATATTTTATTAGATATCCTTTAAGATGGATTATATATAAATATTCTCTATGTATTCGTATGAATTAGATGACCTTGAAAATCCATATCCCTATATGATGATGATATAACTGTGCTTTTAAATGTTGAATTGAAAAATGATTTCAATAATGATGGGTGGTGAATATTTTTAGACATAGGATTATCCTTTCAATAATCTATCATGATATATTTGTACCATTTTATACCATCCTTAAGTATTTTCTCTTGAATACTCATAAATAATATAATTTCAAAATTTTATTTCAAATAAAGTGTCAATGAATCATGTTACATGGAGACCATTACTTGAATTTATTCATACATTTCATCATTATCATGTTATAAATTACTAATGTATTTTATTAATATTTTTTCTATAAGAATAAAATATGTATCAACTACTATAGTGAATATAATCTCTATCTTATATATATGTACCTACATATAATATGTATCTAGAACAACACCATCTTATGAGCTTAGTAGATTTCAGTTATCTTATTCCATCAAAATAAGAATCCATAACCATAACTCATAAAAGGTATATCTTCTCATACTATTCTTAAGTAGACCAATTTTTTTAATTTAAATATTTCCTCCCTTAAATATATGTTAATATTATGAGTGGCGATAGGAATATTAACATAGATCTACATAAGGGTTATATGTGCTTTTGTATTTAAAACCAAAATTTAACACTTTTTCTAAAAAATATTATAGTTTCATAACATAACTTTATCTTATTGAAATTAATTTGATATCTATAAGATAATATAGTTATCACATGGTTAGTTGTAAACATATATTAAAAAACATATCTTGAAATAAAAATGGGATATTTTAGATATATTTAAGAAAAATCATTTACCTCCCTTTTATAATAATCATTACAATGATGTGGGTTAAGAAATGTGAGATTTGGAATACCTTTACTCCCAATATATGATAAATATATACATTGATATTATATTACCCAATAATACATCACATAGATTATTATATATTTACTATTTCCACTCATTTACATCACTATGAATATATAATATTTCATTAAAGTAAGCTCGTGATGTATATAAATTCCACATTATCATTGTAATCGTTCACATTGAAATATTTATTTAAATTTCAATGCATTGTGATGTAGCAATATATATGAAGGTTTCATTTTTAATACCCAATATATTGTTTTTAGGATTAGTATCTCAACTCAATAAAGACTACAAAACCTTTTAATTTTTTGAAAATTCAAATAATTTTTGTTTTATTTAACAATTACTTATCCTTCCAAAATTAGGTAACAAACATACATTATATATTCACAATTCGTTGCAATTGATATATGGGTTTCAATAGTTACTGAACTGTAAGTTTTCTATTAAGGTACTGTAACAAAATTTATTCTAAAAAATTAATGCCTCTTTATTCTATCTGGACACTGATATAAATGTTCTTTTTATAGTTAAAAAAATCACTATATTTTTCATTTAGAAGTAGCACGTTCCAATTGGATGACATCGGAATCACCCTTTCACATATCCTTTTCATTTAAAAATATATTGTTCACATTTTTCATCACTTAATATATTAAAATATATGTATTATATAATTGTATGTTATATATTAAGAAATTATTGAACACAATCATTATGAATATACCGGATGTTGATGCAACTGTATTCTTCTATAATTCAATGAAATTAAATTTTGAGTTTCTAATCATTCTATAAGATACAAAAATAGCCTCATGTTCATTCTTCATTCATTGAATCGTATTTTTATTTGAAATATATTGTATAGGGTGTATTTTATTTATATATTCCCTAGGATCGTCCACCATTTATTTATAAAACTAGTACTCACCCATGCATTTGCACGGTGATAAAACATAATTCTTAGTTCATGCATTCTCATGACGATATGGTTCACTACTTTTATAGAGGCAATAAAATATTTTTGAAAAATAAAAGAAACTGGGAAACTTGTTAAATGTACAATGGCTAGTAATTACTAACCTAAATTTAGTGGAAATAATTCATTGAAAGGAACAACAATTTCATAAAAAATGTGAATAAAACATGTTAAGAATATCCACATAATCTATTAACAGTATAGACTATATAGGAAAAGAAAATTAAGAAACAATGTTGAAAATAACTGAATAATGCCTGATTATCACTTACAATGCAATTAAATCATTCTTTTGGTTTCATAAATCAGCAAACCCAGCTGCTGGTGGGTTATAACCAATGCATAATAGAAGCACCATCCCAATTCAGAATGAAATAATGTTTTAGTACAATATTGATATGAAAATATAAGCTGATGTAGCTGCCACTCCTGGTTTTACATCCTTCGGTAAACCTGTGCCAGAGCTCCTGCCAAACTGCAGTTCCATGGTGTTGTGTCCTTGTGTCCTGGAGCCGCTTGACCCATGTGGGGAGTTGAAATTTCTAACAATGAAATTAAAAGTAAAACACAATCAGTTGGTTTGGGTACCTGTATGTCATGCAGATGAGATGAATCCATACCAGCAGGCGACCAGGAACCAGTACTCATGGCTTTGCGGGCCTGAGAATTGGGTGCAATACCAAGTGGAGACCCTGAAATTCTTGCTCATAAAAATCCCATAGAAAGATGAATGGCTTATTATCAAGTACTTATCACTGAAATGTAGCAAAGTACCATAAAAGGTGGAGATGTCGGCCGAAGTGTTTTAGGCCTAACCCCTTACAGTAGGCATTAAATGAGAATACTTTCCCCTGGTTAAAACAAATAGAACTGAGTACAAGAAAGAAAGTTACCCAAGAGAGTGTAGTATCATCAAATAACATAGTAGAAATCATTTTACCACCAAACATAGGGCATAACATACATATAAAAAGAATGAATTAAAAGTTTCACTCAAAGATCACATAATGATTTAAACGGGAACACACACCACTGGAATTTTCTTCATCTTCTCAATGAATTCATTCTGCATTTGTAAATCTCTCTTCTAATTTTAAAATTCATCAATAGATAGATTTCCATTCGTGCTAGCAGCTGAAGATGGCCCTTCTATAGTTGATTTTCTAGGAACTTCATGAGATATGGTAATACAATCTCCCATATTTTTATATGTGGTGCAAATTGAAGATACCTTGGTAGGAAGAGGGTGATTATGGGACAAGGTGGTATTTGAATCATCCCTTGATAGAAAAATTTTTGGTTCCAGAGCACCCCCTATATACAGAAACAGTAAAATATATAAATCAGAAAAAAATAAAAATGCTTGAATATACACATTACATCAAATGTGGAATTTCCACATTTTAGTATACCATTTGCATAGAAAAGGATAAGTAGGATGGAGTAGATGTTCATTTCTCATCTATTCTTACAAAGAATGTCAACTAAACCTGCAGGGTGAAAATCACTGCATCAATATGATTATATATGAATGGTAAATTTATGAATCTGAATATAACAGTACACAATTAAGAGAATATTTCAGTGAGATGTCATGCTACATAAAGATGAACACTCTCACATACCATTTAAGAGAGCCTTCTTCATTTCCAAGAAGATACACCAATAATCGACCATTAAAATGAACGCTCTCATATACCTTTCAAAGCTGTTACTATTGGACCCTTAAAACCAACAATTAAAACACTGGGGCCCCGCTGCTTCTAATATGGGAGACCTGTGAATCCCCCAAAGCCATTCCAAATCCCCTGTGACATTTATAATTCAACAAGGAAGTGTGTAAATGACTCCTGATGACCACTTTTTCACTTCTTCCATCTGGAATAGCTGTTGAATTTTCTCAGACTTCATCACAATAGAAGTTAGAATAAATTATAATTGAAAATAAATGAAAATTTGTTATCAATATAGAAAAATAAAAAACATAAAGTATCATACATTTAAAATAAGAACAATTAACAAAAACAATAAAACATGCAGTTTTAAATTTCCAAAAAAAAACAGAATAGATATTGTTTTGAAATAAAGGAAATAGAACAGAAAGTTTACATTAACAAAAAAAAGGTGAAAACTATAAAAGAAACTAATGTTTTTTAAGAGAAGATGGTGTTCCATTTGGAGCCAGACCCCATTAATCATTTCTCATTTGTTATCAACTGCCAGTAGAGTATTTCTTCGTTACTACAGTGGACCTACACTTCTGGATGTTAGATGATAGCAAAATCATTCCCTACAACAGTTAAAATAACAATTGAACTGATCGAGTGGGATCAAGAAAAGTAATAATGTTTTGGTGCATAGCACATTTGACTCATGAAGTTACCTTTTCCACATTTTTTATATACCTTGCATCAGATTTCAGCATCAGTTTCTCTACCAATTTCACGTCATCAGAAATTGATATAGAGAAGTAAAAAAATTCTTGAGCCACCGGTCAAAGAAAAAACATATTCCACTACTCTAAAAAACAATGTTATACTGAAATAATCACCCCCACACCAAAGAAAAAATAAACTCTCTTTGAACATGACCAGTTCACAAGAAACATGTTTGATTACAATACAAATTTTACAATTTCATCTATATTCAAGATATTGAAAAATGTTAAACATATATTTTATATAATACTATAATTTCATATTAGAGAACACTATATAAATCAATGGTTAATCATGGATCGAAGATTATAAAATAAGAATTTATCAGTCAATAAAACCAGAGCTAATTAATACCAAAATCTGAAACTATCCGAAATGATTTTTTTTGTCTATACTTTTTCCATATTTGGAAGTTAAAATAAAGACAGGTCCTTACTGATGGTTTTAAGTGAAGAAAGATTCAATTAATTCATAATTGAAACAAAAATAAAGCATTCAGATATGCATGCTCACAGTTCAAGAGGAAAGTTGTCCTTTCAGAGCTCTAAATAATACTGAAGGCAACCTTACACAGTCTTGTTCATTCGTCATCTCGTTCTTATCCGAGAACATCCTTATGTCAGCGTCCTAGAAACCTATGAAATAATGAAGAAAGGCAGGTCCTTGATCATGGGCTTCACTGAGAAAAAGATCCAATTAATTCATAATTGAAAGTAAAAAATTAACCATTCAGAGATGCATGCTCACAGTTCAAGAGGAAAGTTGTCCTTGCTAGAGAACACAATACTCAATAAGTTTATAGGCGGTTATACTGCTATTTCTATCATAAAGAAAGATCAAATAGTATATGATGGAAATAAAAGTGGGAAAAAATAAAAGTTAAAAGCTACAATTACAGGCAGAAAGTTACAGAAATTCAACATATTTTAAGAAAACTTAATCTTGCATTGCATCTAATGATACCCAATTGTATTCTCAACAGTCTCTAAAATTAAGAGGAAATAATAATTGTCTTCTTTTCCACCTATACCTACATAAATAACCATCAATGAGAGTATATATATCGATCATTAAACACAAGTCTTAGAACTGAGGCTCATAGAATATGTTGAAAACATTTCACTGCATAGAAATGGTGCAACCAAAATCATCTTGGAAATAATGATGATACACATGGTAGTACATGTATCCCAGAATCAAAACATAAAAAAATTTAAGATCCCTAGATGAAATAGGAAAAAGAATTTTCTACGTGTAAAGAATATCTCATAAAATGTTATAAATTGAAAATTCAAAGGATGAAAAACATAATATATCTAGGGATTCTCATAACAGTCCATTGTTAGCCGCACACAAGAAATACGAACAGAATGAAAATAACTATTGATGATAACATTAACTGTCAAAATCATAAGCAAAATCCATCACAAAGATCAAGCTAATGAAAAGGGTTATTTACAAAAGACCCAGAAAAATAAATGGAAAGAGACAAATATTCTATATAATGGGTATAGATAATGGATGTATTGGATATGATATATACAAATGTGTGACATCTTATTGTAAGAAGTATTGGTAGAAGTAAATAATTATTGAATTATAAAAAAGAATAAGATAATAAAATAGAACAAAAGGATCCACTGATACATGAAAATGCAAACTCATTTCTGCTCACATTCTTTAATATGTCTTCCAAATTAATGGGAAACAGAACAAAATGTGATGTTTTGAGAATTCTGGATGATTATTCTTAATATCACTGGATGATGGAAAGTAAAGGTAGACCGACTTACCAAAACTGAAATTAATCAGTGATTCCGAAGACAAGGTATGATTAAAATAGTTTAAACTACAGAAAAACCTGTGTTGAACACAACCAAAACACAACATGGTTGGTTCTTATGAACAGACATGTCCCTGGAAGACACGATATACCCACGAAAATATGTACAAATTCCTAGATTTGAAGAATTGGGATATCCTACCTCTAATACTGAATCCTAACAAATAGGGAATTAGAGTCAGCCAGAGGTTTGACATGGATCCGTAGGACTACTGGAGATAGGTCCATTCCCTTTTTTTCCTACTACAAACTTATAACCACAGTCCAAGAATGTGTCAAAAACATGTTGATTTGCAATGAACAGATGACCAATGTTAAAAATTGTAGATGAATATCATATCATTGCCAACAATTTAATGAAACATAAAAGTGATTGTCTTGGATTTGCATGTTGGATTCAGTCACATCCATGCACAGTTGACCATAAAGTTTCCATGTAATTAACATCTCTCCATACATGAACTATTATTCAATAGTTACAATTGAAATTTTATTTGGAAACAAATTAATCAAAATAGAAAACATGATTGGTATATGAACTAAACAGACTGCAACAGAACACATGTTCTATTATCTATATATAAGAACTTCATTAATACGAAAATAAATTGCAACTGTTTATAAAAAAATAGAAATATATTTTCAACAGAAAAGGAATGTTATTTGCAACTGTTGAATTAATTTTTTTTATTTAATAAGATAATGCTATTTGTAAAAGTTACTAAAAATAGTAATGTTGAATTTTTTTAATGACAAAGCATTGGTGAATAATAATGTGATAGGTGTGAATAAAATATGAACACACCATTAAAATTATTGAAAAAAGAAAACATGTATAAATAAATTATTATTTTGATGGAATATTGGGAATCAATTTCAACTACATTCAAGTTATGTGTGTTGGCCATAATGGATTATCACTTGCGCTTCGGTTCGCATCACGCCGTCACATGCTGTAGCCAACCAAAAATGCTAACACATCCCATAGAAAAAGTTTCAAAAAAATGATAACACTATCCATAGAAAAAATTAATGCATTTACTGTAATTTGAAGTGAAAGAGAAATAATTTGTAATTGCAACAAAATTTATGATGTTCATGTTTGTGGAAGTTTTTTAGCTAAATGAAGTTTTACTGTCTACCACGAACAAAGTGGTTTTTCAATAAGTCTTCAACTTTAGAGTTGTCCTGCAAATCAAATCTCCAAGTGCAATAAAAATTATGTAGTTTAATAGATAGTAATTAATTTTTAAATATGAAAATTCAATCTAGCAATGAAACAGAACATTGTACTACTCATTAAATTCATTTTTCTAGAATTTCACAATATACCAAACATAACATTTCAATAACTTGTGAAATTTCATAAATGAAAAATATAACAATCTATTACCAATTAGAGATGGTGTTGCAATAAAATAAACTATTTTTTTATTGTATACTATACCGAACATAGCATTGAAATAAATTATGACCTATTTCATCAATGCATTGTATAACAACACTTACAATTCAAAAATGATGTTTATATTCAAACACGGTGTTGTGATAAAATGGACTACTATGAGATTGTACAGTATACAAAAATAGGAAATGTAAAAATAATAGTTAGAGAACAGGAAATGTAATATTAACAGTTATTTGAAAAAAAAATTATGCATGTTCCATAAACATATGTACAATACATAAATAATGTAATTTGAAAAATGAGATTAAGAAAATAAATTGGGTACTCTGTATTTGTAAAATATTCACTTACTCCAAACCAAACTAAATCATATCCAATACTAAAATAAATAATAGAAAATATTCACTTGCTCCAACAGAGTACATGACACACTGCTCTAAAAATTGAATCATAAGTCATACTTCGTATAAGTTAAGGAAACTATTAACTGAAACAAAATAAAATGACCCGCTGCTTGAAAATATTACCTTGCTCCAGTATTCTGTGATGGTGTATTTTTTCAAAATATAGCATTACTCCAGCCTGTCACCCTGTATGCAGGATCATTACCTTACATTAATAATGATTATATTTAATATATTGTAATAATAAATTAGTGGCACAGAATTTTGTAATAGAAGTGGATTAAATATGGAGTTAGTGAAAATAATAGAAAACATAAAGTATAATCACATTGTACCATTTCACTAAATCTTCAACTTCAAGATCCTGTGACTCATTCATCATCATTTGTACATAACAAGTGAAAAATTATAAATATAATGTGTAATAATTATAATAAATACTAAGAGAAAAACTAATTATGCAGGACATTTGAGATATTTTCAAATCTTAGAAGGGTGAATACCTCCAGAAAGTGCCCAGTTCGATTATTACTGTAGGAGGATTTTCAAATGATAAAAAGAGAAATAAATACCTTTGAGTATGGATCATGAAGAACGTCTAGCAGTTTCTCCTCATGGATATGTGGAACATATTGGTGGGTTTTCTCCTGATAAAACTAAGGAGGATTTAAGGGGATTTTTTGGAACTATTTGAGAAGTAACTAAAGTTAGAAAAATAGATGGAACAAATTCAAGAAAGAGCAAGGGTTTTTCTTTTGTAATGTTCAGAACCAATAGGTTAGCTTTTAAGGCATTAAAATAGCTGAATGACACTCAATTTAAGGGTAAAACAATTAAATTTTCAACATATCAATCAAAGAATCAATTATTCATTGAGTACTGCAACCATGAATGTGATGAATATTTGAGAAAAAATAGTCAAATACAATATTGAAGCATGGAAATTATTCTAATACTGTGAGATGGGAAAAATCCGAGAAATTCAGTTTCTTATGCTGCTTCTCAGATTAACTCTGTTTATGTTGAAAACATACCCAAAAACATTACCAAAGATCAGTTAAAAAAATTATTTGAACATCATGGAAAGATCACTAAGTTGGTTTTGCCTCTGAAAAAGTCAGGGACGGAAGAGAAATGATATGGTTTTGTTCACTTTTCATAGCAGTCTAGTGATGCATAGGTTCTATTTAACCACACTTGTTTAAAATCACTTATATATCTTACCACTTATGGTAAGAAATAGCTATGAAAGATAAAAAATTAAACTGAATGATAAATATCTGTAATATAATTCAAAATATAACAGAAAAAATAGATGTTTTAAAAACCTTAGTGTCGTATTTGGAAGAACTTAAACCATACAGGTTTAAAATGTACCTTAACTGACAAATCTGGAACCCATTGTAACCACCATAGAGAAACATACATGTCCATGTTCTTTTCAGAAATCCCAAATAAAAGAAATTGTCAATCACTCTGAACATTAATTCTCAATCTATTTGAACATAAATTATCAATCATCCATCACATCATACAGTGAGTAGTCAATCTGTCTGAACAGAAATGAGTTAATTTTATTGCGCCCTTATGTAATTTGGGTGCATACCCGATCCTACGAAGGTAATGCAACATGTTATAAAAGTCCATTACAGTAATTAGGATACCCAAATAATAGTCAAAAATATAGATTTCCAAGCCACTATAATATAAAACAAATTATAACATCAAACATACCATTGTAGTTCCATTAAGGTATGTTTGTTGAACCATTCCTGGGAGTTGTCAGAATGTATGTTTTTCATAACATATTCGTTCACCACACCATTAATACTTGGGTAGATTACCGCTTGCATCGTCTGCTTCTTATTTCTTAAAAAATCAGAGGATGGCCATCACATGCTTTTCACCTGCAACCATTCCATGACATATGAATTCCTTAATTAAAAATGTGATCAACTTGGACATGATAAATAAAGTTAAAAACCTATTATGTTCACACTTGTTTCCAGCACTAATCATATATGGAAAAAAAAGAAAATAATTGAGATTTGAGGAAAAAAACATTCCCTTCAAATATATTATTGATGGAAACTTGAGGGATATATAAACGGCTTCTAAATTGAGGTTTGGGTGCATGATCAATTCAATGGAGGACCTTATTATCAAAAAAACTCTATGGGTAAGTGGTACACCTGGAAAACCCAAACAAGACAGTTTGATAGATGCCTCCCATATAAATGTTAACATTAATGGTGCAGCTAAGGGCTACTGGATAGTATCTAGTTTATGGTTTCAAAAAATATTATAAAGATTCATGTGGTATTGCATCTTAAAACATCATAGTATGCTACAAGTTTCTCAACATAGATAACAAAGATTTATGTAGTACAACATCATATCTAAATGCATATATTGCAAAGGCGTAAAACTTATAATCAGTAATCCAAAAAAATACCAAACATTCACAGACGAATAATAAATATAAAGTGGCGTGAAAGAAAAGGTAAAAAGATGGATATATTTGGAGAATAATATGATAACTACATGTCCAAAAGTTAACAATGATAGTTTCCTGCCACTGAAAATTTGTTTCTAGAGAATATAGATTTATACTTTTATTTTTCATAATTGAAATATAATTTATTGGAGCAGCAGTTGAAAGGAAAAGGTTTGTTATATAACAAGATAACCTATGAAACTGACTAAATACATGGCATCCTTTCTATAAAGACCTGTTTCCATTAACAGTGTCTCTGATCTGCAACCAGTTTTTCATCATATGTTACACCCTGTCTGAATCAAACTGGAAAAGCTTTAGGAAGATGGAGGGAGAGAAATATGTGTATATAAGGGAGAATAAGGGGTATTATATAGACATAGAGATTATTTCACTTAGTATCAACCTGGGTCTTGGGCAGGAGAATAGAGGTGGAATCTCAAGTAATTTTCATATGTCACACATTCCTCCAATTGAAATTCTGGTCAGTTCATCTTAAATACATAAAAAACCCCACTCTAGGGGATCTTTTAGTATGAATTTCTTATTACTCGGTCCAACCCGAAAACCTCACCCAACTACTACAATTGTAAATTGGTTGAGTTTGACATGAGGTTGTGTTTGTTTGCATGTATCATGTTTGTTAACATAAGGTGTTGTTTGTTTTTATGCACCATGTTTGCACAAAAGTAGTACATGTATAGACTTAAAATAGTTTTAACTAAAATAGCCATGGTAAATCTGCCTATATGCTAGAAGAAGTCCAATGGATGCTAATGTGGGTCATCAGTTAAATTGATTATATATCATTCAGGAAAACCTTTAATGTGGGTGCTTAGTTAAACCTGTAATGTGGGTGATCAGTTAAACATATTATATATCATTCAGAAAAGAACATGAAATAAAATTAAAACTATATATATACATACTTCTCGATAAGAATAATAATCTATGCAGCCTACTCTTCATGAAGCATGCTTTATTTTTTGAAGGTCTGTGTGTGTCATCTCTGCAATCAGATGATAATATATTCAATAATAATCATTTTAACAGTTAAGAAGCTACTATTTAAAAGTAATAGTTCAAAAAACAGCAGATTTTAAAGTAGAACTTATTGTTATAGGTATGCTAAAATTAAATAGAGATAATATGTGATATGAAATGGAAATCAACATATATCAATATAAGTGTTGTTATAGAAAAAAAAGAAATTACGAAACAATTTGGATGAAACCACATATTGGTAGAATATAAATAAATTGAAAACTATGCACTACTGAACTAATATAGTAAATACATATTTTTTCCATCTCATATTTATTTTATTATGAAACATGTTTTTATGAAACAACAAACAATGGAAATGCATCAATTTCCAAAAGTCAAATGGACTAACAAATTCTTTTTGAATGATCATATGTAGAGGCCATGTGTAAAAATTCCCTGAACATGAGACTTCAATGAGGTGGTCGCTATTTTAGTACTTAATGAAAATTATAGATAAAGAAACTGATGTAGAGCATGTAGTTGTCTGGTTTAGATGGATCACTAAAAATGTACATAACTCACAACCTCTATGCAAGAACATCCATGTAGAATCAAAATCATACTAAAAAATTCCAAAGTATATATATCAGCTGGATAACATCCCTGAAAAAAGGAAAGAGTCCGATATGTGAAATAAGAATGTAGAAAATTTTACCATGAAATAAATTATTTTAATACATCATTGAATATAAATTGACATACCAACAATAAAGGAAATTTAATTGGGATTCCACCCCATATTTCCAAACCCTCACCTAGTTGATGCCTTTTTCCAATGTTAGCTTAGTAAAATGGTTGACCCATATGTTACCACCTATAAGTAATCATAGAAGAAAAACTTAAAATCATCTGATCAATCATTTTATATATAAAAATATACATTTTGATGGACAATACCCTATAGGTGGGAAGTACATGTAGAAGATACAACTGAAACATCACCTTCAATTCGGCAATGGTCGCCCCTAAAGGGAAACTGGAAGTATTTATGCCCCGATGTTGGGATCGTAGGCCGTATGACGAGATAATCATGTCCAATCTCTATAATACATGATCCCCTACTCTAAAATACATGATCCACTACAATAAAAATGATCCACTTAGAAATTCATGATCCAATACCCAAAAAAATCATGTTTCCCTGCTCATAGGAAGAACATGTTCCGCTACTGAAATAAAATACATGATCCAATCCACTGCTCATAGAAAATGAAAGATCCAATACTATAAAAAATGTACCACTGGTCTAATGCATATAAAGTCATATTTAGAATAAGTAAATGTAACAAATAACTCAAATAAAATAAAATGATCAACTACTCCCTAATATGTCACTAATCTTATGTTGCACCAAATTCTAGTCAGTCCATCATGTCACCTAGTATGCAGGATCAAAACCTTTCACCACCACAGTGGAATGGTTCACCGAATTTCTGCTTATGACAAGTATTGTTTTATTATGTGTTACATTTGGATGTTAAATGCTTCATGACCAATCATAAAAAAATTAAAGAAAATAAAGTTGTTGTTTTACCTGGTTTTTTATTTTTGAGTGATAGTTGTGGAATTAGAGGTAATGATCTAGGAGTTTAAGCACCTACAAAATCATCCAGCATGTTAAAATAAAGATCCAATAATTTTTAAAAATAAGAAGACATGCTATTGAAGATTACATTTGCTATATTATGTAGTGAAACCTCATATCTTATAGGGATTCATTCAGCGCATAATAATACAACATATCGAACTGACCATAACAACCATGGCAAAAATTTGTTACGCCATTCCTGGTTAATGTAAAATACATAGTCCGTTTAATAATGTAGGTTGTGTAGTTTTGTTGATAGTAAAGAACTTGTTACCTTTAGGGTGATATATTCAGCCAGAAGTCTGTAGCTATAAATAGTTCCAAAGGAAGGGATTGTGTGCATGTTTTTGGTATAACCGTTCATCCAACAGCAGCTGAAGGAGTAGATTTGTTTTGCCGGTTCTGGTTGTATTTGATGTAGAAGACACTTGAGGTACACGGCGTAGCAGTGGAAGAAATAGGAAACCCCTTATCGTCGGAGCAGTGGAAGAAATCGAAATCCCCTAATCGACGATACGTGATGTGTAAGACTGAATAGTTGATATAATGAGTGGAAATCTGACCTTAGCATCGAATGAAGCTGTTGTAGATTGAGATTCATGCGGGAGGAAGATGACGAAGAAGCTTGGCTTGAGACGGAAATAGATTCAGATTGTTTCGGGAAGGAGACAGTGGAGGTCGATGGTGGAGGTGGATGGATAATAGTTGGTGGAAGGCGCTGGGATTTAGATACCATAAGAAGGTATACTGGTCGTGGGAAGGCGATCGTCGTAGGCGAGTTTTAGGAGGATGCTGGTGGAAGACGGAAACCCTATGTGGGGAGAGGCTTCCGGAATGGCGTCGGTGGAACGCGATTTTTGAAGGGTTAAGCAGGAGTTTGAGTAGAAGGTTAGGGGTAAATTGGTATTTCGGGAGGTGAACTGGGAGACGTGGAGCATTCTGGTGGTGACACATAAGCATGGATGAACCCAGGTTTAGTAGATATAGTGGATTCCAATAAGAACTAATCATAAATTGTCATAGAAAAACTATTTATATAGATCTAAATTAAATTATATGTGTATTTAATTAATGTAATAAATGTTATTCACATTACCGGAGAATTGTTTTATTCATTTTATATTTCTTGCAAAAAATAAATAAATAATCATTTAGCTGATAGTGAATAATATTAATTTATTTTATTTTTTTCATTTATATTACATATTTTCACTAGTTTTTGAATGGAAAATATAATTTATGAGTAAAATGTTTATTTGGAACAAAAAAAAATGTTTTGGAGGTTTAATGGTCTAATACTACGTATGATGAGAGAAATAATTTACAAAAACCAAAAATAATTTATTTTATTTGTCCATAAACTATGTGTCCCACAAAAATTAATAATTGTTTAATTATTATGTGACATGGGGTTCAATTTAGTATTATAATATTATTTAAGGGTCTGTAAAAAAAATTAATATTTTATCCTAATACCTATATCTATAAATAGTTGGTTATCTCTATTGTATAATGTCAATAAAAAATCAAGAATATATAATTGATTCACACAATGAAATTATATATTTAATTCTTCCACACATATTTTCATGAATGATAATAAATCTGCCAATCCCCAAATATCTCTAATAAATCAAAAAATTTGAAGACAATTGATTTTAAATACTATCAAAAGGAAATTACTCAGAATCACTCAGAGATTAATGGATTGTATTTCGATCACTACTATAATGATTCAACACTTAGATCGATCACACATTAATGTAATCTGTAAATTGCTTTTCATAATCTCAACTTCTATATAAATTAATTTCAATATGATGTGGAAACCATTTTTTCCATTCATAAATTAATTATTTACTTCTTTAATGTCCAAAGAACATAAATTGGCTTTCGAACAAATCCATATTGAAAGAAAGTTTTTGTAATAACAATAAAAGGTCATATCATTTTTCATCGAAATACCAAAAAAAATACTAGTTATCATTAATATTGATAATATAATAATTATGTAATGAATTAATTTTCAAATAATCAACTATATAATTTTAATTTTACACTAAATATTGAAATTGTTTCTTGGAAACACTTTTATTTCATGATTTCACTTTCACGTATTTTTTCCAAATTTATAACAATATTCACTGGTAATGATATTTGTACCTATAGTAAATAATCTTTTTCAGAGAGAACATCCATTGTTTATTCAAAACTAGCGGTTACATGAACAATCTTGACACAAATTTTTCATATCCCCTCTAAAAAAATGTCAAAATTTTAATTGGAAATTCCCTTTAAAATATTATATTTACTCCATCAAATTAATTCAACCAACATTTACTCCAATGAAGTATTTTTGGGAAATTAAATTGGACTAAAAAAATTATATTTTTATATTTTTACCTTATTATTTTATTATCTAAAAACTTCTATTACAATATATTGAATAATTTCAACTATATATCCAAAGGGTCAACATTATTATGTTATAAATTATATAGGATAATTCTGAGTTTCACTATTACTGATGGTGGATTTTTTAAGGAGTAGTTGTGTTGGGAGAATATATACCATGTAGATATATATATATATATATATATATATATATATATATATTAATATATATCCTCTGGAACACTCCCATTATTTATCCCTTAAAAATAATTGATTATTTAGTGAAAACTAGAATCATTAATTTACAATCATAAAAATTAGGGGTTTAATTAATCAGATGTTTAAAAATTGATTTATTATCAATGTAATTTCAATCCAATATAGTCGTTACTATTTTTAGCATAATTATATAGATCTCTTAATAAACACAACTCATTAATGTATGGTGATCAAGACACTCATATCAAATGATGTAATACATATAAATATTATTTCACCCAACACCAAGGACATCATTTAATTTATAACCCAAAAAATTTTCATGTTATATTATTTTTTATTATTTCATTTATAACATATAGTCATTAAGGGGATGTTTAGATCTTTTGGATGATGCGTCAGGGTGAGCCGGAGCTCCGCAGCCACGGCGCTCGGCTCTGCTAGGGTTTGCGACCCCACTTTCTTGGTCATGTTCATGTGGCTGGCGAAGGCGGATCCACTAGAAGTAAAGGTATGTGATGACTTTATGGCTCTATGTCCATGGTCGGTCTGCCGACGTCTCGGCCTGATGATGCTCGGAATGTATTCCGGTCTGCGGAACAATGCATCGATGTGCTGAGTCACGTCTATTCATGGGATTGCACTGCCCGGGGTCGTCTGGTCGAAGGGGGCATGTGAGACTGCACCACCAGCCAGGTGGATGCTGGTGTTGACTCCAGATCCAGGTATGTGAGTGTTTCTTGTGACTTGTTAGACGCTAGAGGTTGGGATGCCACGTATGGTTCGCAGCGTCCGCCGAAGACAATTTTATCTTCAGATGTTTGTGATTTCTCCAACAAATCGGCCACCGCTGTGTTGCCTTCTATTTCATGTTTTCCTACTTCACCGAGAATAAACCCGAAATATGTGTTTCATCCTACTTTTTCCTCTTATTCTGATTCGTGCTCTGAAATAATTATTCGAAAGGGTTCTTCATCTCATGTTTAATCAAATCCGGAAGTATTTTATGAAAGGACTGCAATTGGTAAAACCTCCTTGATTGCGCGTCTTGTATTACCCAAGGGTCAGAAATCATAGAGGCTTGAGGATTGGGTCAATAAGATCTCTTTTTTTTGTGGGGATTCTCTGATTGGTGGTGTGTATCTACTGGTCATGGCTTCTTTCATTTCATTTTTCCTTCAGATGCTTCGAAAATTCATGCGTGGAGCGCTGGATCTCTTCCCTTGAAGCTCGGGTGGCTTCAACATCATGAATGGTCCGTTGACGTCAATGCTTCATGTTCAAGGAGTACCTTTTCTTCGGTATGGGTTCATCTCCATGGCCTTAACTAGGTCCTTTGGCATCCACAAATTCCGTGTGATATTGGCATGACAATTGGGAATCCAATACGACTTGACAAGGAGACCGAGAATGTTCGGTTTGGACATTTTTCTTGGATGTTAGTGGAGATTTATCTTAGCTTCATTATGATTGACAAGGTAACACTTTCCACTTCGATAGATTACATTCAAAATGATGTTCAGTATGAACGAAAACCACATTTTTGTAGTGAATACATGGCTGTTGGGCACTCTTTGGACCTATGTCAGAGGAAGATAGTTTGTGAGAAATGTAGGATAAAGGGTCATCCATCCAACCTATGTAGAAGGAAATCTGAGAATAATGGTGTTTCTTTGTTGCAACCCCTTCATCATAACTCCAAGTCATCTTCCAATAAGGCTAATTTTCTGGATTCTGTGGAATTACATCCGCTATCTTCAAAATTGAAGGGACTGATAGTGGATTAAACACAGTTGAGAGAGAACATCGGTCCCTCTAAGCCTTGGGTAAATTCTGCATCCCTGATGGGTGGTTCATCCACTGCTCAGTCTAATTTTGACAAGGGGACTACACCCAAGGAGATTCATGTGGTTTCTCCCACTTGATTAGGTGAGACTGGAAAAAATGCTAACAGTCCTGGTGTAGGCTTGCTACATGATGAGACTGATGAGATGACTCCTAACACTGTGGCTTCTCTAGATTGTCATCAGAAGACTCATAATCTCATGAGTTCCTCTAGGATATCTGGTAAGTGGGGTGACATCTCGGAGGCGGAAGGCAGCGACCCCACTTCGTTCAAATATGCGCTCATTTCTAGAATCGGGAAGGTTGACTCCACTCGTGCTTCCTTGAAGCGAAGGCCAAGGAATGACTATTCTAATACACCTCGTACGGTGTGTACTCGGTCTTCTAAGATATCTATCAAGGTTCACTCTGATATTCTTCATATCCTCAATAAGGGTAAGTCTCAATCTGAATGGGAAACTACTGATGACTCGGATTATGTGAATGATATATCTTATTATGATCTGTAACACTCTACTTTGATGGATGAGGGCAAGCCCATTTGTTTGACCTATCCTGTATCCTCTGTACATTTTTTCTTTTATTTAATAAATATTTAGAACCATTTCTTCTGGCTAGACTTGCTGGTTATAGTCATTAATATTCAAAATTATTTGGATGATGAATATATTATCCTCATATTCATTGATTTCTGATTAGGTGAAATCATTCTAATTTATTAACATCAACATGAAAAAAATAAACAACCCTTAATACATTAGAAAAAAAATAAATTTTCAAATAAAAGCTAAATTGAATCAAGACTTATAAAATTAATTAAATATAAATTAGTATTAACTCAGATAACATTAATCTGTAAATTATTTATTATCACAAAAAATAGTGGTCTCTTCTCTCATGATGTGTGAATTCATGTTGGGTGAGGTATTCCATAATTATAATAGGATAAAAATATTATTAAATAAATACAATGTTTGATTACCATTTAATTAATGAGACATTGATCAAAAAAAATTCATGACATATTACAATGATGAAAATAATAATCTATTATTATATACAAAGATAATAATAATTTATGATACGTAATTTGTAATATTTTCATTTCATTATTGATATATAGTTATAATAAAATAAAGAAATAATTTGACATTACTAAAATTAATAAATTATATAAAATGGTAATTTTTAAAATAAATTTTAAGGTATTGTGTCTTATAAGAATGAACATTTTCTTAATTATTTTGATTTATGATTGAATATAAATAAACTAAATTATCTTAAATTGATACTAAAAATGATTAAGATCCCATAGAATTTTAAATGGTTATATTTATATAAACATTTTTTTCATGTAATTTGAAATTTAATTTATCATTGAAATATATAAATTATAGAATTTTAATTTATAAAATAAAATTCATTTCTTATTTTCACATATTAAAATATTATTTCTGTTATTTTTTTAAATATTTATGAATAATTTGACATCTACGTAAATTATGAAAATTAATTTCTTTAAAAAATATTTTATATTATTGAAAACATTATGGTATCAAAATCGATAATAAGTTTTAAAATATTTTTTAAAAAACCATTTATATTTTTGAAGTCATATAATTCATTTAATAGATTTATATTATATTTAAAATCATTTTTTAACATTTTTACACACACATTATTGTTTTGCTAATAACATAATAATTTTAATCCTTTATAAAATATGAAATTTAAGGGATATAATGGTTTTTTAAATAGTATTAGAGTATCATAAAAAATATTTATTTATTATTTAACCAATTATTATTATATGAATCAATTGAATACATGATTTTACGGTGAAATAATTTTAATGCATATAATTTATTCTTCAAAAAATATTTTTTCATTGAGTTTTTTATTCTAATATAAAATGTCAAATATATAACATCTATGAGTTATATATTTTAAAAATAAATTCAATTTTAATAAAAATTAATATTAAATATATGGAATAATTCCCATTATACTTTTTAACAATATAAATATTTTCCATGATAAAAACATTACCACTATAATTGTTAATAGGTGTAATAAGGGGTCTATTCTATGAGATGAGTATTGAAATATCACTAAAACATATATAAATATATATATATGAGTGGATATATAAATTAACAATACCTATCTAAAAAATATAACATTTTTTCCAACATTTCATGGAAATGGACTACATAGTTTTTATTAATATTAATATTTATACGGGTGAAACCCCCTCACTTATAAAAGGTCATATCCTCTTTTCAATTACCCCCTAACATGAGCAACATAGATCAACCAGTATCTACCCAAATACTATTTTAACACTCTTATAAATTAAATATTTGGTTTTTTATTCCCAAAAAATGCATTCATGATTCGTTAATGTGTTTCACAAAAAAGATTATCCCATGAAAAGGTATATGTCATTACCAATATCATTCATGTTTCATTATTCTAATTCCTCATCTAGATATTTTATAAACATATTATAGAAATAAATCATTCTAATTACTATTATATATTATTCTTATTTGTGGTACAATAATTTTTTATATGATATCTATCGAAAATAGAAGAAAAATTCCTTGAGCACTTACATGTGTTCCACTGCTTCCAATGAGTGATGGATTTTATTTTAATACACCACATAATAAGGATAGTTATATTAATACATTTAATTAATATATATTATATGTTTAAGAACATCATGGGCTTTATAGATAATTTATTATACAACTTATTTTAATACCATACATTGAGAAAAGAAAACGTCTCCCACACTAACATGTAGACTACCTCCTCAATGAACAATGCATATCATCTTTCATTACAACCATAAAGGATTAATATAAAATTTAATTTCATGTGTAAATATTAAATATATATATATATATATTTAACGATTAAAATTATATAGTAGAATAGTCAATTAATAGGGTTCAATGACCCCAACCACTAAATAAAAAATTATAGCAGAAACAAAACATTTATCACATGAATAAATGAAAACAAAAAAATCATTATTTGTAAATGGGTAAAACGGTTGTTTTGAAAAGGTTATATCTAGAAATATATTCATTAAAATTGATATTAAATAGATTATAAATAAATATAAATTTATTACACATGGGGTTTGAACTCATTTGACTAATCGGGAATCAAAGCAATGGGTTTATCATATCTAATATCATTTTTTGAGAAATGTTTCATATTATAACAATATCATATGGTATATATAATATGATCAACCTATTTGTAATATAATTCTATGATTCTCATTTTTTTATATATTTATTGTTCTATCATTCAAATTATTTTGATTCAAGTGTTTCCATTGATACAGAACATGTAACAAATATAATGAATGAAAATCAGTAAATATCCTTATTATAAAAAATGCATAAAATAGAACCCAAAAAAATTTCTTAATGGGCTTGAATATGGTTTTCATATGATAATGGAGGACGCTAATCCTTAAAATATAGTGGAACATTTTTTGTTCATTTGACATAATGAATGCATATGAAACTCATACAAGGAAACAACTAATACTAAATTGTAATACATGTAGGGAACACATGAATTATCCAAGTAAATTACATAATACAAGGATTAATGTGTATCTTATTGACCCATAAACTTATAGATCTGTGGATAAAGGAATAACATCTGTAGTGACTATTGGTGAAAAATGATAGTGGTAATTGTGTTTCACTTACCCTCTATGACGAATTAGTAGATTTATTCTAGTTATAACCTCAATATTGAATATATGTGGTTTCTAAGAACATATAGTCACCAATAAAAAATATTTTTATTTTATTAAAACCATTTAGTGGTATGAATATTTGTTTATTGATGACGTTTTTCTAAATAATAATTTTATCTCCTAAAAATATAGTCTTAATATTTAAAATAGAATGTTTTTCATAAATTTATCTCCATATTAAATTCTATAATTGGGAGAAAAAATTAAATCAGTTAGGACCATATATAGGTGTATGAAGAATAATAAATTAAATTAGAAGATAAATTAATCCTTTACATAAATCTAAATAATTTGATATGTGTAAAAAGTTCATTAAATAGTTTTGGAAAAAAACAAATTTTATAGTCTTAACTATTATATCGAGGATCATATATCTATATATAAAATAACTTGAGGTATGAAAATGTTTCCCAAACTATAACATGTAAATTATATTTATATTATGTGTAAAAAAATTCATGAAATTTGGTGTAATGTAACCACCCGATAATTCATTATGTATTACGGTTAAATAAATATTTTGTTAATAGTATATTTCACCTGAAAAACCAAACAAATGAAATTGATATATTTAAAATATTTAATATGACCTTTAAAACATATCCATTTAATTATCTAGTATAAAATGATGTAGTTGTACCAACGAACAAGTAATGAAACAGCGAAAAAATTATATTCAAAAGAATATGTCTTCAATATTAAGCTTATTTTTCTATACATAAAAGAGAGGTATCTTCTATAGGGTTATCTCTTGAAAAATCCAAAAAATGATATAAAAAAATTACCATATGAGTGAAATTATATCTATGAAAAATTCAATCGTGTGAAAATTTATATGAGAACTATGCAGGTGAAATTACCACCCTCAAATACAAACACACCTTTTTTGATGTTTAGGTTGTTTTTAAAGAAAATAAGAGAAAATGTAAATTAAAATTAGTTATATATATAAATTTAATAGAAAACTAATATTTATAAATATATCGTGAATTCATATACATTTCAATATAAATTTTTTTGAAATTCAATTTCTTGTTAAAAAATTATTTTTAAAAAAAATTTATTTATTTTTCAATAAATGATGTTTAAATTGATTTAATAATAAAAAGATATAATTTCATAAGATTATTTAATATATTATACAAATATGTAGTCAATATAAGAAATGTTGACTTAATGTATAAAAGTGTTTTCAAAATAATTTTTACATTTAGTTATGAAAAAAATATCAAATTTTGGGATGGGAATTTTAAAAAATTAACATAATTTTGGGATATATCATGGATAATTTATATTAAAACGATTTTGTAATAATTTTATAGAAATATTGTTTTTTATTGAAAATTCTACATTTTTGTAAATTAAAATTCCCATTGTATTACCATTATTTATTAATAAAATAGATGACATAAGACTATTAAATAAACCTATTATGTGATTAATTAATATCAGTATTAATTTTTAAATATTAAATATACATCATAAACCTATGATACTAATTTTTATAACTAAAGATAAGATGTCAAATTAATATAAAAAACTATATTTGGACTTTTCATTTAATAAAGTAATATTTCAATAAAAACTATGTTATTACTTAATTAAAAAACTATATAAACTATTTTTATTTAAAATTAATGTATTTTTTAATTATTCTAAACAATGAATATTTTATTACACAGATAAATTTTCAATAAAGAAAACAAAAGTTTCCTAAAAAATGTTCTTAGATATTATGTATATTTCTTTAAAAACAAAAAATTAATAAACATTAAATTTTTTCATAAAATTACTTTAATATGTAATATTTTATTTCTGAAACCATTTTATATGGTGGTATATAATTTTTCACCATTTAATTTACTACAACTGTTTATAATGCTTATATAGAAAAAAATAGACTTAGATAAAAAACAAAAGTGGGAAAATACATAAATCACATATGTGTACATCCAAAATGAATTTATTAGAGGATTGTTTACCTAAAATATCACACACTACACACTTTTGAAATATTTTATTATTTTACGATGAATAGTTTAAATATATATTTAAATAAGTAAAGAGTGTTCCACAACTACAATTCACTTCCCTTAAAAAAGGGGGTACTTAAAAACCCTCATGGTATAACCATAACTAATAATTTACCTTTATAACTATGACATTTTTCTATACATATTACCTTATTCGAATATAAAAAATCCAAGGTCAGTCATTTTTATCTTTATCACATCAGTTTATAGGGATATCAAAGAAAAAAATCTGTGTCTCTAATATATGTGATACCTCACGATGTTTCTCCATATAATTATAATGTTAAAAATTAAATATCAACAATGTAATATTATGGATTAAGTATCATTTTTAAACTCATATGGTTTTATATTAACATGAATTAAAATATTTGTTATTTCTATTTTCTATGATAAAACAATGGAATTGTAATTGTGAGTGTGTGCGGACCACATCCCCCAACAAGATTTTTTTATTTTTATTATAGATATTCATTACTTTTAAACAAAATAATCAAATATGGTTTAACATTTTTAAAAAATGAATTACTATATATATTATTCAATTAAAATTTAATATTAATCACCTCCTAATCAATACTCACCAATCAAGTTAAATATTGTTTAATTTTGTTTATTGTTTATCCACTAATTTGAAAAATACATAGAAATTTATCATTGATGATAATTAAGTAATAATTTCTAGTATAATATGTTTTAATTATTTAAATAATATTTTTTTAGTTTCCATAATGGATACAAAAACAATTAACTCATTAATTATGAAAAATCCCTCTCTCAGTTCAAAATCACGGAGAAATGCTTAATGAGAATTTCAACATTTAGGATAATTAATAAAACACTCATAATGAAAATTTAGAAAAAAAATCATTATATATAATCTGTTATTGTAAATATAAATAACTCATAATTAGGAAATTTAATAGAGGACTTAATAATGACAATTATTCTATGAAACTTGAACTTACAATCAAAGCTATAAAAAGAAAATGAGGGAAAATTGGATAATTCTAACTAATATACCTATAGATAATTTCAAAAAATGTAAATTAGATATAGTATTATGTTTTAATATGCTTTTGAAATTAGTTATTAATATATTTATATTTTATATATATGATCATATAGTAAATGCAACTAACTAGTGATAATAGGTGAGGGGTTTGTCTCCAAATTTGATTCTTTGAGACACATGTTCATTAACACACTTAATTCTATTTAATATATGTGTGTAATTACTATTTTATGTATAATATAATGAATTCCCTTAATTCATTTTATTTAAACATAAATTTCCTGATTTTACTATTTAAGGGGTCATATTATAATTTAAAATAATCCATAATGGTTTCTTTTTCCTCCACTCGAATATCTTATATTAGGTTTAAGTTATACTTCATGATTTTTTTTGTGTTTTGAATATATCCATATTCCAATTTTTATCATGACCCTCTCATGGGGTATTTTTAAATTGATAAATGGATTGTAAGGGGTGTCTATGACTCATATCTTTTCCATGGGACATTATCAGATTTCATTTATAGTATTCTTTCACAATTATTATATTATACGCTATGATGATGTTATTTTATATTTTCCTTTTCTTTTTTCGGAAATAATGATTCATATAATTTTTTTCTTCCACAATTATTTCTTTAAAAAAGGCAAACATATTTTAATAATAAATCAAATTATTTTTAATGTATTTTTTATTTTTTAATGTTATTATATCCCACTAACGTCCTTATTTACATATAATAAAATGATTTTTTATCTCCAATGACCCTTTTATTCCCCTTATCTAATTTTATAGAAGTGATTTCATTATTAGTTAAATGATGTGGGTTTTCCAACAATGTATTCTTCAAAAGGATAAAAATATTATTATATCTCTTCAAAATTTAGAGGGTTTTTTAAACCACATAACCCTTTTTAATATATTTAATATGATTTTTAAAATTCCATTATTAAATAATTTTCTTACTATAAATGTTTTTATGTAATATCTATATCCCCCTTTTTTTTAAAACATTATTGCTTATATCAAGTCTCAATTATTAAATATTATTTTATGACTTAAAAATATCAATGTATTTTTATATATAATTTTTGATAAAAATTATGCATTTTCATGGATCATTAATTATGATGTGTTTAATATAATGTATTTAAAATAAAAAACAATAATTTTCTCTTCTCTGATTTTTTTATTAGTAATTTTTTAAGTAGTAAAAATGAACATTGATAAATTGTTGAATGATATAAATAAATAATGAAATTTAGAAAATTAAAAGCCAAAAATAATTTTAAAAACTGAAATTGAAAATTAAAAAAATTGTATCATATCAATGAATTAAAATGAAATATGTTTGAAGAAGAAGTGAATAGTTAATGAAGAAAATTATAAAAAATCTTAATAATTAATTAAGTAGAAGGGATCAGAAAACAAATGATGTATATTTGATGTAAACATGCTTGGGAATACAACATACACTAATCATAATGAGATAATAGAACACTCCCCATATCCTGTTAAACCACTTGAAGGATCATCTTTTGAGTAATTCATACCTCATAATTTACGATAATTTTTAAAACATTTTCTGAAAAAAAATTCACTTCTCTTTAACATAAAGTAATAATCATTCATGATGTGTTGTTTTCATAACCCTTTATATGATACTATAATATGACATATTTTTGAAATATATAGATGTGACGACCCATCCACGGGACCCGTGTCGTGGCTACCCCAAGCCCGCCTCCCATAGGCCAGGGGATGGTGACAAGAACCAAGGCATAAATCCCGACAAAAAGGGGAAGGAATTGCCTTTATAAAGTAAACAAACACCATAGAGTAAGCAAGCAGAAGTAAACACTAATTAAAACTGGGTACAATAGTAAGTGCGGAAAGTAAATGGGACAGAATACAAACCCAAGCTGAATGTAAATTACAACTGGAAAGAAAGTACAACAACTGAAATTAAATCATCAACGTCGAGCCGCCTATTGAATGTCCCACCTGAAGGGTGGGTACAGATAGCCTCCTCAGCTCCTCGGATCCAGCCATCCGCTCCGTGTACGTCCCGCCCAGTGGTCCACCTCCAGGTACCGACTTGCTCCACAAGCCTCAACCACGATCAGTTGTGCCCGTTGTCTGCATCCAACACAACGTAGTGCAGGCATATCCCATACAGGGGTGAGTATACACTACTCAGTAGGGACCCCAAGACCCCTGAAGGTCTCCCATAATCCACAAAGGAAAATCCCCAAAGGAAAGATACAATCACGAAGTAACAACCAACACTACTTATGTATATGCCCATACATATACCTAAGTCATCAATTCTCATTAGGCTCCAACATCCGAGCCCAAGTTCGATCACGTCCATATATGAGTACAACCCAATCCACAGAGGATGAAAAACCCAATCTACATAGGAAAACAAGTCAATCATATCAAAGATAATGATTGAAAGTCAAGAATCAGCTCACACAGGTATACTTCTTTGTAAGGTGATAGAGATGATCAAATATATCCACTGATTCATCGATGCTGGGACCCACGTAGGTTACTAAACCAGCAAAGCTGTCGGACCCACATAGGATACAGACCATCCACTCTGCCAGACCCGCATAGGATACAAGAACAGAGTCAAAACTTCCAGACCCACGTAGGATACAAGAACAGTAGTCATCGCCGTCGAACCCACAGAGGATTTCAGTACGGTCTTCATCGCTGCCGAACCCACAGAGGATTTCAGTGCAGTCTTCATCGTTGTCGAACCCACAGAGGATTTCCGTATGGTCTTCATCACTGCCGAACCCATGGAGGATTTCAGTGCAGTCTTCATCGCTGCCGAACCCACGGAGGATTTCAGTGCAGTCATCATCGTCGTCGCAGTCGCAGCCAGCTCTAGGGTTCCCGCACACAGCATGCTCGATTCTGAGAGGGTCCGCTAAACGAGCCAAGGGGGTCGATACATCAACTAAAATGTAGTCAGGAGTTTATTTATCTCAAATTTCCGTCTCGACAAGAGGAACTCAACGTGACAGACGGCGCGTCAATCAGACGCCCGGTCTGAGAATTATTAGCTTTTTCGTTCCAGGGGACCGGTTGGTTTTTAAGTCAAAACCAACAAGACTGCACTCCAACTGAATCCAAACCTCGAGCAGAATAATCCAAAAGGTCCTTCTCTATAAGAGGAATCCAACAAAGTCGACGGCACATCAATCAGACGTCCGGAGCTGATGTTATAAGCGTTTCCGTTCGTAGGGCCCGGTTGGTTTCCTGTTCGAACCAACCTGGCAATACACAATGTTCTCTGAAACCTTGAGTGTAATATACCGAAACGACCTCCTCGATCCGAGGATCACATTTCAACTAACGGTGTGTTGATCGGAGGTCTGTCTCCCATAATATGGGCAAAATAACGAAACTTTCTAGTTTAGGGGGTTTTGGGCAGGACCGACCCGGCCCGAGACCCCCTCGGTCGGCCCGAACCGGGTCGACCCGTACCGGGTCCGGGTCCGGCCCATTAGGGTGCGGCCTGGCTTGTTGGGCGCGGTTCGTCCTGGCCGGGCGGCCCCGCCCGTTGCGGCCGGTCCGTCCTGGGCGGCTGGTGGGCCTGGCGCGGGCGCGCTCCGCTCAGCCAGCTCGGTGCTGGCCGAGCCGTTGCGGGAAGGGGGGGGGGGGGCTGCCCCCCTTGATTGAACTGCGACCCCACATGGAGGCTGCTGCCTTTTCCAGCCGGGGGTTGCAACCCCTGGCTCCTTCCAAAACGGCCAGCCCGGTTCGGCCGAACGGTGCTGCCGCTGCGGGATCCCGTAGTCCCGCCCCTCCGAGGTGCCGGCGGACGGCGTTTCCAGCCACCCCACCTTGCATCGCTGCGGCTTTGAGCCGCGACCTTGTCTGATCGGTGTGGCATGGCGGTGATGTTCCCCTCCATCGTGGCCCCTCTCCGGCCGTGGCTTCTTCATGGTTCCCCAGGACGGCCCGACTGTGCCATGGCTTTGTTCGGCCTCAACGACGCCACGCTTCTTCGCATGTTCTTCTTTGTTTCCACGCGGTGCCGTTGCACCGCGCTACCTTTGTTCGTGTTGCGAAAAAGACATCATCAAAGGGGGAGGAGGGTCGGCCGTGTTCATGCGGTCCGGCTCCCTCCCGTTAATCCCATATCAAGTGGTTAAGAAAAAGACGTTTGGACCGTCAAGAATATTCCTGAACCAAAATCAAACCCCTTCCTCGATAACGAGTTGAACGAGGTTTGTCGCGGGAAAGGGACGTCGCGGAAACGAAATCGCGAGGTAAAGCTCCGTATGCGCTTGATGGAGATCGTCCAAGGTGGAGTGGCATCTCACACCGGCTGTGGAGAGGAGAAGAAAGGCACGACAATCACTCCTTTCGGTGACGGCGTTCTTCGTCGGGGTCTTGACGTTCTTCGCTTTCTCCAACAAAGAAGAGGAAGATTCCTCCAGATTTTGAGTATTCTCTCCCAATACTTAACACCAGAAAACTAACCCAATAATAAAATAGGCTCCACTTATTTTATTAATTCATGCCTAGAGTTTAAAATTTAAGAACTCAATTCAATTAATTAAATTAAGGAGTTGGCTTAATTAAAAGAGATGAGAGGGAAATTCACAACATTATTTACAGGGAAGATATTAAGAAGTGTTTCAAGGGGTTATGGGGAATGTGAAAATATGGGGGCTCATGTGGGACCCACCTATCCTTTATTCTCCCAAGGGAAGTTAGCAATCCAACTTCCATACAATGGATAAAACTTCTTAGAAGGAAAATAAAATTGGAATATAATTCTATTTTATTCTTCACTTAAACTTCAAATTTTATACAACTCCTCCTGATAAAACGCACCTTTGGAAAAGGTCTTCTAAAGCAATTACCGGCACTCCGGTTCCATCAGTGCCCTCATATTTTCATTCCGATCACCGGTTCAAAAGATAGAAAAACATGCTCGTTCGTTCACTGAACGTACCCTAGCTAATCTTCGGAAATTAATTCTTAGCACACCGGGACTCGGAATTAGGTGCTGTCAGAAACTGCGTTCATGTAAAATCCCAATGAAAATTAAGAAAAAAATTCCCTTGAGTTTTACTGGCCTTTAAATTACTCCCACCATAGGGGTTTACGTCCCCATAAAGATACATCATAAACTAGGGGAACAAATGAGGGTACTGAGCACGCATCTGAGCCTCCCTCTCCCAAGTGCTCTCATGGAAGTTCTCGTGCTGCCATCTGATGCACACTAGATGTATCGACTGTCCACATAGGACCTGCTGCTGTCGATCCTCGATATCCACTAGGTCCTCCACAAAAGTCTCCCCATCGTCAATGTCCAACTCCCCATGGTCGATGATATGTATCGGGTCATGCATGTATCTCCTCAGCTGAGATACATGGAAGACATCATGCACTCGGTGCAACTGAGGTGGTAAAGACAGATGGTAATCCACCTCTCCTATCCTGCTAAGAACTAGGAATGCTCTGATGAAGCACGGAGATAACTTGATGCCTCGTCCAAATCTCTGTAATACATGTCGAGGTGAGACTCGCATGAAAACGTTGTCACCATCCTCGAACTCCAGTGGTCTCTACCTCTTGTAAACATAAGACTTCTGCCGGCTCTGAGCTGTCCTCTTCCACTCCGAGATGACCTGGACCTTCTCTGTCATGGCTTGGACCATTTCTAGTCCCACAAGTGCTGACCCTCTAGGGTCTGTCCAGTACAGTGGTGATCTGCAAGGTCAGCCGTACAATGCCTCGTATGGTGCCATCCTGATGGTGGAGTGGTAGCTATTGTTGTATGCTAACTCCACCAAGGGTAGCTGGTCCTCCCAACTGTGACCAAAATCAAGGAAACATGTAAAGAGTATGTCCATGAGAGTCTGAATGGTCCTCTCCATCTGACCATCTGTCTGAGGGTGAAAGGCGATGCTCAGTCGTAGCTGCGTCCCGAATGCCTCCTGCAACCCCTTCCAAAGCCGAGAAGAAACGTGAGCATCTTGATCATAAAGGAAAGATGATGGCACACCATGAAGCCATAAAATCTCCTGAACGTAGAGGCGTCTCAAACTCTCCACTGAACCCTGCTCTCTGATGGTTAAGAAGTGGGCCGACATGCTGAGTCGGTCGACAATCACCCAAATGGAGTCGTGACCTTTGGAAGTGCGTGGAAGTCCAGTCATGAAATCCATAGATATCTAATCCCACTTCCACTCCGGGACTTCCAAGGGATGCACCAAGCCTGCTGGTACCTGGTGCTCTGCCTTCACCTGATGACAAGTGAGGCATCGAGAAACGAACCCAGCTACAACCTTCTTCATACCTGGCCACCAGTGCTGTCATCTGAGATCCTGGTACATCTTCACCACTCCTGGATATACCTCTAAAGTGGAAGTGTGGAACTCCCTCATCACCTCTTCCTATAAAGTAACTGGTACCATGGTACGTCCTCTAAAAATTACGTCGTTCTCTCCTCTTTTAGAGAATCCATCAGGTTCCTATCCCGATGATATCTGTGCATGCCGCGTCTCACAGTCAACGTCCCCACGTTGTGACTTTCTGACCCACTGATGAAGTGGAGGATTGACTATGAGTGATTGAAAAAATGCTGCTCCATCTCTATCCATGAAGGATATCTGCAAAGAGACTAGCTGCTCTGTTGGCTCCCCGAGTAGCTGAATGCCCATCCTCCTGCTAAAAGCATCGGCTACTACGTTTCTCATTCTAGGAGTATTGAATATCTCAAAGTCATTGTCCTAGAGAAACTCGAACCATCGCCGCTGTCTCAGATTCAGATCCTTCTATGAGAAGATGTACCTGAGAATCTGGTGGTCAGAGTAGACTGTAAAGCGCTCTCCCATCAGATAGTGTCGCCACATCTTCAGAGAAAAGAGCACTGCTGCTAACTACAGGTCATGGGTAGCTTAGTTCTACTCATACTGCCTCAAATGACGTGATCCATAGGCGATCACTACCCGCTTCTGCATTAGGACACATCCATTTCTGATCCCTGATGCATCACAGTAGACTACGTACCCTACTCCCTCCTCTGGTAGCCTCAAGGTAGGTGCGCTGGTCAACCTCTACCTCAGCTCCTGGAAGCTCTGCTGACATCTCTCTAACCACACAAAGGGTTTCCCCTACTTTTTCAATACTGAGAGTGGTGCCGCAACTATGGAAAAGTCTAGAAAAAACCTCCGGTAGTACCCAGTGAGACCCAACAAACTCCTCACCTTCGTCACGCTCTTGGGTGGCTCCCAAGCTAGCACTGCCTCGATCTTCACAGGATCCACCACAACTCCCGCCTCAAATATGACCTGTCCCAAGTAGTAGACCTTGCGTATCTAGAACAGACACATCAAGAGATTTCCATAATGATGGTGCTCTCGGAGTGTGTCCAGTAAAACCCGCAAGAGGTAGGCGTGCTCCTCCTCAGTGGTCGAGTATATCAAAATGTCGTCGATGAAGACCAAGACAAATCGATCGATGTATGGATGAAATATCCTATTCATGAGACCCATGAACACTGCTGGAGCATTTTTTATGCCGAAAGTCATTACCAAGAACTAATAGTGGCCATACCGACATCTAAAGGCCGTCTTCTGCACATCCTTGTCCCGAACTCTGTGCTGATGATAGCCTGACCTGAGGTCTATCTTCGAGAACCACCGTGCTCCCTTGAGCTGATCGAAGAGGTCGTGAATTCTCAGAAGAGGATACATGTTCTTCATAGTCACCTGGTTCAGGTGACTGTAATCGACACACAGTCGCAGTCTCCCGTCTGCCTTCTTGGAGAACAAAATCGGGGAAGCCCAAGGTGAAACACTAGGTCGGATGATTCCCTTGCCCTACAAGTCCTCCAACTGTACCCATAGCTCTCGAAGCTCAGCGGGAGCCATTCGATATGCTGAAGTGGATATCAGGGATGTCCCAAGGTATAGGTCAATATAAAATTCTACCTCTCTGCGAGTAGGTAGTCCTGGAATGTCGTCAGGAAAAACATCAGCATACTAATCCACTACTATAGGAAAACTATGACTCTTCTTGTCAACTGCTCCTAGGATGAGGCTAGCCAACTGATGAGTGATGGGATTTCCTCTCCTTTGCGTGAGTCCATCCTGTGTGGAAAAGGCTCCCTTCTCACTGGTGAAGGTGAACCTGCTCCCATCGGTGCGAACACACCGCACCTTGCACCTTATACTATCGATCTGAGCATGGACCGTAGATAACCAATCCATGCCCAAGATGACGTCGTAAGGCCTCGATGACACTACAAGAAGATCCCAGCCGAAGCTCTCACCTCCTAGATTAATCTCACACTGCCGACACCAGTGCTTAATTGTCATATCTACTCCTGTAGGAGTCTCTAGCCGTAAGGATTGAGCCAACGGCTCTGTCAGAATCTCCGAACTCTGAACAAGGGCTATGGCAATAAAAGAATGTCTCGCTCCTATGTATATAAGAACTATAGCAAGTGTGGAGTAGACACATATAGTACCTTGAATAATCTCTGGCGCACCATGGTCATAGGCCTCTACTGCCTGAAGCCGAGCCTATCTCTGCCCGCCAGCTCCCTATGGTTGGGGTGGACCTCCTGGTGGTAGTGGTGGTAAAGCCTCAAAGCGTCGACCACCACCTGCTTCTCGTCCAACTCCCCTACCTTGTCTACCTGCTCTATGCAGACTACCACGGTCGACCCTCTTCCTCTTCCTGGGTGGCCCCTCAATCGTCTTCTGCTCCTCTGAATGGTGGGTCGGGTAGGCACGAACCATGTGGCCCTGCCCACCGCATGTGTAGCACTGCCTGCTCCTCGGAAGGCTGGCTCTACGCCGTGTACCCTGCCCCTTTGATCCAGTGTCCTGAGGTCATCTACCTGATCGTCCGGTCCGCCTGGACCCCTGTGACATCCGTCGACTTCCAGCTGCAGACGTCTCTGCTATGTGCCGCCCTGCGGTATGCCTCGCTGTTAGCGTAGGCTCAGCAAGAAAGTTCTCTATGAGAAGGGCTCACTCCAGTACTCCTTCTTGTGTTGGAATGCTGAGGGAGATCATCGATGCCCTGATCTAATGCCTCAGTCCCTGCTCTAAGGTTCGGGCCCGGAATAATGGGTACCGTACCATGTCTGTCGAATATCTTGAGAGATCGGTAAATCTTGCTGAGTACTGGGTGACCATCATGCTGCCCTGCCGCAGCTGTAGAAGCTCCTGGATGCGCACTGCATGGAGGGTGGCTGGGAAGAACTCCGAGCGGAAGTGGCTCTCAAAGTCCATCTAGAGGAGAGATTCCTCGTCATGCACCTAGAGCATCAAGATCCACCATCTGCCTGCTTCCGCGTGTATGAGGCTCGTTGCGAGGATCAGCATGAGGTCAACTGGTGTCTCCACTAACCTAAAAACTCGCACAACCGCCTCCAGCCAATCCTCGGCTGCATGAGGGTCCGTCTCCCCGCGGAACCTGGGTGGTCTCTAATGCTGAAACTCGTGCAGTGCACTAAGGTGACATGCACTCTCAGCGGCTGGGGCTGGTAGCATCGGTGGCTCGGCGGGTAGAGGTATCGCCAGTGCCTATGCTGAAAAAGGGCTCTGCACCGAGGCCTCATCGCTCGGTGGACTGTCATCTCGTACAAAGCTCAGAACCCTAGCTGGATGCCATCGTGGGGCTATCCTGAAAAGAAATAGGTGCGCCACGGTCAAAACAGTATACCTGGTGAGCTGAAACAAAGTAATCACAAATAAAACTTTTGAAATACACATGCAATCAATTTTTTCGTGCATTGAGTCGGAAATCAAAGGTCATTGTCCTGGTGTACGGATTCGTCGGCCGCCGCACCAACACTGGACTACCAAGATTGATAACCACACTCAATACCCTTAACACTATTTAATAACATAGAAGAAAGATCAGAGTCCTGAGTTCTGTGGTATAACTGAACCACTTTGACACCAATTTGTCACGATCCGTCCTCGGTATCCGTGTTGTGACTAACCCAAGCCGTCCTCCCATAGGCCAGGGGCTGGAGACTAGCACCAAGGCGTAAATCTTGACAAAAAGAGGAAGGCATTTCCTTTATAATGTAAACAAACAACACAGAGTAAGAAAGAAGAAGTAAACACTAAGTAAAACTGGGTACAATAGTATGTACGGAAAGTAAATGGGCCAGAATAAAAACCCAATCTAAATGTAATGTATAACTGGAAATAAAGTACAACAACTGAAAGTAAATCAGAAACGTCACGCCATCTATTGGAAGTCTCACCTGAAGGGTGGGTACATATAGCCTCCCCATCTCCTCAGGTCCAGCCGTCCGCTCCGTGTACGTCCCGCCCAGTGGTCCACCTCCAGGTATCGACTTTCTCCAGAAGCCTCAACCACGATCAGCGTTGTCTGTCGTCTGCATCCAACACAACATAGTGCGGGCATAGCCCGTGCAGGGGTATGTATACACTACTCAGTAGGGACCTCGAGACCCCCTAAGGTTTCCCAGAATCCACAAAGGAAAGATACAATCACTAAGTAACAACCAACACTACTTAGGTATACGCCCATACATATACCTAAGTCATCAATTCCCGTTCAGCTCCAACATTCGAGTCCAAGTTTGATCACATCAACATAGGAGTACAACCCAATCCACACAGGATGACACAACCCAATCCACATGGGAATGCAAGTCAATCATATCGAAGATAATGATTGGAAGTCAAGACTCAACTCACATAGGTATACTTCTTTGTAAGGTGATAGATATGATCAGATATAGCCACTGATTCATCTAAGCTGGGACCAACGTAGGATACTAAAGCAGCTAAGCTGTCGGACCCACATAGGATACAGACCAGCCACTCTGCCAGACCCATGTAGGATAAAAGAACAAAGGCAATACTTCCAGACCCACGTAGGATACAAGAACAGTAGTAATCACTGTCGAACCCACGGAGGATTTCAGTACCGTCATCATCGCTGCCAAACCCACGAAGGATTTTAGTGCCGTCTTCATCGCAGTAGAACCCACAGAGGATTTCAGTATGGTCTTCATCGCTGCTGAACCCACGGAGGATTTCAGTGCAGTCTTCAACACTGCCGAACCCACAGAGGATTTCAGTACAGTCATCATCGTCGTCGCAGTCGCAGCCAGCTCCAGGGTTCCCGCACACAGCATGCTCGATTTCGGGAGGGTCCTCTCCATGAGCCAAGGGGGTCGATACTTCAAATGAAACGTAGTCTGGGGTTTATGTATCTCACATTTCTGTCTTGACAAGAGGAACTCAACGTGACAGACGGTGCGTCAATTGGACACCCGGTCTGAGAGTTATTTGCTTTTTCATTTAGGGGCCCGATTGGTTTTTAAGTCAAAACGAACCCGACCACACTCCAAATGTGTCCAAACCTCAAGAGGAGTAATCCAAAAGGTCCATCTCACTAAGAGGAATCCAACAATGTTGACGGCACGTCAATCAGATGTTCGAAGCTCAAGTTATAAGCGTTTCCGCTCCGAGCGCCCGGTTGGTTTCATGTTCAAACCAACCTGGCCATACCCAAATTTCTCTGAAACATTGAGTGTAATATTCCAAAATGACCGTCTCGATCCAAGGATCTCATCTCAACTGACAAGGCATTGATCGGAGGTATGTAACCCATGATATGGCTAAAAGAATGAACATGTTCGGTTTTAGGGGGTTTTGGGCACGGGCCGACCCGGCCCGAGACCCCCTGGGTCGGCCAGAACCGGGGTCCGAGTCCAGCCCATTAGGGCCCGGCCCATCTGGTGTGGCGCGGCCCAGCCTGTGCGGCCCATCCGGCGCGGCGCGGCCCCGCCTTGGCGGCTCGGCCCGGTGCGGACGGTCCGGCCTGGGAGGTGGGTTGGCCCAGCGTGGGCGCGCTCCGCTCACCCACCTCAGTGTTGGCTGAGCCATTGGGGCAAGGGGGGTGGCTGCCCACCTTGATTGAACCGCGGCCCCATGTGGGGGCCACTTCCTTTGCCAGCTGGTGGTAAAAACCCCCCCGCTCCTTCAGAAACGGCTAGCCGGTACTGCCACCGTGGGACCCCGTGGCCCCACCCCTCCGAGGTGCCGGTGGTCAGCGATTCCGGCTGCCCCTCCTTGCACCGCCGCGACGCGATGGTGCTACGACCCTTCATCGTGGCCCCGCTCCGGCAGCGGCTTCTTCGTGGTTCCCCAGCGTGGCGTGACGAAGCCGCGCTTCTTCGCCCGTTCTTCTTTGTTTCTACGCGGTGTCGTTGCACCACTACCTTTGTTCGTGTCGTAACAAACACATCATCAAAGGGGGTGGAGGGTTGGCCATGTTCGTGTAGTCCAACCCCCTCCCGTTAATCTGATATCAAGCGACTAAGAAAAATACGTTTGGATGGTCAAGAATATTCATGAACCAAAATAAAATCCCTACCTCGATAACGATTTGAACGAGGTTTGTCACAGGAAAGGGGTGTCCCGTAAATAGCATCGCGAGGTAAAGCTATGTTTTGCTTGACGGAGATCATCCGAGGTGGAGCAGCGTCTCACACCGGCTGTGGAGAGGAGAAGAAAGGCACGATGATCACTCCTAGTGGTGACGATGTTCTTCGTCGGGGTCTTGACGTTCTTCGCGTTCTCCAACGAAGAAGATGAAGATTCCTCTAGATTTTGAGTATTCTCTCCCAATCCTTAACACCACAAAACGAACCAATTAATAAAATAAGCTCCACTTATTTTATTTATTCATGCCAAGAGTTTAAAATTTAAAAACTCAATTCAATTAATTGAATTAAGGGGTTGGCTTAATTAAAAGAGAGGAGATGGAAAGTCACAACATTAATTACAAGGAAGATATTAAGAGGAGTTTCAAGGGGTTATGGGAAATGTGAAAAGGTGGGGGCTCATGCAGGCCCCACCTATATTTTATTCTCCGATGGGAAGTTAGAAACCCAACATCCATACAATGGATAAAACTACTTAGAAAAAAAATAAAATTGGAAAACAATTTTATTTTATTCTTCACTTAAACTTCAAATTTTAAACAACTCCTCCCGAGAAAACGCACCATCGGAAAATGTCTTCTTAAGCAATTACTGGCGATGCGGTTCCATCGGTGCCCTCAGATTTTGATTCCGAGCACTGATTCAAAAGATAGAAAAACTCACTCGTTCATTTATTGAACGTACCCATGTTAATCTTTGGAAATTGATTCCGGGCACACCGGGCCTCGGAATCAGGTGCCATCAAGAAACTGCGTTCTTGTAAAATCCCAAAAAAAATTAAGAAAAAACTTCCCTTGAATTTTACGGGTCATTACAATAGATTTAATATTGTACAATTTTTTAAGTCCTTGTTGTGTGATTTTTTATTTTTCAAAAAACCCATTATTTTTCCATCGCTTCGTTAAGAGATGATGATGGTTAGAACTTCTATGTGGAATGATAATTTATTTAAATATAGAAGTGTGATACATATATCTGCTTATAATTCACTAGGTAAATGCATATATATAAATAGATAGAAAATTAATGTTGACATTTTGGTGAGTAATTATGTAAACAAATGTAGAGATTTATGGGTTTATAATATACATTAAAATTTATGTATTAATGGTTTATCAAGTAGTAAGGTTCAAAAAAGGTGAGTTTAATAGAGTATAAATATACTCATGATTTTATGAGTTATTAGGGTGATATGTATCCTTGTTCACAAAGATAACAAATCATTTGTTTATGATTCTTTTACGATTAATCTTACATTAATGAATAATATTATATGCTTTATGTTTTATTTTCACATTCCATGTTTAAGGAGTTATCATTTGAAAATGTATTCCCATATTTCTTGGTCATTGTTAGAAATTATTTTTTTATATTCTATTAAATAATATATTTTCCCTTATTTTAGATTTGACACATGATTATAACACAACCTTTATTGTCGTTGTTATTTTATCCCATACTATGAATTTGGCATCACCCTTTTCTTATGATTCAATTTAGCAGGTTACGAAGATGAAAATTTCACATGAGATATATATGATAGGTTCTAGATGTGAATCAATATGGAGAAATGATATCAATTATTGAAATTTATGATTTTGAAAAAATTAATTTCAAGGATTTTATGTCATTTAGCCTTTGGGGTACGTGCCAATTTGTGATATGTATTATTTAAATAATGAGATAAATTTATTATTTATGAAATGTTTATCATGGGTCCCCATATATGATATTTTTATGTTTCCAATGCTATAATAATTAATCATATTGTTGGGAGGAACCACATGCTCACTTGTGGTGTTTGGAGTACCAGATTCTACTTATAACATAAATCATCTCATTAGTTGATTATATATACTCAAAGTGGAATTTTTAATGTGTAAAATTAATATTATTTCTGTTGTATGATAATTTTGAGAAATGTTTTATTATTGAAAATTATGTTGAGTGTGTGACTTTGGGGTCTCTCTCCATAATCCACTTTATGGTCATCCGATTTGGGAACTATTTAGTGATGATTTTATTGGGTAAATAAGGTATGAACTCAATCTATATAACCATTATCTCTTTATTTCTACATTATATAGATTTTATATTTTTAAAATTTATTTATTTATGGTTATTATAGAAAGGATAAATCATATTAATAACTCAATATCTTCATGAAACCAATCAAGAGGACAACCAGATATGAAATTTTCTTCTCATTGATAATTTTTTCCACCAAGGTACATTTCACCATGGATTTTGTTTACATTTTTCATAGGAAATTTATTTATTTAATTATTAAAATGGATTCAATACATAATTTTAATACCCATATAGGAACCAGAGGAATAAGGGAGGCCTCACACAGATGTTTATACATGCTTCTGGTGCACCTTGATGATTCAATATGTTTTTAAAAGATATTCCGATATAAAATAAAATTTTTATTTATTGATAACTGATCTAAATAATTTATTTGGGTATTATTATTTTTGGTAGGCTCTAGAGATACAAGAATGGGTTGGGATGAGCATAGACAGACCCCCATAGACCATAAATTAGAAAATGATCCTTATAATTAAAATTAGAGGTGATCCTGAATGAGGCATATGGTATCAGACCAAAGACCCTCATGGCTGTCCCTCTAATGTATTGTGATCTAGGGTCCATGAATGTGTTCATAATTAGTAGATAATGTATGAGTGGGTAATTTTAATTTTATATTTATGTTTTAATTTGTAACATTATAACTTAAATAGATTTATAATCACAGAAAGGATATTATGTCAATGATTGAAATGAGAGTTAACCAAAACCTAATATTCACATTTTTGTTCATATAGTATATATTTTTATTTCACCCAATCTATAGATTCATCAGTTATGCCTGGTTCTAATTGGATTTATTTGGATACTAGGGAATCACCTTTTGAGTTTTTTTATTTCCATATATTCCTAGAATGTTGGGATCTACTCTCATTCTAAACAAAAAATAGATTCCATGTCTGAATAAAATATAGTGTATTTAATTAGGTTGTATTGGATTACAAGAGATGGTACCATTGATCTAGAATAAATTTTTATGTGATTGCATGCATATAAGACTGACTATGCTCCATGACATTCCCTTCATATATTTATACCATAATGAATTTCCATACCATTTGGAATTAATGGTATCTATGGGATTCAAATGGGTGTAAAAGGTGGTGGGTGGTCATTTATCCCTAAGAATATTTAGTTTTCATACATATGGTAACTATTGGATACCCTTTATCGGCACCTAGGATACTGCCAAATGATTGGTTAAACATGCCAATTATGGATCAACTAAGGTTCCATTATATATTCATCTTTATTAAAATAAATACCATCAAATCTAAGAGGGTATTCTGGAAAATTACCAAAGCTTACTAAGATTATTACATGCATAAGAAATATTTTATTTTCTAGAAATCCCAATCATATAAATAATTAACCATGGAATCATTGATAATTTTAATGTTTTACAATGGCGTTTAGATATTTGGATTGAGGATGAGGGATTTTTAATAACATCTCAGTGGTTGTTACTCTACTTAGTGGAGGTGTGAGTGTAACATCCCTAGAGACATGTTAGTGGTTCCCCAGTGTTTATTCTCATTATTGGAGACACTTCATATAACAACATTTCTTTTTATTACACAATTTATCATAATTTATTACATAAAATTCACTTGATAGAACATAGAATATCAATAGGTTTAGTGTCTTTGGGGCATAATATCATTACATAACAACATAAAACATGTAATAAAACATCTTTATTGAAAACATCCTTTACATGACCACTACATTACCCCATACTTAGCATTGCATGGGATAACTTGAAGACATGAATAAGAGAAGGGTGAGATATAAAGCCCAATAAGAGAATAATCATGGAATAACATGAGGAATACAATAAATGTTAGATAATAGGTATATCAGTAGAGAACGATTGAAGAATAAACATAAATGCTTGATAAATCAGGATAATCATAACATTGAAATGTGGAAACACCACTTAAGAGGGAATTAGCATGAGCCAAGGCTCATTGCAAATGGTGCATGAGTAAACCCTTAATGAAAATTAAGCATGATTAAACCCTCCTTATACTTGAATTAACACGAGTCAACACCCATTGCACATGATGTATCATGATACTATCCTTTACCCATTGTATTGGAGCGCTATCAGGGTGCACCTTTCTTAAACATTTCATTTCATTCATAAGTGTGCCACATGGATCATAAAACCTTGAACCATTCAACATTAATCAACTATTCCATGATAAATTAATGTGGGATACATACAGGAAACTCATTAAACAATAATTAAATGTGCATAAAGGTTAATACCCTTGATTGAGAAATGGGCATGGTATTCACCACACAATGATTGGGCATAGTAACGGGTGTACATGGGACACATTCAATGATGGATAATGGTGTCTCCCATCAAATATACAAAAATAGGGAAGTATGGGGGAGGTGAGAAACTATACCCCAACATTTAAAATTGAAATTAAAAGGGCATAAAAATTTAGAGTATATTGGACAAAAATAAGAAATGAAGAAAAACCCTTACTTGGATGTGTGCTTCCAAAGGCTAGAGAGAGGTTTGAGATAGGCTTATTGGGAGTTTGAGGCACCTTGGTAGGATTATAGAGAGAATAGGGAAGAGGTTTTATGAGTTCCAAAGGATTTTAATGATGAGGATGTGGGTGATTTGATGGTATTATATATGAAATGTGAGGGAATTTTTTATTATTTAGGTTTGGGACCCTCACATTAAACTAATCCAAACCACAATATAGACCATGGTATTTGCCCATGATTTCTAAAAAATTGAAGTGTAAAACATTATTTTATATGTACAAAGTCCGAATTTCTTAAAATAATGGGGTTTCAAAAGTGGAGGTGATTCACACTCCCAAGGAAAACAATTTAAATATATAAAATGTTTAATAAGTCTTAAAGGGTCCACTGATGATTTGTTAAGTAAATAAAACAAAACTAAAATCAAATTGTTTTTAATGGTAAAATATACATTGGACAAACTTGGGATTCATAGTATTTTATTACATCACTATTGGGTCATTGTGATGTCATAAAACACATTATATATTTAAACGGTATTTAATTTTTACCCAAAAATTTGACTGTCTCAGAAAATTATGAAAACGTCACCATTAGGTAATTTCAACATCCGGATTCCAGAAATAATATAAATTTTATCTAAATATTTTTTTAAATATGTTAATATTTACTTTTAAAATAAAAAACGACATTTATCAAAAATTCATGGGTTTTGTCAAAAATGGCTTTCAAACATTAATAAAAATTACAATTTCATTCATAAAATAAAACTATAATTTATATTTAAAAAAATTAATTTAATAATAATAATAAATAAAATATTATTTTATAAAAAATATAGTAATTCACCAAAATATCTTTCTTAGTTGAACACTAACTAAAAATACTATTTGTGTTTTAAAAACTCTTTACAATGTAACAATAATAAAATGGAAGTATATTCATTATTATTTGAAAAAATAATGTACATAACCATAGTACTAGGGATTTGATACATAACCCCTTAAAAAAGCCGCATAATACTTACGGGTAAGGTGTGCGATGGTTACAATCTCTTTGGGTGGCTTGGATAACATTTCACGCTTAGTGAACTCCATCAACATCCACTTCTCTTGTAGATGGTTCCATTCGATCTTGACATAATGAAGCTTGGATTGGGCATGGTCAAGAGAGAATCCCAATGATTCCACCACATTTCTGAGCTCTGAAAAATGGGCTTCGTATGACACAATTCTCCTGGATGAGGCCATCACTACTTTGTATGAGTAAATTTTGATTTTTTAGGAACCTATATTTATACTAATCATGTGATCACTATTCAACGACTATATTAGGAACATTCACCATTGTTTTTTATAAAATCAAATAATTTGACATTTTATATAAACATTTTAAATAAAGTGACATTTCATTAGATCAAGAGGGATTTCCATTAATGAATTTTTGGGCCGTTACAATCTTCCCCCCTTCATAAATTTCTCCCTCAAATTTTTTTCCCACACTAAAACAAATTTCGGTAACTATGCTTCATAATTTCCTCTGATTCCCATGTGCCTTCTTAAAACATGTAGTTTCTCCACAAGACCATAACTAGGGGTATTGTCTTATTTCATTGAAATTTTTCACTACAATTTATGATCTTCAATGATTTCTACTCATAATAAATATCTTCATCTAACTATACCACCTCTAAAGAGAGTACATTTGAGGGTCTGGTATGTACTTCTTTAAGAGGGATACACGAAATACATCATTTACATTTGCCATGGTATGTGGATGTAAAAGTTAATAGGACATAACCCTGACACGATCAATAATCTCGAAGGGGATGATGTACCCTGTACTTATCTTCCCTTTCTTTCCAAACCTCATAACCTTCTTACATGGAGATATGCGTAGAAATTCCATGTCTCCAACTTTAAACTCAAGTTCTCACCTACAATTATCTGCATAACTCTTTTGTCGATATTGGGATGCCTTGATATGATTCTGAATGGTTATCACCTTCTCAACCATTTCTTCAATGATTTTTGGTCCATGAATCTTACTCTGACCGACCTCATCCCAACACACTCGTGTTCTGCACCATTTCCCAAAAAGGGATTCATATGGTTCCATTTGGATGCTCAAGTGGAAATTGTTATTATCAGAGAACTCAACAAGACGAAGATGTTGATCCCATAGTCTTTTAAATTCCATTGTGCACGCTCTCAACATGTCCTCAAGTGTTGGGATAGTCCGCATGGATTGACCATCAGTTTGAGGATGATAGGTCGTCCTAATGTTTAGTTCAGTATTCAAAGCATGTTGAAGACTCTTCCAAAAAATGGAGGTGAATCTTGGATATCTATCAGACACAATAGATAGTGGTACTCCATGCATCCTTTCCACATCCCAGATATATATCTGTTCCAGTTGATCCAATGAGAAATCCTCCCAAATAGAAATATAGGGTGCAAACTTGGTAAGATGACCCACAACAACACAGATTACATTATATCCTTTGGATGTCTTCATATGTCCAGTAACAAAGTCCATGGTGATGTTATCCCATTTCCATTCTGGTATGGGCAATGGTTGCATCATCTCTTTAGACTTCTGCCTCTCTGCCTTCACTTGCTGACACACCAGGCACTTTGATGTATATTTAGCGATCTCCTTCTTCATATTATCCGACCAATAATTTGTTTGGAGATCTTCATACATCTTTATGTTTCCTAGGTGAATAGTAAAATTTGAACTATTTGCATCATCCAAAAGATCCTTCTTCAGCTCTAGACTTGATGGAACGCGTAGTCTCTTCCAAAATCTCACAATTCCTTCTTCATTAATATTAATCTCCAAGGATATACCTTTTTCGATAGCTTCCACTTTTTCTTGAATTCCCACTTCATCCTTTGGATAAACCTTTAACCTTTCCAAAATTGATGGTTGAGAAAATATTTGTGAAACGATTGATGATGTTACCTTCATTATGATTCCCATGTCACAGTTCATCAAATATAAGAAGATTGGATCCTTTTAAATTCTCATCAATGATAGAATCATTGGGTCCTTTCTACATAGGGAATATGCCACCTTGTTCGCTTTTCCAATGCAGTAAGGGATTGAGTAGTCATAGTCTTTGATCAGCTCTAACCATCTTCGTTGGAGCATGCTCAACTAGTTCTGTGTGAATATATACTTGGGCTTTTGTAGTCTATCTATATTTCACACTTCTCCCAAAAGAGATAATGCCACCTAATTTTCAATTGGAAGATCACTTCAGCTAACTCGAGTTCATGTGTTGGATAGTTCTGTTCAAGAACATTCAACTGCCTTGAAGTATAGGCAATGACTTGGTCATTTTGCATCAACACACATCCCAGGACCTTCTTCAAAGTATAACTGAATACCACAAAATGTTCTCCACTTGGGGGTAAAGTGAGTGCGGGCACAGTGATAAGCCCCCATTTCCACTCCACGAAGCTTTATTCACATTAATCACTCCAAAAAAACATTACTCACTTATGAGTTATCTTGGTAAGAGGTTTGGACAATCATGAGAAATTTCACACAAATTGTCTATAATATCCAGCTAACCCCAAGAAGCTACAAATATCCGTTAATGATATTGGCCTTGACCAACCCTGAATTACATCAGTTTTAGAGGGATCCATATATATCCTATTTCTTGTGATGATATGGCCCAAGAATGAGACCTCCTTCAACAAAAAAATCACACCTTATGTACTTTACATATAGTTTCCCATTCCTCAAGGTCTGTAGTATAGTTCTTATAAGAACCTCATGATCTTCTTTGGTTTTGGAGTATATAAAAATATCATCTATAAAGACTACCACAAATTTGTCAAGGTGATCTCTAAAAACTCTATTTATAATGTCCATGCAGATTTCTGGAGCATTAGTGAGTCTGAAAGGCATTAATATGAATTCATAGCGCTCATATCTTGTATGAAAAGCAGTCTTGGGTATATCTACCTTCTTTACCCATTTTTGATAATATCCTGACCGAAAATCCACATTAGAGAAGTATTGTGATCCACATAACTGATTGAAAAAGTCATCAATTCATGGGAGAGGATACTTGTTCATTATCACGATTTTGTTGAAAACAATAATCGATGCAAAGGCGTATTGAACCATCCTTATTCTTAACGAAGAGGACTGGTGCACCCCATGGTGAAGAACTTGGGTGTATAAACCCTTTATCTATATTCTCTTGTAGTTGTTTCTATAGATCTTCATGCTCCTCAACATCCATTATATACGAAGTCTTAGATATTGGAAACACCCCAGGTATAAAATCAATTGAGAATTCAACATCTCTTCTAGGAGGATGACTAGGAAATTCCTCAGGATACACTTTACCGAATTCCCTCATAGTAGGCATGTATTCAAGGATTTTTGCTTCCATGGACTCAATAATCTGAGCTAGATACATGTGCTTATTGGGAAGTAATATCCACGCTTGATATGATGGAGCTAATGGAGATTCATCTTCCTCCTTGAAAATGTATAGAATCTATGGTCGATTATCCACATGGAGAGTGATTTACCTCTTATGGAAATTTATGTTTTCTATATTTAAGGAAAGCCAATCCATGCCAAGAAATGAATCAAATACTTCCAGAGGGAGTATGATGAGGTTCACTGGAAAGTTAAATCCATAGATTATGACATGAGAGGAGTTATATTCATGGGAGGCAATGACTTCCCTAATTTTCGTACTCATCGACATCTTCACTTCCATGATATGTTGTGGTGTTGAGATTTTTCAACTAAAATTACGAGATATAAAAGAATGCGTAGAACCTGAATAAAAAAGTGTGTCCACTATTATTGAATGAATAATCAGTGTACATGTCACCACATAATTTTCAGGGTTCACTTTAGCAGTAGTAATGGAAAAAGCCCTCCCTTGCTTCCTTGGAGGTTGTTTGTTGCATAAAAAACCCTTGGCATAGGGCACTGATTTGTAAGATTCCATGGTTCTTTGTAGTAGTAGAAATGAACCACACATTGTGGTTCGAACAGAGCATTACTCTCCTTTTTCTCAACCACATGTCTTTCTCACCGACAGTTAATATTTAGGTGCCCTTCCCTTCCACACCTAAAGAATTTCCTCATCCCCTTAAGGAAATTTCTGGGGTATTTCTTTCTGCACCTTTGGCAAGTGGGGTGCTGGATCTTCTTACCACCTTTGGATTAATCCATCAGACCGCTAGAAATGAATTCCACCATACACTTCTTATCCCCATGATAGCATTGAGATTCTTCGATCTCAAATTCAACCTTGAGGGCACATCAGACTATTTACTCATAGCTATAGAAGTCACGGATCGCCAGCGCTTTCTCCAGGCCAGGTATTAGCACGCCAATGAAGCGATCAAACTTTCATATGGGGTAACAACAATGCTGGAATAGTATCGTTAAAGCATTGTAAATTTTTCGTTGTATGATCTGCTAGATTCGTCGTAATTTTTTTGGAGGTCAAGGAAGTCCCCTTCCATCTTAATCCGGAGTGTGCATGGAAAATATTTATCGAAAAACATCTTCCAGAAATCCTTCCATTCCAACGCCTCGATCTCCTCCTCAAGCTTCATATTTTCGATCAATGTCCACCATTTATCAGCTTCAGCCTCCATACGATAAGCAGACAGAAAAACCTTCTCTTGTTCAAAACATTGAAGGATGGAAAATAACTTTTTAATGGATTTGATCCATTGTTCAGCGATTGAGGGATCACATGATCCATTAAAAGTAGGAGGCATTTGTCTCATGAAGCTCTCGATAGAAACTAATTCTTTCGTAGTGGGGGGGGGGGGGGGGGGTTGAATGTTCCTCTTGACCCATATTTCTATTCAAATATTCAGTTTGATGAGAAAGAAGCAAGATAATGTTCGTGATTCCTGCTCCTATTGGATTGGTCATCTCATCAGTACAATCATCCAATTGATATTCGCATCAGTTTTTCGCCTTAGTTCTCTTATTACCAGCCATTGGTTGGAATAAAATGAACGTTAGGGGAAAAACATAAAGGGTAATATAAGGATAAAATCGATGACTTATAAATATCATTTATTTCTTTAACATATAAATATATTAGATTTAGTCTATATTATCCATGATCTACTTTCTATCAAATATTCATAGGGAATTATTTTTGTCCAATCATAATGGTTCATACTATGCTTGTGAAATTACCAAAGAATATCCTATGGCAGTTTCGTAACCAAGAGTGAATCATGGAACATTGTCGTGCACTAGTTTCTGTTCGATTCTAGCACAAAGCGGTATTTTTAGGTTTTACCCCTATGATACATCTGTGCCAGAGCCGCCTCTATCTGTTCGTATCCTGACAGGGATGTATTTGCACGATTAACCACATACTCAATACTCACCAAAACATTGATATGTTTTTATACTTAGTCTTGTATCTAAGGCTTTACTAGGGTTTTCAAATCCTCATCCCAAAAATTACAAAACCTATCCTCTGATACCAACTATGACCACCCTTCTTTTTATTACAAAATTAAACAAAATTTATTACATAAATACCACGTGATACAACATAAATGATCGAGTGTTCTAGTGTCTTTGGGACTTAGGATCATGAAATATCAAATTAAAACATGAAATATGACATCTTTATTGAAAACTACATTTACATAACCCCTACATTAACTCACACTTAGCATCGGATGGGATAACCTGAGGACTTGCATAAGAAAAGAGTGAGCTATAATGCCTAGTAAGGGAATAAAAATTGAATTAAATGAGGAATAAAATAAATTCTAGACAATAGGAATATCAATAGAGCATGATATAAGAATAAACATAAAGGCATGACAAATCATGATAATCATAACATGGAAATGTGGAAACAAAACATAACATGGAATTAGCATGGCCAAGGCTCATTGCACATAGAGCATGAGTAAACCCTCATTGCACATGAAGCACAAGTAAACCCTTATGGAACATGAATTAGCATGACTTAACACTCATTGCACATGATGTATCATGATACTATACTTTACCCAATGCATTGAAGCGCTATCAGGGCGCACCCTTCTTAACAATTTTATTTTGGGTATAATTGTTCCACACAGATCATAAAACATTGAATCATTCAACATAATAATTTTTTTCCAAGACAAATGAATGTGGAATACAAATACGAATCTATTTAAAAAATATTTAAATGTATATAAAGGTGAATACCCTTCACTGAGAAATGGGCATGGTACTCACTACATAATGACTTTGGAATATAAAATCGCATTGCAATTTCGGCAGCATAACGACGTGACATAAGAACTTATAAAATGGCTGGTGAGAGTGAAAGGGGTGTCTCATAATATTTACATGTCATGGACAATAAGGGGGTCATATTGATACATTTCCCAACAAATTTAATGGAATATATTTTCATGATACGAAAATATTGCTTGAATGTAAATGATGAGAGATAAATTCCTTTCGGAATTTTGGAATAGTAACAGGTGTACATGGGAGGCATTTAATGAGAGAGAAAGAGGAATCCAATAATTAAAAAATAAATACAGTAGTATGGGGGAGGTACGAAACCATACCTCATCATTTATAATTGAAATTAAAAGGGAATAACAATTTAGAGAATATTGGACAAAAATAAGAATTGAAGAAAAACCCTTACTTTGATGTGTGTTTCCAAAAGGCAAGAGATAGGCTTGGGGGAGGATTCTAGGGAGCTTGGGGCACCTTGGATGGATTCTATAGAGAGGATGGAAGTTTTTGGATGAACTCCATAGGCTTTTATTGAGGAGAAAGTGGGTGCATGTGTGGATTTATATTGGAAAGGGGAGGGAATTCTTTATTATTTAGGTTTGGGACCCTCACAATAAACTAATCCGAACCACTAACCAGCCCATGGTTTCTGCCCATGGTTTTTGGAAAGGGGAAGTGTAAAAAAAATTATATGTCAAAATTCCGAACTTATTAAAATAATGAGGTTTCTTATGTGTATGTGAGTCACACTCCTAAGGAAAACAATTTAGAAAGGAAAAATGTTTAATAAGTCTTGAAGGGTCCACTAAAGATTTGTAAAATAAATAAAACAAACCCCATACCACATTATTTTAAAGGTACAAAATATATTGGTAGAAAATGTAGTTTATAGTATTTCATTACGTCACTATTGGGTCATTATGATGTCATAAAACACATTATATATTTACACGATATTTAATTTTTACCCAACATTTCAACGGTCTAAGAAAATTATGAAAAATTCACCGTTGTATAATTTCAATGTTCTGATTCCCGAAATAATATTCATTTTACCAAAATAATTTACAAAATATGTTAATTTTCACCTTAAAAAAGAAAATCAACATTTATCGAAAATTTATTGGTTTTGACCAAAATGGCTTTCAAACCTTAATAAAAATTACAAGTGCATTCATAAAATTTTACGTTAATTTATATTAAATAAAAATTAATTGAATAATAATAATAATTAAAATATTACTTAATTAAAAAATCCATTATTTCTTGAAAGTAGTATTCTTAGTTGAACACTAACTTAAAATACTATTTGTGCTTTAAAAACTATTTACAAGGTATCAACAATAAAATGAAAGTATATTCATTTTTATATACAAAAATATTGTACATAACCATTGTACTAGGTATTTGTTACAGAACCCCTTAAAACAATCGCATAAGACCTAAGGGTAAGGTATGCGATAATGAATGACTCTTGGGGTGGCTTGGATAACATTGCATGCGTGGTGATATCTACCAACATCCACATCTCTCGTAGATGGTTCCGTTCGAGCTTGACTTGATGAAGCTCGACATGGTCTTGGTTAAGAGTGAATCCCAATGATGCCACCTCTTTTCTGAGCTCTGATAAACGGGCTTCTTATGTTGAAATTCTACTATATGAGGTCACCACTTCCTTTGTATGAGTAAATTTGGATTTGTTAAAAACCTATATTTATACTAGTCATGTGATCACTGTTCAAAAACTATATTAGCAATGGTCACCAATCTTAAAATAAAACCAAATAATTTGACATTTTATATAAACATTTTACATAATGATAAATTTAGATAGATCAAGAGGGATTTCCATTAATGAATATTTAGGTCTCAACACCTCATTGTAGGATGAAATAGGTATCGTGTATAAGGATCATAGACCTGATGATTGATAATAGTCATTACAATGGGATATGGTTTTATGTTTAAATCCTTATAGAGGTGGTTATATTATGGTATAAATGGTCAAAACAATGTGATCATACATAGTATTACACTTTTAAAATCATGTTACAGAGATATTTGTTTATTTATGTACTTTTCACTATCATGATTATTATTTTTTCGTAGAATGACACATACAAATATTAGATTAAATATTGATTATTAATTTATTGTGTCAGTGGTGTGCTTCAGATTTCTGTTCTCAGACTATGATCAAGTCTACAATTTACATGAGTAGTTGATAATTTCTTGGTAATGAAATGATTTTTACAAAAATCGTACACCTACAATAAAAACTATGTTGGATATCTTTCTCAACATAAAACACCAATACCAAATCTATAGACTATTTCTTGATATGGGTAAAAATGGATGGTATAAAAAATGGTTAAAAAATAAAAAATATATATCATTTTATGTATATAAAATATATGTATTTAAAAAAAGAATAATAAAGTTCAGATTAAATATGGAAATATCTGGGGGAGATACAAAATAATAAAATATTTTTTCAAGATTTTATATATTTTTCAACTGTTATATTTTTTATATGGTAAAATGATTAATGTTATATTAATATGTAATTTATTGGAATTTGGTATTATTTTAGATAATATAAAAAAATTATTCAATAATAGAATATTTCACTATATTTTAAATTTTTTTATAAAAAGTAAAATTTATAAAATTTAAAATTTGATTTTGGAACAATTTAAATATTTTATGGAATTATAATCGTAAAATAATTCTTAAATAGTTTTTTTAATTTTTCAAAACATATTATCTTATAGGTGAAAATTAAAAATACCATTTTAAAAAATAACTTGAGTTTCTTTCATTGTTATTATATAAGTAATAATGTGAAATTAATGAAACCATTCAATAAAAAATACTTATTTCATTTGGGATTTTATAATTTAAAAATAAAATTATATATACACATTTTGAAATTTTCGAATATTCTTATATTAAAAAAAGTATTACAATATTAGATTATTATTGAAAAATAAATTTTATATGCTTTGAGAAAAGTAGACATATTTAATATGTTTAATATTTTCAAAAATATAATAAAATGATAAAATTATTTTCATCTATAAAGGATAATTTTCATATGTAAAAACTAGTAATTCCTAGAAAATCTAAAAGGTTAAAAGTAAAAGTGCAATGTGAATAAGAAAAATAAATTTTGGAAAAAAATTTGTTAACTGTGATTTTGAGGCTTTATTAACTCATGATAACCCAATCTATTGTTTTTTATAATATTATAACCACTAAAACTTGAAGTGTGTTTTTTAATTTATATTGTTATAAAAGATTTCACCTCTACATTATAATAAGAACACATCACCCATTCACTTCACTACTATTTAACAATCCTTAATCTTGTCCAGACCTCTAAAAAGGACTCTCCTCAACACCCTAACAATTTATTAAAATCCATCACCTATCAAAAAATACAAAAATAGTGGATTTCATTCATCACTCATGAAATATCATCCAAAGGACAAATGTAAAATTCATTATATATCTCTCAGAGATAATTCCATTATTTACTAAAATGTTTTATACCAATTATTATATAATAATTAAATGAAAGAAGTATTATGAATATACTAAATTTCGTTCATGATGATGTAATTTTCATTAACTATCTTATTCCTTTCACTTAAAAAAACAAACAATTCATCATTTTTACATGGGGAAATTCATATCCATGACCAACAAGTTATATTTTTCATCAGTTCATTCAAAGGATGATTTAAAGGGGTAATTAATGGTTTAATATGATATTTATAATTTCCTTAAGACTCTGAAATCATAATTCAACATCTTACTCTAATTCAGAAAAGAAAAAATATTATGTTTATAAAAATATTAATAATTAATATAGGTAATATTAGTCCTAAAATAAGTGATACTACCATATATCATAATAAATTTAATCTCCCATGAAGATCATATCAGGGTATATTTTCTAATCTAGGAACATATTATAAAAATCATAAAAAATGAATAGTTTTTTACAAAAAATTCAATTATTAAAATAAATTAGTCTCTAATTGTTTTGATATTATGAAGTTATTATGCAATACCATTTACCATCGTAAATATACTAAAATTGTTATAGAAAAGACTTTTGAACCACGTCATTTAACTTTCTTATATACTAACTATATAGTAGATATAAAATATAATAAAATAAATGAAAATTGAAAATAAAATAGATTATTAATAACACATTAAAAGATTTAATTAAACTAAATTTAGTAATTTAGGATGTTTTTTACATGTAAATAACAAATCAAGATCACGGTAAATATTTCATCAACCCTCTTTTAGATCCATTGGGTCCCAAATCATTGTTACTTAAATATATTAATTATGTTTTTTTTGATAATTCCATTAATCTATTTTTTTGTTTTATTCATTATTTTTATTGGGGTAAATTACACTTAATCATAAATAACCCCTTATTTGATAAAATATATTCCAAAATAATAGTATAACATATGTATGAATAACACTCATTTTTATAAATAAATATTTTTCATCAACGTCTAGGTTTAACATATTAAAATATCATTAATCAAAAATATCAACCTTTTTTATCTTTTTTATTATTCAATGTATTATATAAAATCCATATAAATTTACAATCCATTAACATCTCTTTGATTTTTTCCATTAAAACCGAAGGAAAATTTTAATAATATCATTTTCTAATTTTTTATAACTCCAGATTTATTTTCCACAATTTATTATTTTATTTTAGTATATTTCCATATTTAAGAATTTATTGGTATTTTTTAAAACAATTATTCTATTTTAATTTTCATTATGTAATTTCTCTATCATATATTATAATAATGTTTTAATTATTTTGTAAATAATATTGAACTTTCAATCCTACACTGCCTAGGCATATTTCTCATGATGTGATTCTTCGATCAGAATGTTTATTTTATAATAATGTGATTAATTTTTAAAAATTAAAATATTGACATCATATTTTTCTTAAGATCATATTATGTGATTTTTTCATCAAATTATTAGTAACATATTCTAATTCAATGGGTTCTTTGAGATATTATTACTGTAGATTTTTTGGGGAACACATATGCATTTAAAAATACAAGGTGGATCCTATATTTTGATCCAACGTATTAGGTTTAGTTTAAAACTATTGAGATATGTTGATGATAACATAATGATTCTATTCAAACTAGAATTTTAATAATGTATCATCATAAATATATTGTTGTATACAATATGTATATGTTAATAAAGATATCAATATAAGGTAACACCTGATTTTTTTTTTATTATTATAAATTAATTTACTATTTGTAATCATGTCCACATGTTATATAATGAATCATTTTAATTATTTGTGTTTTTTGAGTTTCTATATTTTCAAACAGTGGGTGAACATATTGGGGAAACCCTATAGTTACCATGGAACTATGTATATAAATGGGATGAGGCAAAATGTGTAGTTCGAACATGATCTATCTAACAATGTGTACTTCACATTCAATGTTCACATCACCTCATGTTGGGGATCCTTACATTATGTTACTGGTTATGATGTCCATCGATGAGTGGTGCCTAGATTTTTGGTATAAATTCTTTCAAATGTTCAATGGTAATTTTTTCTGCATACATTTTCCTTATGTCTCTTGGTTAATGGATGAAAATAATGGAGATGTCGTCACTTATGTGATTGGCAGTGTCTAGTATGTTTAGGGATATTATATTCTTGTTGTTGTAACTATATTATGTGGGTAATCAATGGATTTATTGTTTGAATTAATGGGAAAATAGATGGGTGAATGATCAGTATAAGATGTAATAACTAGTTTTTTCTTTATTTTCATGATTTTGTTAGGGTGTAGGATTTTACAGTCTGATTCCCAAATTTTCTACTTATTCAACCACTATTTGAAGGATACCATCACCTACCCTTCTTGGAGAATGTTATATTATTAAAATTTGATGTTATATTTTATATATTTTTTGGATATCATGGCTTCAAATAATATTTGATGAGGATGTTCCTAATAATTTAAAGATGTACATTTTTGGGTCAGTGGAATTAATGTGAGTTTTTCTAATAAAGAGATTCATCTAGGACCTTAGTTTTAGATTATATTATGGTTATAGTGTATTCTTTGAGATTCCCTATCATTAAATTGGTATTTATTATTAATATAATCTATGTAGTGGGAATATTTTTTTATCTATATCAAATATATTAGTTTCCCCGTTAAGGATTTTTCTTAAGTTTTTGGGATTTTTATTTAGATTCTAGATCATAAGATTTCATTATTTTGGATATTTTTTTGATAATAATTAGTATCATGGATTGGTATTTTTAGGGATATTCCTTTTATAGGTGTTCTAATATAGAGGTGACATCACCAGGTTCATTATGATCTTTTTTCATTGGATAGTTTAGTCTAATGTCCCATGTAAGTTCTTGTTTTGGTGAGGGATTGTTGGAGAGTTCACATTAGGTGTTTTTTGAAACCTAATTAAGTTTGGTTGAATTTATTATATCATAATGGTTAGATACATAGTTATTTTGAAGGTGTTATTGTTTTGTTCCTTACTTTTATAAACTCAATGAATATTGACTAGTTAAAATCATATATCATAATTTAAGACATTGAATTAGTTTGATATTGAAGGGGGAAGACGTCGATATAGTTTTTAAAATTTTAACACTTTAACCATGTTTTTATTTATTATTTTATTTTAGTTATATATTTTTCAATATATCAATGTTTTCTATATTATATTGCATTTAATTTTAAACTTTATGTAGTTTCTACATATAAACATGATTGTTGAGGCTTTAGAAGAAACTATGTAACTACCATGTAGCTTCATATGTAACAGAGGAGAACTAAAATGAATGTTAAGAACATATTTTATCTAACTATAAGCCCTGGTAGTGTAGTGTGCACTGGATCTCTAGCCGGTGGTGCATGATTTGTACATGGTTTGAAAAAGATGTGGTCAAATCATATGTGATTCCCTGTTATTAGAAAACAAATTCCTCTATAGGCCCTCATATTTTACTACTAAATCATTCTTAACCTTACTCTCCTCACCTATGTTTCATGTAAATCATTGGAGAGGTTCACTCCCTCATATCCTCCTTTCCCTATAGATCACTGGAGGTTTTTTCTTAAAATTCAAGGGGAAATTATTATGAGTTCGTTCCCTTCCTCAAATTCATTCTCCCCACCATTATCCTATGATTTAATATTACTTTATTTTCTACATAAAGAATGGAAAACCCAATTCATGATTAGTGTAATCAATTTTATTTAATTTTTTTCATGACTTGTGTGGATAGATTTGATACCCGTTCTTGTGAATTTCATTAATGGAGAAAAGTTATTCTACAATTATGGTAGGATTTCAGTTTTTCATCAATTTTTATAAAAGTTAATTTTGAATTTTCTATTTTATATGTAACTAATTATTCATTACTGAATTTTGGACCATTTTGAGGTTCAATAGCACATCCATTTTTAATGGAAGTGTGTTTTGGTAAGAATTATTTTTTTATAACAATTTATTTTGTAAGAAAAAATTCTTCTATAATTACTCCCACTTTTAGATATAAAATAATAGTATTTATAATTTTATTTGATGAATATTTGACTTTAAAATGATGTATAACATAAATTAAAATTTCTTCCCAAAATTGAACATTACTAAAAAGGGTTTCATTAATTAATCATGAACACCCATATGTTTAATAAACATTGATTCTATTTTGTGTAATATTAATGGGATTTATTAAAGGTGTCTTGCATAATCGATTTTAGTTTTCAAATAGCTATTAAATTTGTACTTTTTAGATAATGTAATTCATTAAATTACATGTGTTTCCAATTCACATGAAATTGTTTCTTTTAATAATAACATATTTTTTTTGAAATTAATCTTTTCCCTCATGAAATTAAAAATATATATATATATATAGACACACACACACACACCCACGAAAGAATGATGAGAGGTAAAATCAATGAATTTAGAGGACTATTATTGACTCAATTTTAAAAAAATTATTTTGTTCTCAAAAAATCATATTATAAAGAATGTTTGGTAAATAAATCTGGTAATTTCATCAACCATATAGTTTTTATTAAGTATATATGTTTTTTATAGTTCATAGGTTTTTCCCAAAAAAATCCATATATTAAATTTTGTTTTAATGGATTATTTCATGTTATTGTCTACATGTATAGTGTTTCATTATTATGTTGTATATTGATTAATGGAAAGAGGTCTGAACATGGAATCCCTTGTTACTATAATGGGTATAATATGAAAAGAATGTTTGGAAATGGTACTCCCACTCTAACCTATAGAAAATTATATAAAACAATAAAATATATATTTTCATGATATGGATTCGATTAACCTAGTATTACTATTTAATCCTTTTTAAAATCACTCCCAAAAAATTGATATTGAATTTTTTAGCACTGATAGAATGCTAATCCAAATAAGGTGAAACCATGGAGACATATGGATTTGCATCATGATCGGTTCATTTATTTATATTTTTTTCTTCACTACATAATAAAATAAATTTATTCATATTTATTATTTTAATTAAATGTTTTATCAAAAATGAATTTACATCTATTATTTGACAATAAAATGCATATGAAAATTAATAAAAATAATTTATATCAATTATAAATTATAGAATGAAAATTATATTTTATATTTTTTTAATCTAGTTTTAAAATTATATATAATTTAGTAGATTTCAAAGGGGGTTTGGATTGCATATGGTGGGAATAATGATTTTAATTTCTCACACCTATCTTTATCATTTTGGTTTTTTGTTTCATGTTTTTCGTGAAAAAACATTGATCTTTGATTTGTTAGATGAAAAATTTTGTTGTCACATGATTGTATATTTGTTGTTTTGTCTTATTTCATTGTACATAGAGGTATTCACTACTATCTATGGATACAGGGTAACTACAACTAAAATTTTCAAAAGTAATGGAATCTTTTAGTAGATTGTATTTCATATATTCCACATAAGTAAGGGATACCATGGGAGAGTTTATGGATATTTAATTTTACATTTGTTCAATACCTTTTTATTCTATATTTATCATTTTTTTCATCATGAAATTTGATTTGACTAAGAATTATGACTTATGGAAGGGTCATGTTGAAATATTATTTTGTTTCCACTTATTTCATTGTTATCTATTTGTTGAAATTATTCCATTTGACAAAAATTTATTCCAATGGTTCATATCCCCACCCCAATGTAATTGTGTGTGAACCTTAGGGTTATCAAGGTCCGACATGGGTTTCTAATGGAGGGAAATCATGGGTAGGTTAATGACACGTAATGTATTTTAAATCAATGGTTTTCATATTCTCATGGGGTTTTCCTCATTATCAAGGTGTTTATTATGTTACGAATCATTTCTAAAAGTTTTTCCAATGTAATCCTTGTCTCCATTTTAATACCTTATTTTTAATATTGTATTCAAATATATTTCACTCTCAAATGTATATTATTATAGATAAGTTTTTATAGCCACATCCTTCTATTTACATATACTTAATGCGGATTTTATGATGTTATTTTACACTGATTTTGATTATGAGTATCATCTATAGTTTTCTACTCTTTTTGTAATATATTGATGTATTACTCATGTTTCCCATCATGGTTGTGATCTAACACATTATTATATGTTATTCCCTCAATTAAAATATTATCTCAACCATTTCATATGTTACCATTCTACATGATATGATGATTATTATATCATGTGAGATAACTATTAAGGTTCTAGAGGATATTTGTTACTAAAATAATTTTTTTAGGGTTATATAATACGTTTTTTATAAAGATAATATTTCACACACTAAACTTATTGGACCATAGGTGGTGTGAACATTTTTAGGATGCCTTAGTTAAATGATGAGATTAATGTATGTTTTAATTCATTTTTATACTAGGTCACATCATATTGTATTAATGATGGGATTATATATTTTTAGATATTGTTTCAGTTACCGTTGGTATTAGGTTTGAGAAACATTATTTAAAAACATATAGATAATTTTATGTAATGGATAACAAAACAATATTTTGTTATTAAAGATATTTTTTGGTTCTCCAAGAATGTATGTGAATTAATGTATAATATAAGGGGATTATATCTCTTTAATTGATGAACCCTGGGATAATAACCCTAAAATGGGAGGATTGGGTATTAGATCAATCTTCACCTAGTACATGACAAATTGAACAAGATTCAACCATAGATTGATAGTTCAAGGGGATATCTTGTGTATAATTAAAGTATATTTAAAATACATAGTGAATAATTTTATTATTATTCTAATGAAATAGATTTGTGAACATTATTGGAAAAAAAACCAAGGATAGCCAAGATTAAAAAATATTGTATCATCCCCTAACAAATGTAACACATTTATAAAAACCATATTATATGTGTATAGATTTTATATAAGTGATTTCATTATTTAAATTATACTCATTCACAATATTCCATTAGTTAAGGTAATGGAGGATGCCAACAGTACCATGATAGGATTGGGTGTAATAGATTATATAGATATTTTTCGACATGAAACCTAAGGATATTAAGGAAAAATTGTAAAACATCATGGATATCCTCACCTCATTGTCCCAAGATATGGGAATAACCAAAGTCATTTTGAGATCCTAAGAACTGAAAGGAGTGATCAACTCATCATATATATATTTATAATGTATCTTAAACCCCCGTTTAGCAGTTCTTCTAACCCATTCATTTTTAAGTAGTGCGTCAATGATATTTATAATAAATTTTAGGATCTACAGAACTAGTATCATGAGATGGTATTTATAATTCTAGCATTTATAAGGGAACACATACCAATGTTTTAATCTCAATGACAATATAATTAAAAATTATAATGTAGGATCTTTGTATACATAAGAGTTTATGAATTTATTTTTCCCATGTTTTTTTGCAAACTATTAATACTAATATATTTGGGGAGTTAATTTAATATAATGGAACATAAAATTAATCTATTGGTTCATATTAATAGAATTTCACAAGAATATAAAGATATTAATATCGTTTCATTGCTAATATTCATTAAAAAATTGTTTACATCGTTACTATCTTAAATAGTAGACATAAAATGGTGTTATTGGTTACATAATTTGGTATATTTGAAGATATTTTTTGGTGTGATCATAACGTAGAGACTGAAATAGGAAACTCCCAATATTCTTTGAAAAATAAATATTATGTTGAGAATCATGGAAGCACCAATTATTAGAAATGATGTGGGATGAAAATAAAATTTCATACATTGAATAAATTTGGAATAAAGCATCCATGTAAATTCCACAAGAAAATAAATGAGTTTTCATTTTACGTTAAATAAGGAAACCATGCCCCAAGTTATTAGGATAAGGCTTACTGGATAATTAATGAATCTAATGAAATTTAGGTACCTACAAATGATCTTCAACAATATAATTCTCCATGTGAATAGGTTGAAAATAATATTTGAATCATTCACCCAACCCATGTTCCATTAATGAATATTGGCCCTAACAACCTCCCAAATCAAAAGAAAAAGGTATGGATTTTTTATGACTACCACCAAGGTAGATAATTAGATTTGAGTAATGTGATGTATAATTGGTCACATTTCTATATGTCGTAATTCCATAATAGATATTATTTCGTCAGAATCATTTATAACAGAGAATTTTCTATGAAATTGGAATCAACCCATTATAAAATGGATATTGAAAATTTAGTGGAAACCACTCCTGTAACACATGATACATATATAATTTAAAAATATAATTCTAATGAAATTTCTGGGAGGATACATCATACATAACAAATTTTTCATCATTTGATCAAATTTGAAAAAAATAGGATTGGATTGGAATTATCATCATAAATAACATATCAAAATAGATGTTAACAAAATAAAACAACATATCCAAAACCATCCAATTATGAAGTATCAATGGAATGATGATTATTAATGATCTGTGGGAGAAAATTCTATAATATGGGTCATGAAAACAAATAATTAGAGACTCCAAAATCTAATTATAATGGTGGAAGCCAACATTTATGTAATAAAAATAATATAGGAATATGTATATTTATTTCTGAATGAACTTCTTGGCCTTCAATCATAGAGTGAGGTTGATGTTTCAATAAAATACATTCATATATCCAATACCATATCAAAGAGTCCATATAAAAAGGAACAAATTTAATTAAAATAGTTAATTAAGAAACTACTGGCGAGTTTGATATGGTTTTTATACAACCTAGTGATTCACTATGGGGGGAACCTATACTCTTATTGAAAAATTAGTATATGTCAATTTATTATTGTATTGACTATTATGAAGAGAATAAAAATAAGGGATATAACATTTTTCCTCTAATCGATATTTATGATATATTTGATCAACTAAGTGGATCTTGATAATAGTTAGATATTGACCGTAGATATTGATATCATTAGTTATGTGTTATCGTGGGGGTATTTCCAAGGAAATATATTGTATGTGGTATGAACACTATGAATTTAGAGTGATTCAATCCAAATATAAAAATTATAGATCTATATTTATAGATATAATGAATAAGGTTTTAGAGAACACATTGATCAATTTTTTTGAATTTTTATATGATTTTATAATATATTCAATTTGAATATATGGTTATGAAAATTATTATCATATTTTTTTCAATAACATATAAAATGAAAAATTGTGTCATAAATTTATCATCTGTGAATTATAAATGTATAAATAATCATTAATATGACATAAAATTAGATGAAAGGGAATATACGAATATCCATAAATGGTGGACATTTTAAATATTTGGAATATACTAACTCCACATGTTTTATCCACTTTAGATTCAGCATTGAGTGAAAATGTGAGGATTAAATTTGGGGAGAGGGTATTTTAATGTGCTAAACTGCACTATAATGTTGTCCATTCGAAAACCTATAAACATATACCAATATTATTGTTTCTTAAGATTCAGTAATTCATTTTTTGAGTTTTAATAATTTTTCTAATGTTTTTGTGATGTGTAGCCACTTGAAAGAGGGCAATTTTATGTTACCCATTTGAAATAGTTCAGTATAACATTTTTCATCTCCCCCATGAAAACTAGTTTTTTTTTGGTAAAAAGAATTGTGTGAATGTTATCCAATTATTATTTCCATTTCATTATTAAAATTGGATTTATACACAGAAGGTACGAATTCAAATATTTTATTAAAAGAAAATATTAATACAAGTTGTAGTAATTATTTTATTCTATAAGATGATTGATGAGTTATTTTTACACATTTTATTTTATTATGTTCTACCATCCAAATAGAAGGTCTGTTTTTTTCTTATTTTATTTGAGTTTGTAATTTTAGATATAAAGAGAGTTTCAGAATATAAGTTAAATGTAAATTGAAATGGGTTTAGTCTAAATAAAAATTTTAAGGTCTATAATTTATCTAAAAACGAATTTTTTCACACTAATATAATTAATTTCATGGTGGTAAAATATTTTCATTTCAAGATCAATGTCTAGGTAAATAACATTTTGAAAACCATTTTTTAATGACCATATAGTAGTTATTGATTAAAATTCATTTTATTCCACAAATTTTGACCTTTTATTTGATTGGGGAAAAGAAAAGTAAATCCCTACTGAGTCATCATATTTTGAGATTGTTTGATCAAGCTAGGATCATTGATATGATGATGATGAAGGGTTCTGTATTTTCATTTTCCAAGGAAACCAAAAAATAGGATTCTGAGGCTTCCAAACTAGTTACATTAGAAATTTAGGCTAACAATAATTCTATAGAGGATGTCGTCATAACTTGGTCTTAGATGAAAGGGTGATGATTATTGAACTATGGTCGATTATTATCAAATTTGATCGAAGCCTAGATCCCATGCATTGCTAGCCTAGGTGATCAAATGATATGACATTGGTGTACAAGAACCTAAAATTAGCATATATAACTCTCATCAAAGCGATAACAAATCAAGAATATTTCCACCACACAAATCTCAAGTTAGGGAAAGAGATTTAAGAATCTAATGATAATTTGAATATATAATTACATTGTTTTTTATGATGAATTGAATTTGAGGGGCCTCATAGATTGTTTTTTTGACTTGTGAATAAATTTCTCCAGGAATTGTTTAAGTGCGGAATCAAATATTCCTTCTATTGGTAAAGGCAAGATAATGAACTTTGTTTGATCCTAGGAGTGTGATTACACATCTACCGAATAAGAGTGAAAAAAAGTAGATGATTTTATTACAATGGATTTTGTCTATGGTTCTTTATTTTCATTGTCAACTCATGTATCTAACATGCAATAAATTATCATGTATTGTATGTGGAATAAATATAAACATGTGGCAAAAAAGTCAGTGTTACTAAAAAATAAATATAATTTTCTAATTTTTTGTAATTATCTTAATAAATTATATAGGAGATTACTCTTTTGTAATAGATTTCATCATGTAGATAGTTAGATAAATCATTTCCTATGAAACTGGGTGAGTTTCTATTATTGAATTTTCTGATGTTAAAATCACTTGGGTGACTCAATAACATTGAAATGTACTTTTTATGAACTATCAAAAAATTAGGTGTTCAAATAGGATGTATCAGTTGAGTAAAGGAATATATGTTAAAATTATTTCATGATAGGAGAAGATATTAGAATGCAGACAATATGCATAAAACAGTTTTCATGAAAATGATAGCGGAGAAACTGAGAGAAAACCTAGGATATCTTATGATAATCATGAAGATGCTCTGATTATGAACATGAAGTCGATGATCAAAGGACTTTTCTTTCACGGACATGATCATATGAAATTTCTTATGAATGAACCTTTTGTTTTCCTCAGGTTATTTCATTCTGAGATTTTATATTTTCTTCCAACTATAAATATTCTATTAAATTGTGACTTTTTATTATTCTATTAATTCTTTATAATTGTTTTTCCATCATTTCATTTTATTTTATCACCCATAATTTTATTGAAACATAATTGAATGGATTGTGTTTTTAAAAGGGTGTGTACTATTAAGTGATTTTGAATTAGATTTTATTGGTTGTTTCTCATTGCTGATTCGATTATCGATTCAAAATTATGATAATATAAGAATTTAAATTCATTCATTGTGTTTGAATATTGTCGAATAATTTTACCGTCTCTGGGAACTAGGTTCTCAATCTACTTCTTGTTTCCTTACTTTATTTTTTCTTATTTTATTAAATTAGATTAATTTAAATTAATTTCTAATAAATCCCCATTTTAAATGTATAATAAGAAAAAAAACAAAAAAATCATGACATTTATTCTCTTTAAATTCAGTCTCATTGAGAGACAACCCTAGTTTCTTCTTTATTTATTTAGTTTAAAGAATATAATATTTTTGGATGTTTAAATAATGCTGAAACTCTATCTCATCAGGTGAAAAATATTTCCTGAAAAAATAAATGTGTAAATTAGCACATATTACTGCTTTTAGATTGTCTTTCATATTAGATGAATTGACCATTTTATAATAAAATTTACCACATTAACTTCCAGAGATAAATGATCATGATTTATTTTAGAATAAAGGGTTAAATAGTCAAAATGGGTAAACCTCTCAATAACCCAAACACATTGATGGGTAGTGCATCTTAAAATAAGTATCGTCAAATGATAACACCATATAATCCAGAACAATAAAATATAGTAGAGACATGATTTTATTTTTTTAGGGATCAATACTATCATTTAATATATCCATACTCACATTCAATATTATGGAATCAAATTCTAAAGTCATCAATAGTGTAAAATATTATGAAATCATTTTTTTGGAAAATAGTTCAAATTATAAAGCTAAACCCCAAATAAAAAACTCCATGGTAGAAAAGGAAGCATCAAATATGTTCATAATGTGAAACATGGTTTTCCAAATAGTCCATGGTATCTCCCCATGAGTGATAACAATGATCATGTTGATGGTATCACCTCACAAGGAGTGTGAGATAATTATAGTGATTATAATATTTGTTAAAGACTCCTGAGAATACGTTATAATAGGGACTTCATAGAGTGGTTCAAAATAAATTGATAGATGATGAGAATTTATAGATTCACAATGTTGTTATCATTAGTGAAATGTTAAAAATTATGGGGATCCAACTGATTATGTTTTGGTGTTTGACTTATGGGTACAACATAAACCCTACACCACATTACTACTTCCTTGAAATCAGCCCCCTAATATTCCAAATTGACCTAATTTTGGGGGTAGTCCAAAAAACTCATAAATGAGAATCAATGGCTATTAAAATAATAAAGGAAAAATATTTAAGGGGTTATTAAATAAAAATCTAACCTAATGGAGGGAATCACATGACGCTATTAAATTTCTACCATCATCGAAATATCAGTATGTAAAACAAAAAATATGATATTATAGAATGAAAGGTTCATCATAAAATATTGATTTATTTATCCCTTCTTCAATAAAAATGTATGGAATCTATGTAATTTCAATGGGTAAGATGAGAGACTCAAACGGTGACCTTCATTACCACACATAAAGAAAAAACATAGAAGAAAATAATTGTTATCATATATGTTTTTATTGATCCTTAAACATACTTCCTTTCAATGTCCATATCGTATCCACAAATTTCAATCCATTATAGAAAATATATTACAATCAGTGCCTTTTATGAACCACTTTATATCTTCGAATATAACTCCTAATGAAATATAAGTCAGATAGAACAAGACAAAGATATTAGTGGGGGATTCCAATTTTGTGAATTATTCTCCCATAATGAAATATGTAACTAATATTGAATATCTCACCTAGAATAAAACACACCTATACTATTAGGACACCGAGTGGGATGATATAAAAAGGCAGTCTGGTGAGAAATATACCAGAAATCCAATTTCACATGGCAATATGATGAAGTCATCATTTATATAAACATAAGATAGGTTTGTCCATAAACACCACCTTTGTGCAGAGGCCCCAATTTACATAGCCTACCACACTCCGTGAAAAATGAATATACTACGATATATTTTATATCCCTCCTTTCAATGAAATAATAATCTCATTGGGGATTTGGTACCCTTCACATACCATCAATCACCTATGTATCATTTTTTATCATTGTCAATTTAAAGGATGTTCATAGTTTTCATTCACCAAGTTCAAATACCAATAATGAATAATTCATTAAATCCTCTAAAAAAATATGATATGCAGGAATTGGGAATGAAAACACGTGTTCACCCCTTCGATATTGAATTCTAATGATAAAAGGAACCATTGGGTTTTCCTTCTAGATAGATAAGACCATAAAGGAATTAAAATATTGGATTACCAAGTTAATGGGGGATTCAGTCACTAGGATAACAAGATTATCAATCACGGTATTTGTAACTCATCTTAGCTAATCCAAAACTAAAAAAACATGCATTTGGTATTTGTCAATTCGTAATCACAATCAATGATACATGATATCATGTGAATTATTTATGTGTATCAACCAAATTATGGCTAGGTGATTTATTTTCTCCACTGATAAATCCACTCACCCAGGTGTCCAACTTCAAAAAAGTAGGCCCCATCATATCTATTTTGGAATCTGAATTGTTCAATCCTCAATTTATCTGCATGGATCCAAATATTTTATAAAAACCAATTAAATGATTTATGTACCCTCAATCTATTTATTATTGAAGAATTATTGATCATTATATTTTCATTCAAATATAGAGGATATATCAGGTGGTCTCAGATATTATGGTGGAAAAATTCATTCTCATGATTGAGGATTCATCAAACATCTTAGTTGTATAATATAATATTACATGATTATATCTATTCTACATGATGTTAAAATAGATATTGAACATTCATGTCATTTGACATTGAAATATCACACAAAATCTATATGGTAATTTATTCTTATTGTTGAATGATACATAAGAAAAAATATATAGTTTCTTAGACAACACCAAAAATATTTATCTTCTAATTGGGATATGATCCTGATGAAATCATAAACCTAATTTTTGAGTCATATTCCTAAAAAATATCATTATATCATCATCATTTGGGATATATTTCTAATTTTCTCTAAGTGGGACATACAATCACCATAAACCCAAACCACATTTCCAACTAGTCCCTCTTCCTATGGGACCAATCCAATTCATGATGTTCCATATTCAGTTTGGTATTAATCATAAAGATTCTCTCATTCATAAGATAATTGACAATGATTCTAGTGAATCCTCAATTAAAAATTCTATTTCATATGTCTGTAATCTAATTTTAATCATTGAATGATACATAATAATATATGGAATGAATGGTCCCATAAAATATAATTGACCCATATGGTTTTTATATCCTTTCATAGGGATATGTAGGAATACCCTTCAATGTTACTAATACAAAATTTTAAAAAACCACTACATTCTTTGACATCGATGAACTCCTAAAGACCAAACTATGTTGGATTGTATCCATAACATCCCAAAATAAGAACAAATAATATGTAAATTAATTTTTTCAATATTATAATTAATATAAAATATTAAATTGGTGTATAATTTCAAACCATCAATAAAATGGAGAGTGTGACAAGTCTCACACAATTTTTTTGGAATGATCCGTGAAAATTTCTTAATTATATAATTGAGTCATAGTGTATTATATAATTCATCTAGAATTATTGAAATGATACTTACCACACATACACTAAAAAAATTTCATTTCAATGCTTCTCTGTTATGAAAGACTGTTGAGTACCTGCATTTTGAAATAATGTTTATAATGATGTTCATGTAAAAAACATTTAGTCACAAGTGAACAAAATGAACTTTTATAATAAATAATGATGAACCTAATGTGAAATATTTTAGTTAAAAAAATTTAATAAGAATAATATTTTAGTTATCTTGTTTCAATATGCATATCGTAATTATATCAAAAAATTGGTGAACCTGATGTGAAAACCATTATTAGTAAATACTTAATTGAATCAAATGTCGAGAATTTCAAATATGGAAACACAATCTAATTCTATTACAATAAATGATATATCATTTTCTATGAAAATTGGTGGAACTAAGGTGGAAAACACATAGGTAATGGTGGTATTCCTACATCATAATCATATCTAAGGATAATAGAATAATATAGATTCATCCAATGTAATGAACTCCCTCAAAATATAGGTATTAATCAATTATAGTCTCTACATTTAATAATGGTAATCTATTCTATTTTCATGACTCATGCCCCTGATAAAACAAGTGAATTGGATTTGGTTTAAAGGTCTCCAACGAGGTTCTAACTAGAATATATCATCTATTTCTTCTTTTTCATCTAGATTTATCCCATAATAGTGTATAATGAGTAGAATTTCATCTCAATATTCCATAGAATCCTAAAAAGTTAACGTGATGTTAAAATAATGAGTGCTCACATTAATTTTATATGGTGGATATATAATTTGAAAATGAATTTTTCAGTGTTTTACCTACCCACCTTTAACGAGGGTTAATTATTTTTACGAAACATTATTGATCAAACTCTTATAGTTAGTGTAGTTAATGAATCCACAAACTAAGATGTTGCATCTCTAACACTTATAAGTGATCATAATAACTAAATCATCAATGTAACTGATTATAATGTTCCAATTGTTTGGAAATTGATTGTGAGAACCATATATAACAACATGATCTTTCAACATAATCAGGTTGTCTGATCTCATTCATTTAGTAGCATGATAAACAAAATAGCTCACACTTGCTTCATGTATAATCCAAAAAGGGGATGTGTTAATCTATAAGTAAATTCATCAAAATATTACTATCATTAAGATATCTAACATAACATTTCACCTTTTGGGTATGTTGTATATATGAAGATGTATAATGTCATTTCTATTTAATAAAAAACATTAATTTCCTAGTATAAAATTCATTAATACATTTTATATTTTGAGGCTTGTTTCCTAGGAAATTTAAAACATAATACTTGAAAAATTTATCAATGTTCATAGATTCATTCTCGGTAATGTTTAATGTATCACTTATCCTAGGAACATATATAAAAAAATGTGGTGACCATAAATACTATTAAGAGAAAAAATGAAGGAAACATTTATTAAGTGATCAAGAGGCCCGAAAAAAGGTCATGATCATATGAACATTAGGTATATAATATTAAAATAATCAGTAATAATAACATGAAAAATTTGATACAATATAACAATGATACATTTTTAATCATAACAATATGGTTTGTCACAAAGGATGCATCAAACATAATTACAATTCTAATTCACCAATTTATCATAAAAAAAGTCCCATCTAGAGATTATTTCTTTATCTAATACATTATCATAATATCAAGGTGAACCAATAATATGAATAAATTCATTTGTTACACATAGATCATTATAAAAAACATCACAAATTACATGTCAAGAGCAGTGATTTGATTTCAGTTACCGCCATTGATATCATAATTTCTTTCATATGAGGCATTCAATGATTTATAACACTTGAAAAAGAAATGTGGTTTTCATATTTTTATTTACTTGGTAAATGAATAATTTTTATATTTGGTCAATACCCGTGAATAGTTAATTGGGTTAAGTATTCAAAACACAATGATATTTCAAGGAAATGGAATAAAATTAATGGAATGTTTTAAGTAGCATAACATGTAAACACAAGAGATTATTGAATTTGATTAATGATGTGGATGAGATTTTTCTCATTAATGAAACATTATTTAGATTGTATCAATTCCTTTAACTACATAAATTCATTATACAATGCAAATATAATTTTATAAAGAATGAACATTAATGTAAAATAGAAAATAGGGAGAGAATTCTCTTAGCATGTGAAATAACATTATAATGTTCTGAGAGTAAATCCGAAGGACCTTGGTGATACATTTGATTGAAATTTGAGTGTTTCCATTAGAATATTTTAATTATTAACAGATTAGTAGTGGATCGGAATTGGATGATGGGTGAGGATATTTAGAGAAAAATAGAGGGTATTATTTAATACAATATAAATACACTCTTGGAATTCTCAGTTGTAGAAAATGAATGAAAAATAAATTAATTTTTTTTCTCAATGTGTTTTTTATTTGAGTAATTTATTTAACAATTTTAATGTATTTGAACAAAAATAAATTTTTTAATATATCCTTTTCCCGGGAAAAGTAAACTTTTCACAAAATAACATTTTTAAAATCTTAATCTAGATTTTAGTCATTATAATGTAATATATATGAATGAAAATTAATTTAAATCCAATAAAATACATAATATAAATAAATGAATCAATTATTTCCTTACTATCATATTAACAATATTATTACATCACATTTACAGATGTTTTTAAAACTACATACTGTATATTATACATAAGCATATGGTATACCCAAATTTGAGAAAGTATAAAACATTTATGAAATTTTTTTATTGGATACTTTTAAAATGACAATGTCAAAAATATGATCAACATTATTGGGAATTTTTTAAATTTTTAAAATTTTTTAAATTTAAAATAATAAAATATTAAAGATAATAATTTTTATTTTACATAAAATTTATATCTTTTAGAAAAAATGTAATTTTTTTAATAAAAATATTTTATAAATAAATGTTTTTTTAATATATTTCTAAAAATAATTATTATTTTAAAATATATTTTTATAAATATCAAATAAAAAAATCTAGAAAAATAAAATCACAGACTCTTTCTATTATAAAATATTTCATTATTTTGTATACTAATATTTAATATATATATATATATATATACAATGGTGTAACTTAAAAGAATAATAAAAAAATCAATACTCTTGAAAATTCCTTTCTAATAAATTTACACATTTATTACAATCTAATTTAGTTACATATCCACTTATTATAGGGGAGTAGGCTCTAAGGGTAACGTGAGAGATCGTGGTAGTTTTGAGAGGTTGTTCGCCCAATATTGATCTAGTGGTGATATCTACTAGTTAAAACTTCCCTCATAGGTTATTTTGTTAATTCTTTGAATATTGGAAATTTATATGGTCTTGATCAATAAAAATATTCAACAACATGAGATGTTTTGAAATATATTCCTCAAATCAATTTTATTTAATATTTTAGCTTTTGTTACACTCAAAATCGAGTTGTAAAGAACGATTATATAATGTTAAATATATTAGTATTTAAACAAGACCATTATTACCTGATAAGGAAACATGGTGGAATGAATAGGATAAATTTTTTAATAAAATTAAAAATTATTATTTTAGTAAAAAAATATCTATAAATAACTACTTAATATTTATTAAAGTATTAATATGAATTAAACATAGTTTTTTCTATAAATAATATTTTTATTACATTTTGTGAAAAAAAGTATAAACATATTTTTTAGGAATTTTAAATAAGTAAATGAAAATATCAAATACATTTTTTGATATTATCCGATAAAAATATCTTATATTTAATTATTGAGAATATTTTGAAATGATTTATTTTTCTATAAAGAGATTAAATAATGTTATTTAATTTTTCATTTCATTAAACAATTTAAATTGTACATGTTTTTAAAAAAATTGGTTTCAATATAAAAGTAAATAAATTGTATAATTATATATATATTTTAGTTCAATATAAATTATTTTATGTTGATAATCTAACATATTGTATTTTTGTACATGAGAAACTATTTTTTAGAAAACCATATTTTCATCAGGCACACAAGTTTAATTTTCAAACTAAGGATCTACACTTTTATAAATTGAATTTTCATAAATGAATTCCATATTTTCTTTATAACCATATTTAATAATAGTTTATAATTTAAATATAATTTTTTTCACAATTAATATTAAAAATGTAAGTAATTAGTTACTTTATTTAAGGATTAAAAATGTTTTTTCATCACATGTTCCCATGTTAAAATTTATTTTCCTCAAACATAGGAATTATAATTTAAATGTTTGATTTTAAATTTATAATCCTAAATAATAATTTATCTTGAAAAATTCATATATTTTCAATTATAATAATCAATTTTCCAAGGTGAATAAATAAAAAACCATTTACCAGGTTGATATTTAAAATGGAAAATGTTAGAAAACATTGTTGATATTGAATAACATGTATAAGGAAAAAATTGATTGATGGAGGTTTTTGGACAATTCTTCCACAAAAAACATTATTTATAACTTTTGGATGCAATTTTTTTGAATGTTACTTCCCATTATTGAATAGGTTGGGTATTTTCAAAAATTTCACTCCTCCTCAATTATAAAAGGACCCCGTCTCCTATAACATCTTCACACCTCATAAAGAATTTATATAAAATAAAACATAGAAAAATTTGTCCCCAAAGTACTTATTGAAATTATAGTTCGTATATTCTTCCCACAATACCAAAACTAGTGTCCTTAATAATAAGTCCAAAAAATGTTTTTCTAGGATAATGATATTATATTTACAAATATATTTCTTTTATATTTATTCTCCTAACATCATAACTCATATATTAATATATAAAATATAAATATAAGAGTATATAATTTATATTTAGATTTTATTATTTGTATTTACCGAAATATACCCATCATTGTTTTAATAAAATTTGAAATGAAACCCTTTATCATCTATATGGTGGACTAACGCCATGCTGACCAATGTAAAACATTTTCCATCACCAACTTTTAAGGATAAATATAATAATGGATTGAATATATTTATATTATATTTATGATATAATTATACTTCTATAATAATAATATAACATCTAACTTATTACCTTCATTATTATTGAAAATGATAATGTCACTAATGTGTACTTGTGAACTATTCCACAATTAAGCGATGCGACACTTTTTTTCATTTTATTTTTACATGGTTGGTAAAGATGACATGTCTAAAGAATTTATATGACACTACAGATATAAAAATTACTTTTTAATTGTAATTTATTATTATTTTTATTTATATCCATCCATCTAAAAAATTGAAATAGCATTCATACATATGTATGATCAACCGACTCTTTAAAGGGTGTAAATAAATTTTTCTTTTATAAATGTTCAATATTAGAATTAATATATATATATATTAAATAAAAAATTCTCATTAGATTATAGACCCATTTTAAATGTATAAGTACCAAAATAACTCAACAAAAAAATATATGAATTATAAAGTAGTTATCACCGCGGACATTGATTTTAATAATGAACTATTAACATATGAGTGATAAATGGTTACAAAGAAATAATAAAAGATAAGAAATATAAGATTATATTTATGTAATATGTGTATAATTTATGTACATTAATAATATAATATTTTTTAATGAATACGTATAACATTGAGACATGCATTAAAGATTTTATCGTAAAAATTATTTCGATTAGAAAAATGCTATATTCACTGCCTATTATTTACTACAGTTTATATAATTCCAATGAATTAATATTATTGTTAGTTACATGAAAACTATTATTTATAAATATCAATCAAAATTTCTCTATGATGTGGATATTACGATTCAAAATTTACTAATGTGGTACGGGTTATATGTTGCAATATCATTATTTATTGCTATTTATTATGATTATATTTTCATTGATGTAATCTATTATTTTAAAACTTAAGAAACTTATGTTTTTTATGATACTCTTTTTTTCTATAAATTACATGTTTCCATCCATTTTCTCCTCATTATCTAATGAAGAGACCCAAATAATTTCAATAAGGAAAATTGACTCAATCTTTCCCTGGGGTAAAAAATAATTTCTATTTTAGGTCCATCTTTTCTAAAAATTATTTTAAGAATGTATTTATTATTCGTAAAAGATAAATAAATAAATTTTTCTGAATATTATTATTTTTAAAATTTTTGGTATAATGTAATCATCTCTTTGTTTTCTGGAAAAGTAATTTTTGACTTTTTATCGAAAATGTGAACAATATAATTGTTTTAACATATACATCTTGAATAGAATCTTCTATAACCATGACCCATAAATATTATGAATAATTCATTAAATTTTTCCATAGTTATTTTAGTATAAATTTTTTGTGCATAAAAATTTTAAAAATTTTAGATTTTAAATAATTAGTTTCAAAATATAATGTTTATTTTTTTCATATATGTTTTCATTTGGTAATTTTACGGTATTTATCTTTATCAATAAAAAAAATAATTGGGGTTGATTATTTTTTATAGGGGATATGTTCTAATGGTACCATCCTTATTCATTCTATCACTAATTTATGAATATAATTATGATTTGGTTATGAATCCCGTTTATTTTTTAAAGTTTAGGCTATGATGGATTAATGATAAGATTACGATAACTATATTCATTCCATGGTTATTCTATATAGAATGATCAAAGTTATTATGGAATATATATGTATAGTTTTCACTATGTCATGGGAACGTCTATAATTATATAGTACTCCAATTCATTCAGTAATATATTATGTATCTTGTAATAATTCTGGGGTCCAAGTCATTGTTATTTACCTCTATAGGAAACAAATTTTTATTATTGATATGTTAGGGGTTAAAATCAATATAAATAATCAATAATGGATATAATTATCGATGCTTGATCATTTATTATTTTATTGTCTCATTAGTATACCATGACATATGAAATTAATTACGTTGTAATGATTGTTCAACATATAAAAAACCTGAACTTTTGGATCCTTATTTATTTATGATTATTCTGGTCTCTTATGAAAAATGTATTTTTAAATGATATTTTATTCTATCCTAAAAATATTTTATAGTTCATGATAGATTGAATATTATCCTACTACATTATATTTAAAATCCATTTCTTTTATTATTATCTTATGTTTATATATGATCGTTGATTAACATCTCACATGTTGAGCCTTACTAGGTATATGAAATAATTCTTTATTATGAATCATTACAACTTTTTATGATGAGATATTTTAAGTAAGAATTATCATTTATTAAATATAAATATTGTGTATATAGCTTCTAAAGACTCCTAAAATTTATTTTCCCCAAATGATTATTTTTTAAATATATTGAATATTCATCTAGAAGTATTTAATATATCTATATGAAAATCGTGTTCTATTATTATTGGTATCAAATTTTGGATTAGTAAATCAATGGAAATTAGTATTAGAAAACATTGTTTAAACACTAGGGATAAAATATGTATATGATAATATCCTAAATATTTAAAAGAAAAATATTATGGAGTTCTCCTATTAATACATCAATGTATAGAAATAAATGTGGATTTTCCTTTAAAATTGTAATATCTAGGGGTAGTAACACCTAAAAATAAAATTTGTATTTGACTTTATTTTTATATGGTAATGGATAATGGTGAATTCTTCATAACTAGTTTGAAAATCATAGGGGATAGGTTTTCTAAATTCAGAAAAAATTTATGATCCATCATAATGGATTTGAATATATGATTACCATGAATGACCTAGGATAAAAATAAGGTGATTTACAATGAATAAAGGAAATATAATATTGAAATACAATTAATATTAAATTATTATATACTTTCCCACCATGGTTATTTTATATAAATATTTACATTTTGGATTTAGTGAACAGATGGAAATAGAAGGCATTGTGCTTGAAAAAAAGTGATAAACTAGGAATGGATTGTCCACCTAGAAAACCATTTACTATATGAGTTATAATAAATTACATTTTTATAATTTTTATTAAACTATACCAATCTAATAATAAATCTAATAATTAATATGATCCCTGAATGGAAAAAAGATTAGCTGCATTATTTATTATCTAATGTATGCCTTCATTTTATGGATGTCACATACATAGCTTATTTTAAATTTATTTTTATTTTAATTTCCATTAATGCTTTGTTTTGGGGGGGGGTTCCAAAGTTATTATGGAGAATAGGTGAGTTTTCATGAATTGGTCCAAACCGTGAGCCAAATTCCAGATTTAAAAATAAATTTTGTTTCTTTTATAACATTTTCATTTTTTAATATTATTCACTCATTCCAACTCCTAAATGTCCTCCCCTGATATATTAACACCACAATTAAAACTTGGAGCCTTTGAAAATCCATAACCAAGGTGTATATGGGTTTTTATGTAGGGGATTGGGCATGCCCGAAAGCCCAATTCTAGTTTTAAAAATAAAATTTGATTAGTTAATAACTTATTCATTATTAATGTTTTTTCGGTGATTCCAAGACTCAAACACGCCCCGTGAACCCAGACACGCGTCCAATATTCTCCAACCCTCTTTTCAGCTCATTTGCATCGCGGTGTAGGTTGAAACTTATGAAGAAATAAAATTTCGGGCAGATTTATAAAGGAAATTTGTTTCCTTCATAACTCCTTCGATTCTTACTTTTTCCCCCATTCAAATTCCTAAATGATCTAACTATCATTTTTCGAAACTCCCTTGAAGGTTTGAGTTTTTTTAAAATCAGATACTGGTATTTTTGGGGGCGATTTCTACAAGATATTTTAAGTAAGTTGTTCTCCTCTTTTCTTCTTTCAATTTGTTTAGGGTTACATCCAATGTACTTAGGGTTTCTCCCATTATCATTGAGTTTACTAATGTCAAGGAAGTAGGGTTTAAAAATTAGTGTTTTAGCTTGTGTTTCATGGTCTGAAATTCTAGTTTTATGTTTGGTTTACCTTCCTTGAGGTGCGGCGGTGGTGCGTTTGAGTTTTCGCACAAAGGATTCAAGGGTTTCCTTGGTTTTGGTTGGTGATTCTATTGTGTATGAAATATTTGTGAATTGGCTACTGTTTTTATGGTATTTTCATGAATATTCAATTTTATTATTTCTGAAAAATATAGTTCTAGTGGTGTTTTTATTTAAAATGAATCCTAAATGCCAATTTCATGTGAAATTGGGGGTTTTTCATAGAAATGTTTTATTAGTTTAATTGGGGCTACCCTATAAGTAACTTGATGATTTTATTTAACTATAATAGGGATAAAAATACTATTTTTAATGATTTTCCTTTGTGTTAGTTGCTGAAAAATCTGGTTTTAATGGTGTTTGTGAACCACATGAAATTCTAAGAGTTGTGTTGTGTAAAAATGGAGTCTTTGCAATGATGTCGTTTCTTGAACCATATGGGGTTGCCCTAAAAATTATTTTGTGTTTTCAATGAAATGTAGTAGGATTTCCTTTATTTTTTGGAAACATAAAAATGTGCACATATTATGGAAGTGAGGATTATAAGGAGTTTTGTGTCCGAAACACTACGAGATTTTGAGGGATTGTTTTATGAAAAATCCAAGTGTTTTGTTGCGTGTTTTAAGTGGTATAAAATGTTATAGATTCTCTATTTGTTGTTTTTGACCATTAATGGTTTTTTATATGAAAATTTATTTATGTTGCATGCTGAAATTGATTGAGCACAAAATGGGAAGCCCGGGTCCCTAGGTGGGGCAGATTTGTACTAGTACAGCTAGTGGACCGAATGGGTTTTGTCCCTGTTTCACTTAGAATTTGGAAAACGAAAACTCTAACTAAACTATGTGGATGATTATTGGGGACCACTAGGATATGGGTATGGTCCCTATTAGTGGCTCATGCATGAGAAAGTTTTTTTCTATGGTTACCTTACACCGAGGTACATGGTACATAGGGCCCAAGACAACATAGTAACTAGGGGTGTTCCCAATGTTGTTGCTCATTGGATTTGTAGTATTAACCCATGTCTTAGGGTGTGTTATGTAAGTAAATTATAGTATCTAACATTTCTATTTTAATGTGTTAATATTCTGAAAATTTTGGATTGAAAACTATTTTCAATTAGAGGTTTCATTTCTTGAAATTTTAACACTACTTTTCCTTGCGTTTGAAAACTGCTTGCTTTTTTACATTGTATTTCTTACTCTTTGGAATCATTGGGTGGTATCCTAATGGGCTTAGGATCACACCCTACATACACCCCTTGGGTGTAATTAGACTTGGTTATGTTTGATCCAGGTTAAGTAAAGGCTAAGGGTGATGGCAGTTCATGGGGTTAGTTCCCATCCTTGGTGCGGAGTTGTGGAGATAGCTTGGGGGTGATGACCCCTTGTCGTGTGGAGTCCTTGGGGATGTCTTGATGCTATAATTATTTTTATTTGGACCAATTGTATTATCTTTAAACCAATGTACTCAGTTCTGGTTTTTACTTATGTCTTGTTTGAATCAAAAATTTCAGATTTATATTTTGGATTGTTTTTAATGTTTTATGCTTTCATACTCGGGTAAATTGTTCCCAAACCTAAATTAATGATACTCGGGCACGTGTGCCAGCACGTGGGGATAGGGAACGCCCTTCGGGTCATGTCACAGGCTGGGTTTGGTGTCAGTTTTGGCGGTGACCATATTCGGTTCGTGACAATGGACCTACTGATCCATTAGTTGAAGATAAATGTTCCAGTACAATTATATATATATATATATATATATTCCAAACTTTAGGTTTTTGGACCATGATAAATTCATTTGGGTCATTTATCATTTAGATGGTGAAGCAGATCAGTGGGTGATCTTATTAATAATACAATGAAACAATATTAAATTCACTCCATATAGTGTAAAAATATAAAGGAATCACTTTTTAATAAGAATATTAAAAGTGTTATTCATTTAAGAAAATAAAGGAGTGATTCATTTTTCAAATAAAGAATACTTTTGAATCCATTTATTCTGATGAGGATTATTTTACAAGGCATGTGATATAAACTTCTATTACTATCATCCAACCTGAAGGTATGTTAATCGATTGATTAGACGAATAAATGAATGTCTCTTATAGGTGATTTATTTAATAGTATTTAGAATCTAGGAATATGTATTTATCATACAATTAATGTAGAAATGGAATTTGGATTTTCATAGAATTCGAATGGTTTTGAGAAGAAAAATAATATAGCATCTTATGAAAAGGTGAAAAAAAAATCTCTTCGTGGAAAGAAATTATAGCCATCTAAATACATGATATGTGGGAAGAAATATAGAGGTATATTCTTGAATTGAACTAGGAGGTATATTAAATTTTGAAAATTGGGATTTGAATCATGTAAATTTCCAAAGTAAATCAATGGTCTAGTTAATGAAATTTATGATAAGAAGATACCCACTAATTTACCACCAATGATCTAATGATTTAAATTAAAAGTGTATGGGAATTTACCCAAAAATTGAATTAATCTGATGGTTTACAGTGATTATTGGAATCTTAATCCTATTAATATAGTCGAAAATGGGATATGTCATTTGATCACAACTAGTGGAGAGTGCTAAAAGAATGAAATAGTGAACTCTATATTTATTATCTAGAATAGATATGATATTGTATTATTTGATTCAAGATCGACCAAATATTTTATTTCTATGGAATTTGAAATATATATTTAATTTACTTACCTAAAATAATATGTTAATTTCATGATGGGGACTCTTAATGGTATGATGGTCACATATCATGTCTATAGTTCATATATGAATTATTTTTTTGAAATTGATCAATGGAAATATTTTTATAATCCCATTAACTAAATTGGATGTAATTATTATAATAAAATTATTTATAAGTATCCCATATCAACCTCTAATGGAAGAAATTAATATTTAATATTCCAAATGACCAGATGATTGTATATCTGTTTAATGATGAAAATAAACTTCCCATGGAAATTGGATCCATTATATGGGACATGATTTCTATGCAACGAATGAGTATATCATAGAAGGTCGGGGAAAATAGATTATCGATGACATGATTATTCTGTGAGGGGGGTGAGGTATTTTCAAACGTTTTTCAAGGAATCACACCATGTCGCTAAATTTAGTTCCAAATAGAATTCATACCATATGCTAGAGTTATATAAAATACAACCAATAGAATGATCCTTGTAGAGTTGTCATAGTTGATGAAGAAACTCATAAAGCATCTTGACTTGGGATTAATTCATATAGGATGGACCCCTTGCGGTGAACCTATTTTTTCATAAGAATAATTATTTTTCAATGTCACTGTTAATTTTTTATCTACCACTATACAATATCAAAATCATTAAAATGTATCCTCTAACCCATATTGATGTTTTATTTCAGCTATGCAGATTTTAATAAATTTCCAAGATTATCCATTGCTCTGGATATCATCAATTGAGGGTCAAGAAGGTGTATAAAAAGAAGATGACATTCCATACCAGGTATGTACACTATGGATATATAGTGAATTAATTGGGTCTTATTAATATCATATTATCATCAATGATTTAATTAATTGAGTACTTAGATAGTCACTACCACAAAACCCGGAATTTGCAAAACCACCATTTACCAGTACTTTTTTTAGTGCTGATAAAAGGAGGAGTTTATCAGCACATTTTCATATTTCTGATAAGGTTTATAATTAAAAAAATTATGTTGCATGAAAAATAATTTATTAATATATAATTAATTTTATATTTATATAAATATAATTTATATTTTTTAAATATGTTTTAGATAAGTATAAATTGACTATTAAGTCTAATATAAATTAAATTTAGTGAAAATGGATTTAAAATATTTTAAAATAATTATTAATTAATAATTTTCTAATTATCTTCAAAATATAATAATTTAATATCAATTTTAAGAAACAAAAAATCAAAAAACAAATAATAAAAAATCTAAAATAAGTTGAAAATGTATCTCAAACATCAAATGCACATAACGATTGATTCAGGTGTCCGTTTGAGCTCTACAACATATCAAATAAAAGCATGTGACACGATCTATGCTCTAGTTGTTGAAGGGAACATTCTTTCACATTCTTCAAAGAAAAAGTTACTTTATGGTCTCCAAAAATGAATTTTTAGTCTGGATACCCCGATTTTTTAAAATTCAAGCATCTATAAAATTTGATTCAGATTCCCTCTAGTATTGTACCACATATATATCATATGTTTTTTTCATTTCCTCTCTTTGATAGGTTGTAGAGTTGAAATGGACTACTGGAGTAGAAGATATGGTCATTTTTACACTATTTGGATTTTTAGATACACATATATATAAATTTATTTGAATATATATATATATATATTTCTGTGTGTGAGTTGTATATATGTATGTGTGTATGTATGTATGTATGTATTTATTTATTTGTAAACTCAAAAAAAAATAATTTTTAAATTTATTTATAACTAATATTATAAATATTTATTAATATACAAATAAATATATCGATAAAAAAATTTATCTAAAATTATATATATAAATATATATTAATATATATATATATGAATAAATATATATGTATTAATATAACTAAAAATTTTTATCTTAATATGAAACTATATTAATATACTAATATAAATATATATATTTAAATTGATATATCCTTAAATGGAGAAAAAACTTAATGGAATAGTGGTAAAGGTGCAAGAGTGAATGGGGGGAGGTCTTAGGTTTGAGTTATGGTGTATGTAGGGGCGTAATGGCATGTGGGAGGGGGCTGCGTGGGCAAGTGCAGCAAGTAAAGTGAGTGGTAAGGGTCTTCCCCTAGATCTGATAAAGCGGGGCAAGTGATGTTAAAAGCTCCCCATAGTAACATATTCATTTAATCATATTTTGACTTTTATAGGAACTTAAAAAAGTACTGATAAAAGGGGTATTTTATCAGCACAAAAAAAGTGCTGATAGAAGACCTTTTTAACATCCCTTTTTTAGTGCGGATAAAAGAGACATTTTATCTGTGCTTTTTTTTCACTGATTAAAGGGACCTATATCAGACATTTTCTGAGCACTAATAAAAGGAACCCCTATCTTCACCTCGATTAACAATGCTTTTCTAGTGTTGTTAAAGCCTTTTCCTTACTCTGATAAAGTCTATATTTGTAGTAGTGAATACATTGACCAGTTTATGGTAGTTTCTAAAAAAAATATTTTATATATATTGGAATATAATTTATGATAAAAAGTTAACTTGATAGATTTTATATAAAACCTAATGAACAAGTATTTAGGAAGAATTTATGAATTATAAATTTCTGATGTAAAAGGATTCTTATTTGGGATAAGCAATCTCAATAGATAGTATATTTACTGATCCACCAGAAGTAGATATTATTGATAATTTATATAGTCCAAAAATGATGGTTAATATATTAATGATTTCATTGTTTGGATTGATATTATTGATTTCATGTAGCTATTTTCTGATGACCATCTAATCCACATATCATGACAACTTTGAAGGGATATCTGTTTCGTCAGAGAAGTGGTCATATAAAATAATAAATGAAACTAAAGAAAATATTATTCATTTATCTTATTCATATATTAACTTATAGTGGAATAGTATTTGTAATCTATATTCATGCATAAAATAATGAATTGGGATTATTCGTCATGTTGAATTATATGGATATAGATTATGTCTCACGAAAATACTATCTTCATGAGAAACGTTTCCCAAATCCTATTTGGGAGTTAGTTCTAGTAATTTTAAAATTACATATATGGATGAATTATATTTATAGAGAATGTGTTTGTCATATATATTTATATTATATATGAACAAAAAAAATTAAGTTAACTATTTTCTACATTATACGGCTGTAAGTGATTAATAAATCTGAATTCACGATACAATACAACCTTTGGATAAAAGGAACGCAGATTAATTTTTTGTGTCAAAATGATCATGATATAATATTCTGGATGAGAATAAAAAAATAACTAATATAGTTTTTTTATAATAATTATTCATCTATAATTATTTTTTGAATGAGAGATATAATATTTTTCAAATATGAGTGTTCTACAATTGAAATAATTAAATATTTAAGAGTTGGTGAAGGAAGATGTTGTGATGAAGAAGAATATTATAAAAATATTGGGTAAACCTTGATAATGATGGAATAATATGGTTTATAAACTACATATTTTTTCTAACCATAAAATAATTGAAGTATGATTTATTATATGAATTTTTTATTTCTCCATTCTCTATTAATTCTAAAAATAAATATATGTAAAGTGATCCGAAAGAGTACATGTGGTGGGATGACATGAAGTGATATTTTGTGGTGTTTTTATATTGGATATTTGAATGTTAGTATGCAATACTTTGGAGATATAATTCTGAGGGGATGTTATAACCATTACACATACAAAAAATGAAATGGGAATACATCACCATGGATTTTGTCTTTGGACTCCCCAAAACAGCATATTTGAAAAAAATTGATAGGGTTGTTGTTGATCAACATACAATGTTAGAACATTAATTCCTATCTTATAACACTTATATCCTTTTTTATTTCTATTATATACAATAATAAATTTTTAATTTTGTCTGGACTAAAACATTATATTGTATCTGATTGGGATCAAATGTTTACCTGAATGTTATGGAAATGTTTTTCGAAAGCCCACAGTATAGAGTTATGTTTGATCACATCGTATCATCAACAAATAGATCTATATTATATGATATAAATTCAAACAATATTTGACATTCAATGATCTTTTTCAAAGTATTTCAAATGTTTTTGGGATAAAAAACATCATCTAGTGCAGTTTTCAAACAAAAGTATTGTTCACTAAATAATTCACCTTGATCCATATGAATCAATCTAATGAATAATGTGTAGAAACCCAATGTGTAAGAATTATTTTTGAGAATGTAATATATTTATACTTGAGAAGGCTGAAGAAATTAAAAAAATTATTACAATAATTCATCAACACATTAGTCTAACAAAAAGCTGATAAAAACCCACGCTGACAATTATATGTATGATCTGGAATTTACTGTTAGTTAGATGGTTTTTATGATAGATCATAAGTGGAAGAATGTTATAATATTCAATATGGGTATGTGATACATAGGTATATTGGTCGTTAGCATATTCATGATTTGGCAGGGGTTATCACTTATCTTTTTTTGGTTCCACTTAACCTTCCTTAAGTCCATAATGTGCTCCATGTATATCTCTATCAAAATTATAAACATGACCCTTTATGTAAAATTATATTGGGGGTCATACCACTAGAGAATGATATTTTATATGAGTAAAAATATTTTTAGATTCTAGATCATATAAAATATTTTCTATGAAAAATTACCACTCACCTGGTAAAATTATTGTGGTGAAACCACAACTTTTAGGAAGCTACATAAGAATACTAGGATATGATGATGACGAACTATAACTAGTTGATTGTATAAGAAAAGTTTCATTTCGTTGTTGAAATTAATTTAATTCAATATATATTGTAATACTATAAGATTTTTTAGTCTAAATATATATATATTAAAATAAATTTATTTTCTTCAATAACATTCTTTACAAATAATACTAAGTTATGAAGAACCAAAATATTCTATTAATGTATATTACTATTTAAAAATTACCATTATAAAATTTCCCTAAAAAATTATGGTATTAACAGTATAATAATATTTTTGAAATAATTTTTATGTTTTTATGTCAACAAAATATAATTATATATAATTAAATAGTTTTTGGTTAAGTTATCATATGCTTTGAAAATAGTTTTTTGTCAAACAAATGCCATGTATTTATCTCTGTTATCATATAATAAAAATAATTATTTCAAATTATAGGTAACTTATTTGAAAATAAAATCTTATTTTTTGAAATTAACATGTCAATATTAACTTTGATTTGAGTTATTTATAATTTTTTGAAAATTATAAATTTTTTAATAATATTGAGAAATTGATTTTTTATTTAAAATTATATTTTCATTTAAGGATTTACAATGTTTACTTTTGTTTTTCATTTTTTTAAATTTTAATTCGTTAAAATATATCATTATTAATCATATTTACATCATTATAATAAAATTATTTTTTTGAAAATTGAGAAAAATGTAGTTTCTTTATAAGTGTCTTTTTTTGGAAAAATACATTTTCATTGTGTTTGAGGGTTTATGTTTTAAAATAAATTCATAAAATTTTGTTAATTGAATTTTATCATATGGATTATAAATTTAGAATATGAATAAATAATAATAGGTAGTATTTCAATATATGCTTTTCCTAATTAATCATGGATATAGAAAAATATGAATTATCACAGTATTGTTTAAAAGAGAGATTTTCCATTCATGTGTCCTCATTACAAATAATATTGCACATAAAAATATTTATTGGATAAATTATAATTAAAATTTAGTATCTATATAACCAATTTATCTAGTATATCTCATTAATTTATTTAATGCATAAATTACCTAAGTTAATATATATTAAACTAATTAACCGGGTGAAAACTAAAATTGTAAAAGTAGATAAATTATATGATGTAGAAATAACATGTTTAAAAATGTTTTCGACAATTTATGTATGTTT